>OU612058.1:144434575-145034575 GCA_914767635.1 Melanostoma mellinum
AATTACTATTGGGAAACTCAACTCAATCATCGGCAAAGGTCAATATCGTAAGCACAATTCAGTCGGGTACCAATACAAAAACGTACAACTTGTTGCCCACAGCGATTATTCTAGTGAAGAATGGACGGGGGGTGTTTAAACCGTGTCGTGCTTTATTAGACTCAGGAGCACAAATTTCTGTCATAACCGAGGCTTGCGCTCAGTACTTAGGACTCCCTAGAAGTCATTCAAACTTGACCATAGATGCGGTTGGAGAGGGAGAGATAAAAATTAGGGGATCGGTGACACTAGAGCTGAAATCAAGGTTGAATAATTTCGTGGCTATAACACAGGCGTCAATATTAGGAAGTATTACAAAGCAACTACCTCAGCGGAAAATATTTTATGATGTTAAATCAAGATTAGGGAATATAGACTTGGCAGATCCCCATTTTTATACACCAAAATCAATTGATATCCTGCTGAAGGCTAGTTTAATGTTCAGAGCGTTGAACGGGCAAAGGATCTTGGACGACGATAACAAAATCATAGCACAGGGTACGGAGTTCGGTTGGGTCTTGGTAAGTGAGGATGAAAATGAGCTAGGTGATCGAAGAGCCGTATTTCACGTATCAGAAGAGGTAAACGCGTTACTTGAACGTTTTTGGGATCTCGAGGAACCGAAAGCCGCCAGTGCACATGAATACGATAACCATCCTTGCGAACAACACTTTAAGGAGCATGTTAAGAGAAATAATAGCGGTAGGTTCGTCGTCAGGTTACCATTTAAGGAGAATGCGATACTAGACGGGAATTCAAGGCTCCTAGCTGAGAACCGACTCAAATCTATGGAAAGGCGATTTACCAGAGACCATGAGTTACGAAAACTCTACGTTGAATTTATGCAAGAATATCAAAAGCTGGGACATATGACAGAAATATCAGCTGAAAGGGGTAAGACTGTCAAAGGTTATTATCTGCCACACCATGCCGTGGTCAAACCAGAGAGTAGTACAACCAAACTGAGGGTTGTCTTTGACGCCTCCTGTGCACCGTACGGAGGAACGTCGTTGAACTCGCAACTGTTAACTGGTCCTGTTCTACAAAGAGATTTAACGCACATTCTGCTGCAGTTCATGACAAATCCAGTGGCACTTAGTGCAGATATTGCGCAAATGTACCGCCAGGTTTTGGTGGACGATGAGGATACGTGTTTTCAGCGGATTTTGTGGAGAGCCTGTCCTACGGAAGAAATAAGAGAATACGAGCTCAAGACTATTACTTACGGCACCACTCCCGCATCTTACTTAGCTACTCGGGTGCTCATTCAGTTAGGTGAAGACGAAAGGCATGACTTTCCAGAGGCGGCTGACTTAATAGCTAACCACTTTTATATGGACGATTTCATCTTCAGTTGCAGTAGTGAAAAGGAGGCTAAAGAAACCGTGCACCAGTTATGCCAGCTGCTTGAAAGAGGAGGGTTTAATTTGAGGAAGTGGTCCTCTAATTCCCAAGGACTATTAGATGAAATTCCTGCGGAGAAAAGAGAGCCTAGCTGGTCCTGGTCCATTGAAACCAACCAAGCTATAAAAACTTTGGGATTGAGATGGCATCCGGTGACAGATTCGTTTAGTTTCAAGATTGCGCAGCGTGAGATTTCCTGCTACAGTAAAAGAAACCTACTTGCTGAGATGGTTCGAATCTTTGATCCGTTAGGTTATTTGGCACCATATCTGATCAATTTTAGAATTTTGTTACAGCGCTTATGGGAGATGGGTGTTGGATGGGATGAGGAGATACCTGCCACTCATATAAGAAAATGGGATGAGATGCGAAAGGGCTTAAGTGAAATTGGTAGGATTGAAATAGCAAGGTATAGTCAGCATAATATAGAAACATTAGAGATGCATGGTTTCGCCGATGCCTCGGAGGATGCTTATGCTGCGGTAGTGTATCTGCGAAGCGTAAATAAGGAGGGAAAGGTGGTTACTAGTTTTGTAACGGCAAAGGCGAAGGTTGCACCGCTCAACCCGGTAATGGTGATTGCAAGATTGGAGTTATGCGCAGCGCTATTATTGACGAAGTTAGTGGCAAGGTTGCGCGAAATTCGTGAGTATGCTGATATAAAGGTTTACGGCTGGACGGACTCAATGGTAGCTCTGCACTGGATTAATGGGAATCCTCGAAGATTCGCAAGTTTCATCGCAAACCGCATTGCTGCAATCAACGCTGTGATTCCAAGGCAAAATTGGTTTCATGTGAGGGGAGAAGATAATCCTGCAGACTGCGCTTCAAGGGGAATATCAGGTAGCCAGTTGCTGAATCATCAACTTTGGTGGCGAGGCCCCAAATATTTATCTGAGCAAGCAGTTGAATTCTGTTCGATTCCACCATGTCATGCTGATAAAGGTACGTTGGAGGAGAGGAAGATAGTAATGAACGCTATCTGTTGCGAGGAACCTTGGGAGTACTTGGAAAAATATTCATCATTAACTCGTTTGCTCAGGATAACTGCACATATTCTTCGCTTTGTTAATAATTGCAAGGTTAAAAGGGTCAATAAACGGCTTGAAAATCATGGCACCGGCAAAGGAGAAGATCCCACAGTAGGCTGGCTTACCACTATCGAATTGAAAAAGGCGTTAATTACTGTGCTGAAAGCAGTGCAATTGAGATCCTTTGGTGAGCAACTTGTGGATCTGCAAGAGGGAAAACAACTTTTTGGAAGGGAACTCTCGAGGCTTAATCCAATTCTCGGTCAAGATGGCATCATTCGTGTTGGCGGGCGGCTTCACAATGCATCGTTTGGATATGAACAACGTCACCCAGCTATTGTTCCTAACAAGGGAAACTTTACACGACTAGTCATGGAAGATACTCATTTAAAATATCTGCATGCTGGTCCACAATTGGTAGGTGCAGTGATAAGAAGAAGGTTTTGGATCTTAGGCGCAAGGAACGCAATTCGAAAATACATTCATCGTTGTCCTACCTGCCAACGCTATCGAGCAAGGCCAATGCAACAGTTGATGGGAAATCTACCAACAGCGAGATTCCAAAAACAAAAAGCATTTTTGAATGCTGGAGTGGACTATGCGGGACCCTTCATGGCCACACCACGTCGGTTGAGGGGCAGTAGAAGCCAAAAGGTGTATATTGCGATCTACGTCTGTTTTTCAACAAAGGCCGTTCATCTGGAGATGGTATCAGATCTTTCCACTGAAGCTTTCTTATCATCCCTTCATCGATTCGTTGCCAGAAGAGGAGAATGCAAAAATTTGTATAGCGACAACGGTACGAATTTCGTTGGAGCCTGCAACTGGCTAGGAGAGATCAAGGAATTCCTGGGCAAGGCAAAGAATCAAGAGAGGTTAAACAGAGCGGCAGTAAACGATGGCATAAATTGGCATTTTATACCCCCGGCAGCCCCAAATTTCGGAGGTCTTTGGGAGGCTGCGGTAAAATCGACCAAATTTCATATCAGGCGAGTTGCTGGAAACATCATTCTGAGCTTTGAAGAGTTTCAAACCCTACTATGTAAAATCGAAGCGTGTTTAAATTCACGACCGTTAGTTCCAATGAGCAGTGAAGCAGACGATTTTGAACCACTTACTCCATCGCACTTTCTGGTAGGAACCACCTCACATTTGATATCAGAAGCTGACTACGAAAACGTGAAACCAACCCTCTTATCAAGATTTCAGTTAATCTCAAAATTGCAACAAGTTTTCTGGAAGCGTTGGCAAGATGAATATGTGACGTCAATGCAACAAAGGGTCAAATGGAACAAACGCAAGGAAAATCTGAAGGAAAACGACTTGGTCCTTATCCGAGACGATAATCAACCGCCAGGACGATGGCTGATGGGTCGAGTTCGAGAAGTTCACCGGGGTAATGACGATCTTGTTCGTGTCGCAACAATCCAAACCAAAAATGGAATCATCAAGCGGTCTATAACTAAACTTTGCCAACTTTTTAACGATTGAATCTACTCATTGTAAAAATTAAAAGAAATTATACTATGTCAACTATTGAATTCGAAGATTTAAAATGAATTGCTTCTTAACTAAATTAGAAATTAAAATAAAGGTTTAGTACTTGTTTCAGTAACTTAAGGTCATTGTTTATCAAGAACTTCAATATTAAAAACTTGCATTAATCTGAATGAATTTACTAACTTAAATTGATTTGATTGATTAAATTAATTAAACAATAAATTTGAAAACTTAAACTTTAAAATTAGTTTAAAAGATTAAGGTCGACCCAGCCAAATTTAACTTTCATTTATATTATTTTGAAATTAATATTTCAAGGCGGGCGGCATGTTTAGTAACTGAAATGTGCTACTCATATGTACCAAATGCATACTGCATTTCACAAAACATAGCAGAATAAAGCTAGCCGTCAAGCAGAAAGGTTGTGTTTTTCGTTGTTGATCCTAGGTGTTGGAATTAATATTTTGCTCGGTGTGCTTTGACTCCTAAGTGCTGGAACTAAAATCATAGTAATACAAAATCCTAAGTGCTGGATAAAACACATTGCATTGATGAAAAACGTTCATGGTATTGATGTATACGATCATCAATATGATAAACATGTTCATCATATTGATAAATATATTCACTGTATTGATGAAAAATATTCATGGTATCGATGTATGCGATCATCAATATGATAAACATGTTCATCATATCGATGAATATATTCACTGTATTGATGAAAAATATTCATGGTATCGATGTATGCGATCATCAATATGATAAACATGTTCATCATATTGATAAATATATTCACTGTATTGATGAAAAATATTCATGGTATCGATGTATGCGATCATCAATATGATAAACATGTTCATCATATCGATGAATATATTCACTGTATTGATGAAAAATATTCATGGTATCGATGTATGCGATCATCAATACGATAAACATGTTCATCATATCGATGAATATATTCACTGTATTGATGAAAAATATTCATGGTATTGATGTATGCGATCATCAATATGATAAACATGTTCATCATATCGATGGATATATTCACTGTATTGATGAAAAATATTCATGGTATCGATGTATGCGATCATCAATATGATAAACATATTCATCATATTGATGAATAAATTCATTGCATTGATGATAAATATTCATGGTATCGATGTATGCGATCATCAATATGATAAACATGTTCATCATATTGATGAATATATTCATTGCATTGATGATAAATATTCATGGTATCGATGCATGCGATCATCAATATGATAAACATGTTCGTCATACCGATGAATATATTTATAGTATTGATGAAAAATATTCATGATATTGATGTACACGATCATCAATATGATGAAAATGTGAATCACGTTGATGAACTAATTCATTAAATTTATCGAAAATTTTCGTCATATTGATGTGCACGATCATCAATGTGATGAATACAGTCATCACATTGATGATTATTTGTAAATGAAAATTTATTATATTACTTCAATTTTCATCATATTCATGAATGCAATCATCTATATGATGAACAAAAGGAGGGGAAATTTAAGTTATCACTTTTCATCACATTCATGAACAAAGTTGATGTATGATGAACGAGTTTCATCGCTTAAAAGCTTCATCATATTGAAGAAACGCTTTTCATCATATGCATGAAAAGGTTCACTGGATCAAAATTGACGAATTTTTCATCAAATAGATGACGTTTTTCATCATTATTATGTACCTTTTTTTTTCAGTGTAGCACATTTCTCACAACCACACCCTGTAAGGGAACGGAGGTGATCTACAATTTTCTTCCGTTTCCGAACGGCTAATCGAGAAAGCGCTTTTAATGGCAATAAATTAACTATCGGAGGACTTGCCAATTCCTCTCGAAAAATGATACCCGTGGAAAAACATTTTTTGCCTATACCACTGTAACTGTACCTATACCAGAAGCTTCAAATTTGAAGTGAATGCGGTCTTAGCTTAAAAAGGTTATACAAAGACTATATAAGCAATACCCTTCCAGAAGAAGAAACATAAAAACTTTTTTAACCATTGACCTAAACTTCCATATAAAAACCAAAAGTCAAAGCAATCAATTTTGAAAACTCCGCAGGACAAATCATTTCAAGAAAAACAAAGACAGAGTCTCCCATAAACTCAACTCAAAGGAGTTACTGAGGATCAAGGGGGCCATCAAATCAAAACGTCTATCAACACACCAAAGTGCGTTGCTTGTTTCATAAGTCGTTAAAAACACCAACTTATGCTCGTTAAAATTTTACAATTTTTCACTAGATTTGCACGGATTTTCCACAAATAAATACGGAAATCCTTGTTGAACATAACAACAATCCCAATCCCAGGCAGTAAAATTTCTTGCTCTCGTTTTTATTTTTGCAAGCCTTTTGCTTTATCTTCTCCGTTCTCATCTCCTTTTTGGAAGTAGAAATATTTTTAATATCCTGCATGCCAGCTCTTTCAGCTGTTCCCAAAAATAAAAAGAAGACAAAAATTCCTATAATTTCAAAGGAAACAGACAAAAAAACAGATCTCAAACTTAAGTGGGATACCAAGATTCAGGGAAAAAAGAAGCATTTTTATCTTTCCACTCAGAGTAAAAGTATAAAAAAAAACAAAGATAAAATGAAAGGAACAAAGGTCTTGAACGTATTTTTTCATTAAAAATTCTAACTGCGGAGAAAAAAACAAAAAAAAAAAACCTAAAGAAGTCTTCCTCTACTACTGTCACTTAGTATTTCGCTTTCAGTTTTATTAAGGTGCCTAACCCTCCTCTGCATCTTTTTGATCTCTGCACAATTTACGTATCAGTCGTGTATCTATTCATCACCCTGCTAGGCATTTTGTGAATAGGTAAAAAGAAAATGAAATGGAACGAAGCTTTGTGGAACATTGCTGTGGAAGTAAAAGAAATACGAAAGAAAAGAATAGGCCACAAAATAGGACCTATTACACACCAGGAATAACATTTAATCCAGATTTGCGGGAACAATAAAAAAGCTAAGGGAAAAAACAAAATATGAAGATGATGACAGCGAAGGAGTAGGACACAACAATCACACGATGATGTCGGTGAATTGTGTGTCACCAGGTAAAATGTATCTGTCCTTTATTGTGCGAACAATTTGCATATTTTATTTCAAATACTTTTTTATTTTTATCTTCTTTTTATCATGTTTGTTCTTTTCCTTGAACTTTCTTTCTTATACGCCTTTGTCCGAATGATGGATTGAGGCAGGCACGCTTTTTATCTTTTTTTCCCAATTTCAACCCCCTTCTCTAAGACGGCACTTTGTTTTTTGGACTTTTTAATCGATTATTTTTACTTGGTGCTAAATGAGAAAGTGCTTTGGTGTCTTATTTATTATTTAGTAAGAAATTGTACCTAAATGGCTTCTTTGGTAATAAAAATTTAAAAAATTGTTGAGTAGGAGTAAGCAACGCTGGTACCATTTTAACATACAAGGCTCACTTGTAATGTAGTGTAGTCGTAATCGTAGTCGTAGTCGTAGTCGTAGTCGTAGTCCCAGTCGTAGTCGTAGTCGTAGTCGTAGTCGTAGTCGTATTCGTAGTCGTAGTCGCAGTCGTAGTCGTAGTCGTAGTCGTAGTCGTAGTCGCAGTCGTAGTCGTAGTCGTAGTCGTAGTCGTAGTCGTAGTCGTAGTCGTAGTCGTAGTCGTAGTCGTAGTCGTAGTCGTAGTCGTAGTCGTAGTCGTAGTCGTAGTCGTAGTCGTAGTCGTAGTCGTAGTCGTAGTCGTAGTCGTAGTCGTAGTCGTAGTCGTAGTCGCAGTCGTAGTCGTAGTCGTAGTCGTAGTCGTAGTCGTAGTCGTAGTCGTAGTCGTAGTCGTAGTCGTAGTCGTAGTCGTAGTCGTAGTCGTAGTCGTAGTCGTAGTCGTAGTTGTAGTCGTAGTCGTCTGTGACCAAAATGTAAAAAGCTCCATATCTCGAGAACGAAGCGAGATAGACGAAAAATAACGATTTTTTGGGGGTTGTACGATGGGGGCCATCACGTCATAACTGGAAATGAGATCGCCAATGAACTTGCTAGGCAAGGATCTCAGACAGCTTTCTCAGGGCCTGAACAGTCGATAGGTCTGCCAGCGTCCTCAGTGAGAGCTTCAATCAACGAATGGATCTGTGAGAAGCGCAACTGTAGATGGCATGCCTCCATTGGATACAGACAGACCAAACGTATGCTCCCCAACGTCAATAAGAAGACTGCAACATTTTTGCTATCCCGTAGCAGAAAAGACTTTAGAAAGCTTACTGGCGTTGCCAGAGGGCACTTCTCTTTTGCCGAGCATTAAAACGTTTTAGGCTTAAGTGATACTACGCTCTGTCAATGTTGTGGAGAAGATGAACACACGGCGGAGCACTTTCTCTGTGAATGTCCTGCTTTTTCTCGCATGAGGTTACAGATATTCGGCGCAGACATGGTGAGAGCTGGTAACTTAGGCTCCTTATCATGGCAGCGTCTTTTGACTTTTCTCCGAATATCTGGAAAGCTATAACAAATAGAAGCTTGCTAACTGCGGTAGTACAATGGACCGGTATTTAGGTCTGAGTGTTCCAGCTGGTGTTTTAAGTATACCTCCAACAGAAAAAAAGCAAGATTAATCGTCTAGCATGAAAAAATAGTAAAAATATCTTCGTAGCGGTATAGAATTTGTTTCCTTCTGGGGCGGAAATAATTGTGTAATAAAAACCACCCTCTTCTTTAGTTTAAACGGCAATAAATGTTTGCTCGATAAAATGTCGTTTTCAATCTGCTCTGCTCAAAGGTGCTTACATGCGAAATGTGAGAATGAAATTTCTTCTCTAGTCAAATTGTGATCCATTATGGTAACCATTAGTCACAAAATTCCAACAGGAAGCTTTTGAGCACATATACTCGTAAACACATATTCAGTCAGTAGATGACTTAAGTGGAACTAATCATTCCTCCAACATTCTCCAAAAACAGACGACTAATGATTAGTGGAGTTAATTAAGGGACATACTATTTATTGTATGTAATTTTCGTGACAGAACTCCAGTTCAGAGTTCTGTCATACTTATGTAAGCTAGACGCACTAGAGATACCATTTTGACAGCACACGAGCATACCTATAGATATCTACTATGTGCAGCAGAATAAAGCTTTTCACGACAGACAGACACATGTTGTATGCGATACAATATACTACACTGTATTAACATTTTGAGTTTGACATTCACGAATATCCGGAGAAGTCTGAATATTAATCACCTGTAATCATGTCATACAAGTTGTGGAATGTGCTCATCAATTATGTACGATTCCTTAAATGGTTTTAGAAGAGGGAGTTTGTAGTAAGTAGGCGGAAATTTTGTATATATGTATGAACGTACGTGTGGATGTGTATTTAAGCTAGTGTGTCAGGCGGTGTGTGCAAAGAAGGTTTTTGCTTCTTGACAGCTGGTTTATGTGCCGATTATGGTAATTTCTTTATCGTGCCTTATCCTTATTTCAACAGTTGAACGTAGAGCCCTCGCCAAATCGTAGATTTTGTATATTATGATGGATTGTGTACACAATTTTGACGGATTAATTTATAACTTAAAGGACGTGATTCCAATTGAATTATTAAAGAGTTTGAATTTTGTATGTCTTGTCTCCTTGTTCGGTACTGAAAAGTATAATGAGTTACTATGAATATTTTCTAATGTTTGATTTATCCATGATTCAAAGGAAAATTCCAAAATGTCATCTTTCGTTCTAGGATTTGTTTATCAAAGTTATAGAGGTTTTATATTCAACTTTTTTTTTTTTTTTTTTTTTGTTATCGACGATTGGTTTGGCACTAACGAAATAAAAAATAGCAGCTTATTGGTCCACAGCCTCAAACTTCTAATTTGGGTGTTGAAATGAGTACCACAGAATCAAAAACTTAATCAATTACCTATATTCAAAAAAAAAATTTTTTTGTTCATTTCGTTTTGGAAATAAAATAAAAAGGAAACGAGCAAAGCAAATGAGTAAGAAAGCACAAACCAAAGCAGTAAACCAAAATAAAATAAGAAAGGAAACGGAAAGATAAGTACATAAATTTTGAAGGGTCTTACCGTTTCATACTCCGGTGATATTGTGAACTGTTCCCGGGGTAAAAAAGAAAGAACAGTGGTTATTATTTCAAGCGTATTAGTACATTTTGATAAAATTTTGATTGATGTTTAGGAAAAAACATTTTTATTAAAATTGCTCATATTTTAGAAAACACTTCTTTTTTATTTCCGCTCACTCAATTAGACAAGGCATTTAGTGGTAAGTTGTTATTTAAGTTTCATAAAGCTCTTCTTTAAAGCAAATTTGAACCTTAAATAATGTTTTTTGCAAGTACATATATTATATATGTACAATAGAATGATACAGTAGACTCCACGAACAATTTCGAATTTCCAGAGTAGTAAACAGGAAAAGATTCAGATATCGACAGTAGCTAGTTCCAGATTTAAAGTATGTAATAATTTCGATGGTTTATAGTAGACTGAATTATGAAAGACACTTCTTTCGAGGTGGCTATACCATGCTTTTAGCTTTAGAAGTTAAAATTCGTACAAATCGCAAGGATTCATCGATTATTTCTTCCATTTTGTGGGAAAGTGCTCGGTATTTAGAGGAACATGAACACAAAAGTTGGAAAGAAATATTTAACACAGAACAAAGTTTTAGGTCTCCTGTAATTGAAATCGTTGGGCGCCCACATTTGTTTGAATCCCGTGTCGGGTATCTACATAACTTTCTTTCGTCCTCCCAGTTTCATTTATACCTTTGCCGCCTTTAAAAGATACGTAAAATTAAAATTTCGATCAGAAAAGAGAATGTTACTATCCTGGTAAAAGAGTCATTAGATTAAACTCTTCAGCTTCAAATAAGTCTTCTCTTAGCAAAAAGAAAAAATAGAAAAAAAAGTCTGGTCGATATGACGCCGACCGACGCGACGTATCGAAGATAATCCTTTTTGTAAAACTGCAAGAAGCAGTGATATGTTTCATTCGTGACACTTGACAGGCTTTTTGAAGTAAAATTTCAGTGTTCCAGAAGCTCAAGAATAAAATACAAAAGGTACTAACAGTTTAGATGATTTAATGAGAGTGAGAATAAAAATATTTTCTATACAAATAATAAAATACAAAGGTTGATTAGATATGAATTGATTATAAAAAAACAAAGTGTTTAAATACAAAGTATATTTACAGCCCCACTTAATCAATACATATTATTCATAGAACTAAGCTAGCAAGTTAAAAATCAAACAACTAAAAACATAATTATAGAACCAAATTAAGAATAAAGAATTAAAAAATTTAAAATTGTTTCTAAGATAAACCCATATTAACTGTACAAAAAATATGTTTTTCCTTGCTAACGGGCTTCGTCAAATTATCTGCAATCATTTTGTTGGAGCTAACAAAGGTCACTTTAATATCCCCTCTGTCTAATCGTTCACGAATAAAATGATGACGAATGTCAATATGCTTTGTCCTAGGACTATAAATTTGATTCTTTGCCATATTGATGGCGCTTTGATTATCACTAAAAATTTCTCTCTTGAGTGGCTGCTGAAAGAGCCATATATTCAGCTTCTGAACTAGAGAGTACCACGGTCGGTTGTTTCTTACTTGCCCATGAAATCGCACAGCTTTCAAATTTGAAAATGTATCCTGTGAAAGATTTTCGATCATAAGAATCTGACGCCCAATCAGCATCACAAAATCCTTGAAGTTTTGAAGTGTCTTCATCAGATGTTTTGAATGTTAATTTGAAGTCTTTCGTCTTCTTCAGGTAGCGAAAAATTCTTTTCACAGCATTCCAATGTGGACGTCCGGGGTTATTATTAAATCTACTAAGATTTCCAATCGTGTATGTTAAGTCAGGTCGTGTACATTGAGTTACAATTACAATTTAAGTTTTTATTGAAAAGCTCGTTTGTTTTACAATATTTGATATATACAATTATAAATTCTTAGACTAACATTATTGTTTTAAAATCTGCGAGCACAGATGGGGCTCTGCTTCGTTAAATTGGCGGGTTTTATACATTTTATTAAAAAGGTATCTATGTCTAACATTTACTTGTTTCTTAAATAAATAATTGGTATGTTCTCGTCGGCTTGAGCAGTGCTGACGGTCGTTGGCTGTAATGTTGGTGGGCGAGGAATATTAGTTGGATGGTCGCTTCGGTCCTGGAAGCTATTGTATTTCCACTTTTTTGGGTCTCTTGGTGTCTTCAACCTCTGTTGTACTGCGTTCCTCTTCCTGCAGCGACGTAGAAGTCTTCGAAGCTGTCTTCTTGCGACATTCGGTATGCTGGATCCATTATGGATAGCACCTGGAGATATCGGTCGTCGGGGGCTGCGTTACCTGTAATTATATTAATAAGAGGGCTGGGATGGGATGGGATTTTCCTCAGCATTTTGGTGCTGAGGTTGTGTAGGTATTTGTCTATAGGAACAATTTTAGTTGTCTCGTAGAGTTTTTCATTGCTGTAGTAGCGGACTGAATTTGGTTTTCTATACAAAGATGTGCAATAGCGAAGAGCCTTGCGCTCGAATAATTGCACTTTCTTCATATATGTTGGGCTTATTGTGTACCATATAGGAAAGCAATAAGTTAGTATAGGACGAATTAGTTGCTTGTAAAGCAGAAGTTTCGTTCGTGTTTGGAGACCACCTCTTACTTTCATAAGAGGACGAAGGAGAGCTAAGGCACCGTTTGCCTTGCGAAGAGTGTGTTTAGCATGTTGGTTAAACTTGAACCTTTCGAAGAAATGAACTCCGAGGTATTTAACGCTTTGCTTAGGTGTGACAATTGTGTTATCGGGGAGTGTCAGGGACAGGAGTTTGCATCTTGTGGCTATGCCATTACGTGAGGGATTCCTAAGGCAGATTAATTCTGTTTTAGTGGGATTGATTTTAATTCCCCATTGTAGGTAGTACTCCCAGAGCCTAAGGATGTGTTCCTTCACACTACGGAGAGCTATTTCTGGGCTTATGGATGCACTATAAGTGATGGAGTCATCAGCATATAGTAGGGTTTTTGTCGTTGGCGTGTTTGCTGGTTGGTCGAGGGTGAAAAGATTGAAGAGGTCAGGTCCAAGACGTGAGCCTTGGGCAACCCCTGCAGAGATGTTTTTGAATACAGACTTGGTATTTCCTACTCGTACGTAAAACTTACGGTTGGTCAAGAAGCTGTGTATGATTGTGATAAGATGTCTAGGCAAGTGAAATGATTTCAACTTGAAAATCAGACCGTCTATCCAAACGGTGTCAAATGCTTTTTGAATATCAAGCAGACAGGCTACTGTTACCTCTTTTTTGTTAAGAGCCAGGGTTGTATCTGCGTGAAGCTTTAACAACGGGTCGAAAGTGGAGTGGAATGCTTTGAACCCAAATTGGTTATGCTGCACTATACCCATTGAGGAGCATAGTGAGCGTAGTTTGTTGAGAATTAGCATTTCAAGTAGTTTGCTGAGGTTTGGGAGGAGCGAGATAGGTCGAAAACTGCTTACAGAATTCGCACCTGGTTTCTTAGGAATTGGGAATATTTCCGCTATTTTCCATTTACTTGGGAAATAACTGTTGTTAAGACAGTTATTGAGAATAATCGTAAGAATTATAATCGCAGTCGGAGGGAGTTTCTTGATAACAAAATTGGAAACCTTGTCAGGTCCCGAAGATTTTTTGGAGTTACCGCATTGGATTGAACCGTAAAGGTCAAGCGGATTTGTGAAAATATCATCGGTTGTTGTGAAGACTGATGAATTTTCTTCGTTAAATGTTGTGAGCGGCTCCGGGTTTTGTGAAACTAATAATGAGACTTCATTGTTGACGTTTGAGAAGAACTCAGGCAAATGAATAGGTGGAATGGGTTTGAAATTGCTTTCGAAGAAGTCTGCAAAAGCGTTAGTTTTCTCTTGGTCGGATGCAAGAGCGACGTCATTGTGTTGTAGTTGCCCAAGTATAGGAGATTTCTTTCCTACAATTTGGTTAATTTGCTTGAATGTATTCGGACCAGGTTTTATGACGTTAAGTCGTTTTCTGAATTGGGAGTCGATATAGGTTTTGGTGTTTTGATCGATGAGGGTACTGAGACACTTGAGTTGTGATAGAACACTCTGGTACTCATCCCCGTGGGTACTTAAAGTACGGTGAAAAATTCTCTGTAGAATTTTCCGAAGTTTTTGCCTATATTTATACATACTTTGTATGTGTTCGGGTAAGTCTTTATACTTGGATTTGAGATCTCGGGCTTGGGCCTGCTCTGCAATTGTACTGGTAATTGAGCTTTCAATGGAATTGATTGCAAGATCAATGTCTTCATTGGTCAGGTTGGCTGAAGTGCAAGGCGTACAGTTTTGTAGCTTTTCCGTTAAGGAATTCTGAAAAACTCGCCAATTGATTTTTGCGTAATTAATATATTCTTGCTGAGGAGTAGCTAGAATATTAAAATTTGTCCGAAGACGAAGGTTTAATTTTACAGCTAAATGATCGGAGTCAGATACAATTGCAGTGCAGAAGAAGTTAGTTAGTGTTGGAATTCTACAAATTAAGTGAGGTGAGCACATGAAGAAGTCAAGTGTCGAAGGGGTTCGCGGAAATGTTGGTATTGGTTGAGAGACAATCTCGAAAGAGTGGTCGTGAGAATTATCACATAGCCAGTCAGATATAGCAACTCCTTGGGGAGTACTCAAGGTATCCATCCAGAGTTGGTGGCGTGCGTTGAAATCGCCTCCAATTATGAATTGGGTGTAATTTTGGCAGAATGCGTCTTTTGCTACCTGCAGGTAGCAATTTTGGGCAAGGGGTAAGAGTTGATAAAATTTTATTACTTTATTTTGTATTCGGTTTTAAAAAATATTCCGCGCACGACCGTTCACTTTGACTGTTCGCACAAGACTGCGTGTACATTGAGATAAGTATAAGATGCATCCGATAGCCTCTTGATAAGGAACGTTGTTCATATCATCTTTCTCATATTGCGTTTTAGCTGACATCTCTTTTGTTAATTTCGTATTCGGATCAATTGGTGAATCAATGGGATGGCAATCGGCCATTCCAAATCGGTCAAGAATATGTGCAATATATTTGGTTTGGTCCAAAGAAATCGTACCGGTTTTACTGTCTCTGGTTATTCTCATTCCAATGCAACTCCCAGCTTCACCAAGATCTTTCATGTTAAAATTTTTATTAAGATTTGCTTTGAGTTGATTTTTCCATGCATTGTTGTTAGAAAAAATCAGTAAGTCGTCTACATAGACAGCAACATAGACCATACTGTCCTTTTCGCGTCTAAAGTATATACATGCATCTATTTTAGAGCGAGTGTATCCAGATTTTATTAATACATTGTTCAATTTGACATTCCTTTGGCGGCTTGCTTGTTTAAGTCCATAGATGGCCTTTTTAAGTAAACATACCTTTCCACTCTCATCGTCGTAACCTTCAGGCTGCCGCATATAAATGTTTTCTTGAACATCTCCTTGTAGAAAAGCTGTGATCACATCCATTTGATCGATAGCAAGATTGAATTTGGAAGCAAGTGCCATCAAAAGTCGTATAGAGGAATACCTGACCACTGGTGAAAAGGTTTCTTCGTAGTCAAATCCAGGACGTTGACTGCAACCTTTAGCGACGAGTCTTGCCTTGTATCGATAAATATTTCCAGTTGAATCCGTTTTTATTTTAAAAACCCACTTGCAGTGTATGGCCTTCCTGTCGTTAGGTAAGTTTACCAATTCCCACGTTCTGTTATCCATTAAAGATCGATATTCGTCATCCATTGCATTTTTCCATTCAACAGAGTTTGATCCACCTAAGGCTTTTCCAACAGTTAATGGTTCGTCAAAAAAGCTACTTGCCAGATACGAAATGCAATCAGGGAATTCTATCTTTTTTCGTAATCTAGATGACCTTCTAAATTCTGGGTTTTCGCTTTCTTCATCAGTGTGTGACAGAATATCAACAGCATCAGCATCGGGATCAGAAATATCTTCATGATTTTTCAGATCATTCGTGATAGAACTCACTTCCCTACCTTCAGTTAGCTGATCATTTGTAGCAGTAATACTACCAAATTCTTGATCATCAGATTCAAAACTTGCAGGAAAAATTACCTTTTTCAATAAAAATGACATCGCGACTTATAACAGCTCGATTGCGGGATGGATCATAGATTCGATATCCTTTGGTGCCCTCACAGTACCCAATAAAAATCAATTCTTCAGATTTTGCATCAAATTTTTTTCGCTTAACACCAGGAATCACGTCCTTGAAGACGATCAAAAGATCCAAATTTATCAACCATTTTTGGATGTAATAGAAATTATTGGGATAAGACAATAAAAAAAAAAAAATCGTTAAAATTTATTCTAGAAAATTTTCTGGGCCCATAACCTGAAGTAAAATTTCAGTGTTCATTTCATTTTGAACTTATCTTTCGCAATATGGGGCATTTTACGTCAAGCGGAGAGGGAAAAAAGTAAGGTCCAGTTATACTTCTAGTAGATATAAATACGAACACAATCTTTTTCACATTATGTGAATCTGTCTAGTTATGGGCTCTTAAAGATTTGTCTAAATCGAAATTAAGATTTGTTTGAAGAATTTTTTCGTATTGAAAATAGTAACATTTAATTTTTAAACTACGTGATTTGTATAAAAAATTTCCTAATCTTTAAAAAAAAGGAATCAAATTTGAAAAAAAAAAAATAATAAACCGGACAGAAACATTTCAAAATAGAATTTTGGAAACTTCGAACACTTTTTAAAAAAATTTTTTTTTAAATATAGCTTAGACTATCTAAATTATACATTAGAAGTTATGAAATGGGATCTGAATTAGGGTCATTCCATGGTGTAATACCCGAAACGCACTTTTTTCTATTCATAAAACTGATAATCCTTACGCTGATATTTTAGGGATTTAATTTTTTTTATTTTCTACGTTTTAAGTTGTTTTATCTTAATTGTAAGATTTGTAGATTTTAGCATAAGGAGTAACAGTTTTATAGTCAAAAATTGTGCGTTTCGGGTGTTACACCATGGAATGACCCGTTAGTTGAGGAGATAGATAAATTGGTAGCAGTCAATATAATGTTAGGCATTTGTTTATGTCGGCTAATAAGCAAATTATGGAATTGAAACGCATGTTTGTTGAAGCTCAAACAATAATTAGCGGTACTCGGAAAGAAGAAGAAGAGGAAAAATTACACTGCAACTTAGGATAACCCGGTTACCCTGCACAAACAAGTAAAATTTACCCTACAAAATAGTAAAAAAAAAAATTCTTCAGATACGTAAAAGTTCCTCTCTTTCAGGACAAATTTCACTATCGTGTATGGTTGCCCTGAATTGCCGGTTAAGTTTTCTTCAATTCTTCCATCCGAGTACCCCAAATTATTGTTAGAGCTTCAAAAAACATGAACAGGATAATAAATGCTATAATACTGCTGCGTTCCAATTACATAATTCGCCCGCCTCAAACATGCAAAGTTCTTATCTCCAAGGAGATAATCACGTGGGCCCTTAACAGTTTCAATTGTAGCATATCTCTGATCACTACGAACTTAGTGGTCATCTTGAACAGTTGCATCAAGTTCTCCTACATCCCTAAAGCCTGGAGAGAAGCTAAGATGGTTTTTATTCCAAAGGACGACAAATGCTCTCATGTAACCTCAAAAGATTAAAAGCATATTAGTCTGACATCGTTTCTACTGAAAACACTGAAAAGAGTATTAGACAATGTAGTTAAAATAGAAAATTGAACTCTGTTTGATCTCCACACCACAACACACTTACACAAAGGTTAAATCAGTGCAACGGCGCTGCATTATCTAAAGTGCATCATTCCCTGTACTATAAAGAGTACAGTCTGATTGACTTCTTAGACATTGAAAATGCTGTCAGCAATGTCAGGAACTCAACTATCATGGGTGTTCTTCTAAACATAAAAGACCCATCAAAAAATGATCAATTCTTTGGTGAGAAGCAGGATCGTTAGGTCAAAGAAGAAATTCACAAGGAGGAGTTCTCTTTCCCTTTCTTTGGAACCTGGTTGTGCTTCATTTTTCTCGAGCAGCATGGATCAATAATTCTATTCTCATATTCCCATGGAAACGGGAAGGTAACCGGAAACTAAGAAAATACTGTAGCGATTTCATAGATTCTTTCACCGTTAGAGTTCGATATTACTCCGGAGTAGCATGGACTATATTAAATCCCATATTCGCACGGGACACGGAAAGGGCATTCGAAAAACCACTGAATCGATTTAAAACTATTTTCACCATTACAATGCGGTGTTATCCACGAGTAACATAGACTATATTTCATCCCCATATTTCCGGGAACCGAAACTGCTGAACAGATTTCCAAATTTTAGTGCTTCAATGCAAATCTGTTACATAGATTTCATTTTTATCTAAATAATGCAGAATCTATGCTATACACTAGGTCACCGTGTATCTCGAGCTACACCGCGCCTGGCGTGCCAGGCAGTTGTTCTTTAAATCTTCACTAACGCTACTTTTATATACTACTAACTGAAACGTTCAATGTTACTCGGTTCCAGCTTATTCAAAAGCGTTGTAATTTTGAAATCGGTCGAGTAGTTTCTAAAACCCGGCGTTTGTTACTGTGACCGTTCCCGTGACAATATGAGAATGAATAGCATTCTAAGAGTGAAACGATTTTAAAACCGATCAAACAAAAAAACAATGCATCGATATCCGTTGCGCAGTTTTAAAGATCCAAAGATACACAGAAACAGACAGCAAAAAGCGACCTTTGTTTTATGTAAGGATAAGGTTGTTCTGAACCATCGATCAAATTCTCCGCAAAACTTTGGAAACAACACTGCGCCCAAGTTCTACGAATTTAGTATAACTTCATTTATATTTAGACAGTTTCTCGACCGAAACCTTTTAAAAAAAATCTTTTTCTAAACATTGACTTTCCGTCTTAAAGATTGCCCTATAAGGATAGTATAAGGAGCACCAATCCCTTTTACTATATGAAGCAAGGTGGGTTCTGTGCTTAGTTTTTCCATAAAATTTTTTTGTTCATTCCTTGACTGTACATTGTGACAGTAAATAACATCCGAATTAGTGAATGCTTTGCTAAAAGTTCCATAAAGTACCTACTGCCATTGGCCACCGCTTGGTTTTCGGGAGCAAGGCATATTTGAACTCATTTGGTCAAATGTGTCGACTTCGCCCTTCGAACATATTCGTTTCTGGTTTGCCATTTATATTTTTATTGTACCTTCTTCATCGGAAGATGAAAGCAAATATACCATTTCTGATGGCTTTGGTTTATATGACACAAGTGTCAAAGGACCGCCATAAAAAACATTGAACTACTTGCAGGACGTGAACGCGAGTTCCTTAGTACTTCTGGAGTTTCTCGTTTGGTGAATACCATCCACCAGACAAAGCTTAAAAGGTTTCGATCCAAGGATTTCGCCAAGGGTAAAAACGTTAACCAATTGTCACAGGTCAGGGCCTATTCAAAAATATTATTTTTAAAAAAATTAACCCTTCCTTCAATTGAAAAATCCAGCGTCATTAGGAAAAATTGCCTATTCAAACTACTAAAAAAAAACTGATTTTAGTATTCTCTGTTACAGTTGCTAAAACTTTTATCATAGAAAGATGAAATCCATAGGCAAATACGATGTTGAAACGTGTTTGTATGTATTAGACTTTAAAAAGCCAAAAACCTCTGTTTAATGTCGATGCAAGGAGTGCGACCTTTTATTCCATTCACACATTAGAGTACCTACATATGAAACCCATACAAAGCTAATTTGTTATGTTCTTAATTTGAATTATTCAAACTCTTCCCATTCCATCATAGTTCAAAGCAAATACCGAAAGAATTCACTTTTTTATTAAATGTTTTGAACGGAGTTAGTGCTTCTATTCAAAATAAATTAATGAACACACTTCCACGAAACAGAAAAGAGAAAACGCGAGCTCTCCGTATTGTTGAAATATAATTCAATTTGGCTCCTCCAATAAAATGTCATGCATCCTCCAGACTGCGTTATTATGTAGCTTGAAATTGCATTCACCTTGACACATTAATCAAGAAAATAAAGTAGAGACAGAGGGAAGGAGAGTGGAAAAAGAAAAACGCTCAAGTGAAAATTGAGTTGCTTCTTGTTTGCATGCTTGATACGGAAACGGATGGAGACAGGATGCTTAAACTTCAGATGCAGTGTAGAAGGGTATTTGGAAATTGGAATGGCATGGAAACAACACTCCATACAGCTAGCGGAAAACGTAAATCAATAACACGCAGACTAATTCTGCATTCAGAGCTGGATATGAGCTCACTCTCAAGACACAAAAATACCCAAGGAGCACACTGAGACAACACAAAAAACTTCCCTACATACAAAATAACAAAAAAATAAAACCAACTTGGCAAAAAAGAAACGTGTCAGTCAGTTCACTTAATCTATCTACGATCTCATGAATACATAAGTTTCTTCTTAATGAGTTCCCTACAACAGGAAATGTTTATCGCCATCCAAAACCGAGAGAATTAGAAATTAGTGTTCACTGACACAACTTAACTTAAGACAGGTAAAACCCTGCATTGAGTTTCTTTTACACAAATGAATGGAAAATATCATTATCGTCTAGGAGGCAATATAAAGACGAGCTACCACTACCCACCAACGAAGTTACTTTGATCCTTATTTTGATAGTATTACATTTCCATTAGTGATGTAATTATGCTCAATAGCATCTGTTGTTAAAATTGAGTTTCTTTTTTCTGTTGGGACTTGGGAGGCGTAGTGATAATAAGGCCATACAATAATCAACAAAATTATATCGATTTTTTATGATCGAATTATTATGATTCTGTTAGAACCACAACATGTTTATGGGTAGAATTCAATTTTTGTTTTTAAAATTATCATATTCATTGCGTCTTGAGGTTCAAATCTCAAAGCGCAATGTGCTTGTAGTTTTTATGAAAACACATTTTGTTTCAGAATAATTAATACACAGATATTACTTAAGTGCACAATGATTACAAAAGCAAATACCTAACAGGGGTCGTCCATAAAATACCTCACTTTAGAATTAGGTTTTTGACCCCCTCCCTCCCCAGTGTCACGCTGTGCACATTTTCTGTGACCCCCCTATGAATATAACGTCACAAAAGCTTAGACCCTCCTTGCGCATGATAAATTTTAATTGATAGTGTAGTTTTAAGTCTTAAATTTAAATAAAAACGTTTTTTGCCTTCACTTTGCTCCATTTCTGCCATACGTCAACGATTTACATAATGAATATGACATTATCAGATACTTGAATAGTCATTGTATACTGTACCATCGAAAAAATTATCCATCGAAATATCTATTATTATTTTCAGAAATTGATGGTGTAAAAAGTGTGACGGGCGGAACATCAAATTGTCTCTCCTATGCAAGTTGATTTACACCAACTTTTGCTAAATCTGCGTGCAAACGGCATATAAAAGCAGCACACGTTTGTGGTTCCGACGTCATTTTTACGTCACATTTTGCGACGATTGACGCATATCGTCTAAACACTCTTTTGGGGCAGTCATCACATGCGCGCAAATGGTTTGCGGACGATGTGCGACGGTGAGGCCACCCATAAATGTGCGGCTTTTTTGCATTTCATCTGAACACCATCGCACATTTTTTGCGATAGTTTGCGTGAATGCGCGGTCTTCAAAATCATGTGCGGTGACACGAAAATAGGACAACGCAAATCAGTAGTGGTTGTACATTGTATGTACAGTATATTTGTGATCGATTTTCAATTAAAATAAATGGGCACGACTGGGAACTTGCGATCGTGCTAAGTAAAATAACAAAATCTTAAGACTGCGTATAAGGTTTATGTATTCGTTCTTAATATATTTGGTGGTACAGGGTTGCCAACAACACATAATTATGAAAATTTAATTAAATTACGAAAAGTATTAAAAAAAATATAAATTAAATATTCCAAAAGTTTCAAGCGATAATCGAAAAACGCCATGTTTTTGCAATTGCTTATACACATAAAGCCTCAAAATATAATTTAAATCGTTAGAGCCATTTTTTGAAAAACCGGTTTTTTATCTTTATTTTTTTTTTTTAAATGAGGTTTTAATAATTCAATTACACAAGTTTTAAGATCTTGCCAAAAGATGTATTGACGAAAAATTTGGAATAAATCAAAGATACCGTTTATGAATACAAAACACAAAAATAAATTAAAAGTTTCTTCCCCTTTTTATCTCGAAAGATGCCTACAGTTCGGGCAAACCAGGATAAGGCGATGCGATGGAGGAACATTATAGAACCTTGCCTAATTTTTGTGGATTTTGAAAGGTTTAGTGAGAAAAAGGTTTTCATTATTCTCAGAGAACTTGCCAATTCATCGCAAACGGCAATAGGAAATAAAACCTTTCTTATTGTACCTATAAGCGCAAGTAAAAAGAGAAATTTGAAAGTTTCTGTGATTCATGCTTCTAATTCCGACGTAGCACGCAGACATGCTAGCCATTATATCATATAATTAACGTTGTGATAAAAATTTGGGTTTACTTTAAAAATAAAGGTTCTAAAAATGATTTCGGGCAATTAGCTGCCGCGGCTGGCTTCAGCCGATAGCCCGTATGTCAGCAAAAACGCACCGAATGTTTTCTTCCAATTCGTCAATCATCTCTGGCTTACCTTAACTTCACAAAACCCCACAAAAACAGATCAGCGGTGTTAAATCGCATGATCTTGAAGGCCATGCCACAGAAGATAACGCGCTGACCAAAAATTTACTTCAATATATTGATTGTTTCGTTGCCTGTACGACATCCTGCGATTCAGTAACGCAAAAGTCATTAATCGTGGCTCTATAGCGTTCCCATTGACTGTAACATTATGGTCGGTTTCATTTTTGAAGAAATATGGATCAGTGACTTACTTTGCCAATAGAGCACCCCAAACACTGACTTTTTGGGTACGTAAAGGCGTCTCAACAATGACTTGTGGATTATCATGGCTCTTAATGAGACAATTTTGATTATTAACGTACCAATTCAACCAAAAGCCAACTTCATCGCTGAACAAAATACCCTTGTAAAAATAGAGATGGTTGGCTATTTTGTTTCAGGCTCACTCGTGCGACGCTCTTGATGGCCGTTCAGCTTGGAATTCTATTTTGTAAGGTAAACCAAGATCCTTCCTCAAAATCTTCCATAAAGTGAATCGGAACATTTCAATTTCTCGCGGTGATGAATCGATTCCGGTCCTCTTTCAATAATCTGGTCCTCAGTAGTAATGCAATGGCGCCTTTAGTGCACACTGTACGGTGTTAATAATTCACTAGAACACATCTGATGCAAAACCGATCCATGGAGTTTACCGACTCTGCGGGGCGAGCAAATATTGGAGGCAGCGCGCGAAGCGTCGAGCGATCCGAACCAATAGGTTAGGTTGAAATGGCTGTCAGGAAAACCAACCGACACACTTAGACCAGTATTTGATCCGTTGTGATACCATAAGATTTAAGTGAGGAAGAACCCCAATAAATCATCACGATTTGAAAACATTGTTCCGAATTAAATCTATTTAAGAGTATCATAAATTGGCAAACCAAATTGAGCATAATTCAATAAATTCTGCACGTGGGATCAAAGATCCGTATTCCTTTGAAAATCAGCGTGAGCAATATGTATTTTATTTTACTTCTAACACTTTCAACTTCAAGAATTTTAAGGATATAACCGTGCGATATGGTTTCAAAGATATTGCGCAGCATGTTATACATCTGAAGTCTCGACAACAGTGAGAGGCTTAGATGAAATTTCATATCACACCGAGGATATGTAGCGTTGCCGTTTAAAAGCCCAGATTTGATACCAGCAGAACTTTGAGGTGCAGACTAATATCAAAAAAGAAATGGCGACTATTTAAAAGCAATGTAGAGTTCGGAGTAGTGTTTGCAGCGCGATGATGCACATTTGGAGAATGTCATTTTCAAAACACAACTTCTCCTTATACTTATTTTTGTTTTGGAGAAAAGATTTGTTTTAATGAATTTTTAAAGTCCACCTTAATTTTTGCTGTACGTTGTGCTTAGACCTTCTATGAATCTCCTCTTCAAACAAATTATTTGGAAAAAAAACATAGTTACCAACTTATCCGTGAATTCCCCACAAAAAAGTGACGCTTTTTCAATTTAAAAGCGAAAAATAAGGTATCATCTTTTAAAGAAAAGTGCAACAATTTAAAGATTTTGATTTTCGCTTCACGACAAAACGCTAATTACAGTTGTCCACTGTGATACTGTTTATAAATTTTTATAGCTGACAAGTTTCTATGTCTTGCTGACTAATTTCTTGAAACTTTTTGATTGAAGTCCATTGTACGCATTTTAGTGAGAATTCAAAACTCAACTTTTAAGAACCAAGACAAATTTATACAATAGTACCTTTTTTTCTTGTTCTTAACACCGAAAGTCTATTCCTACCGACAAAAGCGCCTTCACTTTATTGCCTTCAAATCGAAAAAAATAAAATGTCATTTTTGGGGAAAAAAAACCCGGCCATTACATTCAAATTAATCTCACACTTTTCAGTTTCAATGTTCCTTCATTATGTAAGAATTGTAAGTCCCCGGAATAGGTTGACAAAGCAAACTCTAATTTGTCATTCGGATTGACATCTTAACAAAACCCAGCCATTCCTCACACTCTATTCACGAGCAAGATCCTAGAGATGAATGAAGAATGAGAGGAAAAAAAAGAAACTTAATCCCGTTCAAATTACTTTTAGGGCGATTTCAATTCAAGATATTTCCATTTTGGAACCCCCAGGGATATACTATATACTCGTACACACTTGCCGGCGATAACTATTTCTTTTTCCATTGTTAAGCCATACAACATACAACGCCTATGACATTCCTCTATTTTTTCTATTCATATACATATGTCCCCAGATAAACCTAAAATGAGTTCTAACAAGGAACGAAAAAAAAAAATGCATAAAAGGACACCAAAACCAGGCCCATTTCTGGGTCAAATGTACCGAAAACACGACATTCGAGCAGAAAATTTACAAAATGTCTTGTTAGCAAGGTTCAAAGTGTTACGAAAGCTTTGATGGTGGGTAAAAGTAGACCTTTAGTATTCAACCGCACACACGTATGTAGATGGAAGTGACAGGGTCACTGTACCTTACCTACTCCATGCCACCCGCGTAGCCTGCCGCGCCGGCCTCTTGTGTCAGAGAAAGTTTTAAAATCAATGAACACACACAAACTTTTAGGCAGGTAATTTAATTCAATGCCGCATTCCATTCCACCTCTTTACCTCGATCGTATCCTTTTTTTGTTTTGTTCTTCTTCGTCTCGGAACAAAAATTTTTGGCAAGCGCCTACATAAGTCTTTTCAATTTGTTTTTTTTTTCTCTTATTTGCTACATAGCCCTTCTTTTTGGGACTCTGGATGGGACTCAACCTCATCCTATTTAAAAAGCAATAATAAAAAAAAAAATATAAATAAAATTATGCGAATAAAGTTAATAGAAAGGGGGAGTTATAAGAAGAAGAGAAAAAAAAAGTAATTTCAAATTCATCCCTTATGTTTGTTTAGTCTTAGACACTATTGTGCTTGCTCCAGCAACGGGAATCCAATGGGATCGTTGTACCCCCTCCAAAGGGACCCAACAATGTATAATCTTTTGGTTGGAGAGGAAAGAAAAATTTTCATAACTTCATGGAGTATGATTTTCCATTTGAAATTTGATAAAGAGACGAAGAAACGATTCTGCTTACCACACCAACACCAGGCATATACCACTTCACCACAGTACCTCATTGACGCAATTGGATTATCTTTTGAGGAAAAGAAAATTTTTTATTTATTTTCATTTCTTGGGGCAAAAACTAAGGAGGCAAAGAAGCCTACAGGAGGTAAAGTATAATACGCGTTAGGAGTTCTGCATGAGTTGTGTCTTATATTTCATCTTTATTCAATGCTCATCCTTCTTTTCACACAAGACATCAGGGATTAAAGTTTTTGCTGATGCTTTTTGTGAACAGGGTGTTTGCCAGAAACAAAGTGGATTTTAATGAAACTTGTGCATTTTGTATTTATTTTAGCAAATTTACTAAGACACTGAAAGTTGGTGTTGAATCAAAACATAATACAGGGTAGTCAATCCCAAGCAACACACAAGCTCTTTAAGAGTTATACCAAAAAATTATTCAGCACTTAACTTGGACTTAATTTATACTTAAGAATACTATTCGTCTCTCATTTGAAGTTTATTCCATTTCACAAATACTAATTCAATTCGTTTTTGGGTAAAAGAGAAAGAAACTTATTATTCCATTGAACTGACATAATTGGAACAATTGGAAGCGTGCTCTTAAATTGTTCTTAAAAAGAGTGTATAAGGAACTCTTTGGTATATGCAGTTGGCTCCTCCCCTTTGATACCTTTTGGGTCTTATCGACGCCGACATCTTAACGATTGGTTAAGACGTGAAAACTCTTATAAAATTGACAATTTAAGTACTAGATAAGAGGCAAATGTGTTGGTTGGGATGTGAAACACGTACTCATACATAAACTGGAATGAACTCTCAACAAGAGTATCCAAAGTTATTAATTTATTGTATTTCTTCCTTTGGTGTAATAGAGCTTCGCAGTCACCTAAGAGGTGGTCAGGAGACTCTTCCTGTTCGTTGCAGTATCTGCATTGGTCGTTGCTCTTTATGCCTAGTACTTTAAGGTGTTTTCTTAATCTGGAGTGTCCGGTTGAGAACCCGGCTAGCATTCTTACATTGTTTCTACTTAGTTTTATTGCGTCTTTGTAACTTTTTGTGTTAAAGTAAAAGCTTGACTTGGCGCATTTTGGGGAGGTCATTCCTGTGTTTAGCTCTGTTGTCTACCTCCGACTTTTTGATTTCTTTTTTAATGTGACTCTCACTTACTCTACAGAAAGGTTCCCGTCCTATGAGTTGTGATCCAGCTTCTGTCTTTGCCAGTTCGTCTGCGTGGTCATTGCATATGATTCCTACATGTCCTGGTACCCAGGACTTGAATTGAATTGAAAGACATTCAGGCTTTTGGAACCATTGAGTTCAGACAAACTAAATAAATAGGCAACGTACAAGGCAAATCTTCACGTTAGAAAATCGTTCATTATTTTTAGTGAGCAAAGTTTGAAACAACAAAAATCAATTTCACATGATCTCATTGCTTACAAATTGTTAAATTTTTGATTCGCATCCTTAAATAGAAATATTTTAATATTTTCGTATGGAATATTACTTTAGAATTTTCGAAAGAATGATCCTTGTCATATTCTAGTGGTGTGTAAATTTTAGTGTTCTTAAAAGTGATCTAAATGAAAAGGATGAGATAAGAGAGCTAGGAGCCTCAGGTCCTTACGTCTTGCTCACAGCCAAACCTAGTGACGAATTAATGCGACCTACGAATTAAGACGACATAGAAATTTTTGCCGATTTTGACGTTCTATCGAGGAAGTGATTTCATGGCAGTGAAATTACTATCTTTATTACCATACAAAAGATAATATTTGTGGTAAAACATTTTTTGTTTGCTTTTGGGATTTGAACATGGCGACCATTTCGTCCGGGGCACCACTAAATAAAAAACACTCAGTGACACATTCTTGATAAAAATTCTATTTCATGACAAAGTTTTGACTTTCAGTGTGAAAAAATCATTCAATTGGCTTCCTTGCGAATTTCATTAATTCTTTTTTTTGAGGTAATTCTTAAACACCTACAATTCGGGCGGTATCTCGATCATAACTTGAGTAATATTGCTCACACCCACAGAAAAGAAGCTAATGACGTCGCAAAATACGCAGAAATATCTCCCAGTCTCTTCAAATTTTTTCACAATTTTACTGATCGGCTTTTAATCGTCTGAAGACACGATACAGGAAGCAACGTTTTGTTTTTATTCTCTCGGACTATAGGACTATCGTTGTTACATCGATATAGGCACACTACTGACGAGAGACGGGCCCTGGTTAGTTAAAGCTGGACTAAACCAACCAGGTTTCGAACCCAATGAATTAAATTCAATTTACGAAAGACGAACCAGTTTATTATGTTCTTAGTCTTATGCATATTGAAAATTTTTTTAAAAGCTGTAAAGAGATACCTTAATGGTGCTATCACACTATGCCTGGCTGTGGCGAGAGATCAGAACGTTCACGCTTATTCCTTATTGCCCCAAGTTCCGGCTCAGATCGCCTTAAGAGAAAATTATTAAACTGGAAATGCTCTGTAGAATTCGTGTCAGTTTTGACAAACGTACAAAATCGGCACATTCCGATCATCAATTCCAAAATACCATGGACATTCCGGTCGATCTTATTACTTAATGAAAGAGGATCCTAATTGAAAAGGTTTCGCTCTGAACATTTTCCAACATATTTGACCAGCTCACGTTTAAAAAAAGAGTTCCTGAGAATATTGTAAGGAAAACTTGACCTAGAACATTGCTGGTGTTCCCTTAAGGAACGGAAACATTAATTGTCTTACTTAAGACATGAACCACTACAAATCGTGAAACTATTGCCACCGCTTTCTAAGGTCAACTCACCGTACATCAGCGGTGTAGCCTGTTGCATCACTTTAAAAAAAAAACAGACAAGTCAGGATGCGTTCAGTCTTCAGTAGTAAAAGTAAATGCAATAAAAGTCGGAATTCAAAAACATTTTGAGCACATTTGCGCGCATATGTTGTTTCAACAGGCAAGCCATTTTTTCGATTGCCAATGAGGTAATGGTAGGTTTACAATTTGCCGTTTTAAAACGTTCACAGCTAGGTTCCACATTTCACATTTCATTTTGATTTCCAAAACCGAAGCAATAAGGACAGCACTCATATTTAATTTTCTGATAAGGAGACTGAAGAAACTTTTGAAATCAAATAAATTAAGTTTCAGACTAGGTGACAGGTATCAGCTGTTTTCAATTTTACTTGAAGTGATCTCGAAAAGTTTTCGAACTGATGAGATCGATCGAAATGAAGAACACTGAAAATAAATTCACTCGATTTGCTATTTCGATTTCGTTTTTTTTTTCACTCGAAACTGGATCTTAGAAGAGTATGCAAACATTTTATTGGTTGTTTGACGCTTAGCTTTGCAGAACGCATTTTTAAGTATTAATTTCAATATACATATTTCAAATCATTGTACAATTTCGATGAAACTCGAAAGTTAATCTTATTTTTGAACTTTCATCAGATCTGTACGTTGAGGTCCTAGGAAGACATTCTGATTATTTGTTTGCCAGATGGCAAATGGCTATGTGTCTATTTGTGAGTAAATAATAAATAGATCATTTCAAAACGATTTGACCGATTGAACTAGGGTCTGTAAAGCTTGATATCTGTAAAGCTTGATATCGCTTGATATTGTATAATTTAGAGTACCCGCCTAGGGTCAGTAAGTTAATTAAGTTATTATGTAAGCTAGTTTAAACATTTTTGTTAGCAAGTAAGTAGATATAAGTAATAGATAATAAAAATGAATTTAAAAAAAAAAAAAAAAAAAGCTTGATATCGTATATTAAAACTTGCCGAATGATTAGTGATTGAATATAGTGTGAGTTTGATATTACCGCACTCGTTATCCAGCAACGAACTACGGTAATTTGAAGTTCTTGATATCAAGAATCCAATGGAATTTGATTCGATAAATGTGCAGCATACAGATGTTGTGCAATTTTGGGTGAATTTTGAAAGACAAAAGCCAATCTAATCATTGATCAGCGGTTATCCAGTTCCAGATTTTCGAGTGGATCGGTTGAGTCGTTTAGAAACAACAAACAAAAACTTGACAAGGATCAAACCACAAAGAGCAAATTTGTCGCATCGAAAGGGGTTTTTCAATACTTAATGGGTAGGGATTTCATAAGGTGTCAAGCAAAGAAATTGTTGCACTTTCTATTTTCCAGCATCTGAACTTATTTCAAATTAATTCAGCTCTTTAACTAAAGTCCAATAGATAAAAAAAACATCCTCATTTACACTTTTTCCATGTTGGGAAGCTTTTTGCTTTTCAGTTTTCACCACAGAAACTTTCTTAATATTATTTTACCACGCCACGTAGGTTACCTACGGTAGGTACCTACTTAAAAACCCAAATATCAATTACATTCAACTCAAAACACAACACACCCTGTGCCAATGTCTTGTACTTGTCCTCTTTATAAGTAGAACGTTCTGAATATTTATATCCCCCAACTCTTGTCAACAGGGGTAAACGCAAAAGAAGTCCTTTGGGTCTTTAGAAAATTTCTTTTCTATACATGTTAAGCATTATGATTACTTTTCTTGATTTTCTTCTTCTCATTTTTTTTTTTTTTTTCATCACTTTGGTGTTGAATGCGAAAACTTGGCCGACCTATTGAGTACGAGTGTGCAAAATATGGATGCCTACTTCTTCAATGGCTTCCTTTTCTATATAAATGTGTAAAAGTAGGAGAGTTTATATTGTGCTCGGAATGATTGATTTCATGCAAGTTTTGTATGAATCGGGGATTCAGTATTCATTTTTATTTTTTTGTTATGAGACCCACAACGATTATGTAGGTTAATACCTTTAATTGTGAAGAAAATGAAAATGGGCTCATTTGACAGTTATGCGCCAAATATATTTTAAAAAAGGAATGAAAGTCATTTAGGGAATCGATTCAAAGGAACCGAATTTCATGGTTTTATGAAAACCTAGTTGAATTATAATCAATCAGCTGCAAATATTATGAATGGCTCGTGTTTTGTGTGGGTATGGGTAGTGAATTTGTTTTAAGTTTAAGTGAAGTTAAAAGTTTATGGTTGTAAGTCTTGTATGTAAGTGAGTAAATATCAACCAAATATACAACAACTTCTTACTGATGAGCCTATTGTTTTGATTTGGCGAAACGCATTAAAATCACTTGAACTCTTATTTTGATTTACTCCAATGAACTTTCTTAGCTAAGGGATTCATGGACAGTAACTTTTTAAGAGATCTGTATGTGCTACCCGTGTCGTGACGGCTAACATGTCCTCTGTTAAACCAGAGGTTCATAGTTCAAGTCCTAATAGAGGCAAAAATGTTTTTCCACGGATATCGCTTTTAGCGAGGAATTGGAACTCTTTTGTAGAGAACCAATTTACTGCTGTTTCAAAGGAACACTTCTAATAATCCTGGAAAACTTGGTGAAAAGCAAAGATAAGTAAGAATAAAGCGGTTTTCAAAGCATGGTCAAAGTGCCAGAAAAAAGAGCTCGCATCGTAGAGGAGTACCGAAGCGGCAAGAAAAGAAGCAAAGAAAAAGTGCTACCAATCCCAAGCAACGAACAGCCCCCTCCCCTCCGGCTGCAGATGGCGCAACAAAACTTTTCTAGAAATACGACACAACAACTTGAATAAGGACAACCATCTTCAAAAAAGCCGCTCTAGGAAGTAGAAATGCTCGTTACATGTTTTTGCCGGGGTTCGTTTAAAGGTATGTCCACACCAAAGAAACATTTTTGAAACATTTCAGAAACATTTCAGAAACATTCCAAAAACATTTCAGAAACATTTCAGAAACAAAAAAACATTTCTGAAATGTTTCAGAAATGTTTCAGAAATGTTTCAGAAATGTTTCTATAAAGTTGTTTTGGTGTGGACGCTTCGTGAAACATTTCTGAAATGTTTCAGAAATGTTTTTGGAATGTTTTTTGTTTCCCATTCTGAATGGAAAACTTTCTTTGTTTTTCTGAAACATTTGCAAATAAAGCGAGTGGAAAAATATGAAGAATCTAAAAAACCATCACCAAAACAAAAAGATTAAGAAAAGATATTTAAATTGAAGATAATCCGAAATTGGACGAGGCATTCGGTATAATGAAAAGTTATTTCCTGGATTCAAAGACCAGAGACGAATATAAAATTTTTGGGGAGATGGTAGAGGGGCGAATAAGGAAGATGAAAGGTGCCAGGAGAGTTTGCTTGCTAAAGCACAATATAGAAAACCTAATTTTTGAAGCTGAAATGGAAGAAATCGAAGAGCAATCACAGCAGCCAGTAAAGGTAGTAAACATTGAAACCTCGGATCTGCAAAGCTTCATTTCATCTTTTGACACTGTGAACAACCAATAAAAACATTTATTTTATGGGTTTAATAACTATTTTTATTTATAATGAAATTTGTATTGATTTTCTTCAGAGTTATTATAAAATTTTTCTTTTTGTAATAAACATGTGTTTTATTTATTACGCATATTTTTCTTGCCATGTTACCGAGCCTTGTGGGCTGAGAAAATATTCAGCGTACTCTAGACGAATATCTTTGGCAGCAGACGCAGGCTTCCTAGGACAATTTTTTAATGGAAAAAATGATGTTTTCTGCTTTTTCCATTTTATAGGCTTAGCAATACAGTCCATGTATTTTGATTGCGAAGATTCGCTTTTACGGAGAAAATTATGCAAATAAGTACATGTTTTAGCAACTAAAGCTGCTTTTTCCGGGCTTTGGTTTTCTTAGTACACGGAACACTGTGGTGACAATACCGAAAGCGTTTTCAGAAACATTTCGGGCTCCGCTTAATCTATAATTGAAAATGCGCTCCCTTGACCCTTTTGGATATGTACCACTGAACGGTTTTAAAATATGAGTGTGCAATGGAAATGCGGCATCGCTGACTATAACGTAGGGTACTGGATGGTCTCTTCCCGACAATACGTTATAATCCGGCAAATTCAGTGTTTCGTTGTTTAAAGCCGTCCATAGCATACTGTTCTTAAAAACACCACCGTCAGATATACGACCTTTACAGCCAACATCGACGAATATAAAAGAATATGATGAGTCAACTACGGCCAAAAGAACAACGCTAAAAATTCCTTTGTAGTTGAAGTAATCAGAACCACTATGAGAAGGTGATGACATAACTATATGAAGACCATCCACTGCACCAACACATTGTTTAAATTGCCATCTTTTATCAAAACCATCTGCAATTTTCAGCCATTCAGATTCTGTTGCAGGAACCTATTCGATAAAATAAAAGTTAGATAATGGCTTAAGAACAGAATATCTTAGACATACCTGCATATAACTTTGAAGACCATTCACAAGTGCTTCGCAAACTTCGGGCACAATACAAGATATGCTTTGTTTCGAAATTTTAAATAAATACATTTAAGAGTGATATGAATCACCAGTGGCCAAAAATCGAAGAGTCACTGCTAAACTTTCAACTACACTTATGCTCGATCTGAAGTTTGTATTTTGTTTTCTAATTTTATGACCAACCAAATTAACAAGAAACTCGAAGTCCTCACTTGACATTCTAGCGAAATTTCTATATCCACTTAAACCATATCAATTTTCAGTTCTTCCAATAATTTTACACCACCTGAATTATTTCTATTTTTCAAAATGTTTCTTTGCCACTGTCTTGGTTTTTTCATGATTATAAAACACGACGCTATAATTGCTACTTCTTTACAATCCATATTCAAGCACTAAACTGAGCTCGAGAAACAAAAAAAAATCCCATTAAAAATGGGAAACAAAAAACATTTCAGAAACATTTCAGAAATGTTTCAAGAAACGTCCACACCAAAAAAACATTTCAGAAACATTTCTGAAATGTTTCTGAAATGTTTCCGAAATGTTTCAAAAATGTTTTTTATACAAATGGGAAACATTTTAGAAACGTTTTTGAAACAATGTTTCTTGAAATGTTTCTCTGGTGTGGACACACCTTAAGATGTTCAAAGAGCTTCTTTTAAGTCTTGGATGACGATAAAATTGTGCCAAGTGTTGAAAGTTTCCTTATATCGTTTTGTAAGAACAGTTACCTCGGAAGCATTTTCTAGATGCTGAACCTAACAAAACGGACATAGCCGACAAATAAACGATGTTTAGCACCCTGTTTTTGAAGATCAGCCGCAGAGGCAGAGCTGATGTCATTTAGCCACCTCGGAGCTGCGATTTGACGGCGCAGAGACATAAGTCCCCGGGACATAAGTCCCAACTTTTATTTTTGGGACTTATGTCCCATCTAAGTGAGACATGAGTCCCAACTTCGATTTGGGAGTTATGTCTCACTTAGAAGGGACATAAATCCCAAAAATAAAAGTTGGGACTTTTGTCCCACCGAATTTACTTTTTACAAGCTATAACAATTTTTTAAGAAGCTCTTCTGAAAAATTGTCTGTGTTTTTGTCAAATTCTTGAAGCTTCTTTTTTCAAAAAGCAAACTTACTACTCATTAGAAAGTAGAGATATGGTTATCCGGAATTAGGAGGTGTTATTTTACTTTAAGAATTTAGTAAACATTTTTTAGTTTAAAAAAGAAACTCAAAAAATTTTGAATTCCGTTTCGAAGGCTCTGTTCGAAATATGTTTTAAGGGCAGTGGGCGATGGAAAATGTTTACTTCAATTATAGCTAAGGTATTTGCACATATAGTTCCTCCGACTTTTTAAGCATTCAAAATTAGAGATATGGTTTTCCGGAATTAGGAGATAATATTTTATTTGTATTAGAAATTAGTAAATTTTTTTTAATTTAAAAAAGAAACTTAAGAAATTTGAATTTTTGAGTATTTGAGAAAATAAAATTAAAAAATCGCGCGATTTTTTAATTTTATTTTCTCAAATACTCAAAAATTCAAATTTCTTAAGTTTCTTTTTTAAATTAAAAAAAATTTACTAATTTCTAATACAAATAAAATATTATCTCCTAATTCCGGAAAACCATATCTCTATTTTTGAATGCTTAAAAAGTCGGAGGAACTATATGTGCAAATACCTTAGCTATAATTGAAGTAAACATTTTCCATCGCCCGCTGGATGGAATATAATATTTCGAACAGAGCCTTCGAATCAGTATTGAAAGAGTAGATAACGATTCTGAGACTATTTAGAGGTTATTGGTTCCATAACTTAAAATCATTTGAGAGAAAAATATCAAGGACCAACAACTTTATGGCAAGCAAAAAATGTTTGGTTGCCTAGTAGAAATGTACGACGATTTACTAAGCCCTATTCCTGAAAAGTTGGGGTTTATGTCCCATCTTCAACGGAAAAAAGTTGGCACTTATGTCCCGATGGCGTGGGACATAACTCCCAAATCGAAATTGGGACTTATGTCTCACTTAGATGGGGCATAAGTCCCAAAAATAAACGTTGGGACTTATGTCCCGGGGACTTATGTCCCTGCGCCCGATTTGACACCGTTGGACTATTATTTGTCGGGTGCCGTAAAAGATAACTCTTACGCCGACAAGCCAGATACAATTGACATTTGAAAGGACAGTATTCGTGAAGCCATTGGTGAAATACAGCTGCACACAATCGATAAATGAGCTTAAAAATTGGGCCTATCGTGTAGGCTACTACTACATGGCCAGCCGAGGCAGCCATTTGAATGAAATTATTTCCCATCATTAACCGGAAGGATTGTACTTTCAAATAAAAGATGAAATTTATATATATTCCGTAGTTTTTTCTTATAACATTTTCAAAAAATATTTGGCGGACCCTTTATTAGCCATAAACGTCTTTCTTCATGTTCTAGAATCAAAGACATCGCTGTACCAAATTTAACGGTATAGCAGTTTGAACGAGAAGATGGTAACAAAGAAGAGCAGACTGAAAGAGTAAATTTCGTATTCAAAATATTAGTAAAGAAAAGGAAATGAGTTAAAGATTATGTTACACAGAGATAGTGTAGCATTTTAACGATGAATAAAACTGTGTTATCGATTCAGTATTTTCTTTGTTCCCGTTTGCGTTAACCGTTTTTTGGGTACAGGGACAACACGTATAGCTTATGTCTATCCTCAGGTTCTAGATCATCTCTGTAAAAAAATTCATTTTAATAGGTTCAGTTGTTTGGGCTGATGGTAACAAAGAAAAACGGTCCGACAGGATTTTTGTGGACTATTAAGAGATTTTTAAAAATTTCAAGAGTGTGAAGATGAACCTTTATATGAAAGAAGCTGAATGTTTTCAGTTATGTTTTCATTTCTTATAATTTTTACTATAAGACTTTGAGAGATATAAAGGCTGAATTTTTGAATACCAACTTTAATTACTAAAAAATATTTTAGTGAATAATAAAAAAAAATAATTTTAAACTCACGTGGGGACCACTTTCAAGTGGCTGTGGCAGATTGTTGAGTAGATTAGATGAGTGCAATTCCGGCCTTGCTGGCGGTGACAGCGTCGTTGGTGGAGCAGGCACAGCAATCGGCAGAAGACTTCCCAACTGAAATACAAAAGAAAAAAGAAAAGTCAAAACATTTTAATTGATATTAATATGCTTCATAGAGGTTCGAGAACAATAAAACAGAAACACTCTTCTCTAAATGTGTCCAAAAGTTAACCCATCAAATAATTTCTTTCCCTAAGAGGGTCAAGCCCCTTTTTGGCCAAAATCAAATTAAATGAAGACAAACAAAAAGTCATTTAGTCGCAATTAGTAAACAAGCGGCCAAAGCAGCAGCAGCAGCATCATCATCATTGGAGTGAAATGCTTATATACAACAACGACGACCCATAAGGTTTTAAGGGATATAGAACCCAAACGAAATGCCCAACACCGTCATTATGAAGCACCCGAGGCTTAAACCTTATGAGAGAACAAAAGCATGATTCCTATCAGCAAAATGGAATTTTTGTCCATTTCATTTTTCCCTGCAATTTTTTGTTATTCTCTTAATTTTTTTTTTCAAGGTTTGTTTATCCTGTTCTTTATCTGGCAAAGAAAGAAAGAAGCTTGTCAGAAAAATATTCAACCAGATGTCAGAAACTGATGGTATTTAGATATTGTTCATCTTGTTTGTTCCTTTCTTTTATTTCGTTTTTCCTTCACATTTTTTTTTCTCTATTGAATGTGTTTTTACTTTCACCCTGGCGAATTGTTTCTCTCCTTTCAACCTGACTCAACTCGACTTTTTCCATTCACAGAGAATGAATTAACAGGCTTCGTTTGTTGAAGAGCTTTGGCAATTTATTTTGTTCTTATCCGTTCGGCAAATACTTTTTATCCTCTCGGATTCATGTCTTCTCACAGCACACCCCATCCGAAAAGGGTGACTCCAGACTCCACCAAGGCTAATCAACACGCACAAAGTTGGAAGATTGCGGCGTGCAAGCCTTCCTTAGCCAGCAATTTATCATTCATGTTTAGGATCCAGCGAAGACGAGTCGGGGTGGGAGGGAGTATGGCTGTCGCACAACGTCTTGCCATTTACTCTTTTTCTCATCATGTCATGTTCGGTTATTGCGGTATTTAAATTCTTTGCAACCCAATCTTGTCAAGACGAAGGTTGAATAATAGAAAACAAAGACCTGAAGTTCTACTATATTCCATTCTTTTCTCCTGGAACCAGATGTCAAGAATTGATGTTATTCAAATATTTTGTCCCATTTTAGTCCTATGAGATTTGACTTCTCTTTTTTTGTGGTTTCTTAGAAGCATAGCCTGTTTTTAGTAATTTCTCCATTGGCTTTGTGAATGAAACTTTGGTGCCAATTTCTGAATTGTCAGCCTCTGTAGATAATGATTGTTGGGGCTAATCTACATACGTGAGGGTTGCTCTCATGTGTACGCGAGCAGGGTGCATATACATACCAACCATATCCTGGAAAGTAATTTATCATTTCCCAAATTATGGTTAGGTGGTGTTACTTCTTTTTCATGTTTGTTCTCTTCTTCTGGTACTTACTTCCTTTGCTTTCCTCTCTTGGCTGTGCTAGTATTTGGAAAATTTGCTGAATTCATATCCTGTGTGAGGTTTGTATGTGCTTCCTTTTTATATCCGGTTGTTCGCGCATTCCTCGCCTTTTAGATCTATCTCACCGCCCTTACCGCCCTCTGCACCTATCCTTCTTGTTATATCCCTCGTCAAACTCAATTTCGACGTTTTGAAAACATATTAAGTGTATTTAACCTTCTAACACAAATCCCTTATGTCGTCGTACCTACCCATCTCCATTCTCCTCCTCCTCACAACTCCTTAAAAAAAACATGAAAAGATGAACCAGAAAAAAAGGACAAAAACGGTATTTCACGGTAGATATTCGGGGGTAAAAAGTTTTTCTCTCGATGAAATCAGGATTTTCCACATTAAACTGTTACCATGCCAGAGACATTGTAACGTTTCAACACACACAAACACATTCAAACCGAATAACAGCACGAAAATTGAGGAAGTTAAACGGGAAATCGAAAATTCTTGCATGAACCCAATTCAAAACTGAAGAATGTACTCACGCTTAGATCCGGTTTTATAGCAAGAAACTTTTAGTACCTCGAATATGTCGTGGGAATCCGTTCATATTTTTCATTTTATTGCTGTTGTTGGAAGCTATGATTTTTTTTTTTTTTTATTTTATTTCAAGAAATGATATTGTTTCGTATCATGAATAAACGATAGAGCCTTTAAAACAAAGCCGCATCAGGCTGCCGCTGCCGGTTAGTTACTTTATCTTTATGAAATTTGACAACTATTCAAATGCCATAGTGCAAATTTAGAAAGTGGAACATGATTTTCTTTAAAATGGCCACATAAAGAACAGCGTTGGACACGGTGCTTGAGGTAGATCCTATTCAATGGTCAGCTCCAAGGTTACCTACATTCATACACAGAGTGATGCAACAGAGCGGGTAGTCCCGAGTACTAGCGCATTTCCCACCACCATGCCTGGTAAGGGAATGGAGGGGCCCTACAATCTTCTGCAGCCAATCAAAGGGCTTCCGAATTCCTCACGATAGGTTATAAAAAATAATAATGGGGTGGCGCAACAAAGCGACTAGCCCCAGGGTCTAGCGCATTTCTAAAAACTTTACCTTGTGATGGAATGGAGGAGACCTACAAGCCCGTTCTGAACGTCTAATCTTGAAAGCGTTTTTCATGGCAATTGATTGACGGAGGCCTCGCCAATTCCTCGCCAAAGGCGATACCTGTCGGAAAACATTTTTGCCTCTGTTAGGATTCGAACCACGAATCTCTGGGCTAACGGCAGACATGCTAACCATCATGCCACGGGCGACCGAGGCCGAGGGTCGCCTACTGCTAATGAGTGCCAGTGTTGACAAAGGGACGAAGAACACAATAGCAACAGAATCTCAGTGGTCTGCCAGAGCTTTTGGGGAGTGTAACATAGGATGAAATCGAACCGAAAGTTGGACTTTAGCAGAAGCTTCTGACATATTTGGTTTAAAGGTTTTTCAGGGTGTTTCAATACTAGGACAGGCTATCGAAATAGAGATGGAATCTAGAAACAATGCAGCAGGGGGCTGACACCACTTTACGTCTTAGGGGATCCCAAAAAGAGCTTACCTTTCAGGTTAGTGTGGTTAATTACCAAGTTTGACTTAAAAGTTTGCGGTTCCAAAACAACCAACAGCTTCGTATAAAAATGATGATTCAACATTGACGACCCTAACAAACGAAAAATGGGTAATTACTTCAGGATATGCACATGGAGAACGTGAGAATCCTTAAAGGACTATTTGCAGCGATAAAATTAGTGGATTTCCTTTATTACTGCAAAGCAAATGTAACCGCCATCCGAGAGTGCAATGGAATGGGCCAGGTATAGAAAACATAAGAAACTGCGACATGTGATTCGGCAACTGCTTACAGTCAAAAGAAAGCACGCTTATCTATTAGATGCAATTTTGTCGTAAGAGGTAAGCTCAGGGATAATGTCATCCATTTAAATACGTACAATGATATACGTTCGTGTTACCGGTGGCGTAATGATTAGTTTGTATTGCCTGTTAACCGGAAGGTTTGTGGTTTGAATCTTCCCCAAAGCAAAAATGATTTTCATGGGTATAACCTTTCGCGAGGAATTGACAAGTCCTCCGATACTAAACTTATCACTATGAAAAGCGCTTTCTCGATTAGCCGTTCGGAATCGGCAGAAAATTGTAGGTCCTCTCCATTCCCTCACAAGGCAATGGCTGTGAGTAATGCTTTAGGCCCCGTAGCTCCTTGCTGTGTTGTGCCACCCTATTTATTTATTTTGTTTTATTTCTTAATGATATGAAATGTTCAACAATCCGCATCAGGGTTGAACTCGCTAGCATTAACCTAATATTTAAAGCTTGTCTCCATAAAAGAAAAATATGATCATTTTCAGGAACGCTTCTACGACCTCCTTAAAATAACATCTGAGTAGCTCTGCAAATATGAGGTAAAAATTGTGCTTATAAATAAAAAGAGTGGCGCAACAGAGCGAGGAGCCCCTGGGCCTAGCGCATTTCTCACAACCATGCCTTGTGAGGGAATGGAAGGGACTTACAATTTTCTGCCGGTTCCGAATGGCTAATCGAGAAAGCACTTTTCATGGCAATGAGTACTAACGGAAGACTTTCCAATTTCTTGCGAAAGGCGAAAAAACATTTTTGCCTTTGTTGGGATTCGAGCTCGAACCTCTGGATTAACAGGCAGACATGCTATCCATCACACCCACGGGTACCACAAATTGTGCTTAGTGAAACTAATACAAAACAAAGGAAGAAGGATATACATTTAGAAATTCAATCGGTAAGGATAGCCTGTACGACAAATTCTCCTAAAACAGACTCAGGCTAATCAATTTTTTTAAAGGGTTAAGTTTCTTAAGTAGCCCACGCTCCTTGCAACCCGCAAAATTGGTTAAGTTCATTACGATCAACAGACGAATCAACTCTTTAACCAAATTAATCATGCTGTGATCGACATAGGACTTTCTTCCAGTGTTATTGATGTCTCAACTTTTCGAGTGGCCAAGTGATATAAATGCAAAGTTACACAAATAACGGTGATGCAAAAGAGGACAAGGGCGCCTTCGACCAGAACATAGACATTTAAATGGAGAAAAGAAGGAAAGAACACTGAATTCTCAATAAGCGAAAGAACTATCATCTTCACATCGATTTCACGTACGCGCACGACAGTTTTAAAAGAGACAAAATGATCAAAGTCAAGTTAAGACGTGAACATTGAACTTATCTATGGTGGATAAAGAAACCCTTTGATGTTTAAAATGAAAAAAAAACCTAACAACTGCCTTGTCAACCGAAAAGAGTCGGTTCTCATTAGAACACCGTTGTTAAATCGGAATGAGCGCTGTTAGTGACAAGATGGGGGGATCGTCCTGTACTACTGCGAGCTGTTGTCATGTGTTATTTTTTTTCTATCTAGTTTTGTTCGTCTTGTGGTGTATCAGCCAAATGGTTTTTGTTGCCCGGCTGCAACCCCCCTACTCCACAGATTTATGTGTGGAGTAGGTTTCATGTAAATGTAAATGAAAAAATCCGATAAATAATGGTTCCGTATGTGAAACAATTTGTGGAAAAGAATATACAACAATATGCTGTAAGATCTTTACCCTGATATGGCCATAGCTAAGAGTACGCATAGCGAGAGTATAATGGCTATGGCAAGTAGAGGGTATGAAAATCAAAGCTTTGGCTCGATGGGTTTTTCCAAATTGCCGGAAAACCGTGGAAGTAGAAGACTTCAAATAGAAAAAGATCTTAAGCGACTAAGAGTTCAAAACTGGAGTGATCTAGGCCGAATTGTTGGCGATAGATGCTGGTTGAGGCCAATGCTCACCTATGTAACTAAGCCAATGGGCAGACTGTAACAGTAAGGTAGCTGTCGAGAAAACGACCGTCACACTAAGACCAAAGAAGGTCCATGGTATCACCCACTAGAAATTTTGAGGAATTGCCTCTTATTCAAACCATTTTGAGCTTTCTATAAAGCGGTTAAGACTATAATGAATGTCTATGTTTTTGAGATCATTTAAAACATCGGAAAAGTACTCTCGCAAGAACGTTTTACGTCCTTGAGAGGGCAGGGCATATACAAAAAGATGTGGAATGGTTTCCTCTTCTTCCTCGTCCATGCCGATTCCACAAAAATCATTCGATGGAACATTGAGCCTTGCAGCATGTCTACCTACGAGGCAGAGTGTCCGGTTTTGAGACAAATTACGGAGCTAAAGTACAATCTACTTAAGGATAACAAACTTTTGGTACGTTTTAAGTCTAGCTTTGTCCAGATCTTTTTGGTAGCCATGCAAGTCGTGGTGAGTTCATCGGTTTTGCAGTTTCTTGGAATATCGCTGTCCCCCGGCACCCAATAGAGGTGAATGTTAAACTGATCCGTCATCTCCATAAGAGACGATCGACACGACGACAAGTTTGTAGAAACATTACCAAATGACTTAAGTGCTGCTTGATTATCCGAGAATATACGGGTATTTGTTGAAAACATCACGTTTTCTCTGAGCCACGATTGAACCTCTTTGAATGCCAGGATTTCTGCTTGGAACACGATACAATGATTAGGTAGTCTAAGGGATTGAATAATATTTAGTTCTTTTAAGTACATACCGCCTCCTACTCTGTCCTCAGTTTACTCGTCTGGGTAAAAATGAATTGAATCTATTTGTAGGAAATTCGAGTGGTACAGCAATTTCCGTTTAAGTTAATAAATATGCCCTTTTAAATGTTTCTTTGTGAAGTTGAAGTTCTTATCGAAAGTTGAAGACAACTTTGAGAGTGGTGTAGTTGGAGTGACTATTGATCCTAATTGGTTCAGAATTGTAGAGTGACCGATTGGCTTTTTGGTCCAATGGAAGGTGGCCTTGAGACGAAATGCCGTGTTCGCTGCCGATGGTTTACTGTAAATGTCGAGTAAGAGCTGTAGGAGCGATAATTTCGAATGATAACCCAGTTTTTTGGCAGTCGATTTAAGTTGGAAGATATTTGGTTCCAAATAAGATGAGTCAACAAGCCGAACATACAATCAATTATGGCTCTCCTGTTTGAGAAGCCTGTTCGAGTCATTACACTTTTTAGCCACGTCCATTCCCCAACAAAATCATGCTGTTTGACAGCGTTAGATGTTTTTCTGTGGAGCTTTTCCAAAGGCCAGCATGTGCGGATAACCGACGAAATCTAGACTCAATAAAAACCAATATAAATCAAGTTATGGCCAAAATACCGCACTAAATGTACAAGAAGTGGTTAAAACATTACTCCAAAAGATTCGCGAATCTTCCCGAGCTAGCCATTTCAATCATATTGTTTTTCGAACTCAATGGCAAAGTACAAACTCTATATGGACATGAAATATTTTATCAAAACTGTACCGCTGTGTGTGCGTTTCATTTTGCGTCCTTTCGGAAACAGAAAAATGAGTGAATGACCATATGAAAACTATTCCCTTCCGAATCGCTACACTAAAATGGAAAAACTTAAGGTGCAGTCACTGTTCAAAGAGCAAAACTTGTGCTCGTTTAAAGGTCAGTAATGAAAAAATGAATATTTGCTCAAAAAAAAAAAAAAAAATAATAATAATAAATAAAATAAAACCCACTGTAGAACCACCAGGAATCTATGCAAATGAAAACATCACGGATCATTGCCTCCAATTAATGGCTAAATTCCCGATTTTCCATTTGCGGAAAGCAGTGTAATGCTCCATCAATTCATTTACATCCGAAAAACAAATTTTTACAATAAAAAAAGCACAAATTGAATAGCTGCAAACTTGAACAAGCCACAGGCACGACGGGCATTCGCCAGAACATCCTTAAAGCCAGACCTTACCAAACTCCATGTCCTTGAGCTGTCCATCCTATGAAGATTGCTCTTAGTCTTATTATATATAAGTATTTTTTTCAATATTAATAAGCTTGAATACATCAGAAATATTTCATCGAAATTCCTGGTGTCCATAAACAAAATGCTCCAACAAATTCCAATTCACACCACAGAAATGAAACTTAATAAACTCATAGTAAAGGACACTCACAAAAGTTCGCAACTGTCGATGACGGAAACTCCCTTGAAAGTAAATAAAATAAAAATCCTCACTCGGCCACGAAATTAATTTCTAGAGGTGGAGCAAACAAGACCATGTACTTCAACCCAAGCCTGGTGTGGAACCTGTTTTCGACTACAAAAGGTATATACGCAATGATAGGTATGAAAAAAACATTGAATACCATTAAGGCAAACATATTCTTTTGATTTAGTTATTACTTCTTTTCTGCTGCTTTTTTGCTCATTTTATAATAAGAAGCAGGAAAAAAACAAATGAACAAACAGACGAGCTTTTTTCCTTTTTGCTATCATGGTATACTATCCCCCACGCAATCTACCCCAACCCCAACCCCAACCCCAACTCTCGAGCCCCGACAGCGCACAAAAGAATAACAAAACTTCAATCAATGTGATTTGAATTGGCAATGTCCTGAAATACAAAGTAAAACGAAAACTTAAGATTGAAAAAGAAGAAGATTCTACCCAGAGAATACACACAAACAAATAAGGGACAATTGAAAATGGTTTCGGCCTGATGGAAGATTTTTTGTTCTTTCAAAAAAGGAAGAAAAGGAAGATCGAGATGTAGATGGAGATAAAATAAAACGACAAGCAATATACGTTAGTGCTTGTTGTTGAACATTCGTTTAGTATGTTTGATGACTTCAAGTTGTAATTCAATGCGTTTATTTATTTGTCTTTTTTTTCCTTTGCTTTTTTCCGAGATTTTTCTTTAAATAATAAAACAGGATCCGGAATTAGACGAGTATAAGTTGGGGATAATATGGCTTAAAGTCAGATGAATACTTTTGATGCTGAGCAGGCAATTTATTTTGTTTATTTTCTTTTTTTCAAAAAGGAATTCGAAGGAAATTTTTTAGAACCCCTCTAAAAAAGGGGGTTAAATAATTCTGATGAAGAGCCGTTTTGAAGACCCATTAGCCATGAAAAAGGATATGTACCTTTTTCTTCCAGAGAGCAAACGGAAAAGGTTTCATGGCCACCATTTAAAATAATTACACAAACGATAAATTTGTGAATATCGTTTGTGTAAGAGGAAATAGATGTTGGGTATAAAAACCCAAAAATACTCTGTCAGATTAGAGTGAGTCAAATTTTAGTGTGGGCGAATTTGGGGTGATTCAAGAAGAAAAATAGATTTCTCTTCATATTGGTAGCAATAAATTCATGAGCTTAAGTCCTACGGGTTCAAGAAAGCTCTAACATAAGACGCTACAGATCATTAGATTCTGGGTATAAGAAAACTCTAGAAAGGCTTTACAGATCTTTATGGTTATTTTTTTGTGAATACCTACTATTCAGAACTGCATTAAAAGAGAGACACATTAAATTTTCGAATGAAAGCTGAGCAAGGAATATCAATAGAGGGCTGAACAATTTCAATATATTCCAGTCCAGATCTTATTCATATGAATTTAACAAAACCGAGTCAACATCCAAACTGATACGAAATTTGTTTACTGAAACAGTTTTGCGGACCTAGAGTAAAACAATCACGTACATGTGACGCAAGGTATATGTGACTAAATATAATTCTGTCTTCAATGTACAGAAATGAAAGAACTCTCTCTTACGTTCAGATGTGCTGATGTGACGTAATAAAACCTCTCTACTCTCTAGAAAAACCACTTATAAGAAAGACGCTGATCATCTTAGCTATACGGCGTAGAAGGATGTATCTTACATCAAGTATAGAGAACCAGTGGCAGTACTGCCAATCAGCCATCAGAGATGCCACCTCTGAAGTGCTAGGTTTCACACGGCCACCACAACGAAACCCCTGGCTTGACGACGAATACCGGCAAGCATACAAAGCGCCGCTGCACAAAAAGACTTGAACTGCTTACGAGTTCTACAAGCAGAAGAGAAGAGACGAACACCGGCTTCTCAGACGGAAAGAGAGAGAGCATGAGAAGCGCGCGATCGAGGAGATAGAAGGGTGTCACCGCGGAAATGAGGTTCGGAAGTTTTACCAAAAGGTGAAAACAACAGCCTCGGGCTATTAGGCTCGAGCCGAAGCCTGCAAAGACGATTAAAGGAACCGCAGTCAGTGCTGAGGATATAAAAAGACCACTTCTCCAAGCTCTATAACGGCGATGATGAACCCAATCACGCTGTTAGAGAAAAAGAACCATTCGATTTAGGCGACGGACGTAGACCAACAATACCGCCAACCTGACAAGTAGACAGCAGTATCCCAGCTAAAGTCCAACAAAGCTGCTGGAGCTGATGGACTCACTGCTGAATTGTTTAAACCAGAGGGCGATGACCTGGTCAGGAGTATGCACCAGCTCATTTGCAAAATATGGTCGGAAGAAAGCATGCCCGATGAATGGAACCTCAGCATTGTTTCCCCGGTCCTCAAGAAAGGAGACCCTCTGAACTGCGCTAACTACAGAGGGATCAGTCTTCTTAACATCGCGTACAAGCCATTCGTCAACAACCTGATAGTTCCTTATCAATGCGGGTTTAGACCAGGAAATTCCACCATAGGCTAAATCTTCACACTACGGCAGATCTTGGAAAAACCCAGGAACTTCAAATCGATACCTACCACCTTTTTATCGATTTCAAGGTTGCGTATGACAGCATCTATAGAGAGGAGTTATATAGAGCCATGTCTAGTCTTGGCATCCCTACCAAACTTGTCCGATTGTGTAGGATGACGATGGAGAACGCACGCTGCTCCATCAGGGTCGGGAAAGATCTCACCGATACATTCGATGTCGAAAAAGGTTTTAGGCAAGGCGATGCACTGTCATGCGACTCCCTCAACATCGTTCTTGAAAGAATAGTGCAAAACTTCCACGTCAACATAAGAGGCACAATCTTTCAAAGATCCGTTCAATTGCTCGGATATGCCGACGATATTGACATAATTGGAAGAACGCAGCGTGATGTCAATGGCGCGTTTATGAGCATTAAGACGGAAGAGAAGAAGATGGGTTTAGTGGTCAATGAGGGCAAGACCAAGTATATGCTGTCATCAAAAAAGGACACCCAAAACCGACCAACGTCTATAGACAGCTATAACTTTGAGGCAGTTAAGGACTCTGTCTATCTAGGCGCCGCCGCTATTAATTCAGACAACGACACCAGCGCTGAAATCAAATGAAGAACAACTCTTTTCAATCGCTGTTTCTTCAGACTAAGAAGGCAATTGAGTAGTAAAGTCCTCTCTCGAGCAACTAAAGTGTCCCTGTATAAGACACATATCATCCCTGTTCTTATATATGGCGCAGAGGCAGGAACCTTGTCAAAGGTACATGAGAACGCTTTAGGATGCGCTTCGAGATAAAAATTCTTCGGGTGATTTTTGGTCCCGTCTGCATAGTTGGAGAGTGGAGAAGAAGAACTGTACGGGCTTTACAGCGACACTGACCTTGTCAAACGAGTCAAGGTCCAGCTAGGTCAAACGGCTTGATGGCTAGGTCATGTAGAGCGAATGGACACCAACGCTCCGACCCGAAAAGGCTTCGAATCCAATCCCGAGGGACGGCGCCGTAGAGGAAGACAGCGACTCAGATGGCGCACGCAAGTAGGAGAGGGCCTCAGCCAACTCAACGTGCAAAACTGGAAGCAGCTAGCTAGGGACCGAACTGGCTCGAGAAGCATGTTGGTTGAGGCCCTAGTCCGACCCGGACTGTAGCGCCACCTTAAGTAAGTAGGTTCTTATTGTCCATGATACCAATCTATGCTCCAAGGAGAGTATTACGAGACAGACCTTTTCTATTCCAAACAGGACATAGAAAAAACTATGGCTGTAATGAACCGATTGCAAGATCAATTCAATCTTTTGATGAATTTTATCAATTTATAAATCTTTATATTTCAAGGGGTCAGTTAAAAATCATATTGTTTAATAACTTTAATAAAAACAGATAATTAATATCTCACACTTACAAATATGTTTAGAAATAAAGAAACAAATAATAAACTATTGCTTATCTGATGAATAACCAAAAGCAAGTAGTACCCCTTTCCTCTATTGTAATGCCAATTCAGTTTCTTTTCATATCATTCTAATCGCATAACAATTCCATAAATCTTCTCAAAAATAGTGCCCAACAGTTTGCCACATACTTTCATTCACTATCCTCTATCAATGTGTCTGAATTTGAATACCAAATTTATTTCATCATCAATCTATCTTAGTTTGAGGTTAATCTAAATACAGTTCATCATTTGCTCATCATGTGTATGATGAGTGCACTCATCAGTATTTCACAATATAAGTCAGCCTGGGAGCGTTTTTCTATCCATGTTTTGTTTTGCTATGCAAAGCTGGTTTATCCCCTTTTTTGCAATAATTATATTTTTCTTTCACTTCTTCCTGCAAAATGATGTCCTTAAAAAAACTTATCTGCCATAAGACTCAAAAGGTACCTTTTATTCAAGTATACCTCGAAGGCTTCTTTATCCGATTCGATATGACGATGGGTTTCTGTTAATTAATGCAAGCTTTTGGCAAACGTATTCGGACTTTTGGAATAAGTGAACCAAACAAGGGTTGATTCACTTATATTTGGCCCAAGGATATTTTTGTGCTTTGGATATTTGTTTATTTAGCAAATGTTTCTTGGTCTTATCTTGCCCGTCACTCTCGGGCATTTACCGATATAGTTAAGTAAATTACTTTGTTCCTTGCAGCGGAAAATTTTCTTCCCCAAAACCAGAAACACAGGATAAGTGCATTTGAGACAGATTAATATTTTCGTACGAGGCATCTTTTGCGGTTGAAAAGGATAACTTTTAGATAACCAGAGATCGAAGTTCTGTAATAAGTCCTTTCCCATTCCTTCAAATTCGTGAATTTTGTAGGACACATTCCAACACAAAGAAATTGTATTTACAGACCGATAAGTCCTCTCAAGACTGATCAAAATGTCGATAGCAAAACTTTTCCAAAACTAATATATTTCGTTTTGGATCAGATGGATAAGCTCCAGCCCAACAAAAAAAAAAAAAAAATACAAACAAACAAGAAAACAAGAGTATATTCAAAGCATGTCCCTATAAACAATTTGAGGGTGATTAAAAGTTTCTACGAAGCAAAAACTTTATTCCCGACCGACAGACATTCCCCCAGTTCTCCGCACTACTACCTCAATTCAATTCCCATTTGGCAATGGCTTTCTATCGAAACCTTAAAAAATTATGCGATAACCAAATACTTCCTACAAAACGATGTTCTTGAGGTTATGTATTGGGTGTATAAGCATTTCCATGCGCTTGGCCATTAAAATGGAATTTTGTTCAGCCAATTTTGAGCAAACAAAAATAAATATACTACCAACCCGGATAATGAGTAACCATTGAACCAAGCCATCAAATGGATTCTCTTCTCCTTAAAATTTTAGTTATGAACCCAAAGCACGGATGTACTCTACACAAAGCGTACACCACACGAAGCTTAAATGAAGGAGAAAACTCCTTGCGAGTAATTTAAAGTCGATGCCCAGCGGTAATTATCTAACCGCTTGATATTAATGTAGACCGAACAGATCCCAGTTAGACTTGAAACTAAGGCCAACTCAAGATTTGATGGGGAAGGTGGGGGTTGAAGTAATCGAGTTGCATAGACAGACACAATGAGGAAAACGAAGAATATATGAACTACCTGATCCAACCTCTAGTATTATAAAGTTAATGAGTTTGTTCCTCAATTTAATTTAAGTTCATGACCCATTGTAGACTTAAGTTTTATACTCGTCCTACAGGAGTGTCTTTTCATTCCTGTAGGTGATTCAAGGGAGAGAGAGAATAATTTAATGGGAAACAAACAAAGGTGAAGGAATATGTTAATGGCTTTAAGTGAATATTCTGTGTTTTTTGGATTATCTTTTGGAAATGGCAAAGTCGATATACACAAGGGAGGTCATTTGAATTCAAATTTGGTTTTTAGTTCTCTTTTTTTATTTGATGTTATTTTCTTCGTGGTGTTCTTTAGTTTGAGAGATTGGCAGAGTTCTAGGAAAACATTATTGGTAATACAGGCAGACGTTGGAAGGTTTTCTGAAGAAATTCTGTTCTTTGATGCAATAAGGCGGGCTTTCCAAGGAAATTAGAAAGATAACAAGAAACGTTTTTAGTGAGGTGTGGTAAGATTGAGTTAATGAATTGCACACTCCACTCACTTTTTAATGTGGCACTCGAAGAAAAGGCAAGCAGCAGAACAGAATTGAATTAAAAAAATTTTACAGAAACTCAGAGACGTTAAAAATATTTCATAGTAGGCATTCAAATTAAATTATAATTGTAGGGGAGACTGGGGCCCATTTGACACTTTTTAAGGGTCTGTATTTTTGAATCTGTGGGCTACGAATGGCTTGCTTTTCTGAGATTTTTATAGATTTTTAAAATTGTTTTGTAAAAAAGTCATTTTGTCAAAAGGGCCCCCAAGATGGAGGGCCTTTGAATTTGCATTGGAAACATTTGACAACACCATTTTAAGCCCAATAAGTATCACCGAATGTTGAATGAAGAGAGAAGTCGATTTTTAATTAACAATTTATTTAATGATATAGAAAAATATACATAGGAAATCATTTTACATACGTAATGAATAGGAAAAAAACCTAAATAATGTTATTCGCATTGTAACGAACCGTCACAGTGCGGATAAACACAATTTTGGATCTAGTGATCGTTCGATGTCTCTTAAATTGGCTATGGAAGAATGAGTGTGGAGTATTGTAAGTCCATTTGCTCCCAAAATTGGATGTGAGAAGGTGGAAAAAGATGCATTTTGGGTACATTTTTACAGACTGTTTAAGGATATCCCAAAAGTTGAGTTTCTGTTTGTTGGCAGAGATTTGAATATACATGTTGAGAAAAACAACCGAGGATTGTGTGGACTACAATGGATGTATTGGAAACGACTGTATCCTAAATACATATGCGCAATTTTCGTGGTCTTGTAGTTTGAAAGACCCATGTTCGTCAAAGGTCTTTTGTAGCATTATGTCCATTATATTTGTAGAAGAAGAACCAAGCTTTGATTTTTTGTATTACAGAAATTCTTTACACTTGTCATAATTTTCTTGTACTGCAAGTACTTGTAGGTTTGTGTTACAAGCTCCTTTTAACTTACAGCAATGGTGGAAATGAAACTCAAATTGAGAGTTATTGGGAGCCCAAATCTAACTACACTCTGACACTCTTCTACTGGCAGAACTTTTTGTATAAGCGATGAAGAGAATAATACAAACAAGATTTATTAATTCAGTGGTACAATTTGGAAATGGCAACCAATTAATTTTGAATCTGCTGACACATCTGTCTAATACCGTCAACAATCCCAAAATGCAGGGAACACAGCCCAAAGTATGTGGGATTATCTGCAATAGACTTGTATAGGTAAAGCGAGCCAAATCATTGCTGGGGGCTTCAAAGAGAGACTGACATCAATCCAAGGAAATATGGCGATTTAATAACAAAGCTAAAGCAGTGATAAGAAAGGCTTTCACAGCATGAAAAAAGTGCTCTAAAATTATAAAAATAAAAAGGTTCGCCTCAAAAGTGACTGCAAGTCACATGAAGGAGTGTGCCCAACACTAAGTAAAGACAATGAAGGGCATGTATCAAAAGCTCTGGAAGTAGTTTCAACCTCGGCTGGAATCCAAAGCATAAGGATTTTAATGAAAAAGCATCGTGATTCTTGATATGAATATGATGTTATGCGAGTTGAATTTGGAAAAGCATTCGATCGACAACCGCAAGATGGCCCTCAAAGAATGAAAGCTTCCAGACGACTATGAGTGGAGAATTTTTATGCAGGGTAGCTATAAAAAGGGATGTCCAATTGTAGTCACCGAAGTATTTCAAATCGCAGTAGGTGTACACCAAGAAAGCGTCTTGAATATAATATGGGATCAGTGATAAATGATGACGATGACAGAGTCAACGCTTGCACCGTTGTGTGGATGAATTGGCGAAAAACCAACGCTATCTTCTATAACAGCTGAGATGACGATACCCGCATTGTAGCAGAAGTAGTAAAGCTTGATCGAAAAAGACCTTTTGAAGTCCTTCACGTCAAAAATAACATCTCGAAAAGAATAGAGTACGACCGGCTCAGTTGGTATTGTCTTGTTCAAAGGAGGGGTCAAGAAAACTCCATAGAAATGGTATTTCATACAACGTTCTTTTATTATTTCGAAGAAACTTAAAGAAAGGCAGACTAAAGCCTTTCTGGTACAGACGCGATCTACATTTGGCTGCTCTCAGATATGCCGATGTTTTCTGATCTGAGATCAACGTGGCGTGTAGCTCATCGGCAGATCACTTATGTTAAGCAGAGTTGTTGATTGTGGTCCCTAAGAGATCACGAAGTAGTTCCGAAAAGGAAGAAATTTTCCATAGTAAACTTTATCAAACAAAATATTAAATAATCATGATCAGAACAAAATTATTTGCTTGAAAAGCTATCTCTAGCGGCCAAAGCAAGATGCTGACGTTTAACTGTGACACACACACCAGACACCATCCAGTGAAATCAAAACCCTCCATTCATCTTAGGAGAAGACGACTACGTTTAGATTTTGGAGTTGTCAAGTGTGAAGATCATTTTTGCAATCAATTCATCTTGTGTTTAGTTTTTGCAACAAATGAGATATCAGACTCAATTGATCAGATCAGATTCAATTGTACCTGATAATGGATCAGCCTTTCAGTGCAAAGTGTTAAGTCAGCTTTGATAATAATCCATCAGTTTTGTTTTGTGAAAGATCAACTACGAAGGATAATTTTTTCAAAATAATTCTGGCAAAATCCGCAATCTGACAGTGAATTTAGCTTAATTCGGCCAGAGTAAAACGAAATTATTAGATATCTCGCATTGTTTTTGAGATTTTGATACTTAAGTCGAAATTTACATCGACTTCTAGTATCGATAGCTACACCGAATCGAATGCTTTGGAAAAGTCAGTGTAAATGCAGTCGAGCTCATACCCATTTTCAAGAGCATTGGATCATTTGTGATAAAAAGAAAGAAGGTTTGATACCGTTGATCTTCTTTGCATAAATCCATGCTCCTGTCTGCAAATTATATTTTTTTGTGAAAAATGAGCATACATCTTGCTCGAAGAGTTTAGAGATCCAAGAAAGTTTGGATATGAGCCAGTAATTTTAATTTCTATATTTTCACCCTTTTTAAAAACCGGAGTGATGGAGAACTTTTTCCAAAGGATTGGAAATACGCCCGATTTGATTGAAAGCTGATTAAGATGTGGAAACTTTACTATAACTAGTATTCTTTAGAGGAATAAATCCTAGAATGAAATTTGAATTGAAAAATCGCCAAAAACTTTTCGGGTCATGTCTTAGAGAAAAACCCATTTGTCTAAGATAGCTGGAGTAAAGAATTTTAGAGAGCGTGTTAAAGTTTAAAAAAAAGTAATATAAACACGGTGGTAGGTTGTAGAATGGTCTAAATGTAAGCTTTATATGCTTTATTCCTCTTGTTCCGCAGAATCCTAGGCTCTTTTGTATACCAAATCATAATCATAAGTAATCATAAAGTAACTTCTTCACAGTGCTAGAATAAAAGGACTTTTTATTCACACCAACCTTCAGTTTTAAGAAGAAATTGAAAACCTCAACGTCTATGTTGTCTCTAATAATTTCAAATTCAAGAACTAAATTGAAAAGCTCAAAACTACAAAGGAAGTTTAGAGTAAGCTCAGAATATGTTCCGCAGAAACCCATTTCTACTATCAATACACATTTGTACTTGTATATGTGTACATGTGTACTTACGTGCACTTTTGTTAGCATATAGAAATTATTCCGAATCGAAAGTTTTCTTATTCAAATGCTCAATCCATAATAGATGTGTAATCAGAGAAGCCGTACAAAAACCCAAGGTCTCTAATTAGTTTGAGATTGAATCCATTGTTGAGCAGCACCTTGTTATTGCATTGAAATATTAATTTATATTATCATCGCATATAATTAGCAAAATGCTTCACATGTTGATGAACTCAAGGAACAAACACCTCCAAGCAATAAACACCAACAATTGCTAATTATACATGATGTGCTACATACTTAACGATGTATAATTAGCTTTTGGCGAAACAAATGTACATCGACGCAAGATGAGAAAATTTCGCAAACGCGGAATTTCAAATTAATTCAAACTCCTCAAAGCCTTAACACAAACACACACACTGATAATTGAGAACACAAGTATCGGTAGTGTTCTGTGTGTTCTAATTTCCCAAATTGACCTCGAATCCCCTTGTTGGGAATATAAAAACAAAAATTTCAGTTGCAGGTAGGAGTTGTCTTCGTATTACGACTCCTAGTCAAATGTCGAATTCAATATACGAACCGAACATAATCTACATTATGGTGAGTTGTACGATATCATTCAAAGTAACATTTCTGCAGTTATTATGCGATTAACATTGTCATGTTGTCACAAAAGCTAGAAAACCCTGACAGAAATGTGTATAATGCTTAATGTGTATATAGTAACTTCAAAGAAGGACAAAGGAATACGAAGGACGAAGATGGAGGCCCCTTGATGTATGCGGCTTCGGAATTGAAAGTCAAATTCTCTTCGGACTGCCACAACGAAAACACATCACTTCGTGTTCCACTGTATTGACAAGCATTCAATATCCAATTGCTTTAATTGAATTCCATGCATGCCAAGTAGTTTGAATGGACACGGACAACGATTGTATAGCGAGACGAATTTCACAAGGAAGTTAAGAAAGTATTTAAGAACAGTTTTTTTCTGTATCTTAAGTAGAACGTTTATTATAAAGGCTACTGGGAGCTAAAGAGCGAACGGAAAAGATCTTATTTCAATGGCATAAGGTGTCTTTAAGAAGAAGCATTACTAACTAATCAATACAAAAGTTTAAGAAAGACCGAGAGATATCTTAGCATTCCTGCCGTTGCGTTGATTGAATGAATATTCCATGTACGATAAATGAGACCGCAGATAGCTTGCCATTGGATAGCCTTAGAGACGAATGGAGGTTACCCATGCACATTTTGTAGATTCCGAAATGGCTTTCCATAGCAGTTTAATAACTCTCGGAGGCTTGCCTTTTCCCAAAATAAGGCGATAACCGTATGAAAATAATTCAATATTTCTGGGATTGAAATTTTAAATTTCCACAGTCAGATACGCTGATATGCCAATGGCATACCATGACATGTTTATAATCCCATTCCATATGAAGCTTTTAAAATATCTAAAGACATCATTAACATTTTCCTCTATGTCTAGCCTTAACTCTAATTCGAACCTAAAGGTGCGTTCACAAATTGCAGGGTGGAATTGTTATTTATAACATTCGGTTCGAAGTCGTTTTTGGTAGGAGGCTGGACTGTTTATTGCGGCGTCATTTATTTTTTATAATTAACGCGCACACAAAGGGCTTATGGTTAGGTTTACCCTTATTATGTTGTAGAAAACAGCATTTCGGAAAATAGGAGAAGATTTTAAAATGGACACCGATGCACGTTGCATTTGAATTTTTGTGAATTGGAATGTAGGGAAAAACAGGGCCAGGTAGAGCATTTCACATTCGGGTGATGCGACTAAATTATGAATTTCTATACTTGACTGTACGTCCAAAATTGGGCTCAAGGAAAAACTGATAGGCATTCCTAGCGAGGTGGATGTTGCAGCTAAATTCTTTCAGGGGAAGAATGCAACTGGCTATTTCACTAGAGCACTTCTTCTTCTTTTTTTTTTTTTTTTTTTTTTTTTTTTTCATTTTCGGCGTTACGAGTAGTGATCTTGAAGCGATCACAACTCTCCCACTTTTCTGCTTCACACTAGTGATCCGCCTGTGGGGTACGCCGCACTAGAGCACTGTTTGTAGAAAAAGCGATAAAAGAAAGTGAGACAGGTAATGTTTCGACGATGTTCAAGAGAATAAATCGATTCTACGATTTAACTATTACCTATCAATCTTAACGCTCTCTTTTGCACCCTACCAAGAAGGCGCAAAGATGTTTGGGGAGCACTTGACCACATATGGGAGATATACTCCAGCTTTGGGCGGATGAAGGTCTTATAAATTGTAGCCAAATCAGAAGGTGTGAAAAACTTAATGCATCGTCTCAAGAAGCCTGATTATTTAGCAGCGTTCTTGGCGACTTAAAATATGTGGTAATTCCAGTGAAGATCATCGTTTGCACGCATACCAAGTACTGACAGCTTTTCGGTTTCTTTGATGCAGGTACCATTTATGGACAATTGCAATGGGGGAATGTTAAGCTTCAACGACAAGAGACAGCATTGAGTTTTCAAAGCATTGAATTCTTCTCAATTTTTGCTACCTCATGTAATAATTTCGTCAGGATCAGAATTGAACGAGCCTATACGCAACCGTTTCAGATCCACATCCGAAGAGCAAAACCGTGAATTTAGAAACGAGTAAGCGAAGATGGGACTCATCAATACCAAAAGCACGCATTTTCGATGCCTGATGCCAAACTCTATCAAATGCTTTAGAAAAATATCAAGCGCAATTATCTTGCAATCTCCAAAAACAATGTAAATATTAGTTACACTTTTTGGTGAAATAAGCCATCAAATCACCAGTGGATCGTTTGCTACGAAAGCCGTACTGACGGTCATTGAGAAGCTTTTCAAGATATTCCAAAGGTTGACGGCTATCAAAGTTTCCATGACCTTAAGGGCCAACTATAATGCACTTAGCTCAGTTTAGGCAAGTTTCAAAAACCAGACGAAAAGTTTCCGAAAGTGTTTGAAAGTGTTCGGAAGTGTGCGCGAAAGTGAGCTAAATTTAACGAAACTGAGTAGAACGTCTATTATAGTTAGTGCCATATAAAATAGTGTATTGGCCCGTTCGCCTAAGTAGGCGTAAGCGCGGCAAAGTGCATTATAGTTGACCCTTTAGAAAGAAGGGAAGTTAGTGCACTCGAACGGAAAGTGGAAGGGGAAGAAGTTTTGCCTTTTTAGGGACAAAAACAGTTTTCCATCAGCTCGGTCAATTGTCAATTATGAGAAGTCAATTGTCTTCGCCGATAAACCTAAGACAATTGACACCTTGGAAGAAAGTATTCGGTGCGTTGTTGCTGCCATACGGCCCCAAATGCTGCAAAATGAGGTTGAAAATTGAGTCTCTCATTTGGAATTTATTCGAGCCAGTGCCGTGACTTGTCACTTGCTCACAATCACCTTCAAAACATAATGGCAAACCCTTATCTTTAAATTGAATAAAGCTTTCTTGGCCTAAGCATTGGATTATTTTTTCTTGAAAACAACACTTCAAAAAGAAAGCCCCCTTTACAACTGTATAACTTTAGATAACTCCAAGCTTTTGCTTCAAAAATGACTTTCATATTTCCGGAAAGAAATCTTCTGTACAAACTGAAGCTTATAAGAGCTGCCTGTGTTTGAAGTCAAAATATCAAAAAATGTTAAGACTTAATTAAAAAACAGGTAAATGAATGTTTAAAGTGCAATAAGCGAACAATTTTGAACACAAATCTATTGTCAGAGTTCCGATTTATATTCGTTTTATAGTGAAGTGATAAGTTTAAAACAGCTATCTTCCGAGCCATGTGCGGAAGATTCCCTTAAGCAGACACGATTATGACTTTAAACTGACTTTACTTGAGCTTTAAGCCTCTTGAGTAAGCATTCTACTACCTTAAAGAACAACTGTAATAGGCATGAGCGAACAAAGTTAATCGTATGCGTTATCCGAACGATATGATAGAGAGATTTCAAAAGTACCCAAACCAGTAGGTTGGTTTTGCCGATTCACAACGGCTGATCGAGAAAGCGCCTTTCATGAAATTACTATGAGAGTACTTTTCATTTCTTCGCGAAAGGCAATACCAATGGAAAAAGATTTTCTTTTTTTTATGGGATTGAAGCCTAGAAGTTACCTCGTAACAGGCATAGATGATTGGCTTTACGCCGCACCGCTGGTACCACAACGAGGAATTAACATTTACGCATAGAAAATATAAAAAGTTATCTTTCGAAAATAAATAATTTTATCTAAATTATTCTGACTGACTGAATCTATTTTAATTATTCATTGAAGAAAAGCCATATTCCATCAGCAAAAAGCAACAGAAAGCCAAAAAAAAAAAAAATTACTGGCTTTTGAACTTAGCCTTCAATTTTGAAACCTTTTGTAAACGATTTCTGTCGAAATTTTATTTTTGTCGTTTTAACTAAAAGTTTAACATGTTCACCTGCTTATAACTCGCCGGTTGGGAACGAGTGTGTTGAGATTCTTGTTCAGATAAAGCTATTAGCATTAGCGGCTACTCGCCGCTTGCAAACAGCGATGGCCGATGGGCGACTTGTCCTTTAGCTTGCCGTGTTTGCTTATTTATTTATTTATTGGTTTGGGTCAAATCTAGTAATTTCCTTTTGATTTGAAATATAATACGCAACTGAAGACAATTGAATTTTACACATTCGGCTTCATCGTAAATCTAAGATGGCCGCCGTTTATCACAAAATAATTTTTTTACTACTTCTTCAATACGGATATCAAATGTATTAAAAACATAATGAAAATCCAATTCCTCTCATAACCCATTCAACATGGGTATAAAATATGGATATGGAGAAATTCACCTTCTCAAATGAAATTGTGTGTTTTTCTCTCCACAACGCTACAAATATAACTGCATGTTGTCGCAGTCGACAATTTACTGGTCAATACTTACCGCAATGTACTGCCATCCTTTGTTGACCCGCACCAGCAGTGCTTCTTCCTCTGTGATGTAGGCTATCGTTCCAGCTGGACTCATTGCTGACTTCTGTATTTATGTTGAGTGGAGAAAATAAAGGAAATATTGATATTCATATTTAATCAAGTTATTAATTTGAATCTGGATGTAGGTATAATACAAATATATGCATACTAGCCGAAAATACCCGGCTTTGCCCGGGTTTCTTTTTGCGAAGGCTTCTTATCACAAAGCTGGAAGTATCCAAAGACGAAAAATCCAATTTTTATTTTTTTTTATCTTTACCTCTTATTAACTTCTGTTTTCTGTACAATTGTTTTATTGCAATAACATCAAAATGAATTTAAAGATTTCCAGGAAGCGTCTGAAGGAAACCCAATGGAAGAAGCAATAAGCAACAAATAAGAGCACCTCAGCTTAGCAAATTAGCTCATTTGTCATTTAGAGCCAGTTTTTCAGTGCAGAGTTGTCCTGTGGTGATAGTTTTCGAGTTAGCCCAGACGATCATGAGTTATGTCAGAGTTAACTCCTCACCAGAGATAAGAAATTAATTAGATGGCAAACCTTTACTTCTCTTGCCCCGCAACAACCATTTGTTTACATTGTTGTTTTTGTAATCACATCCTCTGTCTGTGAATACGTGGAAGCTGTACTCAAAGAGGTAGTAGTGAGATTTGCTGTAAAGGTGAAGTGGAAGCTGTACTCAAAGTAGTAGAGGTGAAATCAGCTTGTAGGCAGTTTCAATGTGTGTGTGAAGTTTGCCATCTAATTAATTTCTTATCTCTGCTCCTCACCATAGGATAGAAAAATATGAAAGACAGAATGAAAAATTTTAACTCACGATGAGTTTCAGCAATTTGCCATTGACATTTTTTTGAATTACGTCAAATTAGCTCATTTGTCATTTAAAGCCAGTTTTTCAGTGCAGAGTTGTCCTGTGGTGAGAATTTTCGAGTTAACCCATACGATCATGAGTTATGTCAGAGTTAACTCCTCACTATAGGATAGAAAAATATGAAAGGCAGAATGAAAAATTTTAGCTCACCATGAGTCTCAGCAATTTGCCATTGACATTTTTCTGAATTACGTCAAATAAGCTCATTTGTCATTTAGAGCCAGTTTTTCAGTGCAGAGTTGTCCTGTGGTGAGAATTTTCAAGTTAACCCATACGATCATGAGTTATGTCAGATTTAACCCCTCACCATAGGATAGAAAAATATGAAAGACAAAATGAAAAATTTTAACTCACCATGAGTCTCAGCAATTTGCCATTGACATTTTTCTGAATTCCGTCAAGTTAGCTCATTTGTCATTTAGAGCCAGTTTTTCAGTGCAGAGTTGTCCTGTGGTGAGAATTTTCGAGTTAACCCATACGATCATGAGTTATGTCAGAGTTGACTCCTCACCATAAGATAGAAAAATATGAAAGACACACTGAAAAATGTTAACTCACCATGTGTCTCAGCAATTTGCCATTGACATTTTTCTGAACCACGTCAAATAAGCTCATCTGTCATTTAGAGCCAGTTTTTCAGTGCAGAGTTGTCCTGTGGTGAGAATTTTCGAGTTAACCCATACGATCATGAGTTATGTCAGAGTTGACTCCTCACCATAGGATAGAAAAATATGAAAGACAGAATGAAAAATTTTAACTCACCATGAGTCTCAGCAATTTGCCATTGAAATTTTTCTGAATTACGTCAAATTAGCTCATTTGTCATTTAGAGCCAGTTTTTCAGTGCAGAGTTGTCCTGTGGTGAGAATTTTCGAGTTAACCCATACGATCATGAGTTATGTCAGAGTTGACTCCTCACCATAAGATAGAAAAATATGAAAGACACACTGAAAAATTTTAACTCACCATGTGTCTCAGCAATTTGCCATTGACATTTTTCTGAACTACGTCAAATAAGCTCATTTGTCATTTGAAGCCAGTTTTTCAGTGCAGAGTTGTCCTGTGGTGGGAATTTTCGAGTTAACCCATACGATCATGAGTTATGTCAGACTTTACTCCTCACCATAAGATAGAAAAATATGAAAGGAGTTGTCCTGTGGTGAGAATTTTCGAAATAACCCATACGATCATGGGTTATGTCAGAGTTGACTCCTCACCATAGGATAGAAAAATATGAAAGGCAGAATGAAAAAATTTAACTCACCATGAGTCTCAGCAATTTGCCATTGACATTTTTCTGAATTACGTCAAATTAGCTCATTTGTCATTTAGAGCCAGTTTTTCAGTGCAGAGTTGTCCTGTGGTGAGAATTTTCAAGTTAACCCTTACGGTCATGAGTTATGTCAGAGTTGACTCCTCACCATAGGATAGAAAAATATGAAAGACACACTGAAAAATTTTAACTCACCATGTGTCTCAGCAATTTGCCATTGTCATTTTTCTGAATTATGTCAAATTAGCTCATCTGTCATTTAGAGCCAGTTTTTCAGTGCAAAGTTGTCCTGTGGTGAGAATTTTCGAATGAACCCATACAATCATGAGTTATGTCAGAGTTAACTTCTCACCATGGGATAGAAAAATATGAAAGGCAGAATGAAAAATTCTAACTCACCATGAGTCTCAGCAATTTGCCATTGTAATTTTTCTGAACTATGTCAAATTAGCTCATCTGTCATTTAGAGCCAGTTTTTCAGTGCAGAGTTGTCCTGTGGTGAGAATTTTCGAGTTAACCCATACAATCATGAGTAATGTCAAAGTAAACTTCTCACCATAGGATAAAAAAATATGAAAGACAGAATGAAAAATTTTAACTCACCATTCAGTGTTTGCTCACCATGAGTCTCAGCAATTTGCCATTGTCATTTTTCTGATTTATGTCAAATTAGCTCATCTGTCATTTAGAGCCAGTTTTTCAGTGTAGAGTTGTCCTGTTTTGAGAATTTTCGAATTAACCCATACGATCATGAGTTATGTCAGAGTTGACTCCTCACCATAGGATAGAAAAATATGAAAGGAGTTGTCCTGTGGTGAGAATTTTCGAGTTAACCCATACGATCATGGGTTATGTCAGAGTTGACTCCTCACCATAGGATAGAAAAATATGAAAGACAGAATGAAAAATTTTAACTCACCATGAGTCTCAGCAATTTGCCATTGAAATTTTTCTGAATTACGTCAAATTAGCTCATTTGTCATTTAGAGCCAGTTTTTCAGTGCAGAGTTGTCCTGTGGTGAAAATTTTCGAGTAAACCCATACGATCATGAGTTATGTCAGAGTTTACTCCTCACCATAGGATAGAAAAATATGAAAGGAGTTGTCCTGTGATGAAAATTTTCGAAATAACCCATACGATCATGGGTTATGTCAGAGTTGACTCCTCACCATAGGATAGAAAAATATGAAAGGCAGAATGAAAAATTTTAGCTCACCATGAGTCTCAGCAATTTGCCACTGACATTTTTCTGAATTACGTCAAATTAGCTCATTTGTCATTTAGAGCCAGTTTTTCAGTGCAGAGTTGTCTAGTGGTGAGAATTTTAGAGTAAACCCATACGATCATGAGTTATGTCAGAGTTTACTCCTCACCATAGGATAGAAAAATATGAAAGGCAGAATGAAAAATTTTAACTCACCATGAGTCTCAGCAATCTGCCATTGACAGTTTTCTGAATTACGTCAAATTAGCTCATTTGTCATTTAGAGCCAGTTTTTCAGTGCAGAGTTGTCCTGTGGTGAGAATCTTCGAGTTAACCCATACGATCATGAGTTATGTCAGAGTTGACTCCTCACCATAAGATAGAAAAATATGAAAGACACACTGAAAAATTTTAACTCACCATGTGTCTCAGCAATTTGCCATTGACATTTTTCTGAACTACGTCAAATAAGCTCATTTGTCATTTAAAGCCAGTTTTTCAGTGCAGAGTTGTCCTGTGGTGGGAATTTTCGAATTAACCCATACGATCATGAGTTATGTCAGAGTTGTCAGAGTTAACTTCTCACCATAGGATAGAAAAATATGAAAGGCAGAATGAAAAATTCTAACTTACCATGAGTCTCAGCAATTTGCCATTGTAATTTTTCTGAACTATGTCAAATTAGCTCATCTGTCATTTAGAGCCAGTTTTTCAGTGCAGAGTTGTCCTGTGGTGAGAATTTTCGAGTTAACCCATACGATCATGAGTTATGTCAGAGTTTACTCCTCACCATAGGATAGAAAAATATGAAAGGAGTTGTCCTGTGGTGAGAATTTTCGAAATAACCCATACGATCATGGGTTATGTCAGAGTTTACTCCTCACCATAGGATAGAAAAATATGAAAGGCAGAATGAAAAATTTTAGCTCACCATGAGTCTCAGCAATTTGCCACTGACATTTTTCTGAATTACGTCAAATTAGCTCATTTGTCATTTAGAGCCAGTTTTTCAGTGCAGAGTTGTCCAGTGGTGAGAATTTTAGAGTAAACCCATACGATCATGAGTTATGTCAGAGTTTACTCCTCACCATAGGATAGAAAAATATGAAAGGAGTTGTCCTGTGGTGAGAATTTTCGAGTTAACCCATACGATCATGGGTTATGTCAGAGTTTACTTCTCACCATAGGATAGAAAAATATGAAAGGCAGAATGAAAAATTTTAACTCACCATGAGTCTCAGCAATTTGCCATTGACATTTTTCTGAATTACGTCATATTAGCTCATTTGTCATTTAGAGCCAGTTTTTCAGTGCAGAGTTGTCCTGTGGTGAGAATTTTCAAGTTAACCCTTACGGTCATGAGTTATGTCAGAGTTGACTCCTCACCATAGGATAGAAAAATATGAAAGACACACTGAAAAATTTTAACTCACCATGTGTCTCAGCAATATGCCATTGTCATTTTTCTGAATTATGTCAAATTAGCTCATATATATATATATATAATATATATTTCATATATAAATATGAAAGACAGAATCAAAAATTTTAACTCACCATTCAATGCTTGCTCACCATGAGTCTCAGCAATTTGCCATTGACATTTTTCTGAATTACGTCAAATTAGCTCATCTGTCATTTAGAGCCAGTTTTTCAGTGCAGAGTTGTCCTGTGGTGAAAATTTTCGAGTTAACCCATACGATCATGAGTTATGTCAGAGTTGACTCCTCACCATAGGATAGAAAAATATGAAAGGCAGAATGAAAAATTCTAACTCACCATGAGTGCCATTGACATTTTTCTGAATTACGTCAAATTAGCTCATTTGTCATTTATAGCCTGTTTTTCAGTGCAGAGTTGTCCTGTGGTGAGAATTTTCGAGTTAACCCAAACGATCATGAGTTATGTCAGAGTTGACTCCTCACCATAGGATAGAAAAATATGAAAGGAGTTGTCCTGTGGTGAGAATTTTCGAAATAACCCATACGATCATGGGTTATGTCAGAGTTTACTCCTCACCATAGGATAGAAAAATATGAAAGGCAGAATGAAAAATTTTAGCTCACCATGAGTCTCAGCAATTTGCCACTGACATTTTTCTGAATTACGTCAAATTAGCTCATTTGTCATTTAGAGCCAGTTTTTCAGTGCAGAGTTGTCCTGTGGTGAGAATTTTCGAATGAACCCATACAATCATGAGTTATGTCAGAGTGAACTTCTCACCATGGGATAGAAAAATATGAAAGGCAGAATGAAAAATTCTAACTTACCATGAGTCTCAGCAATTTGCCATTGTCATTTTTCTGAATTATGTCAAATTAGCTCATCTGTCATTTAGAGCCAGTTTTTCAGTGCAGAGTTGTCCTGTGGTGAGAATTTTCGAATTAACCCATACGATCATGAGTTATGTCAGAGTTGTCAGAGTTTACTCCTCACCATAGGATAAAAAAATATGAAAGACAGAATCAAAAATTTTAACTCACCATTCAATGCTTGCTCACCATGAGTCTCAGCAATTTGCCATTGACATTTTTCTGAATTACGTCAAATTAGCTCATTTGTCATTTATAGCCAGTTTTTCAGTGCAGAGTTGTCCTGTGGTGAGAATTTTCGAGTTAACCCAAACGATCATGAGTTATGTCAGAGTTGACTCCTCACCATAGGATAGAAAAATATGAAAGGAGTTGTCCTGTGGTGAGAATTTTCGAGTTAACCCATACGATCATGGGTTATGTCAGAGTTGACTCCTCACAATAGGATAGAAAAATATGAAAGGCAGAGTGAAAAATTTTAACTCACCATGAGTCTCAGCAATTTGCCATTGACATTTTTCTGAATTACGTCAAATTAGCTCATTTGTCATTTAGAGCCAGTTTTTCAGTGCAGAATTGTCCAGTGGTGAGAATTTTCGAGTTAACCCATACGATCATGAGTTATGTCAGAGTTGACTCCTCACCATAGGATAGAAAAATATGAAAGGCAGAATGAAAAATTTTAACTCACCATGAGTCTCAGCAATTTGCCATTGACAGTTTTCTGAATTACGTCAAATTAGCTCATTTGTCATTTAGAGCCAGTTTTTCAGTGCAGAGTTGTCCTGTGGTGAGAATTTTCGAGTTAACCCTTACGGTCATGAGTTATGTCAGAGTTAACTTCTCACCATGGGATAGAAAAATATGAAAGACAGAATGAAAAATTTTAACTCACCATTCAGTGTTTGCTCACCATGAGTCTCAGCAATTTGCCATTGTCATTTTTCTGAATTACGTCAAATTAGCTCATTTGTCATTTACCCTGCAGCTACACGGTCAAGATATGGTAAGCCATCAGCCTACATATACACTATGTCAAATTCCTATTTGTGTTTCGGCTGTGACGTAGGCGATTTACAACTTGCCAGGCAAATGGCTTTCAATCGACATGTCATTATATATTTTCAAAATGGCACCCACAAGAAATTTGAAATTCAAAGTTTTTTTCCAAGCACTCTTTTCTCTTTTTGAGAGTATTTGACGAAGCTGTCAATTTCATGGCTACTGAAACTGCTTCTCGGGTGGCTTTCAATATTCCATACCAGTTGGGTTTCAATTTCGAAAAGTTTGGGTGTGTATGTAAGAAAGTTCGAATGTATTGTAAATGGCTTACCATATCTTGATCGTGTAGCCCCGGGGTTTGAGCCAGTTTTTCAGTGCAGAGTTGTCCTGTGTCAGAGTTGACTCCTCACCATAGGATAAAAAAATATGAAAGACAGAATGAAAAATTTTAACTCACCATTCAGTGTTTGCTCACCATGAGTCTCAGCAATTTGCCATTGTCATTTTTCTGAACTACATCAAATTAGCTCATTTGACATTTAGAGCCAGTTTTTCAGTGCAGAGTTAACCCATACGATCATGAGTTATGTCAGAGTTGACTCCTCACCATAGAATAGAAAAATATGAAAGACAGACTGAAAAATTTTAACTCACCATGAGTCTCAGCAATTTTCCATTGACATTTTTCTGAATTACGTCAAATAAGCTCATTTGTCATTTAGAGCCAGTTTTTCAGTGCAGAGTTGTCCTGTGGTGAGAATTTTCGAGTTAACCCATACGATCATGAGTTATGTCAGAACTAACTCCTTACCATAGGATAACTCTTCAATGAAAAACTGGCACTTAGCAAATGGCAAAAGGAAACCTATCATTGCACTTACTTTCGGCGCTGATTGAAAAATTATTACTTACCCCTCTATATGTGCACTCACCACAAGTCTTACATTACGATTACTTCATCTTCGATCGCCTCTACATAACAAAACCTCTTGTGAAGTGTCAAATCCATGACCGAGTTTCAACACCACTCAAAAAATGAATTTCACCGACATGTCATTTGAAGGACATGGAATTTTTGGTCTACGTTGGACTTTCGGTAGATGTGATGCTGCTGGCTGAGACCACAGGTGAGTTTTCAAACGACTAAAAGTAGATATCTGTCAAATCATAAACAGCTGAAAAAACGGAACCAAAACAAACCAAAAGAAAATAGCATTCCACATAATTTTCTTTGAACAATTTTTTTTTTCAAACTGCTATGTACTTTATTTCCAACAAAAACCCAACAAACTACAACCCAGAAAGCAAAACAAAATGAGTCAACAACAAAAAATGTCACGAAAGAGATATATATCGCCTTAGATACTTTCTTGAACGCACCCATTTTTCTTTTCACTAATTATTCCTGTTTCCATGGAGTTGGCAAAGTCAACCTTGGTTCAACCCACTATGGAAACAGAGTATAGGCTGCAATTCTGATAATTATTATTATTCTAAACGTCATTTGGAATGTAAACAAAGGTTGGTAAGTACGGGAAATTTTTTAAATTGTAAGATATCTAAAATAATTGTTATTTTTTCGGTTTTCAGTATAGCCTATAACCAACCCATGGTTATAGGCTACCCAATGGATTAATTTTCAGGCCAATTAAACAGGTAAGTTTAACGTTTACCTCTTTCTTAGGAATTTTTGGCGCGTGCAAACAAAAACACTACTTTATATAGTAATGTAGATGTAGTGATTTGCAATTGCCTAAGCTAAACCACAAAAGAGCTTTATAGGTACGTAAACTCATCACTATAATCAAAGGTTGCATGTATATAGTTCCACTGCATTATTACGATGACGACGCGCCTTTAGTGTAGGAGTTAAAGTAATTTGTCAATTTTCAATTTGAGAAATTACCGCACTAAACGATTTGAGCAGATACAGAACAGTGGTTGAGACAAAAAGGTACTCTGCTGATTCCTAAATATTCGCATTGCTATACACATGTGGAATGATTTGTTGTGGTGTGGAAACAAATATGAGGAACAGAAAATTTGTTTCTTTATGAATTTTGATTGAATAGCTGCTTATTGATTTTCTGTTAATTAAAATTTAATCAATATTCCAAAGCTTTTTTGAATTAATTTGAAAGTAATCGAATGAAAAACGACGCGACGCAACGTTAACAGAGCAGCTAGAATCGAGTATATATAATACATGTGGAGGGTGGAGCTATTGGAAGCATTCAAGTGAATTTTGTTGTTTCAACTTTTGTTTGAGATTTGGAACATTGATGTTCTGTGGTGGTTCAATGTTTATAGCTTTCGATGGGTTTATTTATAAAAAAGTGTTTCCCAATTTGGATTGAATATGACTTTTGATTGAAAGCAAGATGAATTCTTAGTCAAAAAGCCAACTACCTGATTTCCTGTTCGTTTCAAAAACTTATCATTTGGCTTCTTAATTTAAACGACTATCTCCGAGCAGGTCTCACTGATCTCGTTAGCTCCTCAATTGATTTAATTTCATACAAAAGATAATCACCCTCACTCATGATTACCTTCAAAATAAATTCAAGAAGCAGAAAAGACTGCCCTCTTTAATAATCTTGAGGAACACAGGAAGAAAAATCTCCTGTCCAGTTTGGAGTAGTAGATATATTTTTTTAAACAGCCACCGTTCATATCCATTCATTATGTGGCTTAGGGATATTCGTCATCGTAATACCATTTTTTGCTGGTCTCTTTAAATCTTTTCTTCTTAATTTTTTCTTAGCATGTTTTTTTTTTAACATAATTTACCACAAAATTTATTACCTTGGTCATTTCCTCGATGTTGGCAAACGTTAAAGCACCTGGAACGAATCTCATGTTCGATGACGTCGACGACGCTGATGAGGGCAGTTCATCTTGTCTTGATGGTGGTCCTGTGAATTTAGAATGAGACCGGAAAAAATATAAATTAAATTCAGAAAATTGTGGCAAGGAAGTGGTTTTATAATCTTTCTATATTCATGTGTTTAAATGAAGTATATACCAACAAGGTACAAGGCAAACAAAAGCTATGTGATTTCAAGTGAATAAAATTTAATTCAAAGACAACGTCTTTGTTAAGGTGGGGAACGTTTGGTGAAATAGAAGAAAATCATGCTCAGCTTTTTAATCGACATAACTTAAAACACAAAATTACAAAACAAATCGACTTATGAAATGATACCAACCACGAAATACCACTTTAAAACTTTTTAGAAGTTTATTGTTTGTAACTCTGTTTGTATGAAGGCTAAGGTAAATGGATGCTGAGAAGTACAACTTTGAATGGAAAACAATATGACAACAAACTTTGAAACCTGAACTTATAATCACGTGGAACTTGTGCTCAAACGGTACTTGATGTATGTTCATTACCAATAAGAAATTCTATGTTCTAGTATTCCAACGCATTTGTAGGCTCGCCACACACTTTCATATCACTCATTATCTGCTATCTTGTCCAAACTAACAGTAGGGTTAACAATCAATTTTGTCCCCCTTTTAATTGAATGTTGGTAATTCAGAGGGTTTAATCGAAAAGTGGAGTACAGAAAATGAACAACTAAGCCAAGTAAAAGAATGAATTTGGTCGTTTACTTTGATATGTGCACTCACACAAAAAGTAAAATTTGGACCCGCGAAAGGTTCTCAATTTAAGTTAACAATTCAAATTTTTAAGTTCAATATTCTACCTACCAATGTTTTGATGTAAAATGGCTGATTTTTGAGTACTGGTTGCAATTCTAATTTCAATCGATACCTGATACTTTGTACCTTAACTACTTCTTATGTAGTGAAAACTAGAAGTATTGCTGTAACTAAATAATGCCTTTCTTCAGATCTGAAACCAAAATTTAAGTTTTCAAAAACAAAAACCAAAAAATGGGTTAAGCAACAAGAAACGCTTCTAAGCCTGTAACAAATGAAATGAGTTAAAAACGACTGAATTTAGACATGAAGATTTTTCAAGATATTTGTATTGCAGTGAGCTCACCAGGGTTCAAGCTATTGACAACAGTTTTAGATGACTTTTTGCAGCCAGCTTTAGCTTGAGAATAAAAAAAAATATTAGTTTACAAATTCAGATAAACAAAAAAGCAAGACCATAATTTATTGAAAGTTACGATTTTCGAAAAATCATTTCCAGTGTAAACCGCGATATTGCCTGTGCATTTTTACGTTTTGATTAAATTAGTGGAATTTTAAAAACGGAAAAGAATCGAAAATTGATAGCAAAATTATTTGGTTTCGGTGCCAGCTAGAGATGAAAGAATCTGTGAAGAATTGAGTTGCTCTGTTGAGTCTTTCATAGGAAATATGTTAATGGTGAATGAATTTATTGATGTTTTTCTCGCAATTGCAGATACACCTTGAAACCTTGACAACGATTATAAAGACCTCCTTTGAAAGTCTGTGCAGCCTTATAACCAAAGTTTTAATTGGAACATCATATATTAGTATATACAACAAGAAAGGTTCTTTGTAATACAAAATAATTTAGGTGAGTGATATAGTACGTACACCGAAAGAAAAACCTTGGTAAAATCAAACATGAAGCTTGTTTGTTTTTGCACGAACATACTTAAATTAAACAAGCTGGCATTTTCATTTTATTTATTTAATTGCTACAATTTTCATTGCTCAAACCAACAACGTCATTTTCAATTTCATTGTTAACCAACAACGGTTGTGATCCTAGAAACATACATGTCCATGATAATTTAACAAGTTTGTGTTTCGTCAACAATTCTGAATTGTTGGTAAAATATGAACATTGTTGATCAAGTATGTTCGTGAGAATTCAGCCACGTTTTTATTTGCTCAACAGTTTTAATGTAAACTGTTGAGCTAATAAAAACTTGGCTGAATTCTCACGAACATATTTTATCAACAATAAAGAATAATTAATTATCCCTTAAGATAAAATGGTCACGAAACTTATCATATTGAATTGAAGTTCCGTTTGCGACTTCACGTTTTCTGTGGGCTTAAGTATGAAAAATATTGGAATTCAAAATGTTATCTACTGATACTTTAACTATCCTTTATTGATTAAAGAAGTATGAACATTGTAGATCAAACATATTGGTGATAGTTCAACAGTGTATTTGATATTTCAATCACAAACGTGATGGTTTTTGTAATTTCAGCCTTAATTGTTAGTTTATTTATTTATTTATTTATTTATTTATTTGTATTGACTTCAGTTTAAAAACTAACAGTCTTGGTTAAACTTAAACTAATTAAATGAAATTTAATTTGAAATAATTTAACAGATGTAATTTTGTTAGATCGCTAGTTGAAACATCATAAACAGAATAGTAATCATTAAAAAATCTGCAACATCTTGTCAGAGGCTCGTTGGCTTAATAATTATATCTTTGGAAGCTGACGTGTTAAGGTGTATAGTTTCGAGTCGGACAGGCAGGTACGTTAAATTTGATTAGGGAAAGAAAATATGGTGACGATATTTCTCCATTGATGATTTTTAACGTTGTTAAGTAGTTGAAAACCTTCCTCCTGTGTTCTAGTGTGTTCATTTGTAATAACAACAACCTATGACGATATGGTGGAAGCAAAAAGCGATCATTCCAGTTTAAATCGCGAAGTGCAAATAGTAGAAACTGTTTCTGGACTGATTCTATCCTTTGAATATGGGTAGCATATGTAGGTGACCAAATTTAACAAGCGAACTCTAAGCAGCTTCGTAGGAGTCCAACATAAAGAGACTTTGTAACATATGGGTCGTTAAATTCTTTCAACCAACGCTTAATCATCCCCAGTCTTGATTTTGCTTTATTGACTACGTAGTCAATATATGGTCATTGAAAGTAAGCATTCGATCAAAGAGCACTCCGAGATCATTGAACTTTTCGCATCGTTCAAGTAACTGCCCGTTCAACACAAAATCCACTTGGTGATCCGAAGATTTACGAGAGAAAGTCATAATCTTGCACTTTGAATTGTTCAGTGATAATTTATTAATCGCAGTCCATTTCAGAAGAGCATCGAAGTCGATAAAAATATCTTGGCATCGATCGTCGGCGTAGAGGAGAATCTTTGAGTGATGGGGCACATCAGGCAAGTCATTTATGTATAATAAAAAAAGGAGAGGTCCTAAATGACTTCCTTGTGTTACACCTGATGTAACATCTATCGCTGTTCGCTGTTCGCTGTTCGCTGTATTCGACCATTCAAGTATGAAAAAAACCATTTTTGAAGAGAACCAACACAGCCATGTCGATCCAACTTTTTTATCAGTATACGATGATTCAGTTGATCAAATGCTTTTGAGAAATCAAAGTAACTAACATCAGTTTGTTGGCCATTCGCGAATCCTTTAGAGATGTTTGATGTTAGTTCCATTAAATTTGAAACAATGGATCTTCCACCGAAAAACCCATGTTGATGTGGTGAAATATATGGTTTTAAATTAAAAAACATAAAGTTTACCATGAGTGATTCAAAAAGCTTAGGAATACAGCTCAGTTTTGCAATCCCCCTATAGTTGGAAGCAATAGATCGAGATCCAGATTTGTAAAGGGGTAAAATGAATGATTTCTTCCAAATATCGGGATAAATTGAATCATGCATGGACTTGTTGAAAAGAGAGCATAAGACTCCATACAAAGATTTGGAACATCTTCGTAGTATGCATCCAGTAATTTCATCATAGCCAGGTAAAAAAGAGTCTTTGACTTTCCGACAAGCAGCTTCTACATCACTTTCAATAAAAGACGGAGCTTGTAAAATATTGGTGTTGATTGTTGTCAGGAAAATATCATCTTCATTATCCTCACTGGATTTGTATGTTTGTTGTTGATCAAGTATGAAATCAACAATCACGTTGTTGGTTAAAAATTATAACATATTCAAATCAACTACGAACATACTTAGTTTAAACATTTTTATGATACTTACCTGAAAAAAAATTGATCACGGCAGCATACTTGATTTGAAAATGCGTTCTTATTTGAATTCATCACGAAACTTGGTTAATTTCACAACTTTAGATGAATTGTTGATTAACAATGAAACATGTTTAAATCAACCAAGGTTTTTTTCTTTCGGTGTACTTGAATCTTACAAACGTTCGATCTAGCTGATGAACCAGCTTTGAGCTGGTAATGGGTAGCTGACCCTATATATATATATATCTGATGACCAATACGGGTTTGCGCGGTAATGTCAACAACAGGATCCGAATGGAAGAACATCGTGATTCCTTACAGGAATCGCACCTTTCACTTCGAAGAAACACTCGATCGACTACAACATCTCATATGGAGTTTCTTCCGACAACTAGGAATTCTATAAGCTTATGCGCGGATGATGACAAAGGTTAAATGTCTAGCTTGAGTCAAAAAAGCATTCCAAGTAACAGTGGGTGTAGGTACACCAAGGGCGTATCTTGATCTTGAGTGCTCTGCTCCTAATTATAGTCTTTGACATTTTTTAAGATTGACTGTACCTGCTAGACTTTCTGCCGACGATGGAGTGAACCACCATAAGAGAGAATCTTAGATAACTCCAAGAAGCACTTAACGTATAAGTGTTTTGCAGGCGATGTGACAAAAGCTGGTGACGGATAGGTTGCGTCAAGATAAGAAAACAAATTTGTGGGAGAGAGGGGTCTATCTCCCTCCAGTTAGGCGAAAGGGGCAGATTTGTAGGAAGTTTGATCAGTTTAAACGTAAACAACAATCATTAAAAACCAATAAAGCCCTAACATACTGTTGTGTTTTGGAGTAATCAAATTTCAAAGTCAAAAAAAAAAAAAAAAAAAAAAACAGCCAAACACAGAATATACACAGAAAAAAAAACTTTTTTTTTCAAATTTTCGACTTTGAGACTTGATAGGTTAGGTAGAATGGGCTGACGGTTGATCTGTTTTCCACCACACTAAGATCAATGTATTAAGGATGATTTATTGACCAATAGAGTTGTATAGTAGTTTGTGGATATGTAGCTCCATTGTGATACTCTGGAGTATTGTAACGTCCTTAAAACCTATGAGTTTATGGTTGGTCAGTTTTTAAGCATTTGTGGCCTTAATGAAGTTCAACAGGCTTTTTATGAGAGTGTCTGATAATTCTTTTAGTTCGTTGAAGAAGTAGGTAATTGCTTAGAAACTTTTTCCGGAGTGGTATCCTCATGTTCATCTTCGTCATTACATCCTCTGCAGTCGTCGCGTCGCGTTGGTGCAAAGATCCATTTTATTTTTGTGGTAGCTGAAAAACTGAAACTGAAAAAAAGTCGTTATTCAAGGATAGTAGCCTTTCAGATCCATTCTTTTCGTATTTAGGCCATAGTTTGCTGGAAGTGAAACAGGAATCTAGGCATAGGCATTCCCATCTTTCATTCGATTTTTGTATTATTACGTTACCAATGATCTGCTTAATTTCACAGGATGTTACCCTGATTGATTGATCTATGAGAGTAGGGTCAAGTGCTGATCCATTCCTTGCTTATTCGTCCGCGTTTCGTTTCCCGGTATGCCACTGCTACCGGCTGTGACGGCTGGGTTCGTTGGCTTTTGGTATGAAGACGACTTTCACTTTCCGCCATATTTTGGAAATATAGCCCCATTTGAGGCTTTTCTAAAATATGTTCTTGAGATGTGAAAGACTTTTCCGCTGCTTCTTTGCAGCAGCATCAGGAAAATGCAATCTTGAACCGGAGATTTAAAAGAGGGAAAAGAGTTGATAGCCCATTCCAACTTCTCTTCCGTTATAATATCTGTCGGAATTTCGTATCTAGAGTAATTGTGGTCTCTACTTTACTATTCTCGGTTGGGCTACATCCAGGGAAGTGCAAATTGAACAGATGTTCCAGACTCTCGACTGGTGGTTCTGTCCAGTGATTATCCGGTTTCTTCCGGGAACCAAAAGATATTGTCTCTTTGGAGAGGATTTTCCGTAGTCTGGCCGATTTGTTTGTGCATTCAATTTCACTGCCCGTTGGGTCTCATTTTTGAACTTCCTTTGGCTGGATTTGTAATACGTCCAGTCATTTTCCGATTCGGTGCGGTAGGCAACATTGAAAAGCCTTCTAGTTTCTTTCCAGATATTGCTCAGCTCGTTATTCCACCAGATTAGTTTTTTGTTCTTCTTAACAGTTTTAATAAGAGGACAGCTTTTATCCAGGGCGCTCTTTGGGATGCCTATGAGTTCTGCAGTCAATTCATCAAAGCCTTCCGGTTCAAGATTCTTCTATTTTTTTTTTTTTTTGAGAGACTTGATAACTTAGAAACCATTCACATAATTAACTTGAACAAAATAGTATAAAAAATAAAATATAAGCCTCGAAAAAACTATAATGCTTGGTAATAAAGAGCTTATAGTTCATTTGCAATAATTTTTTTTCCCAAAACTAATATTTTTCTTTTAAAATTGCCCCTCGCACCTAAACGGAGAGAGATAGAACACGAAACGATTTTTTTTATCGCATCTTATACAACACACCCTGTATAGGTTAAAGTTTCAGGAGTTAGTGGGAGCCGTATTAGTCCAAACAGACTTCCAGTTATCGATCCTTTTGTAAAAAAAAAAAAATTATATGAGAGCACTTTTCAAATCCCTAAGGAAGTATTCTTCTGGTTCATCTTTTATCTTACTTTCCCCACTAAAAAGTACATTTTATTCAAATAGACAAATAAAATCCCTTGCTCTGTCGGGGGCAATATTTCGAAAAGTGTTTGTTTTTAAGAAATTGCAAATGATTATTTTTTTTTTTTTTTGTGGAAAAAAATCTAAGCCCTTAAACTATTTTGTGACAATTTTTTCAGGAATCAAAATTTTTAAATACCAATAGCGACATATTTCTGAAAATGAGAAAAATTAAAAACGATAAAGGGTTCTTGAAACTCCTGAAAAATTTTTAGCGGCGCTTATTCCAATCATATGAGGAACCAACGGGAGAGGTGGTCATGCCACAAAGTCTAGCTTTTCACTTATTTCTCTGTAGTTGAGCGTTTTTTATGACTGGACTATTCTGGTCTAGAGTAAGAATTTATAAAATTAAATAAAAAAAAAGATAAGGTTTTAGTGAAAACGTACATACAGGTGCAGAAATTGAATATTTAATACAGGACGGCTTTCATATCCTATCAAAACTAAAAACTAATTTCTTAACCGCATCGATTTACAGGAGAAAAAACAAAATTCCAAATAAAAATATAAAAGAAAGTTGGCTTATAATTTATTGTTTAACAATTCTTTCTTTTCTTTTGCTTCTATCATACAAAGAAACTGCTAAGAAGGGAAATGGTAATAACTATGGGCAGAAAATGCTTGTGGTACAACTGAGTTTTTATTGTCTGCACCTCATTCGTACACATTTTTTCTTTTTGTCTCAAATAAGTGGTCTATTACAGTTCCAAAAGGCTAAACCTTTCTATACTTCGATGATTACATTCTCAGATATACACCAACACAACATAAATAGCCAGTGGGCAAAGTAAATATAAAATATGCGTGGTGTAAGCAAACAAAAAAAAAAAAAAAAATACAAAAAAAAGAAACAGAAAGTAAAACACACCAAACAATCTTTGCCACAGGATAAATATAAGGACATTCAATGCAAATAAAGTCAAATGCGAACGTGTAACAAAATTAAACAATACAACAGCAACAGCAGCAGCAAATTTTCTTTTTTTTCTGTTTTTGTTTTGCTTGCTTTTTATGTTCTGGAAATTATTTTTCGTGTCGTTAATGTAAAGTTTTTTTTTTCTTGTATTTTGAACTTTTTTAATTTTGTGTAACAGAAAAAAGGAAAAGTACACGTTTCTAATTACCGGAAGTACTTTCAGGATATTCCTTAAGGTTTTGTAGCTCTCGTATTGCTTTGATTTCATCTATGGCTGATCGTCCATCTTGAGAGTTGTTACACATAAATAATTTGTTTTTTTTTTTATAATTTGGTTTAAACGTTTGCACGAAATAAGTGAATCAAAGTAAACAAATGAGAAGGAAAAGTGAAAATGATTTTTTGGATTTTTCTCTTGATTTTTTTAACAGGGAACAATGATAAAACTTCAGTTGGGAAAAGGATGTGGCCAGATTAAGTGGGAGGAGATATGGGGGAGTAATAATTTGGAATAGACACAAACAAATTTACACACACACGACACAAATTAATAAATATTCGTGCTTGTTGCTGGCTTACCTGTTCGTCCAAAGCTTCTGTACTCCATACCTGGATCACCTTTTGGACCGACTATTGAAATGCCAGGCATTCCGGGCGGCCCCGGGGGTCCTGGCGGACCTGGTGGGCCTGGTATAGGTGGCGTCCCGGATGGTAGTCCTGGTGGTCCAGGTGCGCCTGATCTTCCATCGACTCCGCGTTCGCCTTTTTCACCTTTCAACTTTAAAAAGAAAGCAGATTGCCGTTAGACAAGGATATTTTCAAGCAAAAAGTCTATGAAGTTTGTGTAGGTGTATGTATATGAGTGTGATGTGACACTAAATACAACCACTTGCTTCCAAAGCGGCGATCAAAACCCCCTCCCAAACCATCACAAATTCATAATCGATACTGCAGCTAGGATACCGTTTTATATTATTTGCTATGGCGCAAATATTTACCTTGTCCACAGAGTACCATTTGAAATATAAATTTCATCAATTGTTTCTCCAAAGGCGCCATAGAAACGTGTCTTTCGAGAATCAGAATAGCACAGCGCACTGGCACTGATATTGCTGGCTGTATACAATTTTTTGTCAACCTATATTCCAATTCTTGCGGCAATTCGTTTTAGTGTTGTTTTATTGTTGTTGGTGTCGTAGTCGACGTCTTCCTCGAGCATCCCAATATTTTTTTATGTATTTTAACGCGCGTTGGGGGAAGTAAAAAAAAATTGAAATCGCGAGACGAAAAATTCACAGCACTTCATCAATCTTATAAATTCCCAGCAGAAGTGATTCAATTCTGGAAGGAACTCACACTTCCAAAGGAAGAACATTTCCATTTCTTCAGGGTATTTGTTTTTGGTTTTGTGTTTCCTAATACTAACGGGGCGAGTACTACATTCAACAAAACAAAAAGTATAATAAAATTTTTGCAATAAGTAAAAAATGTTTTCAAGTTATTTTAGTGTGCGCTGCAGTCAAATCAACAATTTCGATTAGTTGAAACGTCAAGAAAGACTGCAAAGGAAATACTTTGCTTTTATTAAACTTGGCTCAAAACTAAACAGATGCGATTCAAAAACCATAGTGCCAAAGATTTGTGCTCGTAGTTTTTTAAAACAGTGATATCAAAGCAGCAGACGAGCTACTCGCGCTTCATGATGACTCAAGACAAGTATGGCACAGCTGAAAGAGATAACACCGGGATCCTTACTTGAAAGAGCCCCAAGATAAGATCTCAACTATTATATCAAAAGCAAGTAGAATAAAATAAATAGGATATAGGTCTCAGGGCCATACATATTTCCGGGGCTAACAATTATATGCCTTTTTCCAAATGGATGAATGAGGAAGCGTAAAAGCAATTCTTTACTTTTAGGACTTGAACCTCAAACTCACACGTAACAAGATACGATTACCATTAAAGCAATACCAACACTCTCTATCAATCAAAAAGGGTACTAAAGAAAAGACAGAAAAGACAGCAGGGAAGTTCCAAAATCGCTACAACGAGACAAGGGTCTATTCCAATGACATAGTTGTAGCATTATATCTTATCCACTATATCCTACCCCAAAAAAATCTTCCATGGTTCTCTCAAGCAACATATGTAATTACCACTTATAGTGTTCTTAAAAAGTAATTTTCTAAGAGTATTCACACCTTAAGCACTCTTCAGGAGTTCGATAACATCAAAACGGGATGAAAGACCACATAAAGACTGCTGGTTTTGATTGATTTGGAGAAGATGCTTTCACAAGGCTTTGGAGTTCTTTCTGTCATTTGAATTAAGAATGGGCTTTGATTTTTTAGCCATAAATTGAACAAACTCAAAAGACTACTTTAAAATCACTTTGAAGCATTTTTTAAAATGAAAATGAAAAGGTTTTTAATACTTCTTTAAGTAGTTTTACATAAGGGCTGCATGAAAAACGCTCCGTATGAGAATCGCTTGTTTAGAAAATATTGAAGATATATATCAACGATTTTGTGGTTACATCTCAAATAAAAACCGCTTTAATTGAGCAAAAAAGAGGTCATAAATTAAAGGGAAAAAAATAAGAAGCTCTTGTGTGAAGATTGGAGTAGTTTTTTTTTACATAACACTTGAAGAATTTTTGTGTTACTTGGGCTTTCCTACGTGCTGTACTCTCTTCGTAGTTCAAATGTCCAGCACCTTAGTATTGGGTATCCCCTTTATACATTAAAAAATCATTGCCTTTTTAGAAAATATTTTGCAAGTAACCTTTCCATTAATCATCCATATTTGGTATTTTAGTACATTTTCACAACGGTCGGTGCCTCAAAAAACAGTAATGAGACTCTGAGCGGAGACTCAAATCTCAAACACTAATTACTAGTGTCTCAATCCGTCTTAAACTGAAGCGTGAACTATACGAAAATTCTGGTAAAATATAAAATAAAAATGATGTTCACATGGGGTCCTCGCATCTTTTCAGACAGCCAAGCAGCTTTAAAAAATTAGGTTTTGTTTCAACGAACTCAGTAACCACACGCAACTGTCGATCACTTATAGATCGGTGCCGCATTACAGAAAAATTCCGGCAATATCCAATAGGATAAACATTATTTAACCAAACGCAAAATTTCAAAGTCTAATTAATGCTAAGTTAACATACGTGACCAACTTTTGTACAGAATTCGAAGTCTGAGAAAAAAAAAGTGTAAGCCAACAAAAAACCTTAGAATTTTTAAAAGTTCAGGCTTCGCGTCTTGTAATTATTGGAAGGTTTCGAGAGACTATCTGAGATAGATACTTTTGATTGTATTTGAATTCAATCATTCATTCATTTCTCAAACAAAAATAAACGTAAGCAAATTCACATCTAGTATTTTATTGACACCCGAGATCCAATTTAATCTATTTATTTATTTTGTCAAACCAAAATTGAGTGCTGTGCTCAGGGCATTGCCACAACTATGCACACGTTTATAATACTGAATAATGAGACTACTCCAATAGTTTGTAAACATAAGAGGTAGTATGCTGATGCATTCATATTTATAAAATAGTTGGTAGGTGAGAATATATCAGACAGTTTGTAATTTAATTTAGGTATTAATAGCTGTAAGAAGATAAAACTGTAAATAAGAACACTCCTAATTTCTATCTGAAGTTTTTGAATCATTTTTACGTGCGGCTCTCTAGCCATGAGTTTGAAACGAGCTGCGCTATTTAAGCTACAGCAATTCAAAAAGATCTACTTAACATAGCATTTGTATTGAAAATATTACTGCACAATTTTGAGTAGACTTCTTCGGTAAAAATTAAAACGGAAGTCTGAAATCTGCTCAAAAGTCAAGCAACATAAGTCGGGATCTACAATTTATAAAATATCTGCTTTATGTGAGCAGATTTGCTCTTCCTCTGATTCTTAATCGTTGTTATATTTTCACACGACCTCACAGGCAGCAATGCTGCATGACTCGGTGTCTAACCGAATGGCTTCTGATGAAGCTGCATGGACGAGGCGAAAGAGGAGATTATCACAGCTTTTCCTCTATCGTAGGTACCCATTTTCTCCCTTAGGCGCAAGTTTCATTAAAGTGAGAGTCCTTTTTAGTGATCCATGCTTACCGATGAACGTAGACATAGTAGTGCCTTAATCGTTTTCCTGGCAGCTCCCTTTAGGTACTCTGATTGACTAATGTCAATTAGGCTTAAAAAACTGACTTAAGTCGATTAGTAATTCAAAAACTAAATTTTGAATTACAAACAACTTAATTCATTCAAAAACTTGACCATAAAATGCTTATTGGTTTTTTGTCTTATTTGAAAAAAGTAGCCTACTATCTCAGCAGTTCGGCTCAGTATAAGCTGAAGCGAGACCATTGAAGCGGTAATAGCAGCAAAACTAGTGTCATTTCAGAATAAAATGCGCAAGTTGTGCTGAAGAATGTATGTACCTCTTCAAAATACCAGCGTTGTGTTAAGTGTTCAAAATAGTATGAAATTGTGCAGCAAAAACGTTCATCCTACGATAAAATCAGGTAACCAAATCGAAAAAGGATAAAATTTCGACTCGGGGTTTTGAATGCATCAGATCTGATTCTTTTGGAATCGAAGTGTAAGTATGCAAGTAAACTTTCCTCCCCATCCAGCCTGCGAAGCCGGGGAATTTCATCTAAGAATACACGGACGTCGGACACTATTCAAGTTCAAAGGTGATTCGATTCTCCGAGAAAAGGGGGGAAATATTTCAGCCATATAAAATTAAAAAAGGGTGGCGCTGTAAAGCGGGTCCTAGAAGCCTAGCGCATTTCTCACTGGGGAAATGGAAGAGAACTGCAATTGTTTACCGGATCCAAACATCTAATCTACAAAGCGCTTTTCATTAATAGGAATCGGAGGACTTGCTATTTGCAAACTGTGGAAACACATTATTTGCCTTCTGTTTGCCATTCAGTACTTAGTCAAAGTCAGTGAATGATGTTCTGCAAACTTTGACTCATTGATGGCCAGCCACCTTGATGAATCTTTTCGATCTTATGGGATCTCAACAAGGTTCAACAAATGAGCATCAAGAACTCCTTTCAAGGCAGTTTCTTGCTCTTATGCTTCCTTTGAAGTTGGGACTAGTTTGGACTTTGGAAGCAGAAAAAGAAACGACAGGCTCCACTGCCACTACGGAAATAAATGCTGTATTGCCTTTTGACATCTATTTTTACGTTCAATCACTCTATGTAAGTACTCAAATCAGTTCAATATTCACCTTTCATGGGTGCCGGGGCACAGACACATACCAGGCAACTGTATGGCAGACGAACTAGCCAAAAAGGGCACGACCACATCCCTACGCTCAGAATGGAATAACATACCTATTGCTACATGTAAACTCCTACTTGGACAAGACGCTTCAAGGATAAAAAACACTGGATGGACTGAAAGTAAGAACTGCCTTGCAACCAAAAAAGGAGTTTGTTAGCCCTGAACTGCCTGTATCTAGGTTCTACTATAGGTGTTCTTACAGGACACTATTGAATAGGAAGACACGCCAAAAGACTTGGTGTGTTTTCCAATGATTTCAGCAGAAGCTGCATGGACGAAGAAGAGGAATAAACCGTTCAACACCTTCTTTGCTCATGCCCTGAACTACTTCATAGAAGGAAAACTCATCTCGGTGAGTTCTTCTTCGATGATACAAGCGACTTAGTTTACAAAGACCCTTAAAGTCTTTCAAAACACATTAAAAGTTCCGCTTGTTTCGACTAATGTGTGATGAACCGGCTAGTCCCGTAATGGAAGATTAATGGGTGATCAACTCGTTAATCTTACTTCGGGTTTCTGAGATCAGTAGGTGATAAACTTGCTGATCTGTGTGGTATCACAATGGGCCCTTACGGCCTAAGTGTGCCAGGCAATGTACGTTTAGGCATTATTCATTGGCTGACAGCCATTTCCACCTTACCACGAATAAAATCAATTTTTTTCCATGAACATTCTTGTTTACATTGATATTGGAATGTTGGCGTAGCATCGGTCTTTTATGATCCAATTCAGTCAAATCGCAACTTCAAGGTGGTCAATTGAGAAAGCAAAGACAAGAAAGTTTGTTGCGCCAAAGATCGTTTGTGGTGTTAGCTGTGTAGCATGGGTTATATGGCCCTGTGTGGTATGGCTCGTCATCGGAGGTCGTCCAAATCCATTCCACCAATTTAAGTTAAGATAACATGTCACTTTAACGTCCACACATGAACGAAACGTTGTTCGAAGCCTCATTTTCGAAGGAAAATGGTCCAATAATAATTACGCCGCCACTCCACATTGCGCAATAAAATGTTCTCTATGAGAGCATTGGCTTCTCGATATTGACTTTAAAGTTTTCTAGTCCAAAATGCGGTAGTTTTGTTTAGTAATGTAGCGGTCGAGATGAGAATGCGGCTTGACAGAAACGATGAATTTCCACCCTAAACAGTTTTTCCATTCAAGACCCAGAAGAAAATGAGCCTTGTCAGAAACGATAACTTTTCGATCAAAAAAGTTTTTCGATTCAAGTTGCTCTAAGGCCCAAACAAAAACCAAGAGCATGGTCTTGTGCCTAGAATTGCTGAGTCAGTTAGCGAGTAATCCAAGATCTTTTTGTTGAATTCTTCTCAGGCTACTGCCAGAAATGTTGAACTGTTTAGGTAGATGGCGAGCTGATATATTTTGCAGATTGAGTTTCACACTCTCCACTACAGTAGCCACATTATCTTTGAAGCAGAACATGGAGTCCGCATGATTGTTATCCATGGAGCCCGTGGCACAATGGCCAGCAAGTCTGCCTGTTGCGCGAAAGGTTCGTGGTTCAAATTCCAGCAGATACCAAAGATATTTTTTCCCGGTATCACCTTTCGCGAGGAACTGGCGAAATCTCCGATGAAATGCCATGAAAATTGTAGGTCCCCTGCGCATCCATTCCCTCACAAGGCATATAGTAGTGAGAAATGACGTAGGCCCCGAGGCTACCCGCTACCCACTCTGCTACAGTCGAGTTGGATGCTTCAGTTCGACCAAAACTTATGTTCAAAAACGCACTATTGTTCCAGAGCAAAATTAACTCATTACGTTCCGCAGAGGCATGATATTGAGGATGTTTATACTGGTCAACTTTTTGAACAGTGGTGAGGGAGGAAAGTTGAAGAAGTGTTTTCCAAAATCAAATTAACACGCACTGTGCGATTAAGGCGACTGTTTTCCTTTTATGTTACTCAAATTTGCAGGTATACGGCGGCGTTGTAGACGATTCGTCGAACAATGAAATCATTTTGGTCGATTTGTATCTTCAACAAATCAGCCAATGTAAACTTTGTCGTAGACTTTCTGGAAAGATCTCAAGAGGGAAAAACTTTCAGTGTCAAAAAAGAAACCTGGAGCACCCGTTTTCTATAGGTCTATTATTCAATATTGCTATTTTGAGCATAAATGTACACCATAGCTAGACCTTTAAATTCGATTTCTCCACTTTTTTTTACGGCAGACTGTGACATTCAATTCGAAACGTTAGCAACAGATTTCCATTGCCTCTTGCCTTCTATTCATCGTCACAAAACGAAACTACTCGTCTTGAGGACGAACGACTTTAGTGACGTTATAGCAGCGTGCGGTATTGCTCTAAAACGTGATTTCTTTTTTTTTTTCTTTTTTTTTTTAAACACATTCCATTCAAATGTTCTGGAGCACTGCAATGCGGAATTGAAGAACTTTGCATTTCATCACTTTTCTACGAAAATCTTTGAATATTTGAAATTTATATACTCGTAGCTACCTACCACCACTCCCAGAGTGCGCATATCAGCATGGGGGTGTTTTTTTATATTTTTGTTTTGCAATTTTCTGATGAGATGAGCACGTGTCTTTCACAAATTTGACTGAGAAGAGAAGCCATTCAATGAGGATGTCATTTAAGTCAAGGGATAACTACAGTCTACAGCAAAAGCAGCATAACTCGCACAAACGAATATCTGTGAAATGAATCTGTTGAAAACAATAAAAATCCAATTGCACAGAGAGATGAATGTTTTTGTTTTTCTGCTCAACAAAGGGAATAAATATCCTCCCCAGAGAGAGAAAGACAGTGACAATTATTGTCATCAATTAGTTTTATAGCTCGAGAAAGTTTCAATTGGCCAACAAAAAAGAGTTGGAGGCCGGAAACAGATCGATAAAATGAACGTTTGTACGTTTACGTAGGTATACACATCTTCGCATTCCATCGCATCACCACAAACAAAAGGAAAAAAAGGAAAGTTTCTCATAGGAAATGGTGTGACTTGTGCTTGTGAGAATTGCGGTGGTGGTCTTTGAAAACTGCCCAGAGTGTACATACATAAATGTAGTTAGTATACAGGAAGGGTTCCTTTGGAATGAAGAAGGCATTAGGCGTCAAGTCTTGGAAAAAAAGTTTTGTCTTAATTGTAGTTCATGAGAAGGCGCTATTGGACTCATGGGCCTTTATCAGTGTTGAAGTTGATGAGTGTGCATGTGAAATGAACACTTCAAATGTCCAATTTTCTTATTTCCAGAGATAAAAGGGTTCTGTTTTGGAGCAAGCAAAAACAAAATAAGAATAAAAAAATCCACAAGCCGTAGCTTTCGAACCGAAGCTAAGTATAATACGGATTAATGATGCACCAAGGAGTGATAATGGTTTTTGAAGGGAAAACGTCCGAATGGACAAAGGGCAAATAAGTACACAAAACTGAGAATGCTAATGATGTAGAATTTGAATTTCATGAAAATAAAATTTGCACATTGGGTTGCGAAAACCGAAATTGTATCTTTGGAAATTGGAACGGCGCTTGAGAAACGAAAATCTTGTATGAGGCCTTGTGTAGTTATTTTCTTTAAGTGCTGCTCTAAGAAACTTTTGAAATGTGAAACGTTCGATTAAGGCTGCATAGTTTAGGATAGCCATTGAATATATACATAGTAAGAGGCATCTTTATTATTTCTTTCTTCTTTTCTGCTGTAACTGTTGTTTTTTTTGAAACATATTTGTTCGCAAAATACTTTTTTGAGATATTCTTTTTAAAAAACACATTGGGGGCTTGCAAAACTATTAAATGCTTGCACCCACCCAATGTCGACCAAAAGCGAACTACGGTTCAAGCAATCCAATAATAATGTAAAGTAAGTAAGTCCCAGAACTATAGTGAATCATGCCGATGGCGATGCAGACATTCAAACGGATGTCTATTCTCCTTGCACTTTTGCAGGGTGCCGGGGTATAGAGATATATCAGGAAACTGCAAAGCAGAAGAGCTCGACAGAAACGGAACACTTCTGCCCTTCTCACCGAAAAAGGAGAGTATTGACATTCCAATCGCTACATTCAAACTCCTACTCAATAAAATAATCTGAGATGGTCAAGCAGTTTTACGTGCAACGCAACAGAACAGATCTTGCTCAAGCTAGATTTAAGGCGGTCGAACGGCTTGATATCTCTCAAAAAAAAAGCACATCAGTGCGACGATAGGTGTCATCAGAGGACACTGTCTTGTTGGACGACATACCGCAAGACTAGGAGTCGCCTGAAACGACTTTTCCTGAAGCTGCATAGATGAGGAGGAGGAAGAAACTGTTTCCCACATTCTCTGTTCATGCCCAGCTTTAGCTCACAAATGTAAGGTACATCTAGGTTCGTACTTCTTTGATGACCCTAGTGATCTTACTCAAATCGACGACCTGCGTCTCTCCCGCTTCATGTAAGCTCGAAATGGTTCGATTAAGATGGGGATACATTAGATCCATTGAGGTATGACAACGGGCCCGTAGTGTGTTAGCCGAGCTCACAGCCACTGTAACCTAACCTAACCTATTCTCCTTGACGAATAACTAACAATTAAGACGAGGGTATCTTATGATAGCTTAAATAAGAACCTTAAAGTTTTTGGATGGATGCCTCTCAGTAATTCCTGAGTAATGAATTTCGGCAAACTTCATAAAATGAGCGAAACTTATTTAACGGGAAAATTAAGTGCGATGCCAGTTGGTGACCTGTCCTGCGCAATTCATGGCATGAATTTACTATAGTGGAAATTACCGATTCCTCGCGAAAGGTGATACCTGTGGAAAAACTTTTATTTTCTTAGTGTTTTTGGGATTCGAACCTCGAACCTCTTACGCAACATGCAAGCACGCTGGCATTACGCCACGAACGGGCACGACGCGACGGTTAGTTTATTATTGTAATTAAATTCAAAAGCAGTGGCGTTGCATGGCTGCAAATCTTCTCGTTTACCCTCAGTAGGGTGAATGCCGGGTTACAGACTTGACGACTTGAACTGAAAGCGCAAATCCTTAAATAAGTAGGTAATTTGATACTCTTGCCGTCGAAGAAGAAGCTTCATTCCATGGCATGAAAAAAAGCAGTTGGGGTTACCGCAAGCCCTTGCTCAGTGCTCAGTAACAAGATGTACAAATAGATGAGGTAACAGTTTACCTTACTGCTGACATTCGCAGCATTAGGGCCGTTCAGACTATACAATAAGTTGGATGACTTTGTTTGACGGATGCTGGAAGGTCGGATGTAGGGTGCGTTCAGACTTATCAAACTTGTCGTTCAAATTAATGCCATATACTCCTCCACTCCGCCAAAATCTGTCTCACTAATAGTAGAGTCTGAACGGCTCTATTGCTGTTTTTTGAAGGTTTTTGAATATCACTGAACTTTTAAGAGAGTCCATGATAATGATTTTACAATTACAGTTACCACTCCCGTCTCCAAAACATTCAGTTACACAGAGACTGGCCACCATTGTGGAAGCATTCGCGGTTGCCGTGGTATAGCGTAAGACTTATATGCTTGCATTAAAAGCTACTAAGACTATTCTTCTTTAGTAAAGCGTCAACTAAAAGCTGCTAAGACTTCTTTTTAATAAGGATAGTGGAGATAAAAAGTGGATTTCTTGGAAAAAGAGTTCGAAGCTAACTCTAAGTAAAAGTTTCAGTCTTGAATCAATTTCTAGAGAGTGGGTTCGTATTCAAATGGGAGGAACAACATCTGTACTGGAAAACATTACCAAATCCATTGATGTGACTGGCTTTTCGGGTAGTAGTCCTGCCCTTTTTTCGCTTCAAGAACGCCACGAACGCGCGCAGTACTGCAAATAGATTTACCGTGACTGTCAATGCACTAAGTTGAGATTATTCAATTTACAAGTCCCTAACATCCATAACAACAAAAGAATGTAAAGACGAAAACGGGACTATGAAGGTAAATCATATTATCATTTTCAAAAGGCAGAGTTAGACATCTCCTCAGATTATCTTCCCATAAAAAGATTAGGCATCCCAAACTCTTGCAGCTTCTTCAAAGAAAAAGAAATCAACCAGAAAGTCATGAAGGTCATCTCATCTAAGGTCAGAAGTTTAAAACAAGTGAAAAACTGTATAGTAGCATTTTAAAAATAACGGGACTTTGATTTGGGTTCCAATGCTATTTGAGTGAGTGAAGCAAGATATGACTCCCTAAGCTCACATACTCATATCTCAATATCTTTATATTCAAAAAAATAATTCAGCTATTTCAGTGAGATGAGTAGGTTAGGTTAGGTTTGATGAGGGGTGCAGCGGCAGCGCAGGTGGCAGCTCCTCACTCGGATCTCAAGGATCCGTTGTACTTCCCTGAATGGGTGAATGGGTTGTTAGGGTTGAAAATGACGATTAACAGAGAGAGTCGGGGCCTGCGAAGTTAGAGCAGTAATTCCATTTTTTACTAAGAAGAAACCCGGCATGTTTAAAAACACCTGTCAAGGTTTTCAGAAATTGAAGGTTTTTAGAAAGTTTCTTTTGAATCTGTTTTTATCTTGCTTTAGTCTGCAAGTGTTGAAGATGTTTGGAGCTTTTTTTATCTTTCTTTTTTTTTCAGTTGAATCAACCGTCAAAGGACAGTTCCGAGATATTTCTCCGTGCCACCGAGATATTTCACCATCCACATTTTACGGTGGGAGGAAAAGTTCTGTTTTTGTAAGGTCGACACTCAGGCAGCAGATTTTGGCACAATCGATGGGCTTAAGAGCTGCCTGGAGGATCTCTCAAAGTTTTGTTGTGAATTTTCCAAAATCATGAAGACAATTTCATCCGCATCACATCACATCAGAGTGAGATGAGTAAGTTAGTTAGTTTTGAAAAAATAGATGTCATTGTTTCAGTTGTCAAATGTCGTTCATTGGTGGTGCTCACAAAAACAAGTTTTCCAACTTTTTTTTTGTCAAATTCGGCTTTTGGTTAACATACATAAGGTACGTGAGAAGTTCGTTGTTCAAATCTCATAAACATCAAAGAAAAAAAAAATTTATCATTGATTTCGCTAGGAATTGGCAACTACTCCGAGAGAAAAAAAAACACCGCCTTACAAAGCGCTTTTTTACTTACCAGCTCGAAATCGGCATGAAATTCTAGAACGATGAAGTGCGTGTAAGGCCCCGAGGTTGACATATAGTCTTGCTGTGCCACCCAATTTACTTTTAATTATTTATTATTTTTTATTTTATAACCGGCTTTAAATATATGATTTTCTATATGAAGGTAATTTGTCTGCAGAAGTATGTACTTCGTTTTTCTTAGTTAGTTTTCGTGAAACCATATTTTGTGCATTTCGGGCCTTTAAAATTATCATGATGGACATTTTGTTTCAAAGATGAAAACTCTTAACTAAAAATCTTACAAAGAAAACATACCTACTTACTAGTTTTTAGGTAAATACATACAAAAAGTTGCATCTGAAATGCTAAGTAAGTAAGTTGACACCTTATTTCACCACGTCAATTGATTTTCACTGAAAAGCTATACTCACTCCCAAAAAGCAAAGTCTCGGAAAAGAATAACGTGACATAATTGGGAATAAAATCGCGCATAATTTACCTGAAATTGCGTCCTTACTCGAATCCAACGAGACTCACCCTTTACCCTTCTGCACTAAAGCCACTAGAGAAATACAAGAACAGAATTCAGCTGAACTTTTTACCAGCAGCCAATGAGAAAGTATCACAAAATTACGGATTTACAGGATTTTATGTTCAGACAATTCCAAGAAGGAAACGTTGTTGGCCACGACTTTTTCATCAGACACTAATTAAAAATTAAGTACCAATACTCAAGCCAATTAAATGAATAGTTTTTGAGTAATCAAGTCTAAAAGACAAATTGAAAAAAAAAAATTGAAAATTTTTTCTTTAAATAAAACTTTACAAAATTTTTTTTGCTCACTTTTTTCAATAATCAACCTGCCGTATTTTTTAAGTTTCTCAAAAACCAATGCATAGCACATTCTTTTCAACCAAACCTTGTGAACAAATGGAAGATATCCATTTTTTGATAACCATTTTTTTGGCATGTCCAAAGGAGAAATCAATTCCCTCACAAGGTATGTGTTAGCGCACCTAGCAGCACATCAAAGACCGGGCAAGCGGCATCACGCAGAGGCAAATATATTGGCATCACTAATTTATCTGAAAGTGACGTTTTCGCAATGAGCGATGGAGATGTTTCCGGGAGAAAAGTAAAAGGAGAAAATACGTCCATTTGAGCAGCAGCAGCCGAGAAAGCAAGGACTAAACTAAACGTAATTAATAACTCAACTCAACCCAAGGCGATTGTTATTGCTGACGCACAACCCAAAAGCAGCAAAAAGTGGTCGAAAACTGAGGGCATCTTAGCTGGAGCCAGCTACGGCGGCCACTTGACCGAAATTATTTTTCAAACATGGCAAATCATTGCCTTTGAAATAAAGCTAAGTTCATGTCCATCATATTAAATTATAGCCGTGTTTTACTGGGAATTTTTATATTAACTTATCATAAACTCCATTTACCAGCCATCCCTGTTTTTCACTTCTGAAAGCGACTTATTTTTCATCACCAATCGTTGTTGATTAATCGTTGTTGTTTTCCCATGTGCGATGTTTTGCGATGTTTTGCTAAAGTGAGTATAGATTCCCAAAAAAACTCGGCTTTATTTCCAATTTGAAAACCATACGTCTAATAAAAGAGCACACTTTGCATCCTAACTCGCTCTAACACTTATAATTCATCCATTGAAGGGGATCTTACCAGTCACTCTAATCGACATAAAAGCTCTGAGTGATATTTTTCATTCTTTGATGAAGCAGCATGAGCTCTAGAAAGTCATCCTACAAAGAACGTCATAACTAGACGTCAATGTGTACATTGTACAGTTCGTATTTATAAATTAATTTTACAGGGTTTTCTAGCTGGTGCACCCTTCTGTGTAACTGATCCCTACCGAAGCCATCAGAACCTACATCTTATTTGATCATCCACCAAGTGGAATGGGATCATTTCATCCTTCAACTTCTCAAAGGAATTACTTCCAGTTTTGTATTTTCCTTGACAAAACGAAATAAGAAATAAATCGTTTTCGGTTGTCGGTCTACAACAAAGTTAACAAACATCCAGTCTTATGTCTTACCTATCGGTGGGTAGTTCTGACAAGCACCACAGCACAACAGAGGGCGAATGCGGTTTAATGTACCGAAACTCCCAAAAATACAAATAAAATAATTTAAAGTGGGGCAACAAATCTCGTGGAGCCTCGAGCGGGGCCAACAAATGAATGCCGATTCCAAACTGCCAGAAGCTGATATAAAAATGAATAAATAGGGTGGCGCAACAGAGCGGGGAGCCTCGGGACCTAACACACATATCTAACTTTGTGAGCGAAAGGGGACCTACAATTTTCTGCCTACTCCGAAGTGTTATAATTGGGGAAGCCCTGTTTAGTCGAGCAATTTAGTATCGGAGTATCTGCCATTCCTCGCAAAGGACGATACCCGTACAAAATATTTTTTTGAATCTGTTGGGATTCAAACCACGAACCTCCCACGTCACAGGCAGGCATGCTAACCTTTTCATGAGGCAAAATTAACTACACTCGGAGGACTTGAAAGGTATTACGCATCTTCGTCATAATACGACTTAACATCCTTCTATTTACCTAATTTGACGTTACCTTGTCTGTTTCAAAGCTTTTTCCTTATTGAATGAATGACCTGCTTGTCAGAAGACAAGAAATGAGAACTTAGAATTACTTTAATTTCGCTATGATGACGACCAAAGATTACAAGAATAATAAAACGGACCAGGTCGACGTACTCATCGCCTTCAAACCATAATTTCGTGCATAATGACGACTAACAAAAATCACTACTCCACCATTAAACAACCATAAAGCTTAAACTTATTCTTTTGGCACTTAAAAAACAAATCTTACATTAAGTACAGATGATTTCCATACTCAAATACTTAAGCTAAGTCAAGGAAACTAGCATACTACACAATGTAGGTACATACACGTACAAGCAAGGATTACAGTATTCGCACAAACTCCAAGTAAGCAACTTAGTGCACTTCAGGTTCACACCATGCTCAAAATCTCCACTTAAGTATAACACTAAAGTACACTCGCATTCACCCTTATGCAACACCTTTTGATCCTTTTCACAGGAATGAACTTCGTCCGTACTTACAAAAAATATGGCATGTACTTCACCTATACGCTATACCAACAAAGATTCTGTCCAAAAAAAGGCCCTTCGACCTTAAGATAAAACGCTTTGCATGGCACAGTTTGGTGTACAGCAGCGTATAGCGTATATTAAACTTATCTCCCAAAATACATAACCTACATTATTTTTTGTAATTAGTAATGTCCCTTTTCGTGTAGGTATTACTGCTGCGGTACAAAACCGCACGCACACTTAGCAAACAAGTACTATAATACAAGAAAATATGGAATTCTCTTCATGAGCACCTTCCTACCTACCTCTATACCAACCAACAGAGATGAAGATTTCCCGGTAAGTCCGCTCAAGGCAAAACATAAGCAAGAAGAAAGTTAAAATAATAATAAAAAGGAATAAAAAAAAAAAACACCAACGTTGTAATTTCCGAAAAAGAAGAAAAGGCAGCTCTTGTCCCGCCACTGCCCCACCACTTCCGCAGCGTTCTTAGTCTGACAACCTTGAGCTGCTTTGCTAAAATTATAAACGAAAATGTTTTTTCTTCGGCAAGTGGTTGCTTTGTGTGGTGCGAATCTTATTTTATTTTCTATGTGTGTGTGTTTGCTTAAGTATTAAGGTGTAAGATGATGGTAGGGGATTAAGAACATAAATAAAACTTTTCCGTGCTGTGCACGAAAAGAAAAATATAAATCTTGAGAAATAATTGCATAGCTTACCCCTTCCTTGCCTCCAGATTCACCTTTCTGTCCTTTTGGTCCGAATTCACCTTTAACCCCAGGACGTCCCTAACAAAGATTAAAAAGAAAAGAAAAATTAGCAGTGTTTTCCTTTACAAAAACGGTTAAATTTTATCTTACAGGGTGGCCCATGTCTCCAGGGAGGCCTGGCACACCTGGTGGCCCGATAGGTCCACTAGGTCCTTGCTTCCCATGTCGACCACGCATTCCTTTTTCGCCCTTCTCGCCTTTAGTGCCATTGAGCATCATACCTTCACCGCCAAAGAACGCTTGCCCTGGAGGACCTTCCGGTCCCCGGTCACCTTTTGCACCACTGCTTCCTTTCAGGCCCCGCTCACCCTTCTCCCCTTTGATACCAGGCAAGCCTGTAAGCCCAGCCGGTCCAGCCGGCCCTGGTTCTCCCGATGAACCCTGTGAGCCAGCAGGCCCCCTTGGCCCAGACGCGCCTGGAGGTCCCGCTGGACAGGTACATTGTGTCGTATTCATTTGGGTGTCTGTGTAGATAACAGTTCCAGGAGGACCAGAAGGGCCCATTGGACCAATATCTCCTGGCATTCCTCGATCGCCCTTTAGTCCAGTTGCTCCTGGTGGTCCGGACAGACCAGGTAGACCTGGCTGCCCAGGCTCACCCTTTATTCCTCCGGGACCGTGAGGTCCTGGGTGACCCTAAAATGGAAATAATAGTTCCAAATGCAAATATTGTTTATAGATCCGCTTGGCCTCTACTTTAATTGCGTTGTTTGAAAAGAAGGTAGTATACCAAGCTTGCATATCCATCAACGAAAAACGAACACGATTTTATACTCAAATTGAATTTAAATTCTGTTCCGTCGCTTACGCTCCTTCAAACAAATTAAATTCCACACACAACGCATAACCAATGCATGGTGGTGAGAAAAAAGGAAGGAGGTTGTTGCTAAGTCCTGTTTTTGCCAACCATCTCAAGGCAAAACAATTACAGATACAACATTGTAGTTCACTCCTTATGGTTGCCATAAATTTACTACAATAGTCCTTCTTGCAACAAACTAGGTACTACAACGACGCGACGTTCGTTGGCTTTCTCCTTCGGTGCACATTACACGTATGAATTATTAAAGTGGAATGAATATCCTTAGTACACGCAGTTTATAGGTTGCCAGAGCTCCTGGAAGAACCCATAATTTCAACACATATCACATAGTCGTATTCATTGCTACACTTCACCGCAGCGCCCGTTGCCCCGTTCGCATCGCCGTGCGTCGTCATGTCGCGCTGTCATCGTTCTCTTACCAAAAACTAACGATACAAAACCGCTGAACTACTACTGGTGGTTCAACCAACTTTGAAGCATTCGAAGGCATGGCAGGGTTTCTTGCAAGTTGTTGAAATAAACTAAACCACAGTAGGTACCTTGCACCTCCTCAAAGGCCTATCCTCGAGTCGTCCCCCTTTTGAATGTCAATCAAATAGCAAGTAAGAACACAAATTATCCCTGCACTTTATGCATATGCAGATATAACCAAATTAGTTCATGAAAGGATATGAAAGCCTTATAATTGTGTTACGTTTATTTTCTAGAGCTTCAAGGAGGGTAAAATATCCTACAAGATTCACCTAGTTAAATGACAAATTTGCTTTCTTTCAAATTCGATGTAGACGTATGGAGCCTAGAAAGATGCAAATAGACGATGAAATCTTTCTCCTTTTGTGCACTTTTAAGCTTGTGCAGAGGCATCATCCCATTGTGGTTGAAGAAGAAGAACGTATCTTCTTCCTTAGTCACATATTTACTTCTGTTAAATTCATTCCACTCACTGACTGACACAGGGATAGAGAAAAAGAGAGATCGTGTCTCGTGTGTTTGACTTCGTTTTCTTGAGTGTTAGTGTATGAATGGGGACTGTCTTTCTGTACAAAATACTTCCACACCATTTGGGGTTGACTTCGCAAGGGAGGTAGTGTCATCCTCATCATAGAATGGATTCGGGTGTTTATGATCTGTGATTTATTGTGTCAATTTGTACTTCCTTTGAAGTTTCTATTTGGTTTATTTTTTCACTTTTTGTGGTTTAAGGAATTTCAAAGTGAGTTGAATGATATTCGGTTACGATTTCTGATTGAAAATTTTGTATTTGTCCCAAGAATTAACGAATTGGTTTTAGCATTCAGTCGAAGAAAAAAGGAAAGGGAAGTAATCTAAAACATTTTGATAATTTTATTCAAACTTTGTGTCAATTTGAATTCAAATAAAGGATATTTTTAGAGTTATAAAAACTCAAACTTACATAAAACACAAACATAAGCTTCATTATCATGGTATTGATTTAAAATAAAAGATATTCGTATGCCATTAGTGCTCAAAAGCTGGCTCAAAAGAAACGTAATCGAGAAGTCCAAATTTCGATGACTTTCACAATAACTGGGGCAGTAAATCACAAGAGGCACAATCTTTCAAAGATCCGTCCAATTACTCGAATATGCTGACGATATTGACATAAATGGAAGAACGCAGCGTGATGTCAATGGCGCGTTTATGAGCATTGAGACGGAAGCGAAGAAGATGGGTTTAGTGGTCAATGAGGGCAAGACCAAGAGTATGCTGTCATCAAGACAGGATACCCAACACCGATGTTTTGGACAGAACGTCACGATAGACAGCTATAACTTTGAGGTAGTTAAGGCCTTTGTCTACCTAGGCGCCAGCGCTGGGAATAAAACGAATATAATAACTCTTGCCAATCGCTGTTTCATCGGACGAAGAAGGCAATTGAGTGGTAAAGTCCTCTCTCGAGCAACTATAGTGCCCCTGCATAGGACACTTACCATCCCGGTTCTTATATATGGCGCAGATGCATGAACCTTGTCAATGGTAGATGAGAACGCTTTAGGATGCTTCGAGAGAAAATCCTTCAGGAGATTTGGTCCCGTCTGCATAGATGGAGAGTGGAGAAGAAGATTTAGCCATGAACTGTACGGGCTGTACAGCGACACTGACCTGGTCAAACGAGTCAAGGTCCAGCGGCTTAGATGTTGTCGTTGTCGTTGTCGATGTTGTTGTCGTTGTCGTTGTCGTTGTCGTTGTCGTTGTCATTGTCATTGTCGTTGTCGTTGTCGTTGTCGTTGTCGTTGTCGTTGTCATTGTCATTGTCGTTGTCGTTGTCGTTGTCGTTGTCGTTGTCGTTGTCGTTGTCGTTGTCGTTGTCGTTGTCGTTGTCGTTGTCGTTGTCGTTGTCGTTGTCGTTGTCGTTGTCGTTGTCGTTGTCGTTTCGTTGTCGTTGTCGTTGTCGTTGTCGTTGTCGTTGTCGTTGTCGTTGTCGTTGTCGTTGTCGTTGTCGTTGTCGTTGTCGTTGTCGTTGTCGTTGTCGTTGTCGTTGTCGTTGTCGTTGTCGTTGTCGTTGTCGTTGTCGTTGTCGTTGTCGTTGTCGTTGTCGTTGTCGTTGTCGTTGTCGTTGTCGTTGTCGTTGTCGTTGTCGTTGTCGTTGTCGTTGTCGTTGTCGTTGTCGTTGTCGTTGTCGTTGTCGTTGTCGTTGTCGTTGTCGTTGTCGTTGTCGTTGTCGTTGTCGTTGTCGTTGTCGTTGTCGTTGTCGTTGTCGTTGTCGTTGTCGTTGTCGTTGTCGTTGTCGTTGTCGTTGTCGTTGTCGTTGTCGTTGTCGTTGTCGTTGTCGTTGTCGTTGTCGTTGTCGTTGTCGTTGTCGTTGTCGTTGTCGTTGTCGTTGTCGTTGTCGTTGTCGTTGTCGTTGTCGTTGTCGTTGTCGTTGTCGTTGTCGTTGTCGTTGTCGTTGTCGTTGTCGTTGTCGTTGTCGTTGTCGTTGTCGTTGTCGTTGTCGTTGTCGTTGTCGTTGTCGTTGTCGTTGTCGTTGTCGTTGTCGTTGTCGTTGTCGTTGTCGTTGTCGTTGTCGTTGTCGTTGTCGTTGTCGTTGTCGTTGTCGTTGTCGTTGTCGTTGTCGTTGTCGTTGTCGTTGTCGTTGTCGTTGTCGTTGTCGTTGTCGTTGTCGTTGTCGTTGTCGTTGTCGTTGTCGTTGTCGTTGTCGTTGTCGTTGTCGTTGTCGTTGTCGTTGTCGTTGTCGTTGTCGTTGTCGTTGTCGTTGTCGTTGTCGTTGTCGTTGTCGTTGTCGTTGTCGTTGTCGTTGTCGTTGTCGTTGTCGTTGTCGTTGTCGTTGTCGTTGTCGTTGTCGTTGTCGTTGTCGTTGTCGTTGTCGTTGTCGTTGTCGTTGTCGTTGTCGTTGTCGTTGTCGTTGTCGTTGTCGTTGTCGTTGTCGTTGTCGTTGTCGTTGTCGTTGTCGTTGTCGTTGTCGTTGTCGTTGTCGTTGTCGTTGTCGTTGTCGTTGTCGTTGTCGTTGTCGTTGTCGTTGTCGTTGTCGTTGTCGTTGTCGTTGTCGTTGTCGTTGTCGTTGTCGTTGTCGTTGTCGTTGTCGTTGTCGTTGTCGTTGTCGTTGTGGTTGTCGTTGTCGTTGTCGTTGTCGTTGTCGTTGTCGTTGTCGTTGTCGTTGTCGTTGTCGTTGTCGTTGTCGTTGTCGTTGTCGTTGTCGTTGTCGTTGTCGTTGTCGTTGTCGTTGTCGTTGTCGTTGTCGTTGTCGTTGTCGTTGTCGTTGTCGTTGTCGTTGTCGTTGTCGTTGTCGTTGTCGTTGTCGTTGTCGTTGTCGTTGTCGTTGTCGTTGTCGTTGTCGTTGTCGTTGTCGTTGTCGTTGTCGTTGTCGTTGTCGTTGTCGTTGTCGTTGTCGTTGTCGTTGTCGTTGTCGTTGTCGTTGTCGTTGTTGTCGTTGTCGTTGTCGTTGTCGTTGTCGTTGTCGTTGTCGTTGTCGTTGTCGTTGTCGTTGTCGTTGTCGTTGTCGTTGTCGTTGTCGTTGTCGTTGTCGTTGTCGTTGTCGTTGTCGTTGTCGTTGTCGTTGTCGTTGTCGTTGTCAATGTCGTTGTCGTTGTCGTTGTCGTTGTCGTTGTCGTTGTCGTTGTCGTTGTCGTTGTCGTTGTCGTTATCGTTGTCGTTGTCGTTGTCGTTGTCGTTGTCGTTGTCGTTGTCGTTGTCGTTGTCGTTGTCGTTGTCGTTGTCGTTGTCGTTGTCGTTGTCGTTGTCGTTGTCGTTGTCGTTGTCGTTGTCGTTGTCGTTGTCGTTGTTCTTGTCGATAACGATAATCGACTAGATGCGTGCGTTTTCCAGCTTTCCAAGACCTTGCATAGGAATATCACCAAAAGTGGCCAACACAAATCTTGAAGCTTAAAGTTGTTGTCAGCAATCACAGCACAGCAAATTCACTCAAAATTCAAACCTCAGATGGGCATATATACATCCGTACCCTTGTACGTGCCTAAGACCATAACGATGGAAATGAATTATTCCTTAAATTCAATGTTTGTTTTTAAAACAAAATAAAATTGATTTGCGATGGAAGCACAAACGGAAATAGCACAAGAAGTAAGGATCAATCACCAACTATGAATTTGTTTAATGCTCACAGTCTTCTGTATGAATGTTTCTATGTTGACTATTTATGGGTAATTCTATTTACTTGCATAATTTCCAAATTAGCAGAAGTATTCCAAAACTACGAACGAAAAAACGGTGGCGGTGATGCGGTTTGTGCTTCCTAGTCCTGTTTGTATTCGACTTAACTCTCAAACCAAACAGTTCCTGTGAAATCAGATTAGTACGGAAAAGGAGCCCGTGAGAGACCACTGCGACTATGCGTGAGTCGGTGTATAAGTTGCAAACCAACAAATTCCAAATTTCATATTTTACTGTTTTGTAGACAGCTAATTGAAGACGAAAAAATCATGTTAGTCTTAACACATTGACTGCCATGGCCATCATATTTTATAGCCGGTTATGTTTTCAGTGGTGCCGTGGCTATCAAATATGATAGCCAGGTATGCTTTCATAAAATGATAGGAGTACCAAAAATGGTGGCTACTAAGGAGAAATCTCCATACAAATTGATAACTCTTGCACCCTGTGATGTGCTAGGTAAACTTGGTTTGAGCAAACTGAATATCACATAAAATAGCAATGGCCTCCTACGGAAAGATAGAAGTCTAACTTATTGTGCTGTGCCATGGCTATCATATTTGATTGCCAGGCAAAAATCCCTACCAGGACAACACAAACATAAAAATTCATATCAAAATATATATTTACTAGCTGTGCCCGCGACTTCGTCCGCGTGAAATAGTGACTTTCGGCAGCATTCTTAATTTTTTAGGCTACTTATTTTGCAAATAAGACACATTCATGCGTTTTAGTAAACCATTGTTATATTATTTTATTTTAATATATGTTTGTACACGACGCGACGTTCTTATTTTTTCCATCTTTTGCGAAATAAAAAGGTTTTGTGGGATTGATATACGTGATTCTGCAACATAAAATTGCCATGGGATTTTTTTCTAAACGAACACCTGCAACTTAAAGCGTCTGAGCCTTATTTATAATGTCCAATCAGTGGGAATTAAAGGAAAACGGGGAATCGAAACGTTTTCTCCTTTTTTCGTTCCAGTCATTATTAATGCCGCATCCCAGATGTGTAATTTGTAGCTGTGTACAATTCTGGATTACTCATTTTTGGCACTGGAACACCAATTTGCTGCCACTCCTAATAATCCTAACAAATTGAGGAACTCTATAGGGTATGATGTGACTTGCTCAGTGTCCATAATATTGTCTATTGATAGACATTCGCCAACGTCCCCCAATACGCCAAACATATTTTATGAGTTTATATGGTTAACTATCTCATTAGTCGGCGCCGAAATCGCCTTTCAAACAGCCATTCCCGATTGCCAATTATTATTTGAAGATCAAGATAGACATTTCTTCTCAGGTCTAATGTATTTTCGACAGTTTGACAGAAGTCACCCCGCAGTGAAAGAACTTTTATCGACCCAGCAGTCTTAAGGTTCCCGTTTACGGTGTCGATCCTGTAGAAATATAGGGATTACTTATTAAGCCTATGTCTTTCCTCAGGCTCTAGACTATCTCTTAATCAAATTCCATTTAAATCGGATTAGTTTTCTGGGCGGGAGATGGTAACAAAGAAACACGAACAGACAGAGTTAATTTTGGATTTGTAATATTAGTAAGGATGTCCATCTTCGGGTTCTAGACTATCTCTGTACCAAAATTCATATAAATCGGTTCAATAGTTTGGGTGGTAAATATAAACAAAGAAAAACAGACAGACCGAGTTAAATTCGGATTTATAATGTTAATAAAGTCTTCCATTCACGTGGGAACATGAGGGCGTTTCCGGAGGATGACTTGAAGTTTACATTACTCGGGAATAGTGCAGTATTCTAACGGTGGACATTTTTTGAAATGGGTGCTGTATTTTCCAAGTTCCCGTCCCCATGGGAATACAGTCCATCCTCAGGTTCTAGACTGTCTCTGTACCAAAATTCATATAAATAGGTTCAATGGTTTGGGCAGTTAATGGTAACAAAGAGAAATAGACAGACAGATTTAACTTCGGACTTATAATATTAGTAAAGACTCCCGTTCCCGTGGAAACATGGTGACCGTTCCCGTGAGGGATATGGGGATGAATAAAAGTTTATGTTGCTCAGGGATTATGGAGCATTCCAACGGTGGAAGAGTTTTTGAAATCGGTGCCATAGTGTCAAAGTTCCCGTAAACGTTTCTGCTCCCCTGGGAATATAGGGAATAAATATATGGCGTATGTCCTTCCTCAGGTTCTGAATAATCTTTGTAAAAAATTTAATTTAAATCAGTTTATTAGTTTGAGCGGAAGATGGTAACATAGAACGACGGACAGACAGAGCTACTTTCACACTTATTATATTAGTAAGGACTCCCATTCCCGTAGGAATATGTGGATGAATTAAAGTTTATGTTACTCAGGAATAGTGTAGCATTTTAACGGTGGAAAAATTTTTGAAATCGGTGTCGTAGTTTCTAAGTTCCCGTATACGTTCCCGTTCCCGTGGGAATATAGGGATAAAATATATAGCCTATGTCCTTCCTAAGGTTCTGAGCAATTTTTGTACAAAATTTCATTTAAATCGGTTTATTAGTTTAGGCGGGAGATGGTAACATAGAAAGGTGATCAGACAGAGCTACTTTTGCATTTATAATAATAGTGAGGACCGGTTCCCGAGGGAATATTCGAATGAAATAAAGCCTATGTCCGTCCTTAAGTTCAGTCCAATCTTTGTACAAAATTTCATTTAAATCGGTTTATTAGTTTGGGCGGGAGATGGTAACATAGAACGACGGGCAGACAGAGCTTCATTCGCACTTATTATATTAGTAAGGACTCCCGTTCCCGCAGGAATATAAGGATGAATTAAAGTTTATGTTACTTTGGGATAGTAAAGCATTCTATCGGTGGAAAAATTTTTGAAATCGGTATTGTAGTTTCTAAATTCCCGTATACGTTCCCGTTCCCGTGGGAATTAAGGGATAAAATATATAGCCTATGTCCTTCCTCTGGTTCTAGACTATCTCTGTACAAAATTTCATATCAATCAGTTTGGTAGTTTGGGCGAGAGATGGTAACATAGAAAGCCGGACAGACAGAGGGACTTTCACATTTATAATATTAGTTAGGATATAGTAAAAATTTTGAATATTGCAAAAAACGTTGTTGGCACCCAGTGAAACATACTGAAAATTGGCGTGGCAGTCAACGTGTTAATAGTGTAGGAGTGCTTAATTGACAAAATTAAAAGTTATTTGAATGGAATGAAGTGATCCTTCTTTGTTGTGTTGGTCCTTCCATGGAAACCACTATCACCTTAAGGTTGTGATTTAAGTAGTTTGTGTTCCCGTTAGCGAACCGATTCTTTAACTCTGGCTTAAATCGATTCACTATCTCATGCTATATTCCCGTTGCATGAATTAACTAAAATTGTTTGGTTTTCCGGTAAATCTTATGTTGAGAGGCTATGTATAGTTTCATTTACTTCGTATTCGGTATAACATTTTTCGATAAAACACACATTGGCATATCATGTTACACATAACGCTTCCATTTAGACTTTTGTAGATTTAGATAAAAACGAACGCCTGCCACAAGAAGAATCGCTTGACTTCTTACAAATTTCAAAAAGGCAATAATCATCATTCATTGCACTGATTGACATGTCTGATATATTTTCCCACTAACAAATGATCAATCAAGGACTATCCATCAACTAGATGAAGACATAACTGAGCCTTCTAACAACAACTGAATCTTGACCCGGCGGTGATCGATTGAATATACAAATGAAGGGTTTATCCATATACAGATGATAAAAGCTAACAATAAATCTATTCGTAAAACGAAGCTAAGCAACAAAAACAACAAAAATAACAAAAACTCTTTATATGTTAAAATATTCTGAGCACATGAGACACTCAATCCCACATTAATCGCAGTAACCCAACTTGTTGTAGAATACGAATACCTTTCGATTTTTCCACCCATCGAACTTCATAACAGCAAAAGGTTCTCAACCAATAAATTAAGTGTGAAATTGAATAGATAACGAGATGATATAAGAGCACCCCATTGACCTTTTTTCTTTCTATCCGAGCGGACATGACAACCAGAGTCCTGCCTGCTGGCATAACAGCACTCCTTACCGAGCTTTGTACTTGTATTATGACTGACAAATTGGGTTCTTATTTTTAGCCTTTATTTCGCTTTTCTCTTCGTGTTTTTTTCTTCTTTTTTTTTAGCAAAGTTATAAGGTCGGTTAGAGAGCTCTGTCCTTTTTACGCAAATTAAAGTAGGGCAAACGGTATCATGAAGATGGGGCACAAAAAAAAAGTAATACTTTCATCAAAACAACCACTTACCCGGTCACCTTTTACGCCGGATGTTCCTGGGCTACCACGTTCGCCTTTTGATCCTGGTTGTCCTCGTTCGCCTTGCCGACCGATGTCACCTTTTTCGCCAGGGTCACCCTTTGGTCCAGGTGTGCTCGTCCGTAAGCCGCTCATAGAGTTTACCATCAATGATTCCTGTTTTTTTTTTTTTTTTTGTCGGTTGTTTGTTTTGTATTTTTTTTTTTCCAAAGGATTAGCGTTTGATGTTTGTGACGCGAACGTGGAAGGAATTTTGAAAGAAAGAAATTTAAAATTAGATTTTGATTTTCGGCAGTAACATCAAAATATAAGAAGGATCTTAAATTTAATGAATATTCAAATTTGAACAAACGATGTTTGGCTCTTTGAAGTCACGCACAGGTCAACCATATTTCAATTATTGGCATACACAAAAAAATAAATAAAAAAAAAATGGAACCACAAAAGCTGTTTTCTTGGAAGTTGTTTAATCTGCAATTTTTTTTTATTTTTCTTCGAAATTGATATCAACTTTGATACATCTTTTTAAGGGACAGTATGGCTGGCAAGAAAGTATGCAATTGAAAATTAGTTTGAAAAGTCGCTAATGACAATCAAGGTTCTCATCTTAAGAAATTCAAAGAAGAAGGAACAGATGTTAGAATGTAGCAAGTAATGTTAGGTACCTTAGTGATAGCTCAAGAAACAAACAGCAACATAAACTAAAACTTTTCTAAAAAAAAAATTTATCTCAAGGTCCAATGCGGACCCTGAAGTTGTCAGAAAGACCAAGGCAGATAATATCTGACATCTGATGAGAACCGAACCGACCCACAAGCACACAACGGAACAACCGGTCCAATTTTTATCGCAGCTATTTGAAGTCCTGGGTTTCTGGAATGATTATTGTTTTCTTTTAGTTACTACAGAGCTACTTTTCTACTGCTAGTCGAAAAAAAAATTTAAAATCGGTCAAGTGGTTCAGGTTGTATACAGACAGACAGAATTACAGGACCCACTTTTTTGTATTCTCTATCATCGTAATGACATTTTTTATTGCTATCAGAAAAATTTTTGCTGTAGGATTTTTTCTGAAACTTGAATTTCTGTGGCGACTGCAACAGATATCAAAAACAACGCTTATTTGGGTGCGGGTTTGTCGTTAGAGGAAGACTCAGACAGAATCGTAAATAAGTGTATCATGACAGTCCACATCAGGGCTGAATTCGACAATATTTAGCACAAGACAAAAACTCCAAATACGAATTCATCGAAGAAACACATAGTAAGTTAAGGCCCCGGCCCATAGAACGCGTTGCGTGCGATAGGAGCGGCGCGGCAACTGATGCGTTGGGGTTTGCCGCACGCAACTGATGGGGGTGACCCAATGAATGCGGCGCGGTGTCTTGACGGCTGTTTATCTGCAAAAATTATTTTGAAATAAGCAACACAAATGTCAAACGAACTAGGGATTAGTCGATAACTAGAGGTGGGTGAGGTGTTCACTGGTACATGGATTATATTTTCTTGAATGCTTCAAATACCTCAATTCCACTTAGGATTGAATCCCGTTTCAGATCGAATTAGAGTCAGGTTATATTTTTTTGATACGTTAAAAACAAAACAAACAAAGTTTTCGACTTTAATAACCAAAATATGTTGTAAGCTTGTTTACGGAAAAGTCGTTCGTGAAACTGTGAATACAGGTGGCGATACCAGCGTTTTCCCTACGCAGAGTGCTTTCCTTAGAACTATAAAGCTACGCTACTGCCGCTGCATTTTTGCTGTTGTCACAATATTTCGTCGTGTTTGTGTGGTTACTTCCATATTCTTGATAAAAATAAAATTTTTTATGTGAAATTGTTGCGGTCACAACAAAAAATCGCTTTGGTTTGGGAAATCTCTAAATAGCCTACTCTCACAGGGACAAAACGCAATTTTTTACGAAAACGAGTGAACCGTTCCTTAACAGTTCCTCTCCATTTTTGCACTTGTTGTTTAAAAAAAAAATCACTTTTATTAATGTTGTTGTATTTTTACACTCATTTATTGTTGAATCACAAATGAATTTATATCATAAAACACTAAAAAAAATTATATTTTCGAAGTGAAGAGAAAAGATTTTTTGTAACATTTAATTATGGTGAAGAAATTTAGAACATAAAATAGTCACTCATTCGCTATTATTATTACAAGCTACTTGAAAACATCTCGCGTTATTGAAATTACGAGGTTCTAGAAAAAATTATTTGAAAATTTGTTAGCATTTGGGAACTGCTACGAAAACCAAGTTTTTGTTCCAGTGGGAATAGACTATACGCCTAAGAAGTACATGTCGGAGTTGATATATTCACATATTATATATAAAGAAAACATTGTATTTTGTAGATATTTTATTTAATTTGGAGTAAATATTGGTCACTTGACTTCAAAGAATTAATTCTTTTGCAACAAATGAAACATGAACTTTTAAAATTGTGACTACAATAAAACATTACAAAAAATACGTTTTTTAATACTTTTTTTTTGCTGTTGTCAAACTTTAAAATGCTTTTGTTTCATTATTTTCAAAAAGAAAATTAGTCTTTACGGCTAACATATTTTCAACATTAAAAATAGTTTGACCGTAAAATCTGATTGAAAATGCTACTTAAACTGTTATTTTACCAGCAGTAGCAACCACATTTGAGTCACATCTCTGAGGTATCAGTTTGTCATATCTCATCTCTAGCAACAAGAGAGAACTTCAAATTGGTTTGACAGCAAATGTCTCCGCGTCAGAGCCGCGTAGAAAGTAGAAAGTTGGGCTACTCGGCGCGTTCGGCGCGTTGCGTGCGGTGCTTATGGGTCACATAAGAACGTGTGTATTTAATCGAGCTGTCAGTTGGAAGCGGTGCCGCACGCTCGCAACGCGTTCTATGGGTCGGGGCCTTTAGGTTAAATATACTGTCAGGAGTACAACTTACACACTTAGACCAATATTAGGTCCATTGTGATACTATAAAAATTATACGAGGGAGTACCTACCTCAAAACAAAACCATTTAAAGCTTTTAATAAAGCGAAGGAGATGAAGGAGATCTGTGCTCACCAGATCGCTTGGATCATCCTGCAGAAGTCATTAGTGGAAACGCCGAGTCATATGGCGTGTCTTTCTATCAGACAATGTTCGGTGATGACAATTAATACGGAGCTAACGTGCAATCTTGTTATTGGTAACATAATGTCTTTTGCTTTTTGGATCTAGTCCTGGCCATATCCGTATATAAACACATAAGGCATGTGTGAAAACCGTCGTAGGGGAAGGAGGATATGACGAAATCTCCGTTGCGCAGCTTCCTCAAAGTAAAGTACGAATAACTTCACTCAACTACGCGGAATTTAACAAAACATTGCTCATTATGATAAGTTTCGTGGCCTATCAATTATTCTTTATGTGACCTATAGCTAACGTGACCATACCGCCCAAAGCGGTAAAGTCCCGCTTTCAGGCAGTATGTCCCGCTGTCCCCCGCGAGGCTGAAATTGTTTCAGAGTATCGACAAATGCCCAAATATTTTTAAGACGTTTTCCGATAATCCCAGCTCAGAATTGTAGTTATATTTTTGGCAAGCACAAGCAGCGACCTTTCATGAAGTTGTTTTGAAAATCGAAGCGCCAAATGTATCGGCTATAGAGTCTGCCAAGGAAATTAATCGTCTCCGAGATAACCTAACACTAAAAGAGAATACAATTTCCCTTCCTCACATGGTCCGTAGCCTGATGGTAAAATTACAAGAAAGAGCAGAAGAAAAACTAGCAGTAAGCCAGAACGTAAAAACTACGGTGGCTGCGTTTTATAAAACAAGCAAGGAATATTTGGACCAGTGCCAGTGGTGTCAATTTAGCACAGAACTAGAAGTGTTTGAATGGGCAAATTTAACAAAAGTGCCTATGTGGGAAGAAGTACATAAAGTGGTTGATTTACTAATCAGAATCACGCAAAGATTTATTAGCAGAAACCAAGATGTGAAAGTCTTTGACGGGTTTTCACTTATTTTAAAATTTGTGACAGATGAAAACATTTCTGGCTGGAATACCAAGAATCTTTCAACTGAAAATCGTTGGGTTGATTTATTCCAGGACATTCGTGCCAATAATCTAACTTTTACAAATTTTTCTATAATTATTGAGTACGTTATGTGTCTGCCTGGAAGTAACCCACCTGTGGAAAAAGTTTTTTCTCAAACGAATAAAGGTTTGGACAAGTGATAAAACACAGTTTAGTGTCTCAGTAATGAAACTTCTTTGATTACAAAGATAAATATAAATAAACCATGTACTAAACTTCACACTTTTTCTAAAAACAAGACTCGATATTTTAAAACAAATTAGTTCAGCCGATAAATATAAAAATATTAACTAGAATCCACGTCACTACTTATTTGCTTTGATTATTTAAAAATAATAATAATAATAATAAACCTTGTAAAACACTAGTAACATCTTTTAATTACATAATTCCGAAGATGTCCCGCTTTGACAAAAAAAAAAAAATAAATGGTCACGTTACCTATAGCCCACATAAAGAATAGTTAAAACTTTGCTCAGTTAGAACTTTGGACCGCAAGAAAGCGCAATTTTGCCCAGCAATTACGGGCATCTACGCGCAACCACAACCACCAGCTACTATAGAAAAGTAAAGAAAACTCTAAAAGCTCTAAGTTAAGCTCCAAGCTCTAATATGTTCTCACATCGCACATCTCACATCGTCACATCTCACTCATCTTCTTGTACAAAGTTCAATAGCCATTTATATCTGAATGAAGAGAGAGAGAGAGAGAGAGAGAGATTGAACAGTGCAAAAGCACAAAACCAGTTTTAGCAGTCCCTGTTATGATCTGATTTCTAAGTCATTATTGATCTTTGTTTCTCGTGACTGGTCGGTCGTAATTTTCTGACGTCTTAATTTATTTTACAAAAATGAAAATTTGGTGGAGAGTATAATAATAAATTGTTTTAGGAAAATTAAAGTGTAAATCTAAATTAAAGTTGTGTTACCAGTAAATAAATATGTTAATTTTAAATGATGTAGTGTTGTATTTATGGTTTATTCAAACAAAAAAATTGTGTTGTAAATATCTAACAAATTTCTTTTTGCTAAAAATGTGTTGTTGATGTGTAGGTATTATGAAAAACAAAAACAATATTCACCGTACCATCAATTCTAATTTAACTCTCACCACTCTAAGTAGCGAAACATGTCGGATCATGTCGGATCTTGTCGGTTTACGTCGGATCTTGTCGGTTCACGCCGGGTCTTTTCGGATCATATCGGAATATAATTCGATAATAATCACATTGAATGATCTTCATCACCAAAAATGACAGGGTGAGCGTAAAATTGAGTTCTTATCTTATTTTTCTTTTTTTTTCTTTTTTACTTTCTTATTAATTTAGGAAAAGAAAGTTTGTAGGTATAAGTTTCTTTTAATATTCAGTTTGTCCATTTAGTGTATGAATTTGAGGCATGTAAAGTACTTTTTACCATGTCTGTTATTCTGATAGAATTCAGGAGTCACTTGTATTCTATCTCATTCTTTCGCACACTGAATCCTATTTTTGAATATGTTAGTTTTTTCATGTGTTTTACTTTCTCGTTTCACTTCAATAATACAATATAGTAAGGGAGCCCAAGAGGGGATTTCGCGCGTTACTCGAGCGCGTCAGAAAATCATATGGGGAGAAACCTTGCACCATGTAATGTACTCCTACCATATATTAAACCTAAATGTTGGGGCGTTCGCTGAGAGCAGCCCGTCAGATTAGTAAAAAAAGTCGATCATCGGAAATACTCGAGCGCGTCAGATTAAAATATGGTAGGTTGATTACATCGAGAAGAGTGTATATTTCAATAATCTGACAATTTGAGCGGGGCCTTCGTAAGTAGGCGAGTCACAAAGATGTAAAAAAAATCGATGTTTCGAAATACTCGAGCGCGATTAAATTTTTTTTTTATTTTGAAGGTAATTTTATCAGGATTACAGAAAACATATAATCTGACATTTTGGTTGGGGCGATTGAGGTAAAATCGTCAGTCAAATGTATAATATATGATGGTTAATATCTCGGTTAATATTGATATTAGCAATTGGTCCAAAAGACTTTTTTTGTAGAAAACTAAATTCTCTACAAGTTTGTAATTTACAATTTTTCTGTAGCTTTTGTTATTTACGAGATAACTGCGACAAAACGTGAATTTTATGCAAAAATCTGGTTAATTGGCCCGTAGCACCTTCCCGGTATGAGTAACGACTTTGCCAAAAAGAATATTTTTGTAGAGCTTTCAATTTTGAGAAAAAAACATCTTCGGTTAAAGCGATCCCATGAAATGCCGCTGAGTTATAGTAATTAAAAAAAAAAAAAATCAGAGTTTCCGTGTATTTTCAATGGAAAATCTTCACACCTCTTGATCGAGCACTTAAAATTAATATTAAGGGCTCAAACTTTCAGGATTTTTTTTAAAAGTATTTTCAACAAAATTTCAATACAAAATTTTTAAATACATAATATGTGTACATATTTTTTGATTGCATCCAGTAATAAGAAATAGAAACAACAAAGAATTGTTACTTTAAAATTGTCAGACTAAGAGTACGCCCCCATATAATTGTCAGATTATCATCCTGGAGGACGAAGACATCAAGTTGATCAATCTGTATAAAAATCTGACACGCTCGAGTATTTCAAGGTCACGTGTTTTTTTTACATTTTTAAAAATCAGCCATGACTGATCGCCCCACTCAAATTGTCAGATTATTGAAATATACAATTTTTAGAGTACACTTAACATTCACTTTGAAAATCTGACACGCTCGAATAACTTTTTTTTTTATTTTTTTTAACCTCTCTTTACGCCCATCTGCCCCCAGTCAATCGTCAGATTAATATATATCCGTTATCAGAAAGACAAAGCGCGTATACTCTATGAAAATCTGACGCGCTCGAGTATTTCAATTTAACTGTTTTTTTTACATTTTCAAAAGCTCATACACGCCCATCGCCCCACTGAAATGAAAAACTGCCATACACTTTTTTTCGTTTAAGAACGTAAACTTCACAATCCAATAAGTCCCCATGACGGTTTAGTAACTGCAAATTTAGCGGCTCGGGCTCCCCTACTAATACGCTTGATTTATACTATTGCTTCGTAATACACAGGCGCAAATGTATTAATCACAAAAAAATTTACTACTCTTAAAATGAATTTTAAATATAAGTAGATATATCCACTATCCCACTAAACAAGGTCAATAAATACGGCCAGTATGCCTGTTACGCGGGAGGTAGGTGGTTCCATTCCCAACAGAAACCAAAAATTTTTTTCCGCTGGAATTGGTAAGTCCTGCGATAGTAAATAATTAAATGCCATTAAAAGAGAGGAAAAGAGCTTTCTCGATTACCAGCTCGGAACCGGCTGAAATTTGTACATCCCCACGATTCACACGAGGCATGGTTGTAAGAAATACGTTTGGGCCCCGGGGCTCATGGCTCTGATTCCACACCGTATTTATATCTGTATGTATATTTGTTTCATCGAGTTTCAAACACAACGAATCTAAAGAAGTTTCTTTGACACTAGTAATATACGTCTGTTGGTTATACTGCGGCTGCGGCTGCGTTTTCATGCATACCTGCTGGTTTTGGATCATTTCATTTTTCACTCCAACTTTTTGGTGCTGTGTTCTCATTTGCATGTGCCTGTGGAGCTTTTTGACTTGCCTTTCATCTTTGCTGTCCCCAATCGTTTCAGAACCTCGAATCATAATTTCTTTTTGACGAGTTTTTTTTTCAAATTTAAGATTCCAACATCTTAGAGTTGGGACGTGTTCTATTTTCTTGAAAATAGTACGTCAGACGTGAAGGCCATTAATAGGTTCGAGGTTTGTTACTCCTGCTGTCATACGAAGTATTTCATTTTAGCTGCCGTCAACCTACTTCGTTATTTTTTTTATACATTGTCTAACCGTTTGTTAGTACTGGACGCACAAGCGTGGTAGTTCAAAATACTCAAAGAGCCTTTCCAAATATATATTTCAGAGCAGTTCTTTAATGCCTAGACCCTATTCATTCAAAATATCGTTGTCAAACAGGTGGAATTTTTTTTAGCACGAATAAGAACAAAAGAAAAATTTTCATGTTGGATAGAAGCGTTTGGTACATATATACCAAAAATTATCGGAGACCTTCACATAATTTTTTAGAAAAAAATAGAATGGGTTTGTGTCTCTACCAAATATTTAACACTTAGGTAATAAAAAACATAAACATTGAGCACCTCCTATCAAAACTTCGACATACTAATGTACATATAGTTATATCAAATTTGCTTTTACACACATGTCCCTTTTAAACGTCTTTAGTGTATGTTTCTAATTCGACGTCATGTCTATTTACGCCGATTGTAGGACTAAATACAAACTAAACTACCGACGCAACGTACCAACACCAACACTGTATAATATATCATCATTTCAGTAAACCAAATTTTCCTCAAAGGCCCTTGTCACCTTACAGCTCCCTGAATTGAAAGACTGTAAGATCAGTGTAAGATCTATGTGTTCACCAGTTCCCTGCGTTTTCCTCGAGGTTCCATAGCTCCCTGTGCTCATGACCTGTAAGAGTGCGTCCACACTTTGCCGACCGGAATACGGATCTATTTCATTCTGTTCGAATTCGGTTCAAATTCGGTTCAGCTTTCGCTAAGGAGGAAGACTGATCATGACGTCCACACTAAGTTCATATTGCCGATCGGCATGTGCCGATTGATGCCGCTCTGCAAAGAGTGGCACAACTTAATAAAAAGGTCCTCTGTGCTCATTAGCTTCCTGACCTCTTGTCGAGCTCGTAAATCTCCCTGTGCGTATAGTCTCTGATCACAATGCTCTCCAAATTCAAAGCTAACTGCATTTCTATATTTTTATCATCACATAAGTTTATTTGTTTATTTTTGAGCGCTTCAACTTTGCTTTTGGTTCCTTCAATTAATAAAGACAGAAAACTTCCTTGACTGAATTAAATTAATAATATATGTGATGTGACATTTTTAACAGACGCAAACAATTTACTCAAATTCAAATTATGTTTTCATACCATCTTTCCAAATCGACAGGCCTTTATAAAAATCAAGCTTTCGTAATTCACAAGACTTTCTAAGAAAAGTTTGTGCTCCTAAGCTCTCTGTAGCTTCTTGCTAGTTTTCATAGATTCTGTGTTCAAAGCATCAGATTATATTACTCGGAGCTATCTCCTTCAAGAATATTGGAGAAAAGTTATACCAAACAGAACTGTTGGTCCTAAATACTACCTAAACATACACTTCTGAAACACATTTAGACAAACGCTACGATACGCAGAACTTCAGACCATAACCCAGGATTGTACCGTTTTGGAACAAGTAGGTTTTTAATGCTGGGTGCTCTTTTCTTTTTGAATATACAAGCACACGCTGGTTTTAATAAACTTATTGACACACTGGAAAACAAGTCAGACGCAGTGAAAGACTTAAAAATATGTAGGGTAAACTGTCCCACAGTGAGCCAGCAGATACAGTCAACCATTCCAATTTTCTCCCACCCATTAAAAGATAGAAAAAAAAAAAAGATTGAGAAACACGCGCATTATATTCCTTTTTGATTAAATCCTGAATTTGAAGTTGTGTTCTAGCTGGTGTCGGTTATGCGCATGGAAAAGTGAATTCGGCAGGTGAGTAAACTAGAAATTGTGGTTTTTGTTTGTTTTTTAATTTTAAAAGTGGTTTATGAAGTGATGCGGTTTCATTACATATGTTTTATTGTTTATTTTCATATATAAAAAACAGCATAAAAGTTGAATATGTGCAATAGTTTTTTTTATTTTAATATTTTCTTAGAAAAAGTCACTATGTCCACAAGTGAACCAGTGCATCAAGTCCCACGGTGAACCATGGTTCCATGGTTCAGGATTCCATACCCGTTAAATAGTTTGAGTCCATTGATATATTTATGTACCTACCTACATTTTCCTATGTTTATTTTACTTTAAAAGTGCTTTATTGCTTTTTTTTATAATTAATTTGTTATTTTAGTTTGCAAGAACAATACGTGAAGGATTGTGTTTGTTTTTTTTTCTGTTGTTCCTTTTTATTTTTTTTTTATTTTTTTTTATAGTTTTTAAGTAAATTTTTTCAAAGAAATGAATAAATGTTCGTAAAACGAAATAAAAATGTCTAATAAATTAAATGATTTCGGTTTTAATTTTCCAGAGAAAGTCTTTACGTTTTCTTCTTTTTTATAGATTTTTTGAAAATATTTTTTGAATATACGTATACATATGTATAGTAATGGCTCACTGTGTAATACCCCTTGGTTCACTGTGTACACCCCCTGGTACACACTGAACCAATTTTGGCGTACTTTTGAAAGCCCAAAATGTAGTATCTTGCATGATGTATTCTTACATTTCTATGGTGAAATACAAAGTCAAAATATCAAACTTTAAGTACAGTGAAAGTTTCCTGTACATAGACCAGTAGTTCAAATGCTACATCAAGTTAAGCAGAAATTGGTTCACTGTGGGACAGTTTACCCTACATTTGTGTTTTGTATTCAGCTAAACAATTATTTGAAGCAAATGACAGAGATAGGCAAACACTAAACCAGCTGCCGGATTCACTTTTATGGATGTTCACAATCACGCGTAACGTTTCTTGAGAGTTTGCCGATCCCGATAGTGTCTTTTTCATGTTTCCAGAAAACGTGCCCATGAAAATTGGCTAGAGTTGTTCACCGCTTGATCGCCGCACTAATGTTGGTTAACATGTCTATAGTGAAGTCTATAGACACCACAACACGCTTGCTTCTCCCCATTACATCAATATCCTAGTAATTTTATCGACTTTTGATAGATTGTTCATCTGGTATCGACGTTTGAGTTTTGTACGATCTTTTCAAGTATAATGTCAAAGAAATTGAGAGACATTTTGTCGCCTTGTCTAAAGCCTTTTTCGATATCAAACGTCTCGATGAGTTCTTTACCAGTAAACGTCCCCCCTTGACGGGGCAGCATGAAATCTCCAAATTCATCCTGCATAGCCGTTTGAGTTTTGCAGGGATGCTAAAACTAGAAATGGCTCAGTACAGCTCGTCTCTATAAACACTGTTTAAACAGCTTTTATGGCGATAAAAAGATAGTGCGTGTGTTGATATTATACTCTCTTTTTTTAACCCTGCCATAGTGTGAAAATTTGGTCGATTGCAGACTTTTCTGGTCTAAAACCACATTCATAAAGGTCTATCAAACTGTCGACGCCGACGTCTAAAAACATACAAAAGGCAAGATCTTATATGCGATGAGAGCTCCAAAAACGAATGAAGGCTAATCCAATTTGCTGCGGGGCAAAATCTTGATGGTGTAACACTATTAAAATTCAAAGAGATACTTGGCTATCCACAGATTATTCAACCGTGAACCACTTTGTCTATGTTGCGATTGAACCAAGACGCTTTTCCAATGTTATTGATTGATGTCCGAACTTTTCGAAGGGAGAACTTTGACGTGGTCAACTACTTGGTTGTAGCCGAGGTACAAATTGGGATATGTAAGCTTCGATAAAATAAAACTGCAGGCGCAGATGATCTTGACACAGAGCATTCAGTTGGAAAGAAGCATGCACTAGTTGATCATCGTGATTTGGTGGAAGAAATCATGTCCGACGAATGGGACCTCAACAATTTGATAATTCAATGCGGTCTAAGACCTGAAAAGTTCACAATCGACCAAATTTTCACATTTTGACAGATTTTGGAAAAAATCGGGGAGCATTATATCAACACTTACCAACTTTTATCGATTTCAAGGTTGCCTATAAGAGTATTTTCAAAGACGAGCTAAATAGAGCCATGTCTAGTTCTCGCATCAATGCAAGACTCATAAGACAGGATGGCTTTCGAGAATTTACGCTGATCCCAATTGGTAAAAAGACATAATATGCACCAACAAGAGCTTATACAATCAAATTTTGTTGTTGAACTGCGTTAAATCCGACAATAATCTATATATATAAAATAGAATGTATGTATGTATGTATGTATGTATGTCCGGGGTAAGCTCCTAAACCACCCAACGGATTTTTATGAAATTTTCAGGGTAGACATAGTTTAGTCCAGAGATGGTTCCTGTCAAGGTTTGATCCCCATATTCCCACAGGAACGGTGTTGGGAACGAAGAATTAGAAACAACTCAACAGATTTCTAAAGTTCTTTCAGCACTACGGGGCTACATTATCTCCCTTTATCAGTAACCTAAACTATATTTCATCCCTATAATCCCACAGGAACAGAAACGGGAACGAGAACGGGAACCATAAAGTTACTTGACCGATTTCAAGAAATTTTCAACTCTAGGGTGTAGCATTATCCTTCAGTGACATAGATATATATTTCATTCACATATTTTCACTGGAACGGAAGATTCCAACAGGAATGGGTTGAGAACGGAAACTTAGAAACTACTGGACAGATTTCAAAAATTCTTTCAGCATTAGGATGCCACATACTCCCACAATAAGAAAGATTATATTTCATCCCCAAACTCTCACGTAAGAGGAAAAACGAGAACGGGAACCTTAAAACTACGGACCCGAGCAAAGCCGGGCGGCTCAGCTAGTTACAATTAAATAACAATCACCTTTTATTGATTTAACCGGACAAGATTAACGTAAAACACTTAAACGAAAACTGCTTTAGCTTTACACGTTAACATACCTTGTATGCATTTCGAAACACATTCGTTTCATCATCAGCAATGCACTAACTGAAGCGTTGAATGTTTTTTTGTTTTTTGGATTAAAGGGAGAAGAATCATCGATTGATAACCATACACAAATTACGCACACAGCTTTTATATTTTGGCAAAGTGAACCGAATCTACATTGCCGTTGTCTTGATTTAAAAGATTGCTACTCTTTTGTATGAAAAAACTTTCATTAACATCCAATTGCATTTCATTGCGCCCTTCTCTTATCAAGCGTATATTTTCTAAGCTAACACTATGGCTCTCTTCTAATACGTGTGCTGCTACAGCCGATCGTGAGGGTTGGTTTAAACGTATGCAGGTTAAATGGTCATTAAATCTTCTTTTTATACTTCTTTTGGTTTGTCCGATGTATTCTCTATCACAAATATTGCACTTGACAGAATAAATTGCTGATTTATCTAGCTTCTCTGTTTTATTTTTAGTTGATTGTAAATAGTTTATTGTTTTTTTTGTAAACAATGTCATATCCATGTTCTTTGAATTTCGTTTTGAGTTTATTTGTTATTTGTGGTAGAAAGGTTATGGGTACTCTTTGGTTTTTATTTTTTTCTTGTTGTGTGTTTGCGTAAAAAAGCTGCCAAAACTAGTAGCTTGAAATCAGGCCAGCTCTGGCAGCACCATGAATTTTTCAACTCCAACGACTACAGTAAGCACCTTTTAGTTTGACCGATGCGATGGAAGTGGTTTTCCCTTTAAATGATTCGGTTGAGTTCGTGTAACACGGCGTAAAATGGCCTAACTGATGGTGCATTTAGATACTAACACTATTCTGAAAATAGTCGTCAATATCACAAAAATTAATTATCATCCGATACTTGATTGCTGTATAGGGTGCGCGTAACTATGTTGATTTAGAGGACAATCAGGCTGGTCCTTAGCTGGAGTTCAAACACTATAAACCAATTAATTGCTCTAAGATGAAAAAATGGGCACGACTGGGTCGCACGAACTTGCGATTGTGTTCTAAATACGATAACTAAATCTTAGGGCTGAGTTAAAGGTTTTGGTGTTCGCTCTTTATAATATATTTGGTGGTACAGGGTTGCCAACTATACATTAATTAGGAAAATTTTATTAAATCACGAAAAATATTGAAAAAAATTCAATTAAATATTCCAAAGGTCTCAAGCGAAAATCAAAAAACGCCATTCTTTTGCAATTTCTAATACACATAAACGCTAAAAATTTTATCAAAATCGTTGGACCAGTTTTAAAAATAACGGTTTTTTATTTTACATTTTTTTAAAAAAAAAGTTTTGTAAAATTAAAGTATGCAAAATTTAAGATCTTAAATTAAAATTTTTCAAATCTTGTTATGCAGTTTTCCTTAAACAACTTAAAACTTCTAAAATACAAAATTTCGTAAACATCGTGCAAGCCATTAACGAGAAAGTCGGTTTTGAAAAAAACGGTACTATGGGAGGTACCGTTTTTATACTTTTTCCAAAATTTTTATTTACATCATAAGAAAGACAATCAAAAATTAATTCTTCACACAAAGTTTTATCAAAATCGTTCGAGCCGCTTTCGAGAAATGTAAGTATTATCATATCGTTTGTATGGCAGGTACCGTTATTTCAAGACCTAGAGACCCAATTCCAAAAACCCCTCTGTAGACTACTCCATAGACCCTAACTGCAAATTTTGAAAAAAATCGGTCAAGTGGTTCAGGCTGTAGATCCATATACAGACAGACATACAGACATACAGACAAACAGACAGACAGAATTCCAGGACCCACTTTTTTCGTATTCTCTATCGTCGTAATGTCGTATTTAATCGTTATCTCAAAATTTTTTTTCTGCACGATTGCAAGACTTGCCTAAAGTACCTATAATCGCAAGTAAAAAAGTTTTTCGTTTGATACACATCTCTCATTTCTTATTAGAAAAAGGGTACTTTTAAGCAATAAAACAAATATTTTGAAGAACACTAATTGGCTACTATTCAAGGAGGAGTTCGGGTTTCAGCGTGAAAAAACACTATTTTTGTGATTTTTTAGTTCAAGTGTGGATTGATGAATTTTATTCGTATAAGAGGGTCCGCCATCTAAGGTTTTTTTTTTCAACTAGTGCTTACTTCTTGAATAGTAACACTAAGCTGATTTGACAGATAATTAGTTTCAACATTTGGTTTCTACAGGAGCGCTACGTGCCATTCAGCTACACTCGATGTTTTGCGCCCTGTTTTTGAAAAAAAAATATTTTTGGCGAAGCCTTTATTATATTAAGCATTCTCTTAACTATGTTGTATAAATTTAAAATGCAGAAATATTGAGTCATAATGTGGTTGCGGTAACAGAGTTTTAACCCAGAACTCCTTGAACAAAAGGATCTTGCGGGTTTCACTGTAACTTGGCCGGAAATGTAAAGCCATTATAGTTTTTTTTAAATAATTATCAAATCTTCTCTTCAACGGTCTCTGATAAATTTTCCTTTCATTTAAGGAGGAAAGCTGGTGTAGAATTTTGAAGAAACCGAAAAAGGTACTTTATTGTCTTAAAAACAACATACCAAAGGATGGATGCCGGCAAAAATGTGTAATTGCTCAAACTTTCCATTCTGTGCAGCGCCCCTCAGGTATTCCCCGAGAATCGGGATCTTTGTGATCCCGCCCCACGCTGGAATTACTGAGTACGGGAGTAGGTATAATTGTCATGCGACTTCTTCAACATCGTTCTGAATAGTGCAAAACTCCCACGTTAACACAAGAAGCACAATCTTTGAAAGAAAGTATATGCTTTCATCAAGAAAGGACACCCAACTCCGACGCTTTGGACAGAACGTCACAATAGACAGCTATAACTTTGAGGTAGTTAAGGACTTTGTCTACCTAGGCGCCACTATTAATTCAGACAACGACACCAGCGCTGAAATCAAATGAAGAATAATTCTTGCCAATCGCTGTTTCTTAGAACTAGGAAGGCAATTGAGAAGTAAATCCTCTCTCGAGCAAATAAAGTCTACCTGTATAAGACACTATTATCATCCCGGTTCTTATATATGGCCCAGAGTCATGGACCTTGTCAAAGGTAGATGAGAACGCTTTAGGATACTTCGAAAGAAAAATTCTTCGGGTGATTTTTGGTCCCGTCTGCATAGATGAAGAGTGAAGAAGAAAATTTAACGACGAACTGTACGGGCAGTACAGCGACATTGACCTGGTCAAACGAGTCAAGGTCCAGTGGCTTAGATGGCTGGGTCATGTAAAGCGAATGGACAGGCGCAGGGACATAAGTCCCCGGGACATAAATCCCAACTTTTTTTTTTGGGACTTATGTCCCATCTAAGTGAGACATGAGTCCCAATTTCGATTTGGGAGTTATGTCCCACGGCATCGGGACATAAGTGCCAACTTTTTTCCGTTGAAGATGGGACATAAGTCCCAACTTTTCAGGAATAGAGCTTAGTAAATCGTGGTACATTTCTACTAGGCAACCAAACAATTTTCGCTTGCCATAAAGTTGTTTGTCCTTGATATTTTTCTCTCAAATGATTTTAAGTTATGGAACCAATAACCTATAAATAGTCTCAGAATCGTTATCTACTCTTTCAATACTGATTCGAAGGCTCTGTTCGAAATATTATATTCCATCCAGCGGGCGATGGAAAATGTTTACTTCAATTATAGCTGAGGTATTTGCACATATAGTTCCTCCGACTTTTTACGCATTCAAAATTAGAGATATGGTTTTCCGGAATTAGGAGATAATATTTTACTTGTAGAAATTAGTAAATTTTTTTTAATTTCAAAAAGAAAATTAAGAAATTTGAATTTTTGAGTATTTGAGAAAATAAAATAAAAAAATCGCATAGTTTTTATTTTTTTAATCCACAATTTCATCGCTTTTTTTTACAGTGAACATTTAAATGTTTTGTTCAAACGTGCACCATTTCGCAAAAAAGCAAAATATCGAGAAAATCCTTGCTTATTGTTATATAGAAACTAATAATTTTCGGGATTTTGTTCCAGGACAAAAATTAAGGAGGTTGTATCTTCAGTCATGGACACGTCTAAAAAATGATGCGCCTACGAAGAAATGCTGGACAGCCACTATTTTGAATTTAATTAACACAATTATTATTTATATATTAAGAACTAAATTATAAAACCTCTTTCATAGATTTTCGATTGATATTTTTGTTGAGTCACAAAAAATTCATAAATTATGCCCATTTTTTCACTCTCTTAACAACTTTTGGTAGCCATCTAAAGTGGAAACTGTTATTTTACACCTTAAATGCCAGTGGGTAGGAAATACCCTTAATGTACAATCAAAAATTTTACTTAGGCGAAGGGGAAGGTATTTTATATCTAGAAAGTGAATGCAAAATTTGAAACAAATCGGTTTAGTAGTTTTCAAATGGCAGGAACACCGTCTTTGAAAAAGTGGTTTTGAGAAAAAAATATTTTATTTCGATTAAACCTTTTTCTTTAACTGCACAAATATGTTAGTCCTTCCACTTTCTCGCTTTTCTTTCGAAACTTTACTTACTTTCTGTTTCTCTAGTGAAAATTGTTAGCGAAAATTAAGCGCATGCTCGAACGCATAAGGAGAGGACAAACTAGTGAGCTTTATATGTTCTGTTCGGCAGCTATCCCGAATGCTCGCCTTTTAAATTCGAGGACTGGAGACCGGTAGACTATAACTTCAAGTATTTTTCTAAGATCGGCTTAATATGTTCAACAGTTTTACTTAACTCTTCTACTCTACACTTTCTTGTCAGCCGTACTATCCCCATAAAAATATTCTCATTAAATAGCTGATGTTTTTTTTCCTCCGTAAAAGGACTGCACGTCTGACAACCGCTTATGCAACGAACACAAGTAGCATTAAAAAAAAGTAGGAACTCACTTGAATAATATCACATACGAGTAGGTACATGACATAAAGAATAAATAAAAAGGTTAAGTCCGTCAACAAGTGAAATGTGTACTCTCTTTCGTTATACACGGTTGTTTTCGATGTTGTCCACTTCAAAAATAAATAAAAATAAAAAAACCTTATAGTATAAGTCACTGTGCGGAAAATGGGGATTTGTTCAAAAATCCCTTTTTTGTTTTTGCGTTCTCTTTTGGTTGACCTGAAGGTGAGTGACGCGTGCAGAGCATTTAAAATATATGTGATAGGTTTTAAATCCTTAATTGCGGCAGCTTTTAATATTTTTTTTCTCTTTTCGTACATATTTTAATTTTATTTTTGCAGTTTGTAAAAAATACCAAAACCTACTGCGCGACAGTAGATACGTCACTCTGTCTCTCTTATACCTTAAATGTCCTCGATGGATCCCAATTAATCTGTTTTTCATGAAGATAGCGTGAAATTATATTATAACTTACAGAATAAATATTTAAGTTGTAAATTTTGTTTTTTGTTTTTTGACTGCTAAATGTTTTAATTTGGTTTTATGTTGGCCATTTTTAAATAGCGACTTTGATGCTTACACATAACTGTGATTAGGTACTTCGGTTTGGAGGATGTGTAAGGTGGTGCGCGTTCAATTAATCAAGTTATCAGTATTTGTATATTCTTTTTTTTTAAGTTTTTAGCTTAATAATAAAATTTACAAAAACTACATAAAAAGAAACTGAAAGCTTTGCCCTGGAACACACCACCTTCACGTTAACTCTTCGTTCATTTTCTAAATTATTAAAGGATACATAACATAGTTCAAAACTAGAATAAATAAAAAGAAAAAAAAAATTATCTCAAGCGAGGATATTTTCACAAATGATATCTCTTCTAGTTGATGAGCTTTTGCCCTTTTGAAAATGAAATAAAAAGAAGCATCCTTCCGGTCCACTTCCAGTAAGGACCAGTTTAAAATAAGAAAATTGATATAAAGGTTACATCAAAGACAGAAAAAAAGGATTGCAACTAAAAAGGATTCATTTGAACAACTACAAAAAAATAAAATACAAAAACTACACACTTCACCAAATTATTCTGCTGAAATTTCGGATGCGAACCATAAGTTCCGGCTCGCTGTGCACGGCATATAGTTTATTTAACGACTCACAATGTGTGTTTCAAAGTTCGACTTGTATCTTATGCAAGCTTAACAAAAACTCTTCACATACTGAAAGTTTTCTAGGAAAAACTCAAAAAGGACAGTACAATATTAAAAAAAAAGGAGGAAAGGAAAAAAGGAACCAGTTGTACCAGTGGTGCTCTGGCGCCTCGGATTCAACATGGAATTGCTAAAGTGGGTGTATTTGGGTTGGTAGGTGGGTGATGCGATGGCCTGGAACACACGAGACTAAGGGCTCTGCAATAAGGAAAAGAATTAAATAAACTGTCCGCCTGTAGATGGAGAATTATGTCTGTGCGAATGCGAGGAATGGTTATTTATGGGCACTATTCTTAATTCTGAACATGGAGAACTTGCTTCTTTTGTACTGCCACACAATATAGCTTTTGAGTGGAGAAGTCTTTTTTCGATGAAGTAAAATATGCAATTGTGCTTGGAGAATATAGTCTGGTAGATGTACCACCTACCCATAGATAGAGCATAAGAGGTTTTCAAGTGAATAATTAAGGCAAATGGAGGAGGATCAATGTTAAAGTGGAATTTATGCATTTCTTGTGTTGATAGGGAAGTTAGATGTAAGGTGGTATAAAAAACATTTAAAAATGTGATGGTTCTTGGGGTTGAGAACCACAGGGAAGCCATTATTGTTCAACTAGGATTCAAGTAAAGACGAAAGCCCATTTAAAGAATATTATATTCGGATTTATAAATAATTGAGTGGGTGGTTGTAAGAGATTGTTGAAGAGGGGTCTTAAAGCAGAATTTTTAAGCATCCAATTTTTTCGATTCGCTAACACATTGACCATCTGATACTAGCAAAATAGCAGGCCTTACTAACTTTTTCGTAGCTAAATACACTTTACAGTTAACGAAGTCATAAGACAATTGTTAACATCATTTACTGTCTGAATTAACTTGATTTAATCATGGAGTTACGCGGAAATATTAGAATAAAGCAATACTGATCATGTGGATAACAGACAAACTGCAACGAGTTCCAAAATAAACTAGACAGCTTCAAAAACTCTTTTTGAAATAAGACTGCAGGTGAAGATGGCCTTGATTCCGAACTTTTCAAGGCAGCAGGAGATCAGTTGTAGCATGCACCAGCTGATCTGCATGATATGGTCGGAAGATTGTATGCCCGATGAATGGAACCTCAGTTTCGTATGCCCAATCCTTACAAAGTGATACCCAAACAATTACGCGAATTATAGAGGGATAAGCCTCCTTAACGTCGCTTATAATATCTTGCCAGCTGTAATTTGTAAACGACTGAAACCCCACGTTAGCACATTGATCGGTCTTTATCAATGTGGTTTAAGACCAGAAAAGTCCACAATAGACCAAATTTTCACATTACGGCAGATATTGAAAAAAAAACTCGAGAATATAGTTTCGATATACACCATCTTTATATCGATTTCAAGGCCGCGTATGACATATATTTACAGAGACGAGCTGTACAGAGCCATGTTTAGTTTCGGCATCCCTTCAAAACTCGTACGACTATGCAGGATGACTTTGGAGAACTCACGCTTCTCCGTCAAGGTCAGTAGAAAACTCACCGAGACCTTTGATGTCGAAAAAGGCTTTAGGCAAGGCGACAAACTGTCATGCGATTTTTTTAACATCATATTTAGAAAGATTGTACAGAACTCAAACGTCAAAACCAGAGGAGCATAATCTTTCATAAGTCTGTACAGTGTACAATTACTCGATTACGCAGACCATATTAACGTAATGGGAAGAAGAAAGTGTGATGTCATAAGTGCCTTTGCGAGCACAGAAACGGCAAAAATGTATTCGATGGTTAATGAGGGTATGACGAAGTATATGTTGTCATCAAATAAGGACAACATCGACGAATTGAACAAAACGTCACAATAGACAGACATAACTTCGAGGTAGTACAGGACTACGACTACCTAAGATCCGCTATAGACACGGAAAACAACATTAATACGGAGATCAAACGAAGAATAACTCTTGCCAATCGTTGTTTCTTTGGGTTAAGAAGGCAATTGAGAAACAAACCCCTCTTCAGAAAAACCAAGAAAACCTTGTATAGAAGCATGGACTTTATCGAGAGCGGATGAGGAAACCCTTGGTCATTTCGAAAGAAAATTTCTACGAATGATCTTTGGTCCCATATGCGAAGACAAAGTGCGGAGAAGAAGAAACAACCACAAGCTGTATGAGCTATACCGCGACATGCGGGCATAGCTAGAAGAGTACGCATCGCGAGGCTACGATGGCTGGGACATGAAAAGCTGATGGACATCAACGCTCCTATGCGGTGTATTTTCGAAGGCATAATGCAGGGAAATCGTGGAAATAGAAGATCTCAACCGACTAAGAGTGCAAAACTGCAGAAGCTCTCAAGCCCAAAATCGAAATTGTTGGGGTAAGATTGGTTGGTAGAGGCTTACTGACTGTAATGGCGTTAGTTAGTAAGCTATACCGAGGCGAGGGGAAAAATAGAGTCTGGAAAAGCTTTTCACATTCGGGTGGTTCGACTAAAATATTTTATACTTTACTGTACGTCCAAAAAGTGGGCTCAAGTTAAAAGTGATAAGCTTCCCGAGCGATACCGAGCAATAACCGATTGCGGCTAAAGTGTTTCAGGGGATGAATGCAACTCGCTATTTCACTAGAGTTTTGTGAAAAAAGCGATAAAAATGAGAGATACAGTTAATGTTTCGACGAAGTTCAATACAATTAATCGATTCCACGATTAGACTATCACATATCAATCTCAACGCCCTATTCTATACTCTGTCAATCAAGCGCAAAGATGTTTTTGGAGTACTTGATCAAATATGGGAGTTAAGAGCTATTGTCAAGTTTTGGACGAATGAAGGCTTTATAAATTGTAGCCAGATCAGAAGGGGTAAGAATTTCCTGCATTTTCCTCACAAATTTAAGCATTATTTTTCGCTAATTCAACGAAGATCGTCGTTTACAAAAGCGAGAAATTTATTTGTGGCAACAATCATTTTGTACTCCAAATAAAAAAGCCTCTGATTCAATTGAATCTCATGTCTCTCATTATCGCTCTATACTAACGCGTTCATGGTTCAAGGTAGACTTGTATCTGTGTCATAATTTTTATAGTAGTTTAAAGCCAAGGTCTGATTTCGTATCTGGAATTTGCTGGTATAACATTACTTTCTAGCAATTTTTTATTGATTGAGGATCTTTCACAATTGTACATTTTTCAGCTGCAATTTGATTCTTTTGCACAGTAAGTTTATTGAAATGCCGTAGCCGAGTCGATAGCACCAAAAGACCAACGAAACTCATATTTTGTCGCCAATTTTGACTTTTCTGTTTCGATAACATGAAGGAAATCGAATATGGATACAAGCCATTTCCATTATCCTGTTGGCCACATGCTTAACAAGTTTAACTCTGTTTTTTTTTTCTTCCAAATTCACTCCAAAATATTGCCATCCTCTGCTCAGACTTCAGTGCATTTCCCTTACGCTCTTTTGATTCCCCTAAAAAGTACTTAGAAAGCCACTGACAGGTTGAACAAATCTTTATGTATTAAAAGCGTTCACTTCAAGATTTTGGCTAAGGATAGTGTTAGCAAAAACTAGCTATACCAACCTGTTATCAGACAAGGTAAATCTGTCAACACCTTAAGCACACAAAAATACAGATTTTGTTTTGGGGGATTCCAGATCGAATACAGAGCTACCTTCTCACAAATCAAGAAAAAAAGTCAGCACTCCTTCAAAAATATTATATGGCTATCTAGATAAAAATATTGAAAAGATGGTGTGACTTGCAGCGGTTTAATTATCTGCTTCGACTTGTTTTTTCAACGTATTGCATTTCGCGATGAATTGGTAAGTACTCAGATTGTGATTTCAATGTCATAAAAACGATTTCCTTATTGGGCAAAATTATGAATTGAGAGAAATTCTATAGGTTCCACGCTCCATGGCAACCCGCTCTGTTGCGTGTTCCTATTCTAATGCTTTTCTGTAAAAGTGCAGAATGTACACAATGATAATATATTATGGCAAGTTGTTTGTTTTAACGGAACTTCTGCAAAGTAACATTCAAAGCAAGTATAGCTGTTAACAAGATCGTTAAATTAATATAAAAATAAGAAAAAGATTGAGCGGTACAAAAAAGCCCGAGGAGATTTAGTTCCTAGCTTAAAGCATTTCTCTTAACTATGCCTTATATTCTATCAGTATTCTATCTGTATCTGTATCTGTATGTCTATCTCCATCTCTATCTCTATCTGAATGATGCCTATCCCAACACCACAATTGAAACTATAGAAATTGTAGAAACCTACAAATATCTTGGAGTGATTATTGACTGTCACTTTCTATGGAGCCAACACATCAACAAGCTGCGCATGGATCTTAAAAAGACTGTATATGCACTGTCCCATTTGCGGTACTATACCAGAGTTCCTGTTTTGAAGCAAGTGTATTATGCATTAGTGGAGTCCAAGCTTCGGTATGGCATACTTGCTTGGGGGAATGCTGCAACAACGCATATTCAAAAAATACAAAAACTTCAAAACTCAGCTTTAAAACTAATCAATAATGGAAATACGCGAAACAATGATAGCACATTTAAAACTCTCAACGTCGAGCAAATTTTCAAGATGACCCTTATACTGGAGTACTACGATGACAGCCGATTCATTCGACCAATTGACCATATGATCAACACCAGAAGACGCGCTCAAGGAATGCTTAAATTGCCCACCAACTACAACCTATACGGAAGACGTCAACTCCTATACAGCGTCCCTTCAACAATCAACGAATTACCACGATATTTAGTAAATATTGAAAATTTTAAAACTAGAAAAAAACAAATTAAAAATTTCTTTTTAAACTCACATGAGTAAAATTAAAATAATTTTTTTATAATCTTTTGTAACTATGTAATATCGCGTAAAATTCTTGCTTTAAATTGTATTTTTGTGAAACACAATCTCCTGCAGACAAGCCAAAAGGCTTCGCGGGAACATATAATATTGTTAAATACTTTTTCATACATAAACAAATTAAAGTCTAAAAAAAAAAAAAAAAAAAGTCTTTCTCTATCTCTATCTCTATCTCTATCTCTATCTCTATCTCTATCTCTATCTCTATCTCTATCTCTATCTCTATCTCTATCTCTATCTCTATCTCTATCTCTATCTCTATCTCTATCTCTATCTCTATCTCTATCTCTATCTCTATCTCTATCTCTATCTCTATCTCTATCTCTATCTCTATCTCTATCTCTATCTCTATCTCTATCTCTATCTCTATCTCTATCTCTATCTCTATCTCTATCTCTATCTCTATCTCTATCTCTATCTCTATCTCTATCTCTATCTCTATCTCTATCTCTATCTCTATCTCTATCTCTATCTCTATCTCTATCTCTATCTCTATCTCTATCTCTATCTCTATCTCTATCTCTATCTCTATCTCTATCTCTATCTCTATCTCTATCTCTATCTCTATCTCTATCTCTATCTCTATCTCTATCTCTATCTCTATCTCTATCTCTATCTCTATCTCTATCTCTATCTCTATCTCTATCTCTATCTCTATCTCTATCTCTTTCTCGGTGATGATTGAAGGAGACCTACAAAATGTTGCTGATTTCAAAAGGAAATCGCTATTCGTGGCACTGTTACTACTCCTTTTAACTTTCTCGTGAAGTGGAACCTTGCAATTCCCAAATACCTAACAGGTTGACGTGTCTACCATTACCACACAGCTAAAGTCTTAAAAATATTTGACCAAAAGAGCTTTCTTTGTAAAAAACTTTACTTCCTCATATTTGACCAAAAGAGCTTTCTTTGTAAAAACTTTACTTCCTCATATTTACTGAAATTTTTTTTTTATTTGTTGAAAAGATTCCGTTTCTTTGTGCCCTTCTGTTTAACGATGGTCTACATACAATTTGACATCAGCTTCGGTTCCGAGTTTTTCTAAAAATAAGAAATGAAAGAGAGAGGTGGAGAGGTGGAGGAGAAAGGTTTGACTATAATCAAAGCTCCTCTGCTGTATGACAAACCATTCTTCTATCAAAGATTAATGATATTGAAGATATCCTTATCGTTAAACAAGTAATTACCGTTTACGTCACACCTCAACAGAAGGCGTTACAAAAAAAAAAAAAAAAAAAAAACAGAAACTGCGAACGACGACAGCTTAACAGCTTAGTGAAAACAAAGGGGAATCAATTTTGAAATTCACTTCTCACAAATTTCCCTTAAAGCTGCTTGACTTAAATTGACTCAATTTTGATTCAATATTCTCAAAAATCTTCACAACTGGGTAAAGTCCCTTTCATCTTGCATATAACTCTTATCATATTTGAAGAGTTTCGTACATGAACATCACGCACACACTTCTTCTTTGCTCTCTTCCTTTCTATCTGCTTGTTTCCCTCGTTACGTTGCTTTAAATCCATCACGTGAACATCTCAATAATGAGACATGTGTTCAAATAATTGCCACTGTCACACACTCAGCATGTTTTTCATAGCATGTCTGACGAGACTCTCTGCCTTTGATAGCACCAACTTTATAACGTCCTGAATCCTAAGGAAAAACCGTTTAACTTCTCATGTTCCACCAAAATTGAGTTCCTTGTCATATGTAGCTACATAGACATGGCACTAGCTCCAAGAGACGTAACCCCTGTGCTCATATACTCATAAGTTTGGTGAAGGAGGTACCTAATATCGGCGAGGGCTGGAAAACATGGAGCTCTTTTCCTTTTCTTTCAATACGAGTCAGGAGGAAATAAAAAATAATAGAACTTCTCGAAATCTTAAGAACCCACTCAGCAATTTGCATACTTTAAGCAAACCCCATAATAGGGATTGACCTTATGGCATAAACCGAGAGTGAGAAGTCATGCAAGTTATATAACTAAATGGGTGTGGGTATGGGTACTTGGGTGTGTTTGTACAAATTTTCCCACACTCAGACTAAGCACGAAAATAGCTTCCGCTAGGCTAAAAGCAGTTTTCTTAAGCTGCAGAGTGTACACAAAAAAAAGAAGAGAAACGAAGAAGAATAATAAGCCCGACACACATCCTCATGCAAACATAAACACCCTGTGTGTGCACCATAAATACTTTCACTAGGCATTTAGGGAGTCGTCCCATAGTCGACTTAGTCTTCCCCGTTATAAAATGGATGATGGAGAAGAGCACCAAATGAGGGAATGTGAAATGTAAGTTTTTATGCAAATTTCATTGCGCTGCTCTTACTTCTACCGCTCCTTTCTCCTCTACAATGCGTCGTTCTAAGTGAGTCTTAAAGGATTTTCACCCATAATCATAAAAATCGTTAAAGTACTTCCTTACCTCTTTTCATGAGTGTGGCAGCGTCGTCGGCGGCGGCAGTAGCCAACGAAGCAAGTGAAATTGTGTACATTGTAGCAGTCGTTGTAAAGGTGGAGCGAAAGCCAAATTCACGCGACTCAAGATTTGCCATCATTCTCCATTGCTAAGCTCTGGCAAAATTTCAACTTGATTGCAGGTACTAGAGTCACGATCCTTTTAAGTCCATCGATGAAAAGGACGAAACAGTCATAACACAGCAGAATAGAATAAGAAAAAAAAATCACGAAATTGCTATGCGTTTTTCATTGCTTTTGGACAGCCCGTTTTGCGCGTCATAAAATCAAGATAACTGCTCGGTAGAAAAGAAGCAAGGAGAACAAATTCAATAGAATTTCACAAGTTCCGTGGTCTTAAATTCGTTTCACCTTTCGGAATAGTGACAGTTGGAATATGTTGTCAGTATTCTTCTCATTTCCCGTAGCCCATTGGAGAATGGAAACATTGTTCTGTTTCATCTTTTGTATTGAATACAGTTGCTCTGTTAACGGTTTTCTTGTTTGTCTCTCTGTTTCTTTATCATTCTACCATCCTTATTTCTATCTCAATTTATCACTCATTTACAACCCTGTAGCACCAAAAGTATCATTTATCTAAGTGGCCATAAAAGTTTTCTTTATTTAATCCTTAAACTAATTCATTGCCCTGTTTAAATCTTTAAAAACAATGTTTAATATTCAGTTTATTCCCCATTTACCACAAAAAACACAAGTGAACCTCTAAAGGTGATTATAAAAAGGAATTCTTTCATCAAAGAAAATTAAGTTTGTCTATTCTCAATTTGATATTTTAATGCTTGAGAGTGATAGATATATCTATCTTCCTCTGACACCTTTGCTACTTTCGTTCTCCCAAGTAGTTTTTCCAAATCTGTGGAAAGAATCTTTCATTTTCCCGGTTTTTAAAAAGGGCGATAAAAACGAGGTCTCTAATTATCAACCGATAGCTAAGCTTTCCGCTATTACCAAGCTTTTCGAAAGCATTGTGTACAACTCATTGTCTTTTCACTGTAAATCAATTGTTTCCCCACTTCAACACGGTTTCTGAAAGTGAGTCTACTACGACTAATCTTACCCAATTCGTTTCAATGAATCTGTTGGTTCTAGAAAAAACAATTAGGTTGCTGTTGTTAGTGCTGATTTAAGTAAAGCATTCGACAAAATCTGTCATTTAATTATCTTCCTCAAACTCAAAGCCTTCGCTTTCCCACCACAAGTTATCGAATGGATCAAATCATACCTCGAGAACCGAGTATAGAGGGTTGTCTTCAGAAAAGCTTTCTCCGATCCAATATTTGCCTCTTCAGGAGTTCCACAGGGCAGCCATCTCGGTCCACTTCTGTTTGTGCTAGCCATCAATGACATCGGCAGTACAACGCCATTCTCAGATTTCTATATTTATGCAGACGACATTAAAATTGTAAAAGTAATTTCATCTGTTCATGATTCTCTCCTTCTCCAACAAGACCTAAACACTTTCTTTATTTGGTGTAAAAAAAAATATTCTTGAGCTAAATGTTAAAAAATGCCAAAATATGACTTTCTCTCGTAAGCGGCTGCCATCCAGTCCCCGAATTTATTACTTCTGCAACCTGCCCGTCCCTAAATTTTCTTCTTTACGCGATCTTGGAATTATTTGTGACAAAGAGCTCAATTTCCAGTCTCACATTAACCATATTATTGCGAAGCAAACTCGTCCTTAGGGTTTATAAAACGCTGGTCTAAGGAGTTTTTCAACCCATACGTCACTAAATCTATTTTCACCACATTTTTCAGGCCTTTACTAGAAGATGCTAGTCAAGTATGGTCTCCCTACCAAATAACTTAGTCTTAAGCCGTTCAACGAAGATGTTTAAGATTAGCTCTGCGTAACTTACCTTGGTCTGACCCTTTAATTGTACCCCCTTTTGAAAACCGATTGCTACTCATTGACATGCTGACTCGTCGTATCGCTGATATTGTTTTTGTCCATCAGGTTATGGCTGTTACCATACTCTCCTGCTTTATTTGAGATGATTTATATGAATACTAATCCCGCAACCTACGTTCCGTCCACTTCTTCCACCTTCCAACTCTTCGTACCGATTACGCCCACTTTAACCCAATTTGCAGGATGCTTCGTTTAGCTAATGCAGCAGCAAATACTTTCGATTTCTAAAAAAGCTCCTCATCCCTCAGAAAAATTATGTACGCTTCCTCTTTCTAACCCTTGAACCTGCTTTGGTTCCCCTTCTTACACCCCCCCCCCCTTCCTTAATTTTTGACAAGTACATATTAAGTATTGCACATTTGTAAATATGTGCATGCATTTTTGTTTTTTAAGTTAATTTTATCATTATTATTGTTTTTATTCCATCCGCTTGAAATAAGCTAGATAAATAAATACTAAATACCATCTCTATCTTCATCTCTATCTCTATCTCTATTGTAATGGCTGATTGGATCGTGGACTATTTGCACAACAGGTCGTTTGTGGTCAAGAGTAGAGACGTGACGAGTGGAAGAGAGAATGTGCAATATGGTGTTCCTCAGGGATCTAAGCTTGGACCGATCCTATTTATTCTTTACATTAACGAATTACTTCGCGTTTTTAAGAAGGGCATTCCGTTCGCTTTTGCTGATGACACAGCGATTGTGGTCCGTCATCGATCTTTGGACATGGCGACAATGATAATGCAGGAGGAGTTCAATGCTGCTGTTAATTGGTGTCTTGACAATGGCTTGGCCATGAACGCCTCTAAAACTAAGATGATGCATATCTGCAGCCCACAATTCAAATCTACACAAAGTAGAATAGTAGTAAGAAATGATGCCCAACACCCCAATTGAAACAATCGAAATTGTGGAAACTTACAAATATCTTGGAGTGGTCATCGACTGTAATTTTCTATGGAGCCAACACATAGACAAGCTGCGCATGGACATTAAAAAGGCCTTATATGCGATATCCTATTTGCGGTACTATGCCACAGTTCCTGTTTTGAAGCAAGTGTATTATGCATAAGTGGAGTCCAAGCTTCGGTATGGCATACTTGCTTGGGGGAATGCTGCAACAACGCATATTCAAAAAATACAAAAAATAAAAAAACTCAGCTTTAAAACAAATCAATAATGGAAATACGCGAAACAATGATAGCACATTTAAATCTCTCAACGTTGAGCAAATTTTTAAGATAACCCTTAAACTGGAGTACTATGATGACAACCGATTCATCCGAACAATCGACCATACAATCAACACCAGAAGACGAGCTCAAGGAATGCTTAAATTGCCCACCAACTACAACCTGTACGGAAGACGTCAACTCCTATACAGCGTTCCTGCAACCATCAACAAATTACCTCGAGATTTAGTAAATATTTAAAATTTCAAAACTAGAAGAAAACAAATTAAAAATTTCTTTTTAAACTCACATGAGTAAAATTAAAATAATTTTTTTATAATATTTTGTTACTTAAAATTTTTTTTTCGTGAAACATAATCTCCTGCAGACAAGCCAAAAGGCTTCGCGGGAACATATAATATTTTTAAATACTTTTTCATACATAAATAAATTAAAGTCTAAAAAAAGTCTAAAAATCTATCTCTATCTCTATCTCAATCTCAATCTCAATCTCTATCTCTATCTCTATCTCTATCTCTATCTCTATCTCTATCTCTATCTCTATCTCTATCTCAATCTCAATCTCAATCTCAATCTCAATCTCAATCTCAATCTCAATCTCAATCTCAATCTCAATCTCAATCTCAATCTCTATCTCTATCTCTATCTCTATCTCTATCTCTATCTCTATCTCTATCTCTATCTCTATCTCTATCTCTATCTCTATCTCTGTCTCTATCTCTATCTCTATCTCTATCTCTATCTCTATCTCTATCTCTATCTCTATCTCTATCTCTATCTCTATCTCTATCTCTATCTCTATCTCTATCTCCGTATCTGTACCTGTGTCTTTATTTTTATCTCCATTTACTTTTTGACAAACAACAGTTCTTCCTTTGTGAAATTCTCCATCTTGTCCTTTTGAAACAAAACAACATCTTGTCCAGAAGAGCAAGTAAGTGTACGGTTGACTACGGGCCAAAAAAAAAGAAAAAAACATTGGCTGCCAAAAAGGAAGGAAATTAGTTTAGGCAAATTGTTTTCTTTGACTTTTTTCTCACCCAAGGCACGTAAAAATAATAGGGGTGAGCTCAATTCACAAAACGAAACCCTTTTTCAATGGCTTTGGCTTGGCCTCTCTTCTCTCGTTTTTTGGTACGTAATTTTAACTGTTTTCTCCGTGTGAACGGAAGTTAAAAGCGAACACAAACACGATGGCGCGGCGGGCGTAAGGCAACAAAGAATAGAAGAAGAAAAATAAAAATATTACAACTTACTTAGAAAATTGCCAAGCACAGGGCAAAAGGGGGTGTTTTTTTCAATGGAACGGAGAGCCCCCTTTAACCTGACACGAAGCTCCGGTAGTAATTTGTTTCGAAAGGAATGACATTAGAGCGCGAATGGGAGGTGAAGAATAATTGCTTAATGATTTATTTGGCGGACAGTTCTAATTCCTTTTGACGGGTAGACAAGATCTGTATAGGAACTAGGGAGGTGAGGAATGGCTTTAAATGATAAGAAGGACTTAAAAAGGCTTAGCAATGTAGTCATTTACAATTAAAATCAAACAAGGAAAAACAAAAATGTGCATAAAAATAAATATAAAGTAGGTGAGTAAAAAGGAGTACTTACATCGTAATTGTCCGGAAGACCGGGTGGCCCGGCGGGTCCGGGTGGGCCTGCCACACCAGGCATCCCATCCAGACCGGGCTCACCCTTCATGCCCTGAAGACCCTCGGGACCACGAGGACCAGGATCGCCCCTATCGCCGCGGTCGCCCTTAAGACCGGGGGCACCGCGTTCACCTGGTACCCCAGTAGCACCCTGTAAAAAGAAACAAGCAAATATATAAAAATTATTCTTGACGTGTTTAAGAGAGATGAGGGCAGGTTGCTAGCTATACAGAGGATAGAACAGAATCATACACACACACACACAAGCTAACAATACGGCAAGGGTCTGGATCACGTTTGTATTACTAGATAGGAACGGGCATTAACTAAATTGCCTAAATTCGCTGCGTAAACATTCAACAGAATGCGTGTCGCTTTTAAGGGGCGGCTTCTATATCTGTAATTTGACTGCAAAACAACGAGATTACCACTGGGAGCTTCAATTCTAGCATTGTCATTGTGTTTGTGGGTACTCCTTTGCAAAGTGGGTGTATAATATGGGTATAGCAGGCATTATAATTAAACTGAGCAAGATTGCGGGTACCTATTGTAATTGGCAAGGAGATAATGGTGGCTGGTGGGGTGGTAGGCAAATGGTTGTTGCTACGAAATGAAAGTTTAAAAGTAAAATGCTGTATGAAAGGTGTGGAGCGACAAGTTCAAAGGTATATTGTATATCCCTCCATTTAGGGATCAGGAGATTCCCTTTTTTCTGCTTTTTGTTAAGCTAACGGAATTGGTTTAGTCATGGTAATTGTGAAAAATGAGACATTTATTTCTGAAATTAAAGGTATGGTGGCGAAATTAGGAGCTTGGGGTTGTTTGGTTGGATTAAGCTTTTTTGTGTTTTTTGTTTTCTTTTTTTTTCTCATATTACCGATTTTTTCTTCATGTAATGTAGGAGGCTTTTGTCCACCTGGAACGTGAGGCATTTGCAAGTGGAATTCACCGTGTTAGAGTTTTCGTTAAAAATAATGAAACTTATATCTAAACATCATAAATTTAAGAGCTGAAGGCAGGGAAATGATAATATGGTGTGTAACTTCATTGGGATGCTCAGCATGATGAAGCATTTAAAGAAGCAAGTTCTTTTTCCAAATTGAACTTTAATTGTTTATCACTCAATAAAATCGCACTGATGATGTTTTAATCTGTTTTATTTGTTTCTCTATCTTTCTTGGTCTATGAGTAACTTACTTGAAGTTAAAATGGCATTTCAAATTGTTGCTTCACGAGAATGTATTCAACAGGCGTGATTGGTTTCTGAATGAAATGAATGATTAGTTTTTGGTTTCGATGTACTGATTTTACTTATTGAAGAATGGAGCATCATGAGATATAATTTTCTTGACATCTTCTTTTCTCCTTTTGAGAATTTATTGTAAAGAAAAACGCAGAGAAACAAGACCCGCTCTATCCTTTTTATTCCATTACGAAGCAGAAACATGGCGCTTATCTAGAGCGGTCTTCTATTACAAAAAATGTGTTTTTGAAAGCACACTGCAGGGGAGATCTCGTATTAGTTGAGAGAGAACTCGCTAAAAATTTAAATAAAAATTTCTGGTGAAAGATTTCGGTACAAGACCTAGATAAAGCCCGAACTGTAATGTCCATCTTAGTAAGTTAATAATTGTCGTATTGAAGAAAAAACATATACTTAAACACACTACAATCCATGTGCAAAGATCCTGCCTGCGGTAGTAATGAATCAGATTTTTCCCGGATAAGTGGAAAAACAAGCTTAAAAAGAAAAGAGGACAAGAAGAAGAAACAGAAGGAAGAGGAAGGTATGGAAGCAAAGAAGATAAGGAAGCAAAAGAAGAAGAAGACTTGCGTCAAGAAGATGAAAAAGAAAAAGAAATAATAAGAGAAAAAGAAAAAGAAGAAATAGAAAGAAGCCTCACGAAGAGCTGCAGTCAAGGAGCCCATCTTCGGCATAAAAACCTTCTCTTTATACCGAACTGTCAAGAACTGAAGAAATAACTACTGTTCAAGTACCGCTATTTTCAACTGCCTTTTAAAAAGTTTTGGACATGGACAATAATAGAGAGATTCATATTCCGATCGTAACTTTTATCCGTTCGGGACTCACAAATTTCAATTTTTCAATGCATATTAAAATTTTTTGTGAAACACATTTTCGATTTTATCTTAATCGAGTAAGTTAATCGAAGAAATCTCGAAGAAATCGTAAAAATCGGACAAATATTTTTTCTTTTTTGACTTTAGGTTAAGAAAAAAAACGATTTGTGGCGACCCCAGGACGACCCTAAGGCTTCAACGAACAAACCTAATACATATATTGAAAGAATTGTACTTTGTTCAAGTCCTAGGTAGTAGTTTGTAATTGATTTTTTCACTTAGAATTGTGTTCACTTTCGTCAAGGTCAAGAAAAATGTTCTCTACAAAGTAGCTTATGTCGTTCGAGGTGTGAAATCAGTTAACGTTAAAGAGTGGTTTATGCTTCCACAGTGATAGGACCAAGAACATTGGACAAGCAAACAGAAGATATAGTCAAATATTAAAGGTAGTCCGTGGCTTCGCGCAGCTATAGGCTAAACCAAAAATACGACAGAAAACAACTGCGTCAAAACCAAACGAAGACCTGGGCCCGAACTACAGCTAATGTTCTAGAGTGAGTGAGTAGCTTCACTGATCAAGTATGTAAGTGGCCATTATAGCTAATAAAAATTGTACCAGTTACATCGAAAATTCACTGGTATATTTAGAGTTTCTATTAACTCACAGATGTCGCTGCTGTCTCTTTAGACTTAATTCTTTTTTTTGTTAGCGAAATTTATTCCCTTATAAAAAAGGCAAATTTTAGTGAAAATTTTAGAAAACAAAATCATCAAATGCACTATAGAGAGGTGTTCTCAAAAGAAATCTTGTTAATTGCTACCAAGACGGTTGTTATTGTCTTCCAACGCAAGGGTAAATAAGCAACGAATTTGATTGGTTTGAACGGATGGGTACTTCTTCTTCGATATGGTTACTTATTTGTATTGATTATAAACTTTCTCATTAATAAATTTAATTTGACTGGAATCTTAAAGGAATAAGGAACAAGAGGGAAAACAATTACCTCTCTTGCCCCGTGTTTTGTAACACGCCCCGTGCAGTGTCGGGTTAGAATAGCACTGCATCGCCTCCCTGCTTGTCGTAAAAGGCGACTAAAGGCAGCCCCGGATCTTCAATTTTTTAAAGGCGGGACAAATAGTGAAAAATACCGCCCCCACCAATTTATATTTGCTTTTACCTTTATAATCCTTATTATTTCAGCTATCAGATCTTTACTAAGGGTCTATGAAATAACTCCCACGAAATAAGTCCCACTTTTAAAAACGAAATAAGTCCCACCAAAAATTGCTATTTTGAAAGTGGGAGTTATTTCGTTCTTAAAAGTGGGACTTATTTCGTCAATTGGTGGGACTTATTTCGTTACGCGTTTTTATTTTAAGTGGGACTTATTTCGTTTTGAGTGGGAATAATTTCGTTTTTTAAAGTGGGAGTTATTTCATACCCCTAAATTTATATTTTTTCTTATGCAAAAAATTATGGTTGTCCCTTTTACGAAATGTCCAATATTTCGTAAAAGGGACAACCATAATTTTTTGTCCTTATCTCTCATGGCTCCTCTTGCTTGCATACGATTTTTCTATATTATTCCTCTGCTTTGATATTTCATATTATTCGACGTGTGTTTTTTTCGAAGAGCCAAATTATTCTTATTTGAAATCGCTTAAACAATGAAAAAGTGGGACTTATTTCGTTTATGAAAGTGGGACTTAATTCATTTAAGAAATATATTATTCAAGGGGGAGTTATTTCATTTTGAGTGGGAGTTATTTCATTTCAAGTAAATTTTTAAATCATTTCATTTTGGTGGGACTTATTTCGTTTTCAAAAGTGGGACTTATTTCGTGGGAGTTATTTCATTTTTTTAAGCAATTTTTGGTGGGACTTATTTCGTTTTTAAAAGTGGGACTTATTTCGTGGGAGTTATTTCATAGACCCCTTTACTAATTGACTGACAACTGGGCACAAGCCTTTCAGAAAAAATACTTAAACCGCTGTTTTTTTTCTGTTTTAATCCTATTTATTTGCAGATATGTAGAATATATATTTTATACACAGCACAGGATAGAACTTAAAAAAAATGTTTATAAAAAAGACAAAACCAAATTTACTATAGTATTTATCATTTGCAATTACAATTTTACTCTTCGAGCTTTTTGTTCAGCAAATAAATCTATGACCTTATCAAAATTTAATTCGTGTGCAATTCGATTTTCTATCGCTAAGATTGCTAGACTGGATAAGCGTTCCTGGCTCGTAGATGATCGCAAATAATTTTTAACTAGTTCTAGTTTGCTAAAACTTCGCTCACAGCTTGCGGATGTAGTGGGAAGCGTAGAGTAAATTCGCAAGGCAACACAAATATTTGGAAAAGCATCCCGCAAATCATGCGCATAGATCTGTTGCAAGAGATAGAAACCGTTAGCTTTTTCAATGTCACCAAATAAAAGCGGAGCTTGCTCTTTAAAAACATAGAGTTCTTGACAGAATTCAACGGTGCACTCATCTCGCTCATATTTTTTTAGCCAGATCCGCTCCATACTTTTGCAGTTCTTCAATTGACATTTTCAAAATATTAGAGCCATTAAGAAAAGCGAAGTTCATATTCAGCATGGTAGCACAATCAAATATCAAACCTCTTTTTAATTTATGATGTGATTCGATCAAACACCATCATTATTTCTTTAGAAAAGAGTTGAACAAGTTTGAGTGTTTGTAATTCATCTTCACATATCTCATCGAAATGTTTTTTATGTTTCGGAATAAAAATTGAGAATGATTTTAAAATTCTTTATAGCTGTTAAGATATTACCTGCCTCGTACTTAGATTCTGGAGCATGAAAAAATTAGCTTAACTTCTTCTAAGGCTTCCGCTATTTCTGGCAAATTATTTAATAGAGCATTCACAGCAACATGTTTCGCCGACCATCTCGTCTGACTACTTCCTTTTAAATTTGCCTTAACATTTGCCTTATTTCTTCATAATATCCCACCTAGTAGTGGAGCCAAAAAAAAAGCAATATACTTTTTGAGCCAGTCCAAATAAGTTAATAGCTTCCTGGCATGATGAGGCAGAATGAACACCTACAAGATTCAAGGAGTGAGCCAAGCACGGTACGAGCTCGACCAATTAATTTCTTTCTGCAATCCTGGCTTGTACTCCTTTATGGATGCCGGCCATATTGGACCCATTGTCATAAGATTGGCTTGATTGGATGATAGTTAAATGCGATATGTCCACTTTGACTTTTGACTTCCTTTTGACTGTGCTTCCTTTCGCTCGCAACCACAGTGGCTGTTTTAATACCGAAAGGTAGAAAAACTGTCTACTTCTCGGTCGCAAGTACCGTTGCTGTTTTGAAACCGAGAAGAAGAAAAGTTGTCCACTTCTCCACTTGAAACCGAAAGGTTTCTCTTTTTGTGTGATGTTTGTTTTAGGGAGCAATGATTTGTTGAAGCAGACACAAGTGCTGCAGTGAGCGGGAGAGAATTTTGAACTTGTTTTTGCCGCCCCCTAAGCTTGCCGCCCGGGGCAGGTGCCCCGGTCTGCCCCCCCCAGATCCGGGGCTGACTAAAGGAACAATCATATCTAGACGACTTACATCAAAGTGAGTCTAGCGACACACATACCACCTAAAAACTCTCCCCAAGTATGCATGCAGATCCCGGGGCTTACACGACTGGAGATCACCGGTGTAGTAAAAGGGAAATCAAACTCATTAAATGGAGCATGCATGTGTCGAAAAGGATGAAAGAAATTTTTTTTAAAAATTTTGAGCATTATGGAAGTATTTGCGAACATAAGAAGCACTACCCCGCCAGGCAGTTCCACTGCTATGCATGGAGCTGATCCTGGACCGAGCAGCAATGTTCGGGTCAGAGCTATACGGATTCCGGGGGCTAGCAAAGTAATGTGACGTGTTGGACGAAAATTTAGAGTCGCGAGTTGGAACGTTGGAAGTATGACTGGTAGAAGTCTCGAACTCGAAGAGATGATGAGAAGGAGGCAAGTGGACATCTTGTGTGTTCAGGAAACGAAATGGCGAAACACAGCAAACAAAGCCCGTTTCTGGGATGTAAAGACCAAGGCTTACAAGATGTTCTACTATGGAACAGAACAAGGAAGGAACGGAGTCGGTATTATCCTTGACCAAAGTTTATGTAACAGAGTGTTGACCATTTTGAAGTCCAGTGACCGTTTAATGTCTTTTAAATTGGTGATGGAAGGAAAGGTCTGTATCGAGAGCTGGAAGAGATTTCTGCCCGAGCTGCTGAAGCAAATCAGGCAATCCAAGAGCTAAGACAAAGTAACTTGAATAAGGGAGCAACCATTTTCACAATAGCCGCTCAAAGAAGGAGAAATTCGCAGGAGATTCGTTCGCCGGAGTTCATCAATGATGCTCAAGGAGTGCTACTTGTGGATGACGACAAAATTCTTCACAGGTGGCGACAGTATTGTGACGATCTTTTGAATGAACAGTTTCCTCGGCGCCACTTTCCAACAGCTGCACCTAACTTTACGGAAGTATCCGACGTCACAGTCGAAGAAGTTTGGGAGGCAGTTAAGAACTCCAAAAAAGGCAAAGCGATTGGACCAGACGAGGTACCATATGAGTTTTGGAAAAATATGGGAGACATCGGGATTCTCATCTCCAAACTTATAAGAGGTGACAGTTTGCCTAATCAATGGAGGGAAAGTTTTCTTCTACCAATGTACAAGGGAAAGGGAGATACCAGAAGCTGTGACAACTATCGTTCGATCAAGTTGATGTCCCACACTATGAAGATCGTTGAGCGGGTTTTAGATAGCCGACTGCGGAAAATAATAAGGCTGTCTGATGACCAATGTGGGTCTGTCGCGGGTAAGTCAACTACAGACGCAATCCAAAAAGTATAAGGATCATTATGGAAAAACACCGAAATGCATTAGAGGATTTGCATATTGTGTTGGTTGACTTCAAAAAGGCATCCGATCGACAACCACGAGATCTGATATGGGTTGCCCTCAGACACCGAGGAGTTCCTGAAGCCTATGTGCGAATAATTATGGACATGAACGAAGGAGCAGTTACAAAAGTGAGATGCCCAGCTGGAGTCACCGAAGAATTCCAAATAACAGTAGGTGTACATCAGGGAAGTGTCTTGAGTCCACTGCTCTTTATTGCTGTTCTGGATTATTTGCTCGAAGGAAAAGTAACGGACAATAAAGTACAACAATTATTCTTTGCTGACGATGGAGCCATCATAAGCTAGGATCCCACATCCCTGCAACGAGCACTTGACGTTTGGATTGATGTTCTGGAAGGAAATGGGTACCGTATTAGCGCTAAAAAGACTGAATACCTGTGCTGCCCTTTTTCTGATCCAGACAAGCCTATTCCAGACATTTATTTGAATGGAAATGTGTTTCCCAAGTGTGAAAAGTTTAAATATCTGGGATCTATGATCAATAGTGAAGCATCTTGTGATGACGACATCAATCATCGAGTAAGCGTTGGGTGGATGAAGTGGCGAGAAAACTTCGCTATCTTCTGTGATCGAAAAATGCCCCCTAAGCTGAAGGGAAGACTCTACACAGCAGTTGTCCGTCCAGCTCTGATATACGGTTCACAATGTTGGACAATGAACAAAAAGTATGAGAGCAAATTGACGGCAGCCGAAATGAAGATGCTTCGGATGACAGCAGGATTAACAAAGCTTGATCGAATTAGAAGTACTAAGATCCGTGGAAGCCTTCATGTCAAAAGTACCATCTTGGACAAAATTCAGCACGACCGGCTCAGTTGGTATTGTCATGTTCGAAGGAGAGATCCGCAGAACCCCGTCAAAAAGGCAGTATCGTACAACGTTTCAACAAATTCGCGACGAAAAAGAAAAGGCAGGCCAAAACGCTCCTGGTACAAGCAAATGCAAAAACAGCAGCATTTGGTTGGCCTCAGACATGGAACAATCCAAAACCGGGAGGCTTGCCGACGCTTTCTGAGGTCAAAGCGGCGTTCCCCACAGGCGGATCACTAGTGTGAAGCGGAAAAGTGGGAGAGTTGTGATCGCTTCAAGATCACTACTCGTAACGCCGGAAATGAAAAAAAAAAGAAGAAGAAGTTGATTTTGTAACACGAGATCCACCTGTGATACACGTTTTAAGTCAATTTACTAACACCACTTTATTTTGGGATCCCGAAACTAATTTTGGAATCCGAAAATAAAGTGGTGTTTGTGAAGTCAGTTCGAGGGTAGATGCCATGGTGTGTGTGTGGTTTTCCCTCTTGTTCTTTATTCCTCTAAGACTGGAATAAAGTGACCTTACTTCGTAATAAATACAAGGAAAAACGTTCACAAAGTTTCTTATATTTTCATTTCAAGAATGATAAGTGAGGATTTCATCGTGCTTTCAACTTGGACGATGATCAAGAATGCCGTCCTTCACTTAGAAAAAGTTAAAATTGCCATAAATGCAGACTTAAATCAAATACGACTGCAGGTGCAGATGGCCTTTATACGAAACTTGTCAAGACAGCAGGAGATCGGTTGCAAAGAAGCATGCACCAGCTGATCTGCATGATATAGTCGGAAGAGAGTATGTCCGATGAATGGAATCTCAATATCGTATGTCCGATCCTAAAGGAGGGAGACCGTCACAATTGCGCCAATTATAGAGGGATGAACCGCCTTAACGTCGCGTATAAGATCTTACCAGCTTCAATTTGTGAACGTCTGAAACCCCACGTCAGCAACTTGATAGGTGCTTATCAATGTGGTTTTAAACCAGGGAAGTCCACAATAGGCCAAATTTTCACATTACGGCAGATCTGGGAAAAAACCCAAGAATATAATATCGATATTCAAGATCTCTTTATCGATTTGACAGTATTTGAAGAGACGAGCTGTACAGAGCCATGTCTAGTTTCGGCATTCCTGCAAAACTGGTACGACTATGCAGGATGACTTTGGAGAATTAACGCTGCTCCGTCAAGGTCGGCAAAGAACTCACCGAGTCCTTTGTTGTCGAAAAAGGAGTTAGGCAAGGTTACAAACTGTCATGCGATTTCTTCAACATTATATTTGAGAACATTGTACAAATCTCAAATGCCGACCCCAGAGGAGCAATCTTTCATAAGTCTGTACAATTACTTGATTACGCAGACCATATTGACGTAGTGGGAAGAAAAAAGCGTGATAACATAGATGCTTTTGAGAAGCGGAAAAAATGGGTTTGATGATTAATGAGAGCAATACGAATATATGTTGTCATCAAACAAGGACACAGAACATCGACGAATTGGACAAAACGTCACAACTGTATAAGACTTTGATCGTTCCAGTCCTGTTTTACGGCGCAGAAGCATGAATCTTATCGAAAACGGATGAGGAAACCATTGGTCGTTTTGAAAGAAAAGTACTCCGAATGATCTTTGGTCTCGTAAGTGAAGACAATGTGTGGAGAAGAAGATACAATAACGAGCTATGAGCTGTATCGCGATAAAGGCATAGCTAGAAAAGTTTACACACAGCGAGACTACGATTGCTGGAGCATGTAGAGCGGATGGACATCAACTCGGCGCAATTTTATGAGGCAGGTTTTAATAAAACCCGTGGGACTCTCTTTGTCTTTGTTTTGGAAGTAAGGCCCGTGAAGGGTTATTTCCATTTGAAAAAGACAGCTAGAGCTGCGGGCCTTAGTTCCGTTTTCTGCGAACTCAAATACCATTTCGTAATGGAAAGAAGTCTCACCGTTTATACTTTAACTTATTTTCAATGTGAATAAACTTGCAGAGGGACGTAGCTCCACTACACATAAGTCCATGCTCTGATTAAGGATTATGGCATATCTACCAAAGAGGAACAAACGTCCATAAGAAATATCTATGAAACTACATTTATGTATCAAACTAAATGTTTAGTGCGGTCAGTTTGGGCGAATTTCTGAAGTTCAACAACAGGCAAGTATTACCCGGAGGACATTTTTGTTCGCGCTGGTTCTTAATCACGGATAGAATAATGAAGCTAAAAGCGAAGCGGAAAAAATTTTCTCAGGAGGACAGATGTGTGATGTAAATATAAATATTCGACCGAAATGCCCTTGCCTGTGGTTGAACATAAAAAATTCGCACGAATACCAGAAGAAAGAAGCTAGGAGCAGAGCAAAAACTAAGAAAGTAGATTTAGTTATTATTTGAATATAAAACAGTGGACTGAGTTTTCATCGTCCTATGTCACGAAGTGGGAGACAACGTGAGCTATGAATTCATATCCATGGGAAGCTGAAACAAGTGACAAAATTTTGGGGCTTTGTTTTTCGGTACCCCAAATTGTTTTTTCCTTCAAATAAACCGAATCTAGAATATATATGCATTTAACACATCCACTTTGTTCGTTATCCTTTCTAAGAAGGAAAACTAATTTAAAGATGCCAGGTGCATCAGACTCATAAGAATGCTGTTCCAAAATGGCAATAAAAGACGAGGGTCTTATTTCTTCTATTTGGTGGGTCTTAGTGCCTCTTCAAAGTTGAAGCAAAGCCCGTGGGTGTTATTTAAATTTTTTGGGCACAAAGACTTAAGGGTTTTATTTCCGCGGGGTTTGTTGCACTGCACCCATCAACATACCGGCTCGACAGATATAGAGTACCCTTGTGTTATGTGGTGCAATCAAGTGGAAGAAGACTTCAACCGACTTAAAGTGCAAAACTGGAGAGAGCTCGGCCGAAATCGAAGTCGTTATAGAAGAATGTTGGTGAAGGCCCAGGTTCACCCCGAACTGTAAAGCCGACATTAGTAAGTAAGTATTTCATGCGTCGAATGAAATCCCGTACGATTACTGATGAGGGAATGGAAAATTGTGGTACTCGATAACGTGAGCGATAATACCAATTTCACATAATTTCGTCACGAGTAATTCGACTCCTGCTCTCGGCAAACGCTGTTTGTTGACGAAGATGGCTACTGAAAAATAAAACGTTCTCTTGAACAACTAATCGATTTGGCACTGCTATTTGAAGGAGAAACAGCGCTTTTTTGTGAGACAGCGCTTAATTGGTTCGAAAGAAACATTATCTGGCGATCTTTGCAGCTGGCTTTAATTATGAAGTGTGTAGAAGAGAAACTATATATAAAAAAAAAAATCCAAAGGAACTCAATCTTTATAATGTATAGCGCTAGTGAACACCAAAACATCAACTCTTCTAGTCATCAGAGAAAGACACCTCAGGCTCAGGGTTAGAGACACAATCAAGTGGACGTCTGCGTTAACTGAATGGAAATAGCCGATATGGGACTCGATGACGAGATATTATATTGGTTGCTGATGGGCAACAGGCTGAAAAACGACAAACTTATCTTATCCTACACAATTGACAGATAGTTGACCTTGTCAGAGTAGACAATGCATTTTTTTTTTTTTTTTTTTTTCTTTAAAGCTTCAATTAATCATCACCAACAAACAATCACGTAAACAGTTCTTCCTGAAAGTGCTTCCAAAACTTGTACAAAATCTGGTAGCTATTAAAAATAATCTATTCAAATATAATATCAGTCCGCTCGTGTTCGCAGCTCGCACATGAACACCAACTCTACTACAATCTATTTTATTTTTCCCCATTGTAACCAGAGAGAAAAAGGCAAAAAAAAAAATGTAAAGGAAACTTAAACCTTTGCATTACTATTATCATCATGCAATCTAATTCATCCCTCTTAATTACATGAATCATGATACAAACAAACTGAAGCATGATACACGCATCAAGTGTATTTCTGTCTGACAAAAGGATATTTATGTTTTTTATGGAAGAGAATGAGAGATGATGATGTCGTGAAAGTGTATGTGTATGAAAAATGTGAATTTTGTTATAGTGACAATGCACGAAGAAAAATGAATGAAAAGAAAATGGAATATCAAATGAAATTTATCATCCTTACCGTGAGCCCAGGAGCACCTGTCTTTCCTTCCTTACCCGGCAAGCCGGGAGGTCCTCGTATTGATTCGCGTAGAATTTCGCTGTCTTTTATTGCTTCTAGGATATCAGACGCATTGCATGTACATTTTCCGTTAAAAATCTGAAAGAAAAATAAAAGAGAAGAAGTAATGAAATACCAAATATGAATGAATCAGTCACTTGGTTGGAATGAAAAGCTGTACGTATTATAAAAGCACGAATCTATTGTACGTGTTCCGTTCAGAATTTTATATAAACGGCTTCTCTTCATCTTCTTCTTTTAAAATAAGCTCGGTCGTCTTCGATCAAACTAAACAAATCACTCTTTTTGACTCTAGCAGAGGCGAGAAGCAAAAATAAAATCTGAGCTCGTTGCTGATTAATGTCAATCCGAACAGCCAAACAGCGAGAGAATTGCCACAAAATTGCGACGAACGGGATTAATGTGGCTAAAATTCTCATATACAAACTTTAAATTTAATGAAGAATTCGGTTGACGACAGCTTTAATGGGTTGTGGTTCAAGGGCGAGAAAAAGAAAATGAAATTTGATAACCCGCTGGCAGTGATTGAGCTTGTAAGAAAAAACAATTATTTATTGCAGAATGGTTCATGTCACTCAAATGCTTCATGTCACTCCTACTCACAAAACCAACTTTTTTGGTCTAAGGTACTACGTGACTTGTGGTAAACTTAAAAAAGTAAAGTTTTCACAACTTCGACTTCAAAATATGTCAAGAGTCAGTTTAAAGTAAGTCAACGTTTCACTTGCATATTTGACTGACAGCTTCACCGCAAAATAGACAGAATTTCGGGATATAAGCGCACTGCCGCATCAAATGTCATCCGAATATCTCTGAGTCCCATTATCAGTGCATTTACTGAAAACCAAAATTGAATCAGGTTTTGTATTAGCTTTACAAGTTATAGAAAAGAAATTAAAAGAAGCGTTTTGTCGCTAATTCAATTAAAGCACGATCTCATCTGGTAAGAGACAAGGTCGGCCATCTAGGTGGCTTCTTTTCAAATCAAAGGTATTTCGATTCTGAAAGCTGTTTCCCGCTCGAAGTCTTCATAAAAGGTTTTAATATCATACCTCCACAGAACAAATTGAGTCGTTGAATAACGTTATGAAAGCATTGAAGTAAACTTATATTGAAAAGAGTTTTACCCAAAATGAAGCGTACACCGCGGCTGCTGTACGCCGTTTTACGCAAAAAGTTTGTAAGAGTGGCATGCTAGTGGACAACATTAATGTTATTGAAATAACAATAAAACATGACATTTAGCGGGAAGTACACGATACAATTATCGTACCGATAATCGAACATCGCATGGGATGATTGTATCGTGCATGTGTATGAAGTGAACCGCTGTACCGATGTCGCAATGTAAAATGCCTTGAACTCAAAACCAAACTCGATCGTATGTGATCCAAGTTGCATACGACGATTGTATCGTGTATTCCCCGCTTTAGATACAATAAAAGAGCATACGAAAAACGTGGGCCCAGCAATTCTGTCTGGTTGTGTGTTTTTCTATCTATCTGTCCGTATATGAATACAAGGAAGGATAAAAGGGGATCACAAATGATAACGCCCGAGATTAAGTTTAAGTTTTACTTTTTCTCAAATCAAAGTACTTAATTGGCACATAACAGTTCAAAAATTCATTTTTATTTGATGTTTAGGTGCGATAAAGTTTAGGATTGATTTAAGTTGTGTAGCGTTTCCTCGCTTTTCAAGTTCATCAAAGATGCTCAAGGAGTGCTACTTGTGACGACAAATTCTTTACAGGTGGCGACAGTATTGTGATGATCTTTTGAATGAACAGTTTCCTCGGCGCCACTTTCCAACAGCTGCACCTAACTTTACGGAAGTATCCGACGTCACAGTCGAAGAAGTTAGGGGGGCAGTTAAGAACGCGAAAAAAGGCAAAGCGATTGGGCCAGACGAGGTACCATATGAGTTTTTGAAAAATATGGGAGACATCGGGTTAAGATGGCTCACGATTCTCATCTCCAAACTTGTAAGAGGTGACAGTATGCCAAATCAATGGAGGGAAAGTTTTCTTCTTCCAATGTACAAGGGAAAGGGAGATACCAGAAGCTGTGACAACTATCGTTCGATCAAGTTGATGTCCCACACTATGAAGATCGTTGAGCGGGTTTTGGATAGCCGACTGCGGAAAATAATAAGGCTGTCTGATGACCAATGTGGGTTTGTCGCGGGTAAGTCAACTACAGACGCAATCCAAAGCATAAGGATCATTATGGAAAAACACCGAGATGCCTTAGAGGATTTGCATATTGTGTTGGTTGACTTCGAAAAAGCATTCGATCGACAACCGCGAGATCTGATATGGGTGGCCCTCAGACACCGAGGAGTTCCTGAAGCCTATGTGCGAATAATTATGGACATGAACGAAGGAGCAGTTACAAAAGTGAGATGCCCAGCTGGAGTCACCGAAGAATTCCAAATAACAGTAGGTGTACATCAGGGAAGTGTCTTGAGTCCACTGCTCTTTATTGCTGTTCTGGATTATTTGCTCGAAGGAAAAGTAACGGACAATAAAGTACAACAATTATTCTTTGCTGACGATGGAGCCATCAAAAGCGAAGATACTACCTACATCCCTGCAACGAGCACTTGACGTTTGGATTGATGTTCTGGAAGGAAATGGGTACCGTATTAGCGCTAAAAAGACTGAATACCTGTGCTGCCCTTATTCTGATCCAGACAAGCCTATTCCAGACATTTATTTGAATGGAAATGTGCTTCCCAAGTGTGAAAAGTTTAAATATCTGGGATCTATGATCAATAGTGAAGCATCTTGTGATGACGACATCAATCATCGAGTAAGCGTAGGGTGGATGAAGTGGCGAGAAAACTCCGCTATCTTCTGTGATCGAAAAATGCCCCTTACCTGAAGGGAAGACTCTACACAGCAGTTGTCCGTCCAGCTCTGACATACGGTTCACAATGTTGGACAATGTACAAAAAGTATGAGAGCAAATTGACGGCAGCCGAAATGAAGATGCTTCGGATGACAGCAGGAGTAACAAAGCTTGATCGAATTAGAAGTACTAAGATCCGTGGAAGCCTTCATGTCAAAAGTACCATCTTGGACAAAATTCAGCACGACCGGCTCAGTTGGTATTGTCATGTTCAAAAGAGAGATCCGCAGAACCCCGTCAAAATGGCAATATCGTACAACGTTTCAACAAATTCGCGACGAAAAAGAAAATGCAGGCCAAAACACTCCTGGTACAAGCAAATGCAAAAACAGCAGCATTTGGTTGGCCTCAGACATGGAGCAATCCAAAACCGGGAGGCTTGCTGACGATTTCTGAGGTCAACGTGGCGTACCCCACAGGCGGATCACTAGTGTGAAGCAGAAAAGTGGGAGAGTTGTGATCGCTTCAAGATCACTACTCGTAACGCCGAAAATGAAAAAGAAGAAGAGTGTTTCCTCGCTTTTCGTTGCTGGTCAAACTTCGTCTTTCCCTCTTCTGATTTTCTTCTGATTTTGTGTGGTTCTTTTCTTTCAATTGTTGCGGTTGTAATGCCGTTGAAGAAGACAAACATAGGGCAACTTTCGATTACCCAATGATTCTTATAGTCCAGTCATTATAGTAAGTGAACTTTTACCCCTCAACTATTTGCCCCACAGGAACGATCTAAACCCAGAGTGCTCCTTATCAACCTAATAAATATCGCGAAGATATCCATTATTTATAGGACCTATTCTCAAAAAGATACGTGCACCCGTCTGGGGAAAAGGTACTCTCACAGTGGAAGAAATTATACAGATACTTTTAATGGATACAACTGGAACTGATAAAGGCTCAGTAAATAAAAACTGCACTTAATTATCGTCAACATATTTTAAATGAAGCCTTCTAAATACAAATAACTTTTTGATTTTGACTGAAGTTATAAATAACAAACTTGAATATTGAATAAACCTTTTTTTCGGACGGCAAAAGCCAATGCTTATTGTGAACTATGTATACTTTAAAACAACCAAGAAATAATAAAATCACATTTACGTACCTAAGCTTAACTCGGAATGTATGATACCCAGCTGTAAATTTGTATATAAACTTTAATTTTGACATCCTAAAAGTTGTCTCAAAACCTAGATACTGTGGGGTTTCAGCGTTTATTGAAACCAAAGGTCAAAGGTTACAAAAATTTTGAGCGACATCATTGAAATGGAACATTTGACCTCAAAATCATTGAAAGCCCTGATACAAATGTCGTTCAAGACGATAAAGCAGAGGTATTGGAATCTCTACAGCAGAATTACGAGACACCCTGTATAGTATGAGTAAATATTGTTAACTTTATTAAATTTTGTATTTTATCAGCTTTTATGATAGTTAGTAAACTTTATATGGCGTGTTTTCGATCAGGGCTACCGGATGACCTTGAATTATGTTCTAACCGTGCGCGCTCTGCTCTCTATCTCGAAAACGATCCAACGCATGAAAAAAACTTTATGAATAGGAGTTGTAGAGGTTTTTTTTCTACAATATTGATAGTACACACAAATGGCGAAAACCCCTTAGGAAACGAGATATTTGCGAAAAATAAATTATGTGACTTTGGACTTTTGGTTTTATTAGACACTGACACCCTAGAGTAAGTAGGTTTTGAAACAACTTTAAGGATGTCTAAATAGAAGTTTATACGAATTAGCAACTGATTATTTTACATCCCGAAACTGTTTACGAATTTTGACTAAAATGACTGGACTATAAAGTCTATAACTTACTAACTTACTTAGGCGGGCATTACAGTTCGGGGTGAACCTGGGCCTCAACCAACATCCTTCTATAACGACTTCGATTTCGGGCGAGCTCTCTCCAGTTTCGCACTCCAAGTCGGTTGAGGTCTTCATCCACTTGATTGCGCCACCTAAGACGAGGTCTTCCCCTTCTGCGATTTCACTGCAATATGCTTTCGAAAACCCGCGAGCCGGAGCGTTTGAGTTCATCCGCTCTACATGGCCCAACTATCGTAGCCTCGCGATGCGTACTCTTCTGACTATGCCCATATCGCGGTACAGCTCATACAGCTCGTCATTGTATCTTCTTCTCCACACATTGTCTTTGCATACCGGACCAAAGATCATTCGGAGAATTTTTTTTTTCCAAACGACCAAGGGTTTCCTCATAAACTTTCGATAAGGTTTATGCTTCCGCGCCGTAAAGCAGGACTGGGATGATTAAGGTCTTATACAAGGTTACCTTGCTTTTTCTGGAGAGGGTTTTGTTTCTCAATTGCCTTCTTGACCCAAAGAACAAACGGTTGGCAACAGCTAATCCCCGTTTGATCTCCATCACCGATGTTGTTTTCCGTGTCTACACCGGATCCTAGGTTGACAAAGTCCTGTACTACCTCGAAGTTATGTCTGTCTATTGTGACGTTTTGTCCAATTCGTCGATGTTTTTTGTCCTTGTTTCATGACAACATATACTTCGTTTTGCCCTCATTAACCATCAAACCCATTTTTGCCGCTTCTATTTCAATACTCGCAAAAGCACCTATGACATCACGCTTTTTTTCTTCCCATACCGTCTATGGTCAATATCGTCTGCATAGGCGAGTAATTGTATAGACTTTTGAAAAATTACTCCTCTGGAGTAGACGTTTGAGTTTCTAACAATCGTTTTAAGTATGATGTTGAAGAAATCGCATGACAGTTTATCGCCTTACCTAAAGACTTTTTCGGCATCAAAGGTCTCTTCATAGACGTACGAATTTTGCAGGGATACCGAAACTAGACATGGCTCTGTACAGCTCGTCTCTGTAAATAGTGTCATACGCGGCCTTGAAATCGATAAAGAGATGGTGAATATCGATGTTATATTCTCGGGTCTTTTCCGAGATCTGCCTTAATCTGAATGGTCTATTGTGGACTTCTCTGGTCTTAAACCAAATTAATAAGGACCTATCAAGCTGTTGACGTGGGGTTTCAGACGTTCACATACTTATACAGCAGACAAGTTATAAGCGACGTTAAGGAGGCTTATCACTCTATAATTGGCGCAATTGTGAGGGCCTCCCTTCCTTGGGATCGGGCATACGATACTGAGGTTCCATTCATCGGGCATGCTTTCTTCCAACCATATCATGCAGGCCAGCTGGTGAATGCTCCTATACAAATAATCACCTGCTGCCTTGAAGAGTTCGGTATCAAGTCCATCTGCACCTTCAGTCTTATTTGATTTAAGTTTGCATATAGTAAGCTTAACTTCATCTAGGTCGGGAAGACGGCATTCTTGATCATCATCCAAGCTAAATGTGGCAATCTGGCTGACAGCGGAATTTGTGTCCTCATTGCCGCTTAGCAGTCTGCAGAAGTGATCTTTCCAGATCCTCAGTAGCGACTGTGACTCTACAACTATGTTTCTTTGCCGGTTTTTACAGGATTGAGTTTGGGCTTGCAACAATGACAGGATCTTTTTACCTTTTGGTAATTCTTCCGAATCCCGCTCTTGTCATGGCATCTCTCAATTTCCTCAAACGAGCGCTTCTCATGTTGCTTCTTTTGCTTTTTGAGAATTCAGTGTTCTACACTTCTCTTCTCTCTGTAAACCTCTTTAAACAAGTTAAAAGCAGCGCTTCTTCTCTTTTACATCAACATTTGTCATCTTGTTTGGCTGCATTTGCCTGCCTGCATTCTTAATCGGGGCATGGGTTTCAGAACCAGAGGCAGCGGTTCTGATGGCTTCTTTGCGTTGCTACCACTGGTCTTCAATGTTTTATGCTGGCGGCACAGGATTCAAGGATAATTGGAGAGACACTCAATTGGAGAAGGCCCTGCAATATCTTGCGATTTAAGCTTTCCGACGTCATATCGTATCACAGCGTTAGTTCGTGTGTGGTTCGTGAACAGCAAGTCCTCATTCCGTTACAAAAAAGTAGTGCTTGGAGTCAAATATGGCACCTCGAAAAGTTCAGACACCAATGAAACTTTAAGAGTATCTTGTGTCGATTACATCATGTAAAGTTTGGTTGACGGTGTTTGTAGCCACAAAATTTAGCCCCGCAGCAAAATCGATTAACCTAAGTTAGTTTTCGGTTGCTTCATGCAGGCTATATTTACTGATTATATTTCCAAAGATGTCCTCCTTTCGTCCTTTCCTTGTTTTGCGTTATGACTGCCAATGCTCGTAGAAACAATCTTCGGAGTTTTTGTCCTTCTCTTCTGCGGGGGCATAGGCGCATATTAGGCTAATGTTGGCGAATTTAGCCCTGATGCGGTGGTCATTAATTATACGCTCATTAACTGGATTCTAGCTTTTATCACCTTATCCCTGAGTTTTCCTCTAACGACAAATCCGGACCCAAATAAGCGCTGTTCCTGTTGTTTGTATAGCAGTCGCCATAGTAAATGACAGTTTTTCATCTTTTTTATGCCATGCCCGGTTCACTCCATCGCACTTCTTGAATGGCGGTTATGTCTGCTTTGCATCAGTCCAGGGCGTTCGCTTATTATCCAGCTTCACGTAATCCGTTAAGGAATCTAACGTTCCACGTGCAGATCCCGAGGTCTTTGTCCTTTTTTCATTTGCTTGAGTCGTCAACGTTGAAATCATAGTTTTTATCCGACGCTATTGGATGTTTCTTAACCATGTTGTTTTTATGTGGTTAGGTAGTTAAAAGCCACCCACAACCCCCAACCTTGAAGGCCAGGTCCTTTTGGTATCCCTTTGGACAAGGGGCGGATAATCCGGAAGCAGCATCCTGCTGCAGATGTATGAGAGCTGCTGTTGGCTCGCCAGGAGTTCATCCTCCAACATCCTGTCCTTATACATATTGAAAGACCCTGAAAGACCTTTAAACTCGATATGTCGGAGTATCTTATTATATCTTTTTTGACTGCAGAAGTCCGCCGTTGATTCTGTAAGTTATCCTTTGAGATATTCCCAAAAAACTCTGGTAAACCACTGAGGTTTGGGCAGTCAGTCATTACTCACAGAGCAATATAGCGTGGATCTTCTTGAGCTCTTTGTCAACACTCGGACTTACTAGTTTGACAGGTCCTCTTCGGGTGGGGCATCCCAGTTACCAGTGGTTACCGTATACAAGCCAAACTAAAAATCAAAAATGGTAATATTTGTCGACCAACTCAGACGGTGAATGGCTTTTCCGCATCAGAGCTTAGCCGCCCCATTCCACACGTTTACAACCACCTTTTTTTATAGGTCAAACGTGGTTATGGTATCACAAAAGTGGGTGTATTCCTGCTCTTATTGGATTCTGTCTATCACTGAGTGCGCATTTCGAATATAGACGAAATCGCAAGTGTTTAATATTCTCAACCAGTTTCAGCGAATATTACAATTTTAGAGCAAACATTTTCAATTTCTTTTTTTCAGAATTAGTCATAAACACGAATTTCGAGACGCAACTTTAGAACTTCGTTTTAAAAAATGTTTGTTGCTCAGCACCTAAGCATCATGGTTTAGGTGAGGCAGATCCAACAGCCCATGTTAAAAATACGTCACGACTGCTTGTAGTCGAGTTTTGACCGAACAATATTTTTTTTTTTTCAGTTACACAGCACATTTGTGTGTATAGTCAACAAAAAGTTTCCCGTGCCATAGTTCTTATTACAATCACGTTGATTTAATTTTCCCCAAGAGCATATAAGATGTGTGTTTGTATGTGTACCTTGCCTCCAACAGCGTCTGCATCTCATCGTCCTTCTTTGCCGTATTGCGATGATCAATTAAAACAACGCGTATGGCAAAAGCACAGACATATTGTGCCTACGTTTGCGGAATAACTGAACAGAAATAAGCGAAATTTCATTTTGAGCTTGATGATGATGGCTGTGGTAATGGAGCTTGTGGTTTTGATGTAGGCATCAGCAGCGTAAAGTTAAAAAAAAAAAAACACACAGTACCTGGTACCTGGCTTCTGTAGGATTAGGAATGTCACACATGTGTTCGGCTGCTTTCACAATATGACCTTTTATAACAGTAGAAATTGTGTGGGTGTTGGTACTCCCCACACAGGTTTACACATTTTTGGGTTCTTTGTTCAAACTCCTTTATATCTTTTTGTGTTTAATAAAATCAGGAAAAGGTAGAGAGAGAGGCATAGCAACACAGAGAAGCAACCATGTCAAAGGGTTAAATTTTGCGCTTATTTCATCGAACATCCTTGCCAGGGGCTACAAAGTAATAGCGAACGAGAATAAATTAATGAACTTGTGGAAATAATTTAACATTTAAATTATTTTGGGTAATTAGGATAATTTCAATTTGAATAAATTACTCGAAGAGGAGAGTTCAGGGAGGTGTGCATCAATTTTCTGTATAATATATATGCCTACTCATTCCAACCAACCACTGACAGAAAAGGAGGCGGCTTTTATAAGCTAGCTTTTTGCTTATGGCGGTAATAGGTATATAGTGACAGTGGCAGTTGTCAAGGATAATAGTTGGCAACATTAACTAAATGCAAATTTAATTTGAATTTATTAACATATTGTGCTTTCAGTATATGCAGAGCTTAATGGCAATCCTCTTCCTTTCGGAGCTCAATGTTTACGGCAGTCATTTGCATTAATGAGATCAACATGAAGGATTTTGCCTTATAACTTCGTATACTCTGAATGTTGTCGGAGTCTGTTTCATTGCTTTCGTTTCAAATGATTCACACAAATTGGTTTTCAATCAAAATTAGCAATTACGTACTCCAGATTAATAAATCTCAAAGTACATATACATATTTTCGTTTTTGTAGGGCAGCCTGTGGTTCGAATTTCAAAATTTTTAATCACAGGAAGCAGTTTCTTTGGATTATGATTTATGAATGAGTTCTATGATTTCCACTGTGTGGAAATATTAATTTTCTACGCCACATGAGAAAAAAATTTTATGTTTCCGAGAAAAATTTACAATGAATGACAAGATTAGAAAAATTTTTGACAGTTAAAACACTTTTTATATTTATTATAAGAAAGTGTTTTGACCGTTAAAAATTTTTACTAATTTTTTCATTTATTAGATAAAAAAACACGTGGATAATGTCAACTACAAAACTCATCAACTTTTTTTATAACACAAAAATAGGAATGGATAATTTACTTACACCATCCGTCGATGTTGGAAAATCTACATAGGGTGCGTATGGGCCAGCTTCGCCTTTTGGTCCTGGAGGGCCTGGTGGCCCCGGAGGACCACGTATACTATCACCAGGTGGCCCTTTGATACCTCGTTCGCCCTTTTCACCCTTTGGTCCACGGAATGCTGAAACAAAAGATTTTCAATTTTAAAAGATTTTCTTCTAATTATGAACAAAACAAGTAAACGCGATGGCTGTTATTTTAATGAAGAAGTTATTATTTAAGTACCTATGTATGTACATAAATATTTACAGAAATACATTATTTGAAGGTCTATAAAAACAAGACTTTTTAAAATATGATTGATAAATATCAGTGACAGAACAACAAATGAAAATCTTTAAAGATTTTAAACACAGTGGTTGCTTTCACTTTTGTTACAATTACAGAATTTCGTTATGGAAAAGGAATAATGTGGATTTAAGAAATTAACAATGTACATACACAACACATACTGATATATTGGATAGAAGATAAAAAAGATGATTAAAAGGCTTTCGCCAAACTGACAGCAACTCCAAGAAAAAGTGAAAAAAAAAGTAGAGTCATAGCATCGGACATACATTTATCGGACACAACAAAACAATTTTAATGATCCCCAGGACGAAATTCTTATTTTTGGTGATTCAACCTGCTATATTTAAAATGGAATTTTTCAGATGACCAAACGATATCCATGGGGGGGGACCGCCCCGGGTATAACCCAAAAGCTACCAAGGAGTATATATGTACTATGGCGTTATAGATCGTAGAAGATGCAATTAACCTTAGAATAAAAACATCGGGATATACGACATTTTAACATAAAGAAGAACTCGTCGTAGAAAGCGAATGGCTGGTGAGTTGACAACTGATGCCGGACTTTCTATGAGCGCTGAACTACGGAAAGACATATTCGAGTGCCTTGATCGATTCATCACTGAACTTCGAACAAGAACCGAGTCTATTAAAGATGTGGCTTCATTGTTTGAAGCTGTACAGGCGATTACTTTACTTTTAACAAACATTAATGATTTGAAAATAGCTGTTTCAAAATTTGCTAGTGCTTGTGATAGGGTGTCAGAGTCAGAACTTCTCTCAGAGATACCAAGGTTGAGAAGTCATTTGAAAGCGGCTAAAGTGACACGTCTAATTGGTTATGTTAAGATTTTATGGAATTCGTCCTTGAATGAGAATTTTAACAATTGAACGCGACCAGCAAATAAATGTTGATGACGCTATTAGCGAATTTTTTGCTTTAAAAACAATGAAGAAGACGTTTTATTAATGTTGTCTGTTTTTTTTTTTTTTATATATAACAATGTAAATATGTACAGTGCCGTGCACTCAATTAGAAAAGTTTTTCAGGTCAAACTTTAACTTCCGAATTTTATGTGTTCTTAAAATAAATTCGGCCATCTTTTTTTTTCTTTACATACATTGAAATGCAGCCAACTTCGCTATTAAATCATAATATTGACATGGGATACCGTTATTTTTTGATTAAAGAAAGAAAAAAGCATAAAATCACAAAATCAATTGTGCACATAGTTAGAAACGAACCTAATTTTAAAAGTTTCAAGATTAAAAAGTTAGTTTTGGGCATTGTAAGTTATACTTTTATGTCCGGAAAATTTTCAAAGAATGATCAATCAGCTGCAAAGGCACTGCCAAGAGTGGAAGTTAAATGTAAACATAACTAAATCGAAAGCAATGGTATTCCGCAAAGGTGGTGGAAGGCTAGCAAGAAACGAAAAATGGTTTTTTGAACGACAGGAACTGGAAACAGTAAAATCCTACAAGTATTTGGGCATTAACATCAGCAGTAATATGAATATGGATCAACATCTTAAAGAAAAACTTGTAGCGGCTAAAGCAGCTATAAGCGCAGCATGGAAAAACTGTTAAGATGATAAAGAAATCTCATTTAAAACAAAATATCAAATGTTTCAGGCTGTGTCAAAGTCAATCATGATGTATGGGGCGCAAGTTTGGGGGTATAAGCAAAAAAACTCCTTCGATTCTTCTTCTAAAAAGGATATTTAAACTTCCACAACGTACGTCAAACAATATTCTACTTGCGGAAACTGGTCTTTCACCTTTATTTGTTGAAACACTCAAACTTCAATTCAATTATATTTTAAAAACCATGTCCCTGAAAGACGAATAGGATTACTGAACTAATCAATCAACGCGATTTTGCTTATCGGCGATGGAAACGTTTTCGGGTCAATGAATTTCACGATATTTACAAATCACTACGAAACAAAGTTGTTCAAGAAATAAGACGAGCAAAACTACAATTTTTCTCTAACGACCTGAGGGTAGGTGCTGATGGTCGAAAATTGTGGAATAATCTCCGTAAGCTAGGAATTGGGAAACAAAATTCAAACATTAAAGACGATTTAAATATAAATGAACTCAACCACCAGTTTACATCAACACCAGTTACACCAGTTATAACCACAAGAGAACAGTCATTACTCGATATCATACAGCCTCCATCAACGGACACTTTTTTCAGTTTTGCCTGTGTGAACGGGTTAGACGTAGTTGAGAGCTGTATCAGCATCAAATCTAATGCCATCGGAACTGATGATATAAACCCTATCTTCATCAAAGCCATCCTCCCAGTCCTTCTTCCTTATCTTACGCATGTAATAAATACAACTCTCACAACAGGAATTTTTCCACGCCAATGGAAGATAGCTAAAATTATTCCAATCCCTAAAAACTCGCTTTGTAGTGAATTCAGGCCCATTTCAGTACTTCCTTTCTTATCTAAAGTATGTGAACGCATTATGCAAAAACAATTAAACAATTTTATCACCCGAAACAACTTATTAGCCAACATCCAATCAGGTTTCCGCTCGAACCATATCTGTATAACGGCTCTAACCAAAATAATTGAAAATATTAGAGCAGATCTCGATGTTGATAATGTTATTTTTCTTGTTTTACTAGATTTTTCAAAAGCTTTCGACATGGTGAATCACTCTATACTTCTGAAAAGGCTTCGGCAAAGGTTCAATATTTCGCCTGAAGCTATCAAATTAATTTCTTCTTTTCTCAATGATAGAAAACAAGCAGTTTTTCTAAATAACAACCTTTCAAATTTTTTATCGGTACAACAAGGAGTTCCTCAAGGCTCAATTCTGTCCCCTCTCTTATTCTCGCTATATATAAATGAAATCGGTTCTCTCATCACTCAAGCATCAAAACACTTTTATGCCGATGACACACAAATTTTTAAAAGTTGTCCGTTGGGGTTAATTGATGACTGCGCCTTCATCTTAAACCAGGAACTGGAAAAGATATCCATGTGGGCATCTTGCAACGGGTTGAAGCTCAATGCCAATAAATGCAAGTGCCTAATTATTTCAAAAAAAGAATTAGATCTTTCATACTTTCCTTCTATAAAACTAAACGAGAACACGCTTGAATTTGTTGATACGTATAAAAACCTAGGTATAATTTTTAATAGAAAACTAACCGGGAATGATCACATTAATTCAGTGATAGGAAAGACTTATGGAACTCTCAGAACGCTTCGGTTAGCCCAAGAATTCACCCCATTGAAAACAAGATTAATGTTAGCAAGAACCCTTGTGATACCTGTTCTTACCTATGGATGCGAAATATTTTACAATTGCGATACCATCAGCAAAAACAAACTTAAGTTTGCTTTTAAGAGTATCATTCGATACATCTATAGGCTAAGGAGATATGATCATGTTTCGCATCTGCAAGAGAGCCTCCTTAATATGTCGCTTAATAACTTCATTAAATTCCGAGCATTGATACTGTTTTTTAAAATTGTGAAAACTCGTCAACCATCATACCTCTTCGAAAAAGTAAGACTGTCAATGTCCAATAGATCAACAACGATTATATTACCACGCTTCTCGTGTATGACCTCGGAAAGACAGTTTTTCATCGCTGCCTGTCGCCTATGGAACTCACTTCCTACCCAAATTCGAGATACGAATGATATTCAGATTTTTCAAAATTACCTTAAACGTTTTTATTGCAATCAAAATCAAAGCAACTAACTTAACTTCTCCTTCAATACAAGATTAAATAAATTAAATTTTATATATGTACTTTTCATTTATATATCTATCTATCTATTTTATTTATCCGTTTCAAAATCAAATATGTAATACTTATAATATAGGTTGAAAATTATTTATATTCAGTTGCATTTTTCGATTTGAATCTTATTTTTTCCCTATATTTTGTCTATTATCTTTCTCTCTTTCTCCCTTTTACTTAAATTTTATCTATATTATTATTTAAAATGTATATTCAAAAACTTTCACTATATTATAAGATACCTACTATCTTACTGTGTAAGTTATACTTTGAAATAAATACTAAATACAAAAACAGACGTCGGAGCTTACAACAGAAAAATGGACAAAAATGACTTATTATCCCGCTCTAACCAACAAAATCGCCAATGTTTTAAGTCGCAATAAAATAAAACTAGCATACAAGTCTAGCCAAACGCTTAAAAGCTCATTCACAAGCACAAAACACAAAACAGATCCACTTGACGAATCAGGAATCTATAAGCTAGACTGTAGCGGGTGTAATGCTGTCTACATTGGCCAAACCTCTCGTTCTCTCCAAAAAAGATTTCGAGACCATCAATTAGACATCATAAATAAAACGGAAAAAACAGCTTTCGCGAAACACGTTCTCCAGGAAAACAGTGCATTGGGTAAAGGGAGAAGAAACCAAAAACAACACGGAGTGATGACTGATAACATATCGTTACTAAAAGAGGTACAAGGGTTTAGGTAATTAAATGTTTGGGAATCGATTTTCATAAACAAACTACATAACGTAGCGCTGAATGACAACAAGGGATTCGCTGATTCAACTTTACTTAAAATTTTAACTTGAATGTCTCACTCTAATTTTTTGTTTACCTATTTTTTGTAGTATGTACATATGTATGTATGTTAAAAAGAGCTTTTTCAGTTGTTTATAGTTGTTTATTTATTAAAACTGTCATAGAGAAGTAAATTAAATTTATGTTATATATTAGTCGATTGTGATCCGAAGATGACTGCATAGTCGAAACGCGTCATTAAAATTATTTGATTTAACAAGACTATAAGGTGTTCTTATTTGACTTTATTTCAATTAAATTTGAGTCTTGTTGGTTGAACTTCTTTAACTTATTATAATCTACTTTTATGTCTACTCTTTTCCACATTGAGCTTAAATTTTTTAGTTCGGTCATAAAAATGGGGAAAAGTTAAGCTACTGCTCGTGTCGTTACATTGCACTATTTTGAAGGAATATTCATAAGTATGATGTATGTAAGCAATCGTGCGTTGTAAGGAACAAAAAGAATAACCTATTGTACAATATTTGATATTGCAGGAGCATTACATGGAACTTGCAGTCCACAGTATAGGAAAAATAATTAACAACATTTCAAAACATATTTCTTCCTCGCTCCGATACTTTGTTTACTTTCCGTCATCCCCTGCGCAAAATTTAATGAAATAAAATTGATTTTATGGCATCGCCGCCGCCGCGCGAGTTATGTATTCGACACAATCCACCCCCTCAATTCTCGATAGTCGGTTAGCTGACACCTTTGAATCTTTACATGGGGACGTTTCGTGAATTAACTTTATGTTCCCATGAAATATGCTTCAGTTTGCACATTCCTTCCCGGAGCAGACTGAAACATGAATACATAAAAACATCTTTAGACTAGCTTGAAAGATCTCTATGAGAAGCGCAGTTGAGTTGGATTTCTGTTGCGAAAGTGCAAACACGTCTTGTAATAAACACTATTAAAATCTAAAGTTTTTGTTTTCCTTTTTAAAAATTCAAGATACGAATAAAATAAATGTTAAATGTGCTATCGATTGTAAACAAATGTATAAATTAACCGACCTACAAGGGCTGTGGACCTGTTATGGCTGGACACTATACAGGGTGATTCGCATAAGGTGTGATAAAAAGATAGGGTGTGTAGGTTGGACCTAGACAAGCAAAAAATCGTATGGGAGGGGGGGTCCATTTTCCCCCGTTTAGTCGGGAGGGGCAATTTAAGAAAAAAATCACTAAAAATGGGAAAAAAATATTTTAAAAGAACGGTAATACCTACAGAGTCGTGTTATAGCATTTTGAAAAGCCAAAAACCTATACATTTATTTAAATTTTAAAATAAGTTGTTCAATTGAATAGTTTTTGAAATATTAATTTTCAAAGTGAAAATTTTGAAAAAAAAACATAATTTTTTTTTTCAAGCCATTTTTCTTCAAAGTTTTACATGATTAAGTAGTATTTTTCTGGCTTATTTTCAATGCTCTTATTTATTTTTGATCAAACACAAAAAACCGGATGTCAAAATAACCTGTAGTTTTTGAGAAAACCAAAAATTACAAAAACGACTTTTTTAAATTTTTTGTTTTTTTTAAAGTTTTTTTCTCGTCGTCTTTTCCTTTCCAAGTTAATCGATATATATAATACCTTTTGCATCCCAAAAACAGTAGCCATAACCTTGTTTGCCGAAAAAAACTGTTTTTGCCTTCTTTGGAGTTGGTTCTGCTGGTCCAATCCACTGTTTAGACTGTTCTTTGGTTTCAGGAGTGTAGTGGTGAAACCAAGTTTCGTCAACGGTTACGAGTCGACGCAAAAATTCGCTTGGATTACGATTATACAACGCCAAATTGCCGGTAGAAATGCTTTTTCGAATCAATTTTTGGTCGACTGTTAGCAAACGCGGCACCCATCTTGCACAGAGCTTTTCCATATGCAAATGTTGGTATTAAAAATTTTGCACACGTTCATATGACATCTTACAGGTCTCACCTATCTCACGCACTTTTAATCTGCGGTCTTCCAGCACTATTTGATGGATTTTTTCGATCATATCTGCAGTTGTGACCTAAAGAGGGCGTCCTGAGCGAGGCTCATCAGAGGTGCTCACACGACCCTTTTTAAACTCGGAAACCCACTGCTTAATGGTTGAATATGATGGGGAGGATGTCCCCAGTGTTGAGTCCATCTCTTCTTTGATTTCCTTCGGCTTTAACCCCTTCAAATAGAAGCATTTGATGACAGCACGATTTTCCAACTTTTCCATTAAAAAAAAAAAAACACAGAGGCGTCTTGTTCAGTGTGCTCTCAAACCTAAACTAACATGGCAATCGGGCTGAAACTGTAGCTACAAGCTATCTAAGGATGGTACTATAGAACACCACCTTAAGGAAGGCCTAGTGGCGCCATCTCTTGGTCAGGCCGGAAACTTATCAATCCACCCTCGTATATAATTTTGAAGGTGTTTAAAAAATCCAAAATTTTTTACAAAATCTATAAAAAACTAAAATTTTTCAAATGTATTAGACAACTTACGACTTCTAAAATATAAGATTTCGTTAATATCGTGATACCCATTAACGAAAATGTCGGTTTTGAAAAAATCGGTACTATAGGATGTAGGTACTGTTTTTAAATTTTTTCTAACAATTTTTCAAACATTATAAGAAAGGCAGTCTAAAACTAATACCTCAACTAAAACTTTATCGAAATCGTTGGAGCTGCTTTCGAGAAAAAAAAGTATTTTCATATCGGTTGTTTCCCTCTGTAAGCTGCCCCACTGACCCTAAATGCAAATTTTGAAGAAAATCTGTCCAGCGGTTCCATATACCGACAGACAGACAGACAGACAGAATTGCAGAGTCCACTTTCTTCATATTCTCTATCATCGTTATGTCATGTTTAATATTGTTATCTCAACTTTTTTCATCCACGATTGTTAGACTTGCCTCATAGTTCCAATAATCGCAATTAAAAATAACGAGTACTACCGTAGATTAACTCTTTTCTTTGCTTTCGAGACAGCCGTCACTTCACTTGACATATAAATAAATGTTCAGCTGTGTCATCAGATCTCTCGAAGACAACGAGCCCAACATGGGTGTACTCTTTGGAATCAATATATTTTTTCATTAGGGTTGTTATAGTTTGGATTGTATCTGTTGTCCGCTTGCCCGCTACAAGCCCGGCATTGGTCATAAAAAAGCTATATTATTTTCTGCAACCTGCTTCTTAATACTCGCTCAGCGATATTCAAAGTGTGGGACATCGCCTTGATTAGATGGTAACTGTCAAAATTTTGTGTATATCTGTTTCCTTTATAAATTGTTGGGAAAGACTTTCCGTCTATATCACCTCCTATAAGTTTGAAGATGAGAATCTTGAGCCATCTGACCTCGATGTCTCCCATAAAGCTCATTATGGTATCTTGCCTTCAACAAAACCTTTGACTTTAATGGAATTCTTAAAAGGGGATACCAATTAAAAATTTTCAAAAAATCTATTTATTTTTACTACATATTTCAAAAGTATGATATCCAAAGAATGTTATGACCAAAGGAAAACTAAAAATATCCTGTAGATGCAGATTTATTGCATTTAAAGCGCGAGAACAACATATGATGACTCAGGTAGTTCGGGCCGTTAAAGGAGGAGCTTCGTTCGCTTCACAATACCCTCTTCTGTTTACCTTTTGTATGGTCAGGCAGCTGTTTCGGGGAAGGAAGTCGAAGGTCAATTGTACGCCCCTGCAATTGCTGATTTATCCGTAAGTTACTACAATTACTAATTTAGAATTTTGCACTTCTGTATTCTTTTTTAGGTATATCCTTTCCCTTAATATGTCAGTAAAAGAATGAACTTTTGTAAATCTTTCTCAGATCAACCGAAAAAGAGTGGCAACTGCAGCAGTATTAGATGCCACTGGAAACAGGCGTCCGGAGAGCTTCAATAACGCCGCAATTCAGTTGGTCATCTCATAGATAAAATTTTTTGTAAACATAGGACAACTTTGATACACATTACTCCTAATTTTGAAAATGATTGGGTTATTTTATTCCCTCTAAAAAATCACAAAAAACATGTTTTTTACGCTCCTAAAGTGGTCTCCTGCCTTAACTGCCTCATTTACTTCTTGGACTGTGATGCCGGGTATTTCCATTCAGTTGGACTCACCTTAAGGAAAGAAGCGCTCTCGAGCAAACTGTGCGTTCAATAGGCCATCACAATAATCTGCTTCTTTGAGCTGCTGTTTTGAAGACTGGTGCTCCCTTATTCAAGTTGTTCTGTTACATTACTCAAACAGCCTCGTTAACATAAGCAGCCGGTTTCGAAACCTCTTACTACTTTCGATAAATGCCCTCCGCTTTGATTGAAGTTGGAGCACACTTCTTCTTCCCTTCTATCTTGCAGCTACTCTCTAAATACGCAAGCTTTCTCATTTTAGCTATTTGAAGGATTTTTTGACCATGCTTTAAAGTTAACTATCTTCTGACTAACCATTGCTTTGGTTTCATCATTCCATCACTATCTTTCTTTGGCATGTACTTTTAAGGCCCTTAGCAATGGTTTGGTTCTCTGTGTTCCTTACATTTTGGCCAGTGTTGATCACGTTACACAGATATTTCAGCCTTAATTGAAACTCTCGAGTTTTTCTTTGTCCAAACTATACCACTTGATTGATTAAGCAGCAATTATTTGCTTAACTCATCGAGTCAATGAAAAATTTTTTGTTCCTGATAGGCAATTACTGTCCAAATTGCTTTAGTTTGCAGTCTTTTATCCGAGGCTCCACGAATTTGGCTAGCAATTAGTAATCCAGCGTTGCTGTAAATCGGTCTTGTTTGACGAACATGTAATACTAAATACGTCGATTGAAAAATTCCACACCTTTCATCGCAGCTCGGATCTAAGAGAAATAAAACTGTTACTTGACTTTGAAGTGGTCCTCTCACTGCAAAGTAGCTCTTCCGCCGAAATAATGCCGACTCTGTTTTCACCATAATCCCTTCAATTGTTGAACTGAATCAATGGAGCTTTTGTCTCCCTGTAATTAAAACGAACTCTGTTTCTTGTATTTCACCATTTTGTTTTTTTGTTACACAAGACGTCTACTCTTCTCCCACTCGACATCATTTATTCCAGTTCGAAACCTCGACAAGTCATACATTGAGCATCCCAAGTAGCGTCAAATTTCATCAAAATCGCTACATTATTTTATTTGCTCTAGAATACGTATAGCTATAATCTGAGATTAGAAAAGGTCCTAGTGGAAACCTGACTTTTACGAAAAAGCGAATTCTATTTTCAAAAGTAAAACTTTTTCTGGAAACTTGGTACTCACCACAAGTATTCAAGTATTCAACATTCAGGTTATGATTCATGTGAACCAACAACAAAACTGTACTGTTTATGTTTTCAAAAAGTTATCTTCCAGTTGGTGTCCCACATGATTCCTAGAACCAAAACAAGAGTAAAGTAGGCGTTCTCACTCACTTAATCTGTTCTCTGAAGATCTGTTTAAATATCAAGTCCCTAGGGTAATCAAATGAAGCTCTTCCACTCCTTATAATTCCGCAATGGCCTGCAGCACTATGTTAACCTCAACGTTCATCACAAAAATGTATTCAAAGCAACTTTTAGAATCTTATAACAAATAAATTTAGAGAGCCAACCTACTAAACTACCTTTCGTAAAAATGAAAAACTTCCAACCACCTCCCTCTCAAGGGATTGATGGAGAGAGGGTAATGCATGCAGAGTATACAGAGCACAGAACTCTGAAAATCATGAAGAAAACACAAGCTCTGATAACATTTTCGCTTAAACATCAAAACACCAAAACACCACAACAGCCCCTAGATCCCCCGTCTAATTGTGGTTGCACCAGCTTAGCCCACATTCAACTGGGGAATACTTCTAAATGGCGTGAAAGCAGATAAAGACCCCAGATCCTGATTACAAGATGTGCCCCAGATTTGCATTCACACATTTCCTTTTCTGGTTTTTCCATACACGCGAGAAGGTACCGTCATAATAAAACCAACATGTTAGTTTCTGTTAACCGAAACACACCGAACCGTATCATCATCACAACAGCAAGCAGTACAACAGTAGCTAACTTCTTTTAACAGTTTTTCCCTCACATTCTGCCACATCCGTTATGATGATGCATTTGGCTGTATGAATTCCCTATTATAAAGCAGAGCACACATGAATGTGTACGGATGGGGAAAGTGGAGTAAAGGATTTTCAAGTGTAGTCTTCCTACATCACCATTCACCAACCAACTCAACTCAGTACAATACGTCATAGTTCTGGCTTGCTGCTTTTTACAGTTCATTTTATGTCAGTTAAGCTAAAAACTTTTTCAATCAATACTCCTATGAATATTGTGTCCATGCATACACCCATCAAAACAGTCAAACCAGCCCAGACAGACAAAAGTAGCTACCCAAAGTCCTTTCAGCACTTCCACCAAAAAAGGCAACAAAAAGTCAAGTACCAACAACCTACCTTTACTCTCCCAATCGCCGGGTTGGTGGTGGTTGGCACTTGGCAGTATGTAGTGTGCATATCATACGAGGAGCAAAACACCAGAATAAAATAAAACACTCTGTACACTGTATGGTAAGAGTAGATGGAAAAATTAATAAAACTTTTACTGGTCTTCTTTTTTACCAAAAAAAGGTCTCCTTTGCTAAGCTCCAAACTGAATGGTGGTGTAGCGGTCGTCGGTTGCGCATTGATGTTCCCTGTGCTCATCCCAAAACGGTGATGGCAATATTCTCATTTTACCGATTTATGGTAAAATGTCATAGACAAAGTTTAATGGTAGAAAATGGACCACAACAACAATGTCAGCAACGGGAAAAATGGAAAAGTTATCAAACCAAACTAGGGAGTTGTGATTGAGTATGTTTATGCATGATGCTGTTCCTGCTGTTGCCTGAAAGTATCTGCGTTCATTTTATTAATATTTTTGTAGTTTTATTTTTCTTTCATTTTTTTTTTTTTTTTTATTTTTTTGGGGACGTTTTTTGAACGTACAAATTTCAGCGAAAATATTGCATGGTAGCGGTGATAGTTTTCCTTTTTATTTGCATTTCCTACGGCGATATGAAACTTTGTGAATTAAAATTTTGGTAATCTGCCCACATGCTGTGATGCTGCTAATTACATTTTAAGATGAAAATTAAAATATTTTCTCGTCTGATGTGATTGCGCCGATGGCAGAACAAAAATGAGATGCAGTTGATGGAATTTCAGGCTATGGCATTTAATAGCCAGTGGAAAGTTATGCAACAAAGTTTTACACAAACAGTTCCGTCCATAACTTTGGTGCTGTGATAATTTTTGCAAAAAAGTTTTCTTTTTTGTGAATTCTGAATTTATTTTATTTTATTTACAAGACCAAGTACAGCAAACTCTTTAGGATATGTAAACCGTTTAAATTGGGTCACTGTTTTGATTTATCGCATTTTTGCTTAAAAAAATAAAAACTGTTTGACTTTAAAAATAAATCATATTTCTCGATAAATTTTATTTAAGCGCTTTTCGCTTGGTATTATCTGTGACATAAAAATAGACTCTTAATTAGACTTGAAAAAATAAATTTCGTAACAAACTCAATGGTTATGTACAACGAATATGAAGCTGTTAAAAATTTCCTTCGTTGTTTCTTAAAACGGGTTTTTCGTCTTCCAAAAAACACCCCAAATTACATGTTACATATTGAAACCGGAACTCCACCAATGTTCCTGCTCACATTAGATCTACATTTTAAATACTCGTATGTAGCTAAGGTCTTAGATGTGGACGATCAAAGACTTCCAAAACTAATTTTGATGAACTCAATTAAAACCAAAAGTGGAATCTGGGAAGAATAGGAAAAATTTGCAGCCGGTTGTGGAACCAGCCTTCAATTCAAGCCCAACGAAACACCCTTCTTCGATTAGAAAAGAACTCAACGACATGTTAGAAAACTTAGGGCCTGTTATGTACGACAGATTTTAAAATGAAGCTTCATGGTCGGTGAATAGGAGTTACTACATCAAATTGAGCCATCACCTTAAGGACAACACTTACTTCTTCAAAAATTATTCGATTGAGAAAATAAGCACAATTTTCCAAATAATAAGGGGCGGAATAGCACACCTAAATTTTCCGATCGGATCTCCCCATACTTTGCGATCTTTGCAATATGAGAGAAAGAGAATATATGTCCTACACTTCTTAGCTATCTGTCCAATTTTGAAGGAATTTAGAATAAGATTCTTTGGAAAGTCGGCCCTGAGCGAAAATGAGACAATCAACATTTTAAACGGTGCAAATGGCTGTTTCTTATTCAACTGACTGCCCTGAGTTATAGAGAATGCATTGTAGAAGGCAGTTTTTAATATTTTCAAATTTTTCTTGTTTTCTGAAATCTATTGTATTTTTTTTTTCCTTTTTTTGCGAAACTAATTTTGTCAATACTTAGCCCGAGAACTGGTTTGTTCCATACGCCACTTTTGTCGGTTTTGAGATAGGAATGGATTCTATGGCAATTTTGTATACTCTTTCTATATCTGTGATCAGACTTACGCTACGTCTTTTCAATCCCAAGATATCCAACATCAATTTCGTTCCATATCCAATAAAATCAACATTTTCTAGAATTGTTTTGTGCCATAAACCATTTTTTGGGCGTTTGAGATGTTTTTTCCATATAATATTTGTCTAGTTTTTTGTCAGAATTGTTTTTTATTTGTAATCTAACGATGTAAGTTTCTTTTGACGTCACACAGAAAAACTGTGAATTAATCTTTATATAAAATTTTCTTTCTCCCATTTATGTTAATAAAGTCCTGATGATGAGCGTAACCAAGTTCGAAAAATCGAAATAAAACAAAACACAAAAATAAGCTAACACCTCTGCTTACATTGACCTATAGCCCACAAAAAGAATAATTGATTATCCCTTAAGATAAAAAGGTCACGCAACTTATCATAACAAATCGAATTGTAAAAACTTTTTTTTTTATGAAAATAAAAGTTTAACTAAACTAAATAACTGGTTAGATTTATGAAAGTCTGTTGGTCGAAGGTATTTTCCCACTCAAACGTTTTTAGATATGTTCATAAAGGATTTTACAACCGGGGCGCTACAAAAGTAGAGCAACAGGGACAGCAAACGACGCCATATTTCTTGTCGCTTTTTTGACACTTCTCGTATCGGCCGATTTGTGCTTGAAAACCGTAAAAAACTGGGTTCATCGTCTGGACTTCTGCAAACGTGCTCGTGGTGGCCATGCAAAAGAAATTGAGTTTCATACATAATGACATTGAACGTACTTCTACGGGAATAAAAAATTTCATTGATATCCAAAACAGTTTTTGTTTTATTAAAAAAAAAAAACTTTTGTAGCGCTCTTATTGAAAAACCCGATACAAATGGACATTTTGGGAAGACCAAATAGGACTATGAAGACTGACTTGAAGTTTTGGGATACAGTGCAACAAACGAACCTAGTGAAGATATCCTAAGTAGTTGCAAGTCGCAAGGGACACTACCAACAAACCAAAGAAACATGATGGTGCAATGATTAAGCTAAGGCAGTGATATGTACACTAAGAATGGTTTTCGAAGCAAAGTGCTACTTCAATCCTTACTATCATTAAAAATCTGAAAGTAATTCCGTCTGTCCGTTTTGCTTTGTTACGAACTACCGGCCAAACAACTAAACCTATTCAAATTAATTTTGGTACAGAGATGGTCTAGACTAGAACATGAGGAAGGACATTGGCTATATTTCATCCTTGTATTGCCATTGGAACGAGGAACGCTAACGGGAACCTAAAAACTTCTCGACCGATTTTAAAAGTTCTTTCCCCGTGAGATGATTTCTGTCAAATTGTCGATAGCACAGATGACGTAAAAAGAAATGTCTAGCCTTCTGTTCTATAAATCTTCAAATAAATATGGGCAATTTGGGAATGGCTGTGTAAAAGGACATTTTCAGAGCCGACGAATGAGAAAGTTAACGATATAAACTAACAAATTATGTCAGTTAAAGTTAATGAAAATACCCGAAATCAATATTAGTCTAAGAGCTGGAAGCAAATTTTAGAAGTGGAATTGAGGTCGAAGATTTGGTTTCAGCCTACGCTTGTCATACGCATTTTGGGTTAAGCATGTTTATCAAATTGAATGAATAATTGCTTGTAGCATTTCATTTAAATGAAATTTTTGATTTCCATTCAATTTGATAAACATGCTTAAGCATAGTATATGTATCTACACATACATGTGCAGTATTTTTGGTTATCACTCCACTCCAAAAATCTGCTTCCAACTTATGGTCTATATTGAAGAAGCTAGTGAGGCAGTTTAGAACACCGAAAACGGTAAAGGTTCTGGGTACACAATATAAGTTTTGGAAGAACATGGGAGGCATCATAAGGCTTACATGGATTCAAGGGACACTATGTCTGAGCAATGAAGGAAAAGCCACGTTTAACCAAAGAACTAAAGGAGGCACAAACAAATTTCGTCATTACCGTCCAATTAAGCTGATGTTTCACAAGTTAAATAGGCGGATGTGGCTGTCAGCTAATGAGTAATATCTATACGTACATTGTCTGACACACTTAGGCCACAAGAGCCCATTGTGTTACCACATAAATCAGCAAGTTAATCACCTACTGATCTCAGAAACCCGATGTAAGATTAACGATCTGATCACCCATTTATCTTCCGAAAGAGGACTAGCCGGTTAATCACCTGCTAATCGATCCACGCGGAACTTTGAATGTATTTTAAAAGGCTTTTATAGGGTCTATGTGAGCTAAGTCGCTAGTATCATCAAAGAAGAATTCACCGAGATGAGTTGTCCCCCTATGAAGTAGTGCAGGGCATGAGCAAAGGTGTTGAACCGTTTCTTTCTCTTCTTCTTCTAGCAGCTTCTGCAGAAATCATTGGAAAACACACTAAGTCTTTTGGCGTGTCTTCGTATTAGACGCCTGTCGTAGAACCTAGACACAGGCGGTTCAGAACCAACAAACTCTACGAGCGTTTTGAGTCTCCAAAACGGCCAAACTTTTTTGGTTGCAAGGCAGTTGTTACTCTCAGTCCATCTAGTGTTTGTTATCCTTGAAGCGTCTTGTCTAAGTAGGAGTTTACATGCAGCGATAGGTACACCTATGTTGTTCCATTCTGAGCGTAGGGAAGTGGACGTGCCCTTTTTGTCTAGTTGACTGGTATGTCCCTGGTGTCCTAGCACTCACGAAAGGTGAATGACTGTTGAACTGATTTGACAACTCCCTCAGAGACGTTTGACAATTTTGGGCCGTGATGAATTTTGTAGAGACAATGGCAAAATATTTAAGGGCAGCTTGGCTTTCCGAGAAGATTCGAATATCCCTGAAGTATGTGATGATTTCTTTGAGCCGAGAAGGCACCTCCTGTATCGCCAGAATTCCCGCTCGGAACACACTACAATGATCGGGTAGGCTTACGAAAAGATTGAGATTCAGTTTTTCTGAATAGATTAAACTTCCTACATCTTCGATTGTTTTTGAGCCGTCGGTGTAAAAGCGTATTGTTTCATTTTCTCAAGCTTCTCTTGAAGGTATGATTACAGTGCTCCACTAATACACAGACTAGCCGTTCTTTGAACTTTGGCCAGCTGGCTGTAGTTTATCATTTTGTCTAGTGCGGTCCACAAGAAAATCACCCCGTACGGGTATTGGTTAGCTGACTGCGAAAAATAATAAGACTTTCGGATAACCAATGTGGCTTTGTGTTCATAAGTTTTTCGAAAAGCTTCAATAGTGATACTGTTTTTCACAGGATCAAACATTCAAGAACACCCAGTTAATCTTCGCAGTTATTTCCATGCACAATGCTCTAAATTTCAATCGGTTTTTGAAAATATAACGTCTACCTCTTAAGTAAAAGAAAAGCTAATGTTTGCAGATAAGTATTGTTTTTCACTAACTGAGAGCTAAAGCCTAGTACCCTGCTGAAATTTTTTGTAAAAAGCTGATAATACTCTACAAATGATTCTACAAATGATACGCATCAGCAGCGCACTAGGCTTTAGGTCGGTTGAGTAAATATCGAAACACACAAAATTGCACTCTGTGAAACACCATCTGAAACAAAAAAATTCAATCGCGTTAGGTAGGAACGCTTTGTACCTAAAAAAAAGAAACTTAGTACAGATGTTTCGTCTGTTAAACAATAAAAAATGTTTGCATTTACGTGTAAACAACCATCGCAGTTCATCGTTTAAAATTCAATCGATTTAGAATTTAAGTCTCCATTCAACTTACCTGGAGGTGGAGGTATGAGTGGTGGCTGATGTCCTCCACTGCCGTCGTAGTCCGTCGCCTGAAAAGCACAATAGAAAAAAACCTGTTGTTAGAATTTTAAATTTTTTAATTATCCTTTAAAATAAAAAATAAAGTGACGGAAACTCCACATTTCGATTCTTCATACCCAAAATTGTTAACTTCCGTTTTGACATTAAAATAAGCTACTGCTTCAACAACCTCTTTGTATCTCATTGTTTACTTTGAATTTCCTTGAAAACAAACACAAAAAAGCGAAGGAGTTTCAATCTACATCGATTAAAGCGTCATAACCTCGTTACGGAAATTTCAACAGTTTCCTTTTTGCTGTCGAATACATTATTCATTTTTATATTGTTTTTTTTTCTTTTTTTACACTCGAATCGTACCTACTTGTGTCGTATGCTATCGAAATAGGTATCTCTCTCAAGTGATGGCTTAGCTAAAGCTACCAAAATACTTGAACACAACTCCGCTGTCTAAAGGTTCTGTCAATTATGTCTTATGGAGACAATTCCTTTACCAAATAATTCGTTCAACAACCAGTTTTGTGTAAAAAAAAAGAAAAAGGAACGATAACGTACAAGAAAAATGGTAAATCAATATTTACATTTGCCACACTGTCGCCGGGCTACAACTGATGCCAATAAACGATATAATAGTAGCGATTGTGGGTTAAAATTGGTCGTATTGAGAGCAGAGTAAGTACTATGAGACAAGCGCGTATAAAAATATGTACAATGTACATTGTTCATATATGGTGTTTACCTTGAACGTGTTACCTGGAAATCGAGGGTGGATATGGATAGGTACTTTTGAGTGTTTCTATGTGGTGTATGCAGGAGGCAGATACTACTTAAAGGAGGCGTCTTAAGTATTGTAATTACAATTAAGAGACATAAAATGTGTCTCTTACTTTCGATATGTATAAGCACTCCCACTCATTCGTATTGTCAACTAACACAGCGGGGATAAGCCTTCGAAAATGGCCTTGTCTTTATTTACTTCTATTCAAAGTCCAAGTTTCAAAAAAACTCTACCATTTCCAAAGCTTTGGAGGAAAAATTCAGTTTATCTTACAAATTCTATACACCTGCTCATTTTGTTAACAAGGACGACAAACGACAAAAATAAACGTCTGTCAAAGAAAAATCAACGAAAAGGATCCTAACTACAGCAAGATTGTTAGAGAACCCAAAAGGGATAGGTGTACAGTACATGGTAGGTATTCGCTTCCCTTCGATGGGTCGTTATGAATTCAGAATTTGTCAATTCAACTCACAGAAAGTTCAATTCAACGCCACTATTGAAACAGCCAACGAACAGAATTACTGTCGCTCGAATCAATCGGATACGGGTTTTATGGTTGAAAACCTGTGTACTCCTCCTACACATTCGAGTATATCCGCACTACCTAATCCTGCGATGTTGGAGAATCTATAAGGAATTGGCATGTGGTTAGAGAATTGTGTTCCTGATGAGAATCACGATGAGGATGGAGAGAATAATGATGATGATGGTATCAGAATTACTAAGGCTCTGCTCATGGCAGAATCTGAAATCATTTTCAACGTAACGGTGGTGACCGTTGTACACGCAGCCCACATCGCGTCTTGTCTTGTTGTTGTTAGAGTTGATTTCAAAAAATTGCAACTTTGCAACTAGGATGATACCAATTATATCTACCTACGATACACCAGACTCTTCTGTCTCTATCCAACAATAATAACTGTTCAAAAGAACGTCAACTTTAACTGACATGAGTCCGACCTAAGTCCCAAGATCGCATTAATACAAAACACACATTCGTTGCCATATATCCTTTGCTCCTATTGCAAGGACCTCGTTGAGAATGTGTGTGCTATTGCCGATAGATTGAAATCATGTGAAACTAATGAGACATCCCGATTTGGCATTACAATTGCTGTGGTTAAAGGAAGAGAACAAAAGTCGGTAAACGCCGAGTATTGTTGTGGTCATACTTGATACCAAAGTCAGTTTCATTTCAAACGCCACACACACACACACACCTACACCTACACCACTTTCTGGGTCATTTGAAAAGCGTTTTCTTTGTGGAAGAACAAACACAGGGTTAAATGAAACGAACACAATCGACAATATCTGCAATTAGTTGATTCCATATCGTGGTAGCAGACCATGCGGCTCTGGATTAGGTGGACGATACCTATTTAGGCGGTTGTTGCTCGGTCGATAGCTCCAAATGTTCTTAGCATTAAAGACTTCTTTTAGCTAATGGAGCAAGAGATTATTGGGGATATTTTGCAGTTGGAATTTCTTTGAATAGACATTGCAAACCTACCGACTCCTTAAAAATACATTAACTGGATAAGTTTAGAGGCTGATCTTTTTCTCTTGGTTCTTGTGCCACTATAATTACTATACCCAGAAGTCTGTATATACATATAATTATTTTTATACTTTCCAGTTGATAAGGACAAACTACTATTTTGAAATGGGCCTAAGCCAGCAGAAAAAAAAAGTTTACGGAGAGCCTCAGGCAAACCGCATTTCATGAACCTAAAATTTGATGCCGATTTCGAATGACGAAGTAAGAAATTGCTTTTCATGTCAGGGCAATAACTCTCGGAGGAGTTATGAGCCAAATCCTCGTGAAAGTCGATACCCACGAACACCAATTGTATGTTTCTCGAATTCGAGCCTTGAACTACCCCTAAACAGGCAGATACGCTTACCATTACTTCAAGGACGTCACCTATGTGTAGATTATCAAGAATATGTGTCAAGGAATGATGACGAAGAAAGAAGAGTGGCCGAAATATTGTCTGAGACTTAATATATGACACCGTAAATTGCTTGATAGCTTTTCGGAGTGGAGGTGGAGCAGAAAAATAATTGATGTTTATAAATTTTGTATATTATTTTCAGTCTCGGTGTAGTGGTCACTCTTGGCTGCTTCTTCACTTTTGAGGAAAGTTTACTTCTTATAGCAAAAAGTAATTATTGTTTCCGCTACATGATCCCAAAATTAGACTAGCAACGTTGACGGCGCGGCGATGTGAAAATCACTTCACTTGATTTTACGGGAAGCCGAATATTTTTGGATTCACAATCGGTAAGCGTTGCCTGCATAACAAAACCTCCGAAACAAACTCAGTTTAATCGATATTAGTCCTAGGCTACATTTTGTTGTAAGAAGCAAACGTTTATCGCACTTCAAAATACAAAAGGGTAAATGAAGAGCTTCAGATCAATCAATCATCAATCAATGCACCATTTTGCAATCAACGCAGGACATTTTCAGACTGCAATTGAATACTGCGAGAACCTTACTTCAACGAGGTCACTTCTTTGTTGTTGCCAAGGTACGAATGAGGATATTATGTTCACGACACAGACGCAAATACCGCAGCTAAACGATAAGACGTCCGAAAACTACAATCGCAAGAGATAACCAGTCCCTTCTCCAATTGCGTATCTCTCTAAATATCCATGACTCATTGCCGCCGGCTTTAAATATTGAAGATATGTTAATAAAACTGAGAGATGCGTAAAAAGTGCAGATCAGTTGGGAAGGGGTAATACAAGTTGATCTGCAAATGGTCGGAAAAAAGCATGCCTGATGAATGGAAGCTCAGTAAGGTATGTCTGATCTTAAAATAATGACACCCTTACAATCGCCTCAATCAAAGAGGAATAAGTCGTCTGAGATCCCATTGAATCAATAATTTTATAGGTCCTCATCAATGTGTTTTTAGGCCAGAAAATACGCAATCGACCAAAACAAGAATATTATATCGATACAATATACACCCTCTTTTTATCGATTTCAAAGCTGCGTATGACAGCATTTACGAGACGAGCAAGCAACGCTTGTTGACTAAGACTAAAAAAATCGAGATTAATATGCCTGAGATGGACTAGCGTTTTCTCACTAAAGCTTAGTACGCTGTACGCTGCTGATGCGCGAAACGGAATTTTTCATTGATCTCCACAAGCACGACGAAATCATGAACGAAGACTCGGCGGAAAATATTTGTGTAGAGTATTATCTGTAGTTGTTTAGAAAAAGTGACATCAAATTAATATTTTTTCTTTAAATGAGTTTTAGTACAGTCATTTGGTAGTTTTGCCTGGAAAGTTTTCCGGGAGTTTTGAAAATTTGTAATTTTATAGATTTGATGTGTTCTTTCCGAATTTCAACTTACCACCACGTACTTTTGCCGCTCGCTCCATCATATTTAAAAAAATGGCGCCCAAAATCAGTTTTCAGGGAATATCTCCCTCCCGACTCATTTTACGATAAAAACAGTTATATACAAAATAAAACTAGAGAAATTAATGTATTTGCCCGAAAACAATAAAGATTCAAAACCTCACTAGCATTCGTGCGGTTTCGCCAGTAATTACTCCGTCCATTTCAGACTTATTGTGGCTTTATGGAAAATTGGTCGACTTGCCTCACATACCTAGATGGAGTGGATTTATGGAACAAGCGACAGCGGAACTCCCCTTTGCAAAATCATTTGTAAGGTGCTTGCCGTTCATTAATGCTCCACCGAGTGATAATGACACATTTCTGACTGCTCTCTTATCGGCTTCTGAAAAATGTGAATCATAACACTAACATACTTGTAACTTGTTGCGTTACATTTGAATGTATTTTAAAGCGCGAGAAATCACTTGATGAGAACTCAAAATTGAGTTATGTTATCGTAAGACTCGGTGGCTTCCATTTGTTAATGTTGTTCATGGGATCTATCGGACACATAACGACTGGAAGCGGATTAAAGCAGCTCTTTTACACTATTTGCGCATTGAATTCAATAATTGAAAAAAATATGGCAGGGTACGCGTATTGGCGTGCAGTAAGAGCCCATATATGCTGACACATCTTTCAATTGCCAAAACTGCAACAATTCCCAACACCTTGTCCAGCAAGAACAGCGAAGCGAAGGAGAATGCGCAAAATTTTTGGAAATTCAATTGTGTGTGGAAAAAAAAACGCGCCACTTACTCGTTAAATTGTAGGCAATTTTCTCTAGTATTGTTTTGTAACTGCTTTTATTGTAAAATGAGTCGGGAGGGAGATATTCCCTGAAAACTGATTTTGGGCGCCATTTTAAGTTGCGATTATAGGTACAATAACCTATAAGGCAAGTCTTGCAATCGTGCAGAAAAAAAATTTTGAGATAACAATTAAATATGACATTACGATGATAGAGAATACGAAAAAAGTGGGTCCTGCAATTCGGTCTGAACTAATAGACCGATTTTCTTCAAAATTTGCAGTTAGGGTCTGTGGAGCAGTCTACAGGGGGGTTTTTGGAATTGAGTCTCTAGGTCTTGAAATAACGGTACCTGCCATACAGCCGATATGATAGTACTTATTTTTCTCGAAAACGGCTTCAACGATTTCGATAATGAATGAATTTTCTTTCTTATGATGTAAAAAAAAAATTTGGAAAAAGCCTAAAAACGGTACCTCCCATAGTACCGTTTTTTTCGAAACCGACTTTCTCGTTAATGACTTACACGATCTTGACGAAATTTGGATTTAGAAAGTCGTAAACTGTTACAAAAAGACTGCATATCAATATTTAAAAAAATTTAGTTGTGGAAATTTTTAAAAATATTTTTAAAAAATTTTGATATTTTGAAATAACTTCAAAACTATAACTTTGATTTTTTCAAATTTTTTGTCAAAACAACTCTTATTAAGATCTAAAACTTTGCTTACTCGACTTTTAAAAAAGAGTTTTTAAAAAAAAGTTAAAAATAAAAAACCGTTTTTGGAAAAACTGCTCCAACGATTTTGATTAAATTTTCATCATTCATATGTATTAGCGATTACAAAAGAATGGCGTTTTTAGATTTTTGCTTGAAACCTTTGGAATATTTAATTTAATTTTTTTATTATTTTACGTGATTTAATTCAATTTTCATAATTAATGTGTAGTTGGCAACCCTGTATCACAAAATATATTATGAAGAGCTAATGCCAAAACCTTTAACTCAGCCTTTAGATTTTGATATTGTATTTAGAACACAACTGCAAGTTCGTGCGACCCAGTCGTGCCCATTTTTTTAAATATGGCGAAGCGAGCGGCAAAAGTACGTTGGGGGCAAAGTTGAAATTCGGAAAGAGCACATCAAAATCTATAAAATTGCCAATTTTCAAAACTCTCGGAAAACTTTCCAGGTAACCGCTATTTTTCCTACCAAATAACTGTACTATTTACAGAACTATGAAGAAGAATCTGCATGATGCTTTTGAGAAGAAAGAAAACTGCCTTTATTAAAGTCAACCCATATTTACAGCAAAGGCAAACCAAAGGACGTTTCATGACCGATTGGCTGTTTTTTTTTTTTTTTTTTAATGAAGCTAGTACCTATGTACATATTTTTTTTTTTTTGAGCTTAGGCCATTTTTTTTTGCCTATCAATTCAATAAACTCATTCATATTGATAAAATTCTTCCATTTTCTATTTTCCACAACTCTATTGAAATGGGATAGTAGATAATAAAGCAAAAAAAAAAAAAAAAACACAATAGCACTGTCAAAATTTCGCAAGCATTTAGTATCCCGGGAGATAAATTATGAACGAGAATGGAGATTTTCAGAAATTGTACTAAAATTATTCCCTATATGCGTACTGCACACCGAAAAGGATAGCTAAATTTTTAGTTACCGATTCCATCCTCCCTTCTTTTATGGGATATTTCTTTTCGTTTCAGCAGCGTGCTAGGCTTAAGCTTTATGTAATCGGCATAAAATTGTAGGCACCTGAAGTGTAGCAGGCCTCAAGGCCCCACGTTTCGCCATTTTCATCTATGTATGTATGTATTTATATATTTTTGAGCATAAAATATACATTTCGATATGTTTTTCAATTTTTCTTTTTTGCATTGGACCTTTATTTAAATGGACTGCATCAGCAGGGGTATAGGAACAATTTCATACCTAGACTTCATACTTATGAGGCAATGCGTCCTGTGAATAAACAAAAAGCTAATTTCGCGAAATTCGAATTCGACTCGACCGAAATCTAGGCCAACACAACCTAGATCAAGACCTACTCGGACGAGCATTATACTGACTCGACCGATATCCAGACCGACTCGATTCAAATTTAGACCGATTCGAACGAGATTTACATCGATTCAACCGAGGTCTATAGATTAACTTCATTGAAATCTGGACGGACACGACAGAGATCTAAGCCAACTCGATCGAGTTTTAAACCTACTAGACTGAGGTCTGGACTGACTCGAGCGAAACCTTAACCGACTCGACTGAGAGCCAAATCTAATTGACTGAGATCTAGATCAACTCGACCAAGATCTAGACCAACTCAACTGAAATCTATGCCGACTTGGCCGAGTTCAGGGTGACTCAGCGGAGTTTTAGACTGATTCGGCAGAGATCTATATCGACTTTACCGAGATCTAGACCAACTTGACAGAGATCTAAGCTGACACTACCAAGATCAAGACCTACTTGACTGAGATCAGGACCAACTCAGTAAGAAGAGAATAACAATTCAAAGGCAGTTTCCAGGTGACCACGCACAATGCAACTTGTAGCGAAACTTTCGGGGTGAATCACTCATTTTATATTTTTAATATTAACTCGGCTAATCCAAGATCTTAAATTTCAAAATGTCAATAAACAAGCGCGAAAGCCTTTAGAGTTATGCAATTCAGTCTTTTTCGATTTATATAACGACCCGACCGATAACTTGACCGAGATTTAGATCGATGCGACTAGCTAGAACAACATACTTCGACTTTACTAGCCTATCCCTATGGGGCTGCACGGTAGGTTATTTTAAAATAGGAACGTGTCAAAGACGTATAGATAGGGGTACTTTTGAAGCTTTTTATTATTATTTTTATATTGTATTTTATATTAACACTAATTAAAGCTCTATAACTAAAAAATTACAACATTATTTAGGTACTAGCTTACTTATGCTTTGATTCACCCAAAACCTAGCTCTTGCCTCAAAAACGAGGTTTAAGCTAAATTCAAACTCACACATATTTTTCAGGGAAGATTTAAACATTTTGCATCAGCTCTTATTGCCTTTGCCATTGCATCATACCCTGAACTAAGTTTACTTGAACACAAGTCTCCACATTGTTATCTTAAAACAAAAGATACCTCCTACTTCAAGCGCGGCGTTGCGTTGTGTAAAGCTTAATTCCGATCACCTACTACCAACTTTCAAAGCAAAACTTTGTTTTAGTTTTCCTCCAACCACTCAGTTTCAAGGAAAATGAAAAAGAAGAAAAAAACCTCAGAGCTCAGAAACAATCCAATTAAAAGAAAACACCTTCAATTATGATTCAAATGAAAAACAGTTGCTCTTCTTTTGCTAACCACAATAATAAAGTGCCGACAGTTGAATGAAAAGATGATAAAAAAAGAAGAAATGTTACTTCCACTTCCATTTACCGTATTGTACACTTTAGAACAATAGTAGTGGGTACCTCACTAAAATTATTGTACAAAAAAAATTTTACTCACAGAAAAAAGCGGAAATGACACACAGCGAAAAAAATAAGTAAAATAAAAAGCACTATGCAAAAAATAAAAAAACAAAGAAACAAGAAAATGAAACAAAGAAGGGATGAAATTCTATTATCCTTGCAGCAATTGTAATAACAACATCAGACAGAACAACAATCTCAAAACACTTTTGTACAATTCGCATGTAATTTCAAAGATAGTGCGGCACATCAGTGTGTGGTGGTGAGTGTTTTAGTGTGAGTGGTAGTGTGTCTTTTTCGTTTTCATGGACTTGGACATTGGAATGAAAAGATGTTCTGCACAACATGCACAGGGCACAGCAAAGGACTAAATGAATTTCCTTCCTCTTTTATTCACCAACTCACGATTCACGAAGCATCACCGTTCAGGGAAATGAACAGTTATTGTTTTCTTTTTCCCTATTTCTCAACTTTTTTCTTTATCGCTTTTTTTTTGTTTCACTAGTTTGTGTTACGTTTCTATGTAACATTTTTTAATGTCCTTTGTTTTCTGTAATTCTTTTCTTGTAAAGTTTGCTCTTCGAACAAACTATGTTTCGAATTTCTTTAGCAACTGTGCATATACTCTTTATTTACAACATTTCTGCTTCTTATATCCTGTTCAAAATAGGTTTTCTTTTTATTCCTCCATCATTACCCTTTCCTTTCAAGTTCATAAAAGGACAGCCTCCTCATCCCGTCCCCTCCTCATTCTTCAACGAGAAAAAAAAATAACATTACAACAAAACACGAAGGAGATACAAATAAATTAATTGTAAGAACCCGTTAAACTGGGTCAAACAATCATTACGCCAGTGATAAAAAAGAAGAAAAAAATACACGAACAAAGTATCCTTTAAGAACAAGCCCGTCCATACTTTCAACTCTTCTTCGGTTCGTTTCTATTATCTATTGAAAAGGAATAAAGTGATATCTACTTTCAAAAACTCCAGTTTCTTGTGAATTTATAACAAAATAGTTTAGGTCCTTCGAGATGGCTCTATACTTTATCTATGTATTGCAGCTTCCTACACAATTTTGGGTGTATCGAAGTCGATTGTAAAATGTTTCGATATCCTTTTATAGTTCATTGATTTTGTATTATCAGGGACTGTTTTTTACCTTCTCTTCTTTTTTCTCATGTAAGACAGGCAGAAATGAAAGAAAGGATATTCTTTTAGCCCAAGGATGAATTTAAGTCATAATTTAAATATTTCATTTTTTGCAGTTTGTATTCCTGATGTACCTACCTACTCTTTTTTAGGGGCTGGTCCCTTGAAGCGTTATCCTTTTTACATTGCAAATATGATCTTTTTGAAAAATAACATGTAAGAAAAGGATGGACCTAGTCAGTTTCGAAGCTGAAGAACGTGGGTGTGTGCGTGTCAGAATTCACTCACCCCTTTTTACAAAATCTTTACCACTCTCTTTTAACAAAATAATGCAGTTGAATAAAAAAGCTAGCGATACTTCTATATACTTTTATGCACACCCACAAACAACAACTCAGCACACAAATAATTATTATTATCAACACTCTAGAGATCTCCTGGTCAAAATACATCTAAACACATTTCGAATTTCACTCTTCTTACCCGGCCAACGGACCTTTTGTCCGGCAAGAGAGGACATCAATTTCGATTTGAAAATTGTGTCTTTCGTCTGTAATTGTACCGCAACTGCAGATATTTTTGTGCGGTTGGCATAGTAAACCACTTGATACTAAGACCATGGAGAGAGTGGCTCATGCAATGCTACCTGACATTTTGACAAATTGTATTTGGTATGATATCTGGGAATATCAAAGCCAAACGAAGGAACATGGACCTACATATCTTGTAATGGAAAGGTAGGATGGTCTCTCAAATGGGAAAAATAAACCTGTCAAAGAAATTTATGAGAATTTTGCAGGAGTTGACCAGCAGTTGTGTAAACATTGAGAGTATGTTCATCGCAAGGCGTATGCTCTCATTTTATCGTACCCAGATTGGGTTAACTTTTATGTTTGGATTGGTTTTGCGTTAAAGTTTCAAATTCGAGGTATTTTAGTTACAGAGAATTCTTGTTGCTAGAATGCCTGTATGCAAGAGAATGGTTTAAAGGCAAATGAATAAATGACGCAAAAACGCATTTCAGTTTTCAGTGCTTGAAGATATGCTCTTTATTTGCTTACTTTGCATCAAGTTGGATTTCTTTTCTTTTATTAGATTTGGGTGTAAGATGTGATCAAGCGCACGTAATAACTTTATGTGTTACAGAGCTGTTGAAGGGGTTTTCTTACTCCTTACTCTTAAAATCAGCTACATACAAGCATCTGTTTTCGACTGGTTGCAGATTTTTATTGCTATGATAAGTTTCACCAGGTGCCAGTTATCTTATATCTTCTATATATTTATATAAATGGATGCATGTTTGTTTGTTTGTCTCGTATAGACTCCTATCTTAAGCCGCAGAATGGACTTTTCAGGAACCTAAGGGTTTGATCCCCATACACTTGGATTGAGAACGGAATCTTAGACACTACTTGACCGATTCCAAAAATCTTTCAACTTTGGGATGTTACCTTATCACTCAGTGACTAAGGGGCAGTTGCTCAATCGAATTATAAATTTAAGTTCTACATAAAGTTTTCATTTTTGTATGAGACGTTCCGGAATTCTTAAGTTCTACATAAAATCCCTGTTGCCAAACCTGGCAATGCCTCAACGAACGAGCTCCGAAAACTTCGAAACCTCCACGTCGACAAGAACTGTCGAAAACGACACGCAGCGAACGAACTTCGAAAACCTCCACGTCGACAAATTGTCAGAAACCATGCGGTGTCCACGTTGTCAACTTTCGAAGTAGAAACCAGATGAAAACGAGCAATTGAGATTGACAGATCAATACGAATTTTTTAGTCCTAGAGTTTTCATAAAGATAGAGAATAAAAAGTAAAATTATTTGCAATATTGAAATTGAAGTAACTTAAAATCGTAGATGAAACTGCAATAAAGAAATTTACAAGTTCAAATAGTTTAAAGTATTAATTCTTTATTAAATAAGTGAATCGAAGTATCAACACTAAAAAATTCTTACAAAGTACGTGTCTCGAGTATCGAAAACAATCCAAGTGGCTACAGCCGCCTACAGCAGTGCGGAAACATTCAATTTTCAAGTAGAAAACACCAACGTGTATTTGAGAAGACGAGGAAAAAATCGTTTCCAGCAATAGACGACAACAGAGCAACTAGGAAAAGTGATTGATGATACTCAGCTCGCATCTCATCTGGGCAGGTAAGCGTTAGTATTTATTACGTGTATATTGTGGGTAGGTTAGGGAAAATATTATGAACTCTCCTCCGTCCGCCGAAGTTGATCAATCTGATCGTGACTTAAATTAACAAAATTGCCAATCGTGTAAAGAACCCGATGATAGTCAGATGGTGCAATGCGACGAATGTGACGAATGGCATCATTTTAGATGTGCCGATGTCAACACCAGCATTGAAGATAGGGATTGGATTTGTTCAAAATGTAACCATAGACACGTCGACGCTAGAGGCGCGACGTCATTATAATGTGCAACTCCAATCAACAAGCCAATCGCCCATACATAAATCTACGGTTAAGCTTACACTTGCAAGTTCTGCAGGAAAGGTTCCGAACAATGAACAACATCAACAAGCGGCAACTTACGAAGACGTTCCACAATCTACAGCTAAGTCTAATGAGAAAACAAAAAAGAAAATAAATAAAACAAATTCAAGAAAATCAAAATCGATAGTTTCCAATAAATCCTTGCAGTTAAGCTTAAAGAGAATAGAGGAAGAAAGGGAGCTTATGAAGAAAAGAGATCAAGAGTATCTCGACGCAAAGTATAAGCTTTTGGAGCAGCAAACGGATAGCGACAGTGAATCCGACACATCATTAACATCATCAAGAGTGGAGGAATGGGTTAGCCAACAAGGTAAAGGCGAGGTTGATGTTCTACCTAGTTTAAAAAATCAAAGCCAAAGCAAGCAGCCATTAGAGCCGAACACTCCGCAGTCGAGCACGGCAGTGAATCTTAGTGAGAAATGGATTGGGGCAAATGTTTCAACTGCTCAAGCAGCGCATTCAAATTTAAGCGCAAGCAAAGGCATTTCAACGCAAAACAATGAGAGCTGTTCCAAAGGTGTTTATGAAAAAGCAACCACACAATTAAATCTGAGCAAGCAGCAGTTAGCCACACGACAAATAGTGTCGAGGGACTTGCCAACATTCTCCGGGCGACCAGAAGAGTGGCCACTGTTTTTAAGTTGTTTTGAAAGTACAACTCGTGCATGTGGGTTTTCGGATGATGAGAATTTAATAAGGCTAAACCGAAGTCTCAAGGGCAATGCACTTGAAGCAGTAAGAGCCAAACTACTTTATCCAAAAAATGTGCCGAGCATAATTGCAACACTTAAAATGTTATTCGGTCGACCGGAATCGATCATAAAAATACTGTTGTTGAAAATTAGACAAGAACGCCCACCCAGGGATGATAAGTTAGAAAGTTTAATCGCATTTTCGTTGTCTGTTCAGAACATTGTGGCGACTATGGAAGCTGCTGGACTGACATCGCATTTAAATAACCCCTGCCTTTTGCAAGAACTAACCGACAAACTGCCATTCCAGACCCGACTAAACTGGGGTGTTTTTAAAAAGGAATGCAATCTGCAGATCTTTCAACATTTAGCTCCTGGCTATTTCAAGTTGCGGAAGCTGCTTGTGAGGTGAGTGATGTCAGTGTGTATTCGAAAGAAACTAAAATTGACAGAAACAAGAAGTCAACGTCAAATACCTTCCTGAATGGACATCATGAACAAACAAATAATCCAAAGCCGTGTATCATCTGCAAAGGAGTTTGTAAATCCGTATCAAACTGCACTGAATTCGCGAGCCTCGATTTAAATAGCAAATGGAAAGCCGTGAAAAGACATTCTTTATGCCGCACATGCCTTGTAAGTCATTCACAACGGAGTTGTATGTCTGATAACAGATGTGGAATAACAGGCTGTACATTTAGACACCATAGTCTGCTTCACAAGTATGAACAACCAGATACATCACCTCAAGTTCCGTCCAGCTACCACCTTACCCACAAACACAAAGGAAGCATGCTGTTTAAAGTTCTGCCTTCTGAAACCTTCGCCTTCCTTGACGATGGTTCTTCGGTCACCTTGATGGACAGTGAGCAGACCTCCTTGACGTGAAAGGCGAACACCAGGAACTTCGTTTAAAATGGACATCCGGCACTTTTCACACAGAAGAAAATTCGAAAATGGTAAATCTGACCATTTCGGCCAAGCAGAGTCCCAGAAGCTACAAATTAAGAAATGTTCGGACTGTAGAGTCTCTATGCCTTCTGACGCAAACAGTCGATTTCGAATCACTTTCGTCCCGCTTTCATTACCTAAAGGGCGCTCCCGTTAAATCGTTCAACGACGCACGGCCAAGAATACTGATTGGGTTGGATAATGCAAGTTTGTTGAATTCTCTAAAACACCGTGAAGGCAAAAGTAATCAACCAACAGCAATCAAAACGCGGCTTGGTTGGACTGTTTTTGGACCGTGTGATGAGAGAAACGAAATGCAAAATGAACATTCAAGCAATCACCTGTGCGAGTGCAAAGAGAAGGCTGACGAGAAACTTCACGAGCTAGTTCGAGAATTTTTTTGATAGAAAATTTCGGTTTAAAGGATTTAAAAAAGATTTCAAGAGGAAGGGACCTAAGAGCTCAGACGCAGCTAGAAAATTTTGCGAAACGCGTGGGAAATAGGTACAGTGTTCCACTTCTATGGAAAGATAAGCTTGCTGAACTTCCGGACAGCCGGCCATCAGCAGAGCGCAGACTTTTAGGCCTTGAAAGGCGACTTCAAAAAGAACCTGATATGGCTGCAAATCTAAACAGGCAAATCTCTGAATATCTACGTCAAGGTTATGTGCGCAAATTAACTAAACATGAGATACACAACGTTCCAAGAAATATGACCTGGTATCTTCCAATCTTTCCGGTTACAAATCCAAATAAACCATCTAAGGTACGAATTGTCTGGGATGCAGCGGCTTAGGTTAAAGGAGTTTCCCTGAACTCGTTGTTACTCTCTGGTCCGGATTATCTTGTACCACTCATAAAAATCCTATTCCGTTTTCGACAGAAAAATGTAGCGATTTGCGGTGATATTCGTGAGATGTTTCACCAGGTATTAGTAAACGAAGCTGATCAACACATGCAAAGATTCCTGTGGAGAAACAATGAGACCGGGATAATAGAAGACTATGCTATGAAGGTACTCACGTTTGGTTCAACCTGTTCACCATATTGTGCAGACTACGTAAAAAATAGAAATGCCATGGAACATTCTGCTCAGTTTCCAAGAGCAGTTGAAGCGATCTTAAGAAACCATAATGTCGATGACTTCATTGAAAGTTTCGACACAGAAGATGAAGCACTGAAAGTAGCAAACGAGGTCATACACATTCACCAACAGGGTGGTTTCGAGATACGTAACTTCATGAGCAATTCAGAAAAAGTCATAACTGCCCTCGGAACAAAGGCAGCACTTTCTAACAAAATTTTTAAGAAAAATTCTAGTCCTTTCGAATTAGAAAAAGTTTTAGGAATGTGGTGGTCACCGATGTCTGATGAAGTTGCATTTCTTTTCAACTACAAAAATCTCGAAAAAGAGATTCTAGAAGGAGTGCTCCCTCCATCTAAGAGAACTGTTCTGCGAGTGCTCATGAGTACCTTTGATCCTCTAGGTCTCATTGCACACTTCTTGATGTTACTTAAACTATTACTGCAGTTCTGTTTGCGTGAACTTTTGAGTTGGGATGAACCTATAAATGAAGATCAGTTTACACTTTGGAAGGAGTGGCTTAAACTGTTGCCGAAAATCAGACAAATTAAAATAAGACGTCGTTATCTAGATTCGTTGAAGTTTGAACCTGGTTCATCAGTAGAGCTACATGTTTTCGTGGATGCAAGTATGTCAGGGTATGCAGCTGTTTGCTTTCTTAGAGTGCAGAAAGGATCCTCGGTCGAATGCAGCCTAGTTTGTTCAAAAACCAAAGTCGGGTCTCTGAAACAGATCTCGGTTCCACGCATGGAATTAGAAGCGGCCGTGTTAGGTGTGCCAAAACTGTGACGAAGGGACATTCAATTCAAATGGACAGACGGTTCTTCTGGTCCGACTCCCAATCGGTTCTCTGCTGAATAAAAAACGATAGTCGAAAGCTAAAACAGTTCATTTTGTTTAGAGTCGGAGAGATATTGGATAACTCAAACGAAGACGAATGGCGATGGGTCCCGAGTGAACAAAACGTAGCGGACGACGCCACAAAATGGAATCTTAAAGTAGACTTTTCTTCAGAAAGCCGTTGGTATAAAGGACCTGATTTCCTTTATAGCCCAAAAGAATCATGGCCGTCAAACCCAAAAGATACAACTGTGGTATCGGAAGTTTTCTTACATGTCGACTGTCAAATGGAGGCCGTGATAAATTACCAAAGTTTTCTTCATGGGAATCATTAGTAAACACCATGTCAATAGTTTACCGATCATGTTGTTGCCTGTTAAGGATGGCACGCAAACCTGAAGATCAAATAGTGTTTGGAAATGCTAAAGGCACCAAAAACTACCTGTTTTCGTTATGTCAAGATGAAAGAGGAAAAACCGATTACGTCAGAAGAGCTGAAATCTATCTCCATCAGTTGTGTCAAGCGGAAGGTTATACCGACGAAATAAATGCATTACGAAATCATCAAACAGTAGAAAGGACAAGCCAAATCTAGAAAGCCAATCCCATTTGGACCCAGAAGAAGTGATGCGAGTGAAGCGCCGCATAGACGCCTCAAACGATGTCTCATTTAACACCAAAAGACCAATAATCTTGCCAAAGGACCACTACATCACCAAACTGATCGTAACAAGTTTCCATAGAAAATACAAGCACATATTTTTTGAAACCACAATAAACGAGATTCGCCAATTCTACTATGTACCACAATTAAGAGCTGTTTTAAGAAAGGCTCAAAACGAATGTCAAGAGTGTAAAAATAAAAGAGCATCACCCGTTGCTCCAATTATGGCCGAACTCCCAGAAGCTCGTCTGAAAGCCTTTACACAACCATTCTCATACGTTGGCTTAGACTACTTCGGCCCAATGCTGGTGACTGTTGGAAGACGTACTGAAAAACGATGGGGTGTCTTGTTTACATGCCTGACAGTGAGGGCGATTCACATAGAAATCGCACATAGCCTAACAAGTGATTCGTGCATCTTGGCGATTAAACGGTTTTGTGCTAGAAGAGGAAAGCCGAAGGAGTTTTGGAGTGATAACGGGACAAATTTCCGAGGGGCAAGTCAGGAACTGAAAATAGCTGAAGATAAACTTTTCGAGAAGAAATTTCAAAAAAATTGGCAGTTGATAAAATTGAATGGAGGTTTATCCCTCCCTCTGCACCTCACATGGGGGGTTGTTGGGAACGACTTATACGATCAGTAAAGCAAACCCTGACTCAAATGCATATTGGTCGTAATCCGAAAGACGAAGTTTTGATCACGTTAATGGCGGAGGTTGAGTTCATTATAAATTCTAGACCACTTACTTATATACCCATAGATACTGACAACGACGAGGCCCTTACCCCAAATCATTTTTTGTTGGGGTCATCAAACGGCATTAAACTATCTGAAGAGATTTTAGAAGACAAATTCACACCCAGAAAAAATTGGCTGACATCAGAGCAATATAGTAACCTCTTTTGGAAACGCTGGGTAAAGGAGTATCTACCCACCCTCACCAGAAGAACTAAATGGTTTGAACCAGTCAGGCCACTTTCAGCAGGGGACATTGTTTTATTAGTCGACGAGAACAACTCTAGGAACACCTGGCCAAAGGGAAGAGTTCTGCAAGCAATACAAAGCAAGGATGGTCAGACGAGGTCAGCCGTGGTTAAAACATCTGGAGGCATATACACACGTCCGGTAACAAAACTGGCGGTACTCGATGTAAGGAGGTTTGGCGATTATGGTAACCCGAAGACAACATCAACTTACCAGGGGGGAGTGTTGCCAAACCTGGCAATGCCTCAACGAACGAGCTCCGAAAACTTCGAAACCTCCACGTCGACAAGAACTGTCGAAAACGACACGCAGCGAACGAACTTCGAAAACCTCCACGTCGACAAATTTTCAGAAACCATGCGGTGTCCACGTCGTCAACTTTCGAAGTAGAAACCAGATGAAAACGAGCAATTGAGATTGACAGATCAATACGAATTTTTTAGTCCTAGAGTTTTCATAAAGATAGAGAATAAAAAGTAAAATTATTTGCAATATTGAAATTGAAGTAACTTAAAATCGTAGATGAAACTGCAATAAGGAAATTTACAAGTTCAAATAGTTTAAAGTATTAATTCTTTATTAAATAAGTGAATCGAAGTCTCAACAATCCCCATACTAAAGTAGAACTTTATGTAGAACTTAAATTTATGATTCGTTTGAGCAACTGGCCCTTAGTCTACATTTCATGTTCACATTCCCACGGGAACGGAAGAACAAGAATAGGAGCCCAGCTAGTACACTATTAGATATGAACGCTTGTTGGACTTTTTTCGATACTGGTTTCGCTCCGAGACTGCAAAAAGACTACAACGCAATTAGGTAAATAAATGGCAATCAAAATGGGGAGCAGGTATACGGAATAAATTTCAAGATCAAATCAAAAAAAAATAACTGATGGTTAGCGCAATGAAATGTAACTTATTTCATTTGCTATTCCGACGTTTCAACAGGGTTTGCGTCTTCATCAGGGGATCTTTATTTGAGGAAAGAAGCAAATGAAATATGCTACATTTCAGTGCGCTAACCAGTGACCATAAAAAGCCGAAGAGGAAACAGTTTCTTCAATAACACACATAGAATCCAAACTCGGTCAAGCTTTATCAATTCTACTGCAAAAACAAAAATGTCGAAAAAATAACCCCTTTTTTCAAATTGTAAGTCATTGCACTGTTTTGTTTAGATTTCGTTTTGAGGTGCACATGAGAAAGAAGGTAATGCTTGAGGTTGTGAGGTGGCGATGATAGCTTTGCAAAGTTACCTAGATCACGTTCCCTTAAATGTAAACATAAACAGACAGGCCTTCAGTTAAATAGCTGGTGGAATTATTTTAAGGACAAGAGAAATGCAACTCATCATTTGCAATTTAATGAACAGTATTTTCGTAAATTGCAATTATCTGGGGTAATGCCTTCAATTTTCTGATTTGAGCATTTTGAAAAAGCAAATCGCCACTTGTTTATTGTAAATCACGATGTGTAGATTATGATTGAAAGCTATGAAAAGGACAAGCTGATTAGCTATGAAAAGGACAAAATTACGTAACGGTGTAGTTTACAAAAAAGGTGTTTCGCAATTTACAAACTAGAATTTCGCATTAGCGATTTTTTAAATTCTTTCCTTGTAAGCTAGAGATAGCGGGCATTATACGTCTTCGGTAAGGACAGGACAATAGACTCACCAAACAAAAAATGGGCACGACTGAGTCAAAAGAACTTGCGATTCTGTGATAAATACGATATCAAAATCTCAAAGCTGAGTACTAGACTTTAGTATTCACTTTTCATATTATACAGGGTGAATAGCTTCCTTTTTTCAATGCTTACCTACTTAAACAAATTGTACCAATCGGAAATTTTTTATATTTTAAAATATTGCAGATACATACAAAAAGTTTTGTTTTACTTGGTTTTGAAGATCAAATCAGGTAAACTGCTGTTCACTTAATTAGACGCACAAGTTTTTTTTACATAACCCTGATTGTAAGTAAGTAAGTGTGGGTAGCAATTGTCCAACAATTGCATTTATTTGAAAGCTTATTAAATTCTCAACAAAATAACACTAACAAGTCCAAGGTGAGTGGAAGTAAACGGACATTTTTTCTCTCTTTTGTCTATGCTCCAAGAAAATGTACATTTTGTTTTGTACACATGATTAATAGACGCACCTGTAAAATTAGTAAGTTGGCCGGGATCTGTTACGTGGATTACAGTAAGCTGCAAAGTTTAACCAATAAAAAAGTGTTTGCCACAGATTTCAGTCCAAACTGTTGGAAAAAAAAGTTTTGGCTGCAGAGAAGAGTTTTCAATGAGAAGAATTGCAACAAAAATAGGCCGAAGTGACCATGTTGTGAGGAATTTTATTAAAAACAGTGATTCATACGATAAAAACTGCAAAGGAAGGAAAAATTTGAAAAAGAAGAAAAATTTTGACAAATGCATCAAATTCAGCTCTCTGCACCAGTATAATAAAGGTAAAAGCGGGATAGCAGCCAGCACATTAACTGTTCGTCGAGCTATTTTAAGTGCAGACCATCTTCAATTAAAAAAGCAAAAAAAAAAAAAAAACGCCATAAGAGAGAACAGCGGTTGGAGTTCGCACACGTTCACATGACCTGGGATACTAACTTTGGAAATGAGCTAAACTGTCAAAATGCAGTTTTTTCTGGAAAAAATAATCGTGGAAATAGTGGTTATATCCTTCAGGATCATCTAGGTTAAATTTTTTGGACAAAAAAAATTGCATTTTGCCAATTTAGCTCATTTCCAAAATTAGTATCCCAGGTCATTATGAACGCGTGCGAACTCCAACCGCTGTTCGCTCTTATGGAGTTTAGTGGAGGTTTTTTTTTTTTTAATTGAAGATGGCTGTAACTTAAAAAGACAACGAACAGTTAATGTGGTGGCTTTTACCTACACTTTTTCCTTTATTTTGCTGGTAGAAAGATCTGAATTTGATGCAGTTTTTAAAATTTTTCTCTTTTCCAAAGGAGTTAAAGCCGTTCTAGTCTTTCCTTTGCTGTTTTTCATTTTTAATTTTTTCACTGTTTTTGATAAAATTCCTCACAACGTGGTCACTTCGGCCTATTTTTGTTGCAACTCTTCTCATTGAAAGCTCTTCGGATTGCAACACGTCAATTTTCCCTTTTTCTTCTGCAGTTAAAACTTTTTTTTCCAAAAGTTTTTACTGAAATCTGTTGCAAACTCTCTTTTATTGCTTAAAATTCGCAGCTAACTGTAATCCACGTAACAGATCGCGGCCAACTAACTAATTTTACAGGTGCGTCTAATCATGTGAACAAAAAAAAAAAGTGTACTTTTTCTTGGAGCATATATAAAAGAGAGAAAATATGTCCGTTTACTTCCACTCACCTTGGACTTGTTAGTGTTTATTGTTGAAAATTTGATAAGCTTTCAAATAAATGCAATTGTTTGACAATTGCTACCCACACTTACAAAAAAATTAGGGTTATGTAAAAAAAAACTGTGCGTCTAATTAAGTGAACAGCAGTGTAGGTGACGTGTCCCCCAATCTCTCTACACTGTTACCACCATAGCAGGCTTTAAGTTGGCAATATCTTCCTGGATGTTGTTCTTCAAATCTTGTAGGGTCCTTGGTCGGGTTACATAAACACGGGATTTCAAAAAAATCCCATAGAAAAAATGGACGAATTGGGCTCAATAAAAGCGATTCGGAATGGCACGCTGGGTTGTGATCACAGAACAACCACTCGAAAAGTAAGCCTCAACGGCAAACGCACGCTCCACACTATTTCAACGCATGATGGCGAGTCAGTACAAAATTTTACAGACCCACCTCTTGAACAAGACCACTATAGCGCTCCGCTATTACGTCAAACGACTAAATGGCGCACAATTTAAAAAAAAGTTATGATGCCGCACCCTGTATTTGGTGGTACAGGGTTGCCAAGTACACATTAACTATGAAAATTGGCATTCACATAAAATATTGAAAAAATTTAAATAACATATTTTTGCATTTGCTTGCTAGAGATTTGATAACATTCATTCCAAGAATCAAAGATACAGTTTTGAACTAACGGGACCAAAGATAATTCGGAGACTTTTTCTTTCGACCAATGGTTTGTTCATCCGCTTTCGATAAGGTCCATGCTTCCGTTAAGCAGGACTAGGATGATCAAGGTCTTATGCAGGGTTACCTTGGTTTTTCTGGAGAAGGTTTTGTTTCTCAATTGCCTTCTTAACCCAAAGAAGGAACGGTTGGCAAGAGTTATTCTCCGTTTGATCTCCGCACTGAAGTAGTGAACATTAAAAAAAATTAAATTGTCTAAATATTAATACGCAATCTTTTTTAAAAAGCCTAGGACATTTCATATACAACATTTTGTCCATAAGCCATAAACTTAAAAAAAAACCTGCACTATGGGAGGTACAAACCGTTTTCAGACTTTTTCCAAAAATACTTATTACATCATAAGAAAGACAAAGAAAAACCAATCCTTCACACAAAATTCAATCGGAATCGTTGCAGCCGTTTCCGAGAACAATAAGCATTATCATATCAGTTGAATGGCAGGACTAGAGACTAGAGACTAAAGCAGAATGTGAAATTCAAAGATCGGTTTGTTTTCTACATTTAAACAAATAAGTAATGGAAACCTAATTTCCCATTTTTAATTCAAAAAGCCTGTCATTATTTCATCTGCGAATGAAGTGAACCGCTTATTTTCTGTCAGTTTGACACAGATGAAAATTTGCACATAGCATCTGTGCAACATTCCAGTTCTATTTTAAGGACAACTAAAACTGCTTAATAGTTCCGAAACAAAATTATTTCAATAAGAAAATTCAATCAAACAAAATCAAAAATTACTGCACTATTAATGAAACTCAAGAAAAAAGTTTCAAAGAAAGAAGCAAACCAAATAAAATGACTTGAAGAGGCAGCAAATAGAAGAAAGTTATGGGTAAGCGTTTTTCATGTGTCAAAAGTTTTTGCGGCCAAGCATGACAGTTGCCTTCTCAAAAACTCTTCCCATGTGATTCTCTTCTTCTCTAATGTACATTTTTATTTTTTATTCATCCCAGTCATTTGGTGCCAAAAAGTTTTCCGTATTTTCTGTATTTGGAGAAAGTTCTACAACAAAACTTGCTCTCGATGATATGTGTGTGTTCTTGTTTAAAGGTTCCATTTTGTAATGCTTTTTCTCATTGCTATTTGTCTTCGATTTGTGCTATGTTAGTCTCCAAGCATCTTCGTTTCACAGGAGCAAAAGTTTTATCTCCCTTTTAAAACGCTTTCGGTGGTAAAGTGAAAAACAACGAAACTTGTGTAGTGCTTATGGAAATTTAAATTAATAGTTTTTACAAGTCAAGGTACTTAAACAGAATCTTATAATGATTTTGAATTGAAATATGGATTACAGTTTTCATGTAAATGTGAGCTACGATTGTCATGAGATGTGGCACAACAGAGCTCGGTTGGCACACTTATTCACTCTACCATACTTGGTGGACGTTTGAGTGAGAAATCCTCACGAAAGGCGATTGTTGTGGAAAAACTGTGAGATATTTCTTGGACTCGAAGTTCTAGGCAACATGTAGACCCCTTAATCGAAGCTCTCACACCGCGTTTAACATTTTTTCCTGAAAAGAGTTTCAGTATAAGTTTTGAAAAGAAGTCGCACGAAAAACACTTGAAAGATGATAAAGTTGTTTTTAATAGTTTTTGGCAATATTTAAAACAAAAAAAAATCTGTTTAAAAATTAAATAAAGTGAAACAATTTTTTAAAGAGCGAATTAAGAGCAGGTTGTTTTATTGGATAGCCTTTCAAAGGCCTTAGTTTCCACAAACAGCTTTTTAAATAAATTTTGCTGTTCACGGTGTTTGTATCTCTTAGTTCATAGTCACACAAACTCACTGGTCAAGCTCATACATATTTGTATGGACAGGAAACAATGAAAAGAGGTTTTGAACTCAGTATACCCTTTCATGTATTTTGCCATGTAGTTTGAGTTCATTTATGGTAGACATCACATGTTGTTACGGCAAAAACAAATTTCTTTCTTTTGCTTTGGTACTTTCGCTATGATTTTTTATTCTGCTTCAAACCGAAACCTACTCAACCTTTCTTTTCTACAAACCTTTTCTTCCGTTGTCTTCTCTTAGTACCTAATGTAAATAAAAACGTTGCTTTGAGCAAATAACAAAAGCTGATATATTTCCATTGAAAAAGCAGACAAGTGAATTTAGTATAGTCGCAGTGTTTTAAGCCAAAAAATAATGGAAACGCACGCGGAAAGCTCTACAGAATAAGTAATACATTTAATACAATACTATACATACAACAGCAACATCGACACAAAATGCAACCAACTCGCATAAGAATTGCCGATTTTAGAATACAAACAAATTAAAGATTACAAGAACCGTATCAGGTTTGTTCGTAGAACTTCTGACAGGGTTGACCCAAGTTCCATTGACAACTCTATGAGGTATCAAAAAAAAGTTGGGTTTTCGGTTCTCAAAAAAACGCTAAACCACAAAATCACCACACATTTGAAGAAACATACATACTATTTGACAGTCGTATTCGTTACTTGATCTTGCACAAACAAAAACCTAGGGCTAATTCAGGGCGAGTTGTTGGCCTCAACCCAGAGCTCAAAAAACAATCCATTCAGCATTCAGGCCAACTTTAGGTTTTTCAAAAAACGCTTTGTTGTGACCAGAGGAAATCCCAATGCTTCAACTATCAAGCCTAATGTTAGAAGTACGTAACCTACTAAGTAAGATCGACTCTTTGAAGTTTTCATTTTTTTGCAAATCTGAACTTGCCATTGGAGGATTTTGGAAAGATTTTGAAAAATTAAGCCAACTCGATGAAAAAATAAGTGTGTGTGAAAAAATATTGGAGTTGGATTGGAGGTAGAGCTTAGATTTTTGTTCGGTATTCCCAGACGTTGAGGATGTCTCTGGGACTTTTCTATTTTAAGTCAATCGTGCTGGGGCTACGTTTTTTTACCTGAAATAACATCTTTATTTGAAATGGTTTCATTCTTCACCATTTAAGTTTCTTATGTCACAGATATAATTCAACTTTGTCCTTATAACTTAAGAACAAAGTAGATTTATGTTTGTATTTCCGCTGTAAGCAGCAAGAAAATTGTATCAGAAAAATGGTTTTTGACCGGCATTGTTGGCTTAATACAAGTCAAAGGCTTTTATTTCATCGATAAAAGATTCGAACGTGTCTTGAAATAAATCAGAACTCAAATTTCTGCATGAGATAATTTTTGATTGAACAGATGAAAATTAAAACGGACAACACTGCACAAGTCTTCCAATTCTTCGAATCCACAGGTAAGGAAGATGATTTTATTTTAGGTAGATAGTTTGGGTACCTTGAACTATCAATATCATCAAACCACCAACTAAGTAAGCAAGTCGCTTATTATTTTCATTTACTTTTTTAATTGTTACAATACCTATAATGAAACAATCAAAGCCATTAGCATTGTTGTTAGCTCAAAAATCAACGAACAATGACTTTGAATGTGTCAAAAAGCTATAACAAAATTTAATCCAATTGAACTAATTATTGTAATGGAAAGCCCTGCTACGTTTACCTATATTTATCCAAAGACGTTAAGAAAGGAACCGCTATTGAGTTAAAATAAACAGATTTAGTATACATAATTGAACACTTGGCAGTTGTCGAAATCGACTTCAATGCGTGATTTTTTTTTTAGTGATTGTGTATTAATATTTTATACTAGCTGTGCCCGCGACTTCGTCCGCGTGGAATAGTGACTTTCGGCAGCATTATGAATTTTTTAGGCTATTTATTTTGCAAATAAGACACATTCATGCGTTTTACTAAACCATTGTTATATTATTTTATTTTAGTATATGTTTGCACACGACGTTCTTATTTTTTCCATCTTTTGCGAAATAAAAAGGTTTTGTGGGATTGATACACGTGATTCTGCCACATAAAGTTGCCATGGGATTTTTTTCGAAACGATCACCTGCAACTCAAATCAGTGGGAATTAAAGGAAAACGGGGAATCGAAACGTCCAGTCATTATTAATGCCGCATCCCAGATGTGTAATTTGTAGCTGCGTACAATTCTAGATTACTCATTTTTGGCACTGGAACACCAACTTGCTGCCACTCCTAATAATCCTAAGAAATTGAGAAACTCTATAGGGTATGATGTGACTTGCTCAGTGTCCATTATATTGTCTATTGATAGACATTCGCCAACGTCCCCCAATACGTCAAACATATTTTATTAGTTTATATGGTTAACTATCTCATTAGTCGGCGCCGAAATCGCCTTTCAAACAGCCATTCCCGATTGCTAATTATTATTTGAAGATCAAGATAGACATTTCTTCTCAGGTCTAATGTATTTTCGACAGTTTGACAGAAATCACCCCGCAGTGAAAGAACTTTTATCGACCCAGCAGTCTTAAGGTTCCCGTTTACGGTGTCGATCCCGTAGAAATATAGGGATTACTTATTAAGCCTATGTCTTTCCTCAGGCTCTAGGCTATCTCTTAATTCAATTCCATTTAAATCGGATCAGTTTTCTGGGCGGGAGATGGTAACAAAGAAACACGAACAGACAGAGTTAATTTTGGATTTGTAATATTAGTAAGGATGTCCATCTTCGGGTTCTAGACTATCTCTGTACCAAAATTCATATAAATCGGTTCAATAGTTTGGGTGGTAAATATAAACAAAGAAAAACAGACAGACAGAGTTAAATTCGGATTTATAATGTTAATAAAGTCTTCCATTCATGTGGGAACATGAGGGCGTTTCCGGAAGATGACTTGAAGCTTACATTACTCGGGAATAGTGCAGTATTCTAACGGTGGACATTTTTTGAAATGGGTGCTGTATTTTCCAAGTTCCCGTTCCCAAGGGAATACACGGATAAAACATATTGCATAACATATATGTCCATCCTCAGGTTCTTGACTGTCTCTGTACCAAAATTCATATAAATAGGTTCAATAGTTTGGGCAGTTAATGGTAACAAAGAGAAATAGACAGACAGATTTAACTTCGGACTTATAATATTAGTAAAGACTCCCGTTCCCGTGGAAACATGGTGACCGTTCCCGTGAGGGATATGGGGATGAATAAAAGTTTATGTTGCTCAGGGATTATGGAGCATTCCAACGGTGGAAGAGTTTTTGAAATCGGTGCCATAGTGTCAAAGTTCCCGTAAACGTTCCTGCTCCCCTGGGAATATAGGGAATAAATATATGGCGTATCGCGTATGTCCTTCCTCAGGTTCTGAATAATCTTTGTAAAAAATTTAATTCAAATCAGTTTATTAGTTTGAGCGGAAGATGGTAACATAGAACGACGGACAGACAGAGCTTCATTCGCACTTATTATATTGGTAAGGACTCCCGTTCCCGCAGGAATATAAGGATGAATTAAAGTTTATGTTACTTTGGGATGGTAAAGCATTCTATCGGTGGAAAAATTTTTGAAATCGGTGTTGTAGTTTCTAAATTCCCGTATACGTTCCCGTTCCCGTTGGAATTTAGGGATAAAATATATAGCCTATGTCCTTCCTCTGGTTCTAGACTATCTCTGTACAAAATTTCATATCAATCAGTTTGGTAGTTTGGGCGGGAGATGGTAACATAGAAAGCCGGACAGACAGAGGGACTTTCACATTTATAATATTAGTTAGGATTAGGATTTTGCCTGCGACTGCTTTGCAGGTTTCATTTTTTCAAGGAGGCACGTATCACTCAATCTTACTAAAAAACAAGTCCAGAAAATGTTCTACCCGGCGCGGCGTGCACCACTGGTGGCTCACAAGCAAATTCATTTATCGTGGACCACTGGCGGTCTATACTGCAAAAAAACACAGTGCTAAAATAAAATAAAGTGGGAGATTATTAAATTCTATTTCTTGTAGCCGTTTTCGGATAGATGAAACTTTTTTTTACTTATAAAATGCGGATAGAACGTGTTTAGCAAATGTGTTTGCTAAAATCAGAAAAAATGGCACTTAACACGAAAAAGCTGTTTTTTTTTTTGGTCAGAACCGATCTAAAGCAAGTCATTAAATATAGTAACTGGTAACCGGTCACACATTTGTCATCTGTCATCTGTGTCATCTGTCATCTGTCATCTGTTATCTGCCATCTTTCATCTGTCATCTGTCATCTGTTACCTGTCATCTTTCATCTGTCATCTGTCATCTCTCATCTGTCATCTGTCATCTGTCATCTGTCATCTGTTATTTGTCATCAATATTGATTGGATGCTTGCCATCTGTAGAGCGAGTATTAATCCACTACCTATAGTTTTCTTTGATTATGTTCATATCTAAGTGCAACTCATTTTTGGTAGCATGGAAGTAGTTGGAAGTAAAGGAAGTAAAAATGAGTTCAAAATTAATAAAGTAGACTAGTTCAAAAAAGTGACTATTTTTAGTGGAAAGACGCCTGTTATAAGGAAAGCTCTTAATATTAATATTTATATTTAAAGGTCGCTCATCACAGATTTCCATTTCACATAAAAATTGTATGGGAAAAAAAACTTTTAAACTTTGGAATTTAATATTTCGGTCTAGAAGCAAAAAGCCGGGATGAACTATACACATGTTAATGTATTTAATACCTTATATTATTTACAATTATACAATCAATAGTAATTGTACGTTTATGAAAATTATGTTTGCTAACCAGGCCGACGCCAACGGCTAAGCCATAGCTTGAAATTCATGTACTATGTTAAATTGAAGAAATAATCGATAAATAAATGAAATTGTTACTAACTTACTTACTAACTTACTTACTTACATATGTTAATAGAAAATTAGTTGCTCTATAAAAAAAATTTTATCATTTTTCTTCAAAATGTGCAGTTAGAGTCAGTGGGGCAGCCTACTGAGGGTTTTTAAAACTGGGTCTCTAAGTATTGAAATAACGGTACTTCCAATAGATCCTATTTGATAATATTTACTTTACTGAAAAACTTCTGCATCGTTTTCGATTAAGTTTACTGTGTGATGGATAAGTTTTTGGCTGTCAAATGATGTAAGAAAAATTTATGAAAAAAGTCTAAGAACGGTACCTCCCACAGAACCGCTTTTTTTCAAAACCAACTTTCTTGTTAATGCCAATCACAATTTTGACTAAATTTCATATAAAAGATGTCCCAAAAAAGTTAAAAAAAAAAATGCGTATGTACAAAAATTTGCAAAATTTTAATATTTAAAATTTTTATTATTTAAAAAGTAAAATTAGCTTTGGAGTATTTGATCTAATTTTGTTATACTATGTCATTTTGTTCAATACTAGCTGAGCCTCCCGGCTTTGCTCGGGTCTGTAGTTTAAAGGTTCCTGTTCTCGTTTTTCCTCTTCCGTGGGAATTTGGGGATGAAATATTATCTTTCTTACTGTGGGACTAATGTGGGCATCCTAATGCTGAAAGAATTTTTGAAATCTGTCCAGTAGTTCCTAAGTTTCCGTTCCCAAACCATTATTTTTGGAATCTTCCGTTCCCGTGGAAATATGTGAATGATATATAAGTCTATGTCACTGAGGGATAATTTTACATCCTAGATTTGAAAGAAATTTTGAAATCGGTCAAGTAACTTTATGGTTCCCGTTCTCGTTCCCGTTTCAGATCCTGTGGGATTATAGGGATGAAATATAGTTTAAGTTACTGATGAAGGCAGATAATGTAGCACCCCGTTCCCAACCCCGTTCCTGTGGGAATATGTTGATCAAACCTTGACAGGAACCATCTCTGGACTAAACTATGTCAGCCCTGAAAATTTCATAAAAATCCGTTGGATGATTTAGGAGTTTACCCCGGACATACATACATACATACATACATCCTATTTTATATATATAGATTCATAATATATGTGTAATTGACAACCCTAAGAAAGTTGTTTTCTGCCTCAAGTGGGGAAGTCCTTGTAAAATTTAAAAAAAATCGATTTTTTTCGATATTTTGAAAGTAAGCCGTTAAGCGTGTACTGACGAGACGAAAAAAACATAAAATCTCATTTTTGTGTTTCAGACCAACAGTAAATGAGTGACAACTGAAGCAGTTTATGACCTCGTGTCGGAGACAACTCATAAGAACTCATACTAAGCAGCCATTTTTTATTGAAAAATAAAACAATTAAATTTTTTCATCACTGCTTAAAAAGTATTAAAAAATACACACAATCGCTAGTTCGAGCGACCCAGTGTTACCTGCTTTTTTTATGGCGATTAAAGATTATAACTTGGACGATTTGTAGTTGCAACAAGACGTAGACGGGGCAAAACTAAACACGAGACTACCATTTACCTATGGCTTTGTTACGTGAGAAGATTCCAAGTCCTGTAATTTTACGTTTTGGCAATGTAAACTGGCCTTCAAGATCATGCGATTGGAAAAGTGTAGATTTTTTCTGTGGGTTAACGTTAAAGACAGTGTTCACCCAAAAAATTCCCGAACTCCAGACGCATTGAAAACTAACATTTCTCAAGTAATGGCAGAGAAACCGCCCGAAATGTGAGCAAAAGTTGCTCAAGACAATCGCATGCTGAAGGTATCCCCGAGGCGGAACTATTTAAACAAGACTGATTTCAGCACTTAATGAAAAAGTTCAAACTATAAAATGATTTAAAATTTACATGAAAAATTCACAGCTGTGTGTGTTTTATTAGGCGTTACCTATTATCGAAAGGGAAAAATCAGTGACTCTTCATTATAAATCAATTGTTTTCGGTCATTTGCCATCTATATTTTTTTTGGCATTTGGACAACAATATATTCTTACCTTTAAAAAGTCCCAGTTGATATACATAATTACATATAGTTCAGGTAGTTAGCAACATAAAATTTATGTCGGGAAATTATATGAATGAAATATCCCTTTTCTATGGGATTTTAATTTTGATAATACGGAAAGCAAAAAAAAGCTTAATAAATATAAATAATAAGGAAGAAACCAAATAAAATAAAAACAAAATAAAAACATACCGACAAATCTTGCTCACTGCCACTCGGCAAGTAGAACTCACCACCATCGTCACCGACGAACTCTTCATCTTGAAATGGATCAATCTAACAAAAAATAAAAAAAAAATAAAAACAAAAAAATAATAATAATAACTAAAAAAGTAAATATAAATATTCAAAATCATAAACTCTAGAGTCTACCGGTTAGTAAAAAGCGGTAAGCTATAAGAACAAAAGTTTTTGTGAGCATTTAACTGTACTTTAAGTAACTATACTTACCGTGTGGTTTTATAAAATATAAAATAAGAAAAAAAGTAAAAAATTTCCGTTCGAAAGAGTTTCAGTGTTACATTCCACATATTGATATAAATATGAGTTTTCTTCGTCATTTCAAAATAAAATACCAATAATCTTGTGTTAGTAGCCATAGCCCATTTGTTCATGCGTTAAAGAAAAATCATATTCACTTATGTACTACAAAAAAATAGACGTTTACAGTTCATACCGTTGGCAAAATACTTTCACCACCACCACTGGCCTCGATGGATTCTTCTGGACGTTTTATCTACATGAAAATAAAAAATAGCGGTAACTAAGTTAAGAATTCACTTGCAAAATAATAATAAAATTGAAGAAGAAAAATGGCGGTGTTGTAAAAAAAATTATACTGAAACAAATTACGTTTCCTAGCCTTACTTGTGTAACAATAAAAAGAAAAATGTTTTCAATATTTTTTTCTGCGTAGAAAATGACCATAAAAACGAATTCAAAATTGTTAAAAAAATACCTACTTTTATTGAGCAGCAGTAAAAGCGGAGCAGGGTTCTACGAAGTTAATTTGATGCTTTGTGAGCGTCATGAACGGGTATGTTTTATTATTACAAGGAAAGGTCTTTTTGAAAGCACAGAGATGAATAAATTTTTGACAGAAGATGACATTTATGAACTCCATTTACCACACTGTCTTGTAATTTTGGCGGTTTATTTTGATCTTACTAACTTCCTGTTCCTTTGAACTTAATGACGGTAACGTCCCTTTGGTTTCCTTTTGAAATGGCATGAACTATAACTCCCTTTGGCTGCTCCGATTAACTACACATTCATTAAAATATTTTCAGCAGAAACCTTTTCTTAGCTTTAGTCAAATCGTGCCATTGGCTTTAATTCAATTAAAATCCAACCATCACGTCGCTGATTGCATCTTAAGTCTAAGGTTATACCTGTGGTCAAAGGACTATTATCGTAAAAGGCTTCGAAATAATTATACACGAGGAGTATTTCATACCATGATGTACAAAAGCAAAGGCCATTCAACAATCCACCACAATACTTAGGGTTTTTCGAATCCATTCACCCGCCACTTTTAAGCTACCACAAATAACACCTTCAAAACAGAGTTGGTATATAGGTGCAGGTGGTTAAGGTATCAAACAACGGTGTGCTGCCAACAAATAGCAAGTATGTGAAGTAAGAGGAGACACCACATCATTATTTTTGCACCCCGTCTCAGATTTATTTATATTCCAAGGACCTTTGTGCTCTTTTGTTTTGCATTCCGCACATATAGGCACGACGAGTGTATGTGATTGAAGCGTTAATGTGTGAATAATTATGAGGTGGCAGTGGGAACTTTTGTTTGTTATCCCTCTTTGCCTCTGTGGCGATAGGCCATTATACGAGAATAAAACCCCCACTCTGACACGATTTGACTATAATATTATTCCCGTTTCTGCTTGAACTCATCCCAAGAAGGCGAGAGAGAGTGAAAGAAGCTTTTGTAGAAGGATTCCTCCATATGCCCATTATCCTTTGGCAATTAAACAGAGATTTGAATTAAATTGGATTTTTGCACTTAAGCTTTTAGGGAATTAATGTGAGTATAGCACTCACATGCACACACACACACACAGGAACACTAAGCCAAAAAGAGCTCTCATCATGTGGAAGTTAAGTGGTGTTGCGGTCATGTTCATGCAAGCGAGTGAGGATGCTGAAGCTGATGGCTGTTGAAAGGATATTCGGTGCAGGAAAAATTAACGATGAGACGTGTTCGGCACAGGCATCAGCACCGTCAGCGCGCCACGCATGGTGGCGTCTGAAGCTAATCTTAAAGACCTTTTTCTTTTCTTGGTCATTTTAATTGAATTAAAGTTTCCGTTCGGGGAGGGCGTGGTACTTCAAAGTTTTCTTTTCTCAAAAATACTTCTCTTTGACAGATTTATTTGAAATACACGATGGTTACATAAGCCGATAGAGTGAGGTTAGGTATCGCTCTCTGTTTTAATTATTGCCTAAGGATTTCTTCAAATGTGTCTATTGTGTCGTATAAAAGTTGTACATTTGCTGTGTTACCTGGAAATGAGTTGCATGGCTTATTGATTAATTTTAAAGCGATTTGGTTCTTAGAAGAGTTATTTCAGTTATTATTAAGGGAGGTGCAAAACTTCCGCAATAATCAAATCCCATATCACATAAGGTGTGGGTGGGGTGGCGTATGAGTGATATTAAAAACTATAAAATAAAACTACTCTTCAGTGTTTTTAGAACTATGGCTTATGTGAAACTATCTTTATAAAGAGTTTTGTCCTCCTCTCACACAAAAACAGCAAAATGGTGTTCTCTAAAAGAAAACCTCAATTCATAGCATTCCTTGCTCCATCACTCTCATATGCAACTGCAGCCAGCGTCATCCGGTGACATCGATTTTTCTGTGTTTTGTTGGCTTGGGCAAACCACAAAGTTTTCGAGAAAACCACCCAAAAAACCATTTCAAGTTGTCCTATCATATTCCTGGAAACTATCCAAATTGCAATTATATCCTTTAGACCAAACAAGCAAGCATCATTTTCTCTCTTCAAAAAATAAAAAAATGCTTACATTTTCAAACTCCACAGACCCGGTTCATGTTAACATGAGCTAGGTGGTACTCAGTTAGACGATCTTTCAAATAAACGAAACCCAACACGAATTGGTCATGTTTAACTGCAAGGATATATATATCTTTTGTTTTTTCGGATATAGAGAACTATACGAAAAAGGTAAAAAGTTTTCGTATCGTAGGAGCTTCATTAGGAGGGTATATGTATATGGCACTACGGCATGCATGAATAGCTAGCTACCCGTTTACACACAGGCAAGGGTAATTAGGTCACTTTAGACTTATGAAACTGGGTGGAGTGAATGAGAGTTATAGGCAAACCAGTGTGATGTGATTTTAGGTAGCTGAAAAAACGAGCTGGAAAATAATTTACCATCCATCATCTAAAGATAAAAGCAAACAATCAACTCATTCGAGTCTTTCCATTTCTTTTGTACTCTTCATTGAAGGAGCTACCGTATCGGTTAGACCTGCAATATAAATATGGTTTCCTTTCATACTGCTTAAAGAAACAAAAGATAACTTGACCTTGGCAAAAATTTAAGCAAAGAAGGTGGCACAGCAAAGCTTGGAAAGAGAGCGTGGCACGCGGCTAAGTACAAACGTTCTTTATTGCAGAACAAAAAGCGATAAGTGACTAAGAGCAATCGGATGTTTAAGGGATTCAAACCTCGAGATCCCAATCAAGTTGAATGGGCGATGCAGCACACCACAAGGAATCCTTGGGATACCGAAGAATCCTAATACAATTTTTGAGGAAGAGAATTAGAAAAAATGGGTGCTGTGGTAGGTTAGGTTAGGTGGAAGTTGCTGTCAGCCAATGAGTAATGCCTACGTACATTGCCTGGCAAACTTAGACCACAAGGGTTCATTGTGAGACCACAGAGATCATCAAGTTATTCAGCTACTGATCTCAAAAACCCGAAGCAAGATTAACAAGTTGATCACCCATTAATCTTCCATTACGGGACTAGCCGGTTAATAACCCGCTAGTCGAACCACGCGGAACTTTTAATGTATTTTGAAACACTCTTAGGGTCTATGTTATCATCGCTAGTATCATCGAAGGTTCTTCTTCACCGAGATAAGTTTTCCTCTTATGAAGTAGTGCAGGGCATGAGCAAAGAAGGTGTTGAAAGGTTTCTTTTTCTTCTTCGTCCACGCAGCTAAGTGTCCCATAAGAATACCTATGGTAGAACCTAGATACAGACGGTTCAGGGCCATCAAACTCTTCGAGCATTTTGAGTCTACATACGGTCAAAGTTTTTTGGTTGCAAGGCAGTTGTTACTCTCAGTCCATCTAGTGTTTGTTATCCTTGAAGCGTCTTGTCTAAGTAGAAGTATACATGTAGCGATAGGTATACCTATGTTGTTCCATTCTGAGCCTAGGGAGGTGATCGTGCCCTTTTTGGCTAGTTCGTCTGCCATACAGTTGCCTGGTATTTCCCTGTGTCCCGGTACCCATGAAAGGTTAATGTTGAACTGATTTGACATCTCTCTCAGAGACATTTCACAATTTTGGACAAGATGCAAGAGATTTAAGGGCAGCTTGGCTGTCCAAGAAAATTCGAATATCCGTGGAGGATATGACGTTTTCTTTGAGCCAAGACAGCACCAATCGTAAGAATTTCCGCTTGGAACACACTACAATGATCGGGTAGGCGGAAGAAAAGACTGAGATTAAATTTTATTGAGTAGATTCCACTTTCCACACCTTCGCTGGTTTTTGAACCATCGATCGGTGTAGAAGTGTATTGCTTCATTTTCCAAAAGAGTGCCATTTTCCCAAGCTTCTCTTGAAGCTATGGTTACTTGGAAATTATTATCAAACACCAACTTGGGGGTGGTATAGTCGGATCGATTCCTTAGGAACCTAAAGTTATCTATAATGGTAGTGTGACCGATTTTATTATTGGTCCACTGTGATGTATATCTGAGTCGACTAGCTGAGCTAGCTGCTACTTGTTTGCTGGGTGTTGTGGTAAGTGGTGACTAGATTATTTTGATTAAGGATCTTGACTTCACCATATGAAACTCAGATGGATGAATCTTAGAATATCGTTCAGTGGCAGGTTCGAGATGTTGTTCAAGTTGCAAAAGAGTATTCTTCAAAGCTATTTTCCTGGTATGGGCATGGCTGCTTCTAAGACAACTACATGGGAAGTGAAATAACAATTTCTTGGTCTCTTCGTCGTGACATCCTTTTTATACAGCCAAAACTTGCTATACTGAAGTAGAAAAAAAATTTCTTCTTAGAAATGCCTAGCTATACTGAAAATCCTACAAGTTTCCTAAGGTAGCACCCGACTGCCATTGGCAGTTTTAAGAAAGTTAAGATGATTCAGATGATTTCTGTTATTTTCTTGCCCTGAGCTTCGAGAGGAATTGGCAAGACCTCCGAAAATGAAATTCATTGCCATGAAAAGCGCTTTTTTGATTAGCAGTTCAAAACCGGCATAAAATTGTAGGTCGCCTCCATTCCCTCACAAGGCGTGGTTGTGAGAAATAAGCTAATTCCGGGGCTCACTTCTGTTGCCCCACCCTACTTGTAGCTTTGGAACTCGCTGAATTCGGCCTGATTTTGGCAAGCTTATCTGCCATCACTTTGTTATTTTTATTTTTTTTATTTTTATATAAAGGTGACCTGGAACTCAAATCAAAGTTACGGTGTTCTTTGAGCCGAGAAGTTTTAAATTGTTGAAGCAGCTTTTTACCAATTTTGATTTTGTGACTATGAGTGTGAGGGTTCTTATGTCCGCCTGACTATTTATGAAAATGTTTATATTTCTGCTGATTAACTTGAGCGTTACGAGATGTTCAGTAGCATCGAAGTTCCGGAGGCTTTATTGGTCTATCAATGGAGGAGGATCCAAAAAAAATCCAAAAAAAATTGTTTTGTTATTGCCTGAGCACCAATTCGTGATTTTTTCATGAAAAAATCTGGGGAAGCTACACACAGCAATTAGTTTTATTCTCCTAGCACTGGTTGAGCAAGGCATGCAAGTCTTTGGACTTTTTTCATATTCTTTGATCTTCTCGAATGATGTTCATTATACAAAACAGCCGTATGTGAGGGTTGGTAAGGATTTGTGACTGTCTGAAACGGAAGGATTTAAGGAACCGAATTCTTTGATGTCAAAGAAGGCTTTCGAGAAGGCGATAAACTGTCGTAAAGCTGTTTCTAACAAAATATTTGAACAAACTGTGCAAAATTCAAATTGCAGAGGCATATAATCTTTCAAAAGTCTGTGCTGTACTCACTGTACTCACTTACGCAGACAATCTTGACATAACAGGAAGAAATAAGCCTGGTGTCATTGGTGCTATTGCGATCATTGAACTGAAGTGACAAGAAAGTGGATGAGGATGTTTCGAAAAAAAAAGAAAAAAAAAAATAGTCCGGGTGAAGTTTACTCCCGTATGTAAATAGAAAAAATGAAGAAGTTTCAATAACAATCGGTATAACTTTTACCGCAACACAGCCTAAACAGAAGCGTGCGTATCGCGAGACTACGATGGCAGGGACAAGAAGGCCCGATGCATATCAATGTGTCGCTTCGACAGGTTTTATAAAGCACTTTTCAGACAAGTCATGGAAAGAGAAAACCTCGTTGGTGACTCAACCAAGTACAAGAATAACTCAACCGACTTAGAAGGCAAAACAGGAATAAACTTGCTCGGCACTGATATTGATTTCGAAAGAAGCCTAGATTCACTTCGAACTTAACTTAACCATTTGAATAAGTTAGATTTTATTTCTATAGAATCGATAGACTTACGCACCTTCATGTAACGGAAAATTCTATAAAATGTGTAATTTAGAGATGTTTCAGCCTTACTCATCTTCTAAAATTTCTTTGTATACACGGTACAGCAGTATGGGTCTTAAGCACTGCAAAGGTTTTGACATTATTGACTTTTTCTATTTCGTATTATTTATGTTCTGAAAGCCAAATAGAACCAAGCTTCTTATCACTTTGTCGTTTAAAAGGGAAAATGTTAAATAAGCTTGCATTGCAAAGCCCTGTTGTAGTTTTTTTTGCAATCATTTGAAATAAAGGAAGACGTGCTTTTCAAAATGTCTGCATTAGAACATTCCCTGTCTCCACTGTCGAGCTTTTTTTTTTTTAATTGTATCATTGCTTTTTCTTTGAGTATTTCAAATTTTAAAGAAATAAGCTTTGAGCAAATCTTCCTTTTTTATGGTGAGTCCTTACGCAAATGAAAAAATGATTTTTTTTATAAATGCACACGTAAATCCCTACGTGTGCTACAGAAATAAATGGGTTTGAAAATTCTTATTTTTATTTGGTCATCTTCAATTCGTTAGATGTTGAAGCCCATACCTACCTAATGACTTAAAATACTTTTTAAGTGCCTTGAAGTTTTACAACCTTTATACACACACAAGCGCATCGAAGCTGAGAGGTCCTGCCTTGAATTTTCAAAAGGCACTCCGTTTACGAATTCAACGCACATTCCTCTCTTTTACACACTAAGTACTCCACTGAATAGACTTACTCTCTAGTAAATTCCACAGAACACATAATATTTTTTGTTCACATACCGCACCACATATCATGCCAGATATTCTGGCAGAGGAAACTCTACTGTAGGTACTGTCGAGAAGGACATATGGTGCTTTGGATATATATTCTTTTTCACATTAATTTTTCTAAGAGTATAATGACAACAAAAATGTTTGCTTGCATATATTAAGCGAAATGTTGAGAGACTTTTATACAAAAATGCACTCCAGGCAACTCAATGCTTTGAGACCCAATTCAATGACAATGGCATAAGAGCTTAGGTCACATGAAGAGATGGAGGTGGAAGTTGTTTTTGGTTGTCAGTGTGGGCTCATGCCATCGTTGTCCTTTTATGAGCTCTAACTTCAAGTCAAGAAAGTTTTGCTTCCGATTTTCTGTTTTTATTTTTAATGGACACGTTTTGTTTTAAGAAAACATAATTCTTGTGTTTTTTCTTATTTCATAGAAGGAGCAATTGCCATATGGCTACAGTAATACACTGCTATGAATTTGGATTTTATGTTAAAACTGTGCCGAAGAGTTCACTCACAGTGCTCTCATGCAAAAGCACATTTAATTGCGGGTTGTTAAAAACACAGAGGCAAGAAAATCGCTTTGAGGTAATTTTGTATGAAAAGTCATTAGGAGCATTCCTTTGTACCTGTAATGCCCTTAAGAGGGTTTATATGGCATTTTAAGGAATAATAAACTCGAAGATTATATAAACGTTCCCATTAAGCTAATGTACATAATTTCACAATTGAATGAAAAAAAAAAAAAATTATTTCCTATCTACTCAATGGAATTTTTATGAATTTTAGGACTCACGAACTGGGAACGTAGTCACTTACACTTCCTAGACTCAGTCGATTGTTATGACACTTGACACTTTAAATTGTGCCTGTAATTGCCATAGACGATTAAGTGTGCTTTCATCCTACCTCCACACAAAAAACAGAAACACAAACCGTATCCTTTCAAATCAAAGAGAGATAACAAGAAAGATTGCTTTTGTCTGGTAACTGTTAGACTAACAACTGGTAACAACTGACTGAAGCGTCATATCTTTATGCAGCGGCATCAATAATCTTTGTATAAAATATTAAAAGAAAGACTAGGCACCTATCGTTTAAAGAAACAGTCAGTTAAAAATAGAACCTTGCCAAAGATTTTATGCTTAGGTAGTCCTTGTGGATTAACATGTATTTTGATACTGAAAGTATAGTAAAATCGAGAAAACAATTTTCATCTGTCAATCTGCCATCTAACATCAGTCATCTGCCATTTGTCAATTACTTTACGCCAACAACGTGTTTCTACCTTCAAGAGCAGGATAAAATTGTGTGTGGGGACGTTGTGTATATTAAACATAGCCTTTTTCTTCTAGATATTTTTTGTTTTTGTGTATGTAAATAGGATTTTGTTTCTGTTTATATAAATATGAAATTTATAAAGTTTTTTTTTTAGAAAATAAGCACGTTTTTAGTCTAACAATATTTTTTTTTCGGATAGATCTAACTTGATTTCTGCTCAGTTTGATGTGTCATGTTATGGAAGAATTGAAGTAACACAACCTGGACACTGGGTACAATCTAGAAACAAAATCGCTTTAAACGCCGATTTTTACATAATTACGAGTTTTAAACCTGTGAGCTACATGCAAGATCGAGCGATTTAACACCGCGGGCTTATTTTGTCTACGCAGATAAGACTGAGACGAAGCTCCAAAAGTTGAAAAAGTGGTCGAAAATTGGGCCTCTCGGGTCTCGTCTGGAATTTGTTCGAATCAATCGCTGCGGCTACTTGCCCGAAATCATTTTTAAAACATTATAGCCAGTCTATATCTTTTAAATTAAGCTAAATTCTTGCCAATAACATTAGATTATATGCCTTTTATTTCTTCAAACGTCTAGAAAAAACATCACCATTTCTGGTTGACGTTCGAAAAACGTTCGGCCAACATAAGCGAAATTTAATAAAGAGGGCTCTCAGACAAGAAAGAGTACCGGAGACGTATCTGCGGATCATCAAAGATATGTATGAAGAGGTAGCGAAGGTGAGATATAAAGTTGGTCTCACTGAAAAACACAAATTCCCAGTAGGTATATGCAGCAAGGTAGCCGTGACGTGATGGTTAGAATGCCTGTTAGCTAATAGGTTCGTGTTTCGAATCCCAGCAGAAGCAAAAATAGTTTTTTCACGGGTATCGCCTTTCGCAAAAAATTGGCAAGTCTTCTGATTGTGAATACATTGCCATGAAAAGCACTTTCTCGATAAGCCGTTCGGAGTCGGCAGAAAGAGCAGCAGGGGAATAACAGGACGCTCTGGACTGCTGCAAAGCAGACATAACTGCCATATAAGAAGTGCGATGGAATGGGCCGGGCATAAAGAAGATAAAAAACTGCGACATCTACTTTGACGACTGCTACAGACAACTATTTGGGTGCGGATTTGTCGTTAGAGGAAGACTCAGGGATAAGGTCAATACCCAAAATCCACTTAATGAGCATCCCCATCAGGGCTGAATTCACCTAATATGCGCCACAGAAGAGAAACAAAAATTCCAAAGACTTTTTCTACGAGCTCCTCGAAGAAACATATGAGCAGTGCCCTAGACACTGAAAATCGTTCTTGTCGATTTTAACGCAAAACTTGGGAGGGAGGGCATCTTTGGAAATACAATCGGTAAGCATAGCCACCATAACAAAACCTCCGAAAACGGACTGAGGCTAATGTTGCGATCGACGCAAGGCACTCTTCCAGTGTGTTAGATATCCGAAGTTTCTGAGGGACCAACTTTGACTCGGACCACTACCTTGTTGTAGCCAAGGTACGAATGAGGATATCTTCTTCACGACCTGCACGAATTAACGCAGTGAAGAGATATGGTGTCGGAAAGCTACAATTGCAGGAGATTGCAAGTGCCTTTTCCAATCTACTCGCGCTATCCTCGAGTCGTATACCCCCAGCATATCAAGTATTGAAGACCAGTGGCAGCAATGCCAAGAAGCAATCAGAACCGCTGCCTCTGAGGTTCTGGAGTTTCACTCGGTTCCCAAAGCGAAACACATGGTTCGATGAAGAATGCAGGCAGGCAAATGCAGCCAAACAAAAAGAACGACAGATACTGATGCAAAAACGAGCGAGGGCTGCTCAGTATAACGAGATCTACAAGGAGAAAAGAAGGGAAGAACACCGTATTCTCAAAATGAAAAAGAAGCAGGATGAGAAGCGCTCGTTTGACGAAATTGAGAGGTGCCATGACAGGAAAAAGATCCTGCCAGGGTGGCAAGCCCCGAACTCAAGCCTGTAAAGACCAGCAGGGAAACATAGTTATAGAGTCAAAGTCGTTACTGAGGATCAGGAAAGATAACTTCTTCAGAGTGCTTAACGACGAACGACGATAAATACACCAATTCCGGAGTAAGGCAGATTGCCCCACTCAGCTTGGACGGATGATCATAAGAATGCCATCCTCCTGACCTAGAAGAAGTTAAGCTTGTCATATGCAAACTCAAATCAAATAAGACTGCAGGTGCAGATGGTTTTGATGCCGAACTTTTCAAGGAAGCTGGAGACCAGTTGGAAAGGAGCATGCACCAGCTAATCTGCATGATATGGTCGGAAGAAAGCATGCCCGATGAATGGAACCTCAGTATCGTATGCCCGATCCTAAAGAAAGGAGACCCTCACAATTGCGCCAATTAAAGAGGGATAAGCCTCCTTAACGTCGCTTATTAGATCTTGTCTGCTGTAATATGTGAACGTCTGAAACCCCACGTCAACAACTTGATAGGTCCCTATCTATCTATGTGGTTTTAGACCAGAGAAGTCCACAACAGACCATATTTTCACATTACGGCAGATCTTGGAAAAAACCCGAGATTATAATATCGATATTCACCATCTTTTTATCGATTTCAAGGCCGCGTATGACAGTATTTATACAGAGACGAGATGTACAGAGCCATGTCTAGTTTCGGCATCCCTGAAAAACTCGTACGACTATGCAGGATGACTTTGGAGAAGTTCACGATGCTCCGTCAAGGTCGGTAAAGAACTCCCCGAGACCTTTGATGTCGAAAAAGGCTTTAGGCAAAGCGACAAACTGTCATGCAATTTCTTCAACATCATTCTTGAAAAGATTGTAAGAAACTCAAACGTCAACACCAGAGGAACAATCTTTCAAAAGTCTGTACAATTACTCGCCTATGCAGACGATATTGACGTAATGGGAAGAAAAAAGCGTGCTTTTGCGAGTATCGAAACAGAAGCGGCAAGAATGGGTTTGATGGTTGACGAGGGCAAAACGAAATATATGTTGTCATCAAACAAGGACACAGAACATCGACGAATTGGACAAAACGTCACAATAGACAGACATAACTTCGAGGTAGTACAGGACTTCGTCTACCTAGGATCCGCTGTAGACACGGACAACAACATCAGTGCGGAGATCAAACGGAGAATAACTCTTGCCAACCGTTACTTCTTTGGGTTAAGAAGGCAATTGAGAAACAAAACCCTCTCCAGAAAAACCTATTATTTTTATATTAAAGGAATTTAATTGATTAAAGTTTATTTGATGAAACTAATAATGAGAAAACATTTGATTAGAATAAATATGAAAAACAAAAATATTAAGCTGAGTATAAACACAAGAACTTGATCAAAATTAAAACTGCTTAAATAAAATGTAAAGTAAATTAACATTAAATTATAATAATTTCAACACTTTCCCTTGTTAATTGGTTCTTTACATATTTAAGTAAGCCCCATTTCTCTGGACAAAAGTTTTAATCTTGGACAAGGAAGTGGTTTCGTCATTATATCAGCCACTTGCTTTTCAGTTGAAACTTGTTGTATTTCAAGTCTTCCTTCCGTAACTTTCTCTCTGATGAAGAAATGTTTTGTGGAAATATGTTTTGTTCTTTTTCAATGAAGCGACTTCTTTTTCCATTGCTTTTCTCCACTCTGTTTTTTTTTTTTACTACATATTGCCTCTTGAAAAGATCCAGGATTCGATGAAGAGTTCTCAAAATCTGCTATCGCTGCCATTACATAATCTTCAAGACGCTGAGGTTTGTTTAATGTTGACCTATCTCTTAATTCTTTTCGTTCTTGTAGTGGAATTTCGGCTTCTTCATTTTCAAAGTTCACATCTTCCTGTGCTTCGTACTCGTCCAAATGCATGGTACCTTCTGAATTCTCTTGTTCTTTTCTTGTGGATTCAATGTCACGAAGAGGTAGTTTAACAGGTTTTTCACATGTAACTGAACTTTCCTGAAACTTAACGTCTCTTGAAACGATAACTTTATTTTCTTCTTGGATGAATATTCTGTACCGTTCATCACCATCATATCCAACGAGGTAGCCTTTAATTGCTTTTCTATCCATTTTCTTCCTCTTCTGGATTGGAATATGAGTGAAGCAAGTTGATCCAATTATTTTCAAATGCTTGATTCTTGGTTTTTTACCAATCCACAATTCGTACGGACTCACACCATCTACTGAAGACTTTCCAGTTCTATTAAGTATGTAAGCCGCAGTATTTACAAGCTCCGCCCAAATTGCTTCCGGATAATTAACTTTGGTGCTTGAATACTTCAAAGTTCTTGCCATCTCTACTAGAGTTCGGTTTTCACGTTCACTACCGCCATTCTGTTCAGGTGTATAAGGCGCTGTAAGTCTCTGTGTAATACCATTTGTTCGAAGAATCTGTTTAACTTCTGCGTTGTCAAATTCACCACCATTGTCACTCAGTAGCTCTTTGATGGAGTGACCACAAATCTTCGCGTGTGCAATAACTTCCTTCAGTACATTCTTAACATCTGATTTGTGTTCTATTGCAAACCCATAACGAAACTTAGAGAAGCTATCCTTGAACACAACCAGATACTTTTTGTTCTTAAAAGAGTTGCTAAATGGACCACAAACGTCCGTTGACATCAACTCTCCTGGCGTTGTCGCTTTTCTTCTTGTTCCGAACGGTAATCTGTGGGCTTTGCCATAGATACACGGTTCACACAAGTTGTTGTTCATTTTAACTTTTATGTCCAACTCTTTTTCCAGCTTCTGCTTAACATGTGCTTTATCTTGATGACCCCATCGCTCATGATAAAGCTGCAGCGTTGTTTCATCTCCAACAGCTACATTGAATTCCATGCGAGACTTCACTTTCGAAACGATTGGTCTTATTGCTGCCTTGTATAGCGATCCGTTTATTTGTCGACTTCCGCATATAACCGTTTCGTTTTTTATTCTTAACCAGCACTTTGTTGCTGAGGACTTGAAAATACTGTTTCGGTTTCTGTCCTGAGCAGCCAAAACAGAAAAAAGGTTTCTTGAAATTGTTGGAACATACCACACATCATTAAGTGTCACATTCTTTCTGTTGTGAGTTGATTCCACTATTATTGTTCCTTTGCCAATAGCGCTCAATGTTTCTTTTCCTGCTGCTTGAATCCTGCAAGGACATTCAAACTCCTCAAAATCCACAAACCAGTCAGTACAGTTGGTAACATGCCTTGTTGCTCCATTATCAATCCACCAGTCAATTGAATTTACTTCGGTTGCATACATTTCATTGCAGATAGACACTAAAGACGCGTTTTTGTTGACTGAATTCTCTTGGCTACTGCTTGAAACATTGCCTTTTGTTGGTTTACCTTCAGCAATCCATTTTCTGCAGTCTCGAACCCAATGTCCCTTCTTCTTACAAAAATTACAAACGTCTTCTCTTTTGTTCCAGGTTTCCCTTGATTTTGGTCTTGCAACTGGCTTTCTTTTGTCGAATTTTACAACTAGTGCCTCTTGACTAACATTGTCGTTATCTTCTTTACTTTTGAAATTTCTTTCGTACATACAAAGTTGCACAGCTAGTTCGTCAAATGTTTTATCTTCATCTTTCGTAAGTAACATCCAGCTTGATTTGAAAGTTTCAAATGTACTTGGCAAAATATGCAAGACTTTGCATACTAGTAATAGTTCTGGTAATGCCCTTTCATTTTTAGCTTTCAGACCATTGTTAAGTTCGTTCCACAAACTTCGCAGCTTCGCAATATGTGTTGAAACATCTTGAGTAACATTCCAATTAAATGCAAAAAGATCCGTGCATATCTTGAACAATTGGTCTTTGGAAGTTGCCTCAAACTGTTGCCTTAAAGCATTCCAAGTATCATGTGCAGTTTCTTTGTCCATTATCTTCTGGTATACTGCATCGGTAACCGAACTTGTAATCATTGATTTTGCATAGCTGTTTGCTTTTCTGTATAAATTGCTTGCTTCTTTGTGTTGGCTAATTTCTTCAGGCTTGGGAGTCCCTTCTAAAGGTTCTGGCTTCTTCAAAATCCCATCAATAGCATCTAAAGCTCCTTCATGATAGTCCAACAAGTCTCGAATTTTCCTTCTCCAAATAGGCCAATCTGATTCACCAGCCAGAGGTCTTATATGTTTTGCCAAATCCATATTTCTCGATCAATGAATTCTTAGCAATTCTTATTATCAGTGAAAATTCGATTCAAAATAAAACAATTAATCAATATTCGCGACTAGGCCCATAACCTATTATTTTTATATTAAAGGAATTTAATTGATTAAAGTTTATTTGATGAAACTAATAATGAGAAAACATTTGATTAGAATAAATATGAAAAACAAAAATATTAAGCTGAGTATAAACACAAGAACTTGATCAAAATTAAAACTGCTTAAATAAAATGTAAAGTAAATTAACATTAAATTATAATAATTTCAACAAAACCAATCCAATCTAGTCCTGCTTTACGGCGCGGAAGCATGGTTCTTATAAAAAGAAAAAAGAAAAATTCTCCGAATTCTTTGGTCCTGTATGCGAAGACAGTGTGGAGAAGAAGATACAACAACGAACTGTATGAGCCGTACCGCGACATGGGCATAGCCAGAAGAGTACGCATCGCGAGGCTACGATGGTTGGGCCACGTAGAGCGGATGGACCCAAACGCTCCGGCTCGTCGGGTGTTCGAAAGTACATTGCAGGGAAATTTCGGAAGGAGAGGACTTCGTCTTATGTGGCGAAATCAAGTGGAAGAAGACCTCAACCGACTTAGAGTGCAAAACTGGAGAGAGCTCGCCCGAAATCGAAGTCATTATAGAAGGATGTTATGGTTGAGGCCCAGGTTCACCCCGAACTGTAATGCTCACCTAAGTAATTAAATATTCGGCAGAAAGTGAAGTAAGAAATGTGCTAGGCCTTGAGGCACTCTGCTCTGCTGCGCCATCCTATTTATTCATTTGTGTACAATAAGGAAGCGTCTTGAGTATTTGCTCTTTATTACAGTCCTTGACTACCAGCTCTAAGGCAAAGTTCAAAATACCTCAACTATCCTTTGCTGAAGGCGGCGCCATTATAAATTTTTATCCTAGATCGCCAGAAGAACACAATAAAAGACAATGGGTATCTTATTTATCAAAAAAAAAACTCAATTCTTGTGAGATGTGTCTCCCATGTGTGAAAAAATGAAATAAGTAGGAGTAGATAAGCAAGAAGAGAACATCAATCATCGAGTAAGTGTTTAGATTAAATGTCGAGAATCTCTGCCATTTTCTGTGATATAAAAATGTACTCGAAGAGGAAACAGTGACGATATGTGGGGAACAATCAGCCGAACTGTTGAGTATAGCGTGGGAGAGCACAACCGTAGATGGCATGCCTCCATTGGATGCAGACAGACCAAACGTATGCTCCCCAACGTTAGTAAGAAGACTGTAACATTTTTGCTATCCCGTAATAGAAAAGACTGTAGAAAGCTTATTAGCGTTGCCAACGGGCACTTCTCATTTGCCAAGCATTTAAACGTGTAGGCTTAAGTGATACCACACTCTGTGAATCTTGTGGAGAAAATGAAGACACCGCATAGCACTTCCTCTGTGAATGTCCTGCTTTTTCTCGCATGAGGTTACAGATACTCGGCGCAGAAATGGTGAGAGCTGGTAATTAAGCTTTTTATAAATCATGGCAGCGCCTTTTGAGTTTTCTCCGTTTATCTGGAAAGCTATAACAAATAGAAGGTTGCTAACTGGTAGTACAATAGACCGGTATTTAGGTCTGAGTGCTCCAGCTGGTATTTTAAAAATCTCCAACAGAAAAAAAAGCGTGGGATGCTTTTTTCAAAATGACTGTACTAGAATCAATAGTTTCTGATTAGAGATTCAAAACAACTGAAATCAAGCTACACACGCACTTATTTAAACAATTAAGTGTCGGGAGACAAGCCGCAGAATATTTACAGGGTCAGCTTTTCACTTTACATTACAAAAACGTTACTATTTATGCTTTGACTTTATTTCATTCTTTGTCCAATTTTAATGACGTAATGTTTTTAAAGTTGCTTTTGATAAAAGTTTAATCAATTACTCCATTTTCCCTTTTTGTAATAAATTTCCAGTGAGGTAACATTCGCTGCATTTCCTCTTTGATTTCCACAAAAGCTCAAAAAAAAAAAAAAAATTATACCTTTGTGCCGCAATAAGGCCTGACCTACATTAAATTAAATTATAATTCATTGACTTTTTGGTATTTCGTGGTTTAATGCAACAACAACACTACAGCTATGTGGTGCACACAATTTTGTTTTTTCTCACTACAAGCTTAGTGTGCACTTAGAGTAAGTTCGGGTAATGTGGACACCCTTAATTGTTGTCAGGAATATGTCCAAAAATAAAGCTGTTATTGAGATGGTTAAAACTTTTAATCATTCTTCAGAACGTTAGCAACAGGTTTCACTTAACTTTCGGAACTATTTTTCTCAAATAACGTATATATTACCTAAAGTTTCCAAAAATTGAAAAACCACCCTATTGAAAAAATGTCGGGTAATGTGGTCCCATCAGGGTGGTTAATGTAGAGTAGTACTCCACATAACCAGAAAAAGACTGATCAAAGCAAAATTAAATGTTTTTCGGTTTGATATTTTCTTTTTATTATAAACTTATAAAACAAAATAATAAACGTAAATACTAAGCCTTTGTAGACTTCAAGTTTCTTCAAAGTTAACAAAATACAAAAAAAAAAACATAACAAAAAAATTTATTCAAATGGTATTTTTCAAACATAAAAGGAACTTCATTTGACTTCATAATTTGAAATATAAAATAGTTTTAAGAAACAGAAACATAAATAATATATCTAAATAACAAAATAAATAATGGTATTGCATCAACCTTAATCTTTCTTATAATCTGCAAACAATTCGTCACATGAGCTGCATATAAAAATAGCACTCCGCTTCGGAATGCATTTTTCGTGAGACCAAATAATATCACATTGGAGACATTGAGTCCATTTTTCTCCAGTTAAGTCATCACTCCATAATACGTCGCAAAAATTACATTTTGTGTCTTTTGAGGCCGGAAATTCCACCATATCATCTTCAGAATCAGCAAGTAAGTTCTTATACGAAGGAAGGCTTTCGTCTGATGATGAAGATTGCCGACGTTTCGAAGTGGATGGTTTGCTAAGCTGTCTTTTTGTTAGAGATGACTTTTGCTCCTTTTCATTTCTTACTTTTTCTTTTTTTGCTGGTTGCATAACAATTGGCTGGTTTCTGTTGTTAATTTTAACAGCTCTCGGGGTTTTATTAAGACTTTCTTCTAACTGATTCTTATACGGTGATATTGTTAGAACTGCGGCTTGGGTTTTTCTCCCCTTATTTCTGGGCTCAACCTTTTTCAATTTCGGAGGAGGGGAAATATCCCACGGCGAAAAATGGGGTTCAGCCCGGCTCAAAATCGAATTTGACTCACTTTGACTATTTATTTCTGCCACAATATTTCGCATTTCTATGGCTTCAGGAGTCAAGCTCGATTTGCTAAGATTTGCTGTCTCAGCTTCAGGTAATGTCTTCTGGTAATGGGTGAGGTCAGGATCATGAACAGGCTCAGGCTCAGGCTCAGTCTCACATGGTAGAAAGTCAGAATCAGAAAAAATGTTTCTATTGAAAGGAAAAATTCCGCAGCATTTAAATCCACTCACTGCCACTTGTCCTGTTTGTACCTTTAGATACGCATTATTAAACAACTGAGCTATATCACCCAAAGCGACTTTCCTTCCAGCTTCTCGCATAAAACGTCTTATTTCATCATTGTAATACTTTTTGAGAGGACCCATAAATGTTCTATCCAACGGTTGCATCTTATGTGTGCAGTGTGGTGGTAAGGAAATAATTATCACTAAATTCTGTCTTGCTAGGTCAATAACTTCTAAGTTCCTAGTGTGGCTATAGTGACCATCTAGGATTAATAGAACTGGCTGCTGTTCAGAGGGTTTGGAAAACTCCAAAAAATGACGAAACCACTCTGTAAAAATGGGCAATTGAATCCACCCTGAAATATGAAAAGTCGCCTTGGAGTCAGCAGGAGCGTTATTCATGAAAAGCGGGTTGTTTCTTTTCCGCGGAAATATGAAATAAGGTGGAATAAAGCTGCCACCAGCGCTCATGCAATTTACTACTGTTACCAGTGAACCACGTTCAGCCGAGGTCAGAGCTCCAATTTGGCGTTTTCCTTTCCTGGCTAAAACCTGTGGCTGCTTGTTTTGCACAATGGTTAAGCCAGTTTCATCCACATTCCAAATCCTGGATGGTTGGAAGTTATATTTTTCGAATAATTCTTCCAAAATGTCAAAAAACTGGTTTACATTTTGCCGATTGAAGCCTTTAGCTCTGTCGATGGAAGTTCCCGTAGGGATCCGAAAGCTCAACTCGCTCTTGTGCCTTTTCAAAAAGCCATACAGCCAGTCTTTACCGGCTGTCTTATGGAGTAGCGAAAACTTGTTTGGAATATTATTTCTTTGGGCCATTTGGAAAGCCAAGCTTCGAATGTCGCTTCTGGTTAATCCCCAATAACGGTTTTCCATTTCGTGTAAGTATTCGACAAGCTCGTTTTCCAGATTTTTACTAAAAGTTGGTTTGCGACCCAAGGGAGTAGATAAAAGGTCATTTATGCTCTTACCACTTCGTGCCATACGTTGCAGCGTTGTTTTGGGCACGCTATATGTTTTTGCCGCCAGTTTAACACCCATTTCTCCTTTTTGAATGGCAAGTAGAGCTCTTTCCATATTTTCGGGGTTCCATTTCCTTACTTGTATCCCTTTTTTTGGCATTTTTTAATGAATCTATAAATTAACGTAAGAAATTAGACCTCACCCAAGACAGATGGCCAATGTGGAGTACTACTCCACTTTACCCGCTTGAGGGTACTCCACAATAGCCGAAAAGCACGTTTCTTAAGTAAAACTTTGCTATTTTTATAAAATTCCAGCGAAACATTTAAACTCACCTTTTAAATCAAGAAATACAAAATGAGAATGCCGAAAAAGAAACACTTTGCCGAATTAAAGCTTAGCTTAAATAGATATAAACTTTTTACTGCCAATAAAAATTAAGAACGACCTCACTCCAAAACATAAAACACTGCACTGCGCAAAATCTATTGCTAATAAGCACGTGGTTATAAAAGATATTGCTGTCTGGTTAAGAGAACCAACATGTACCAACAATAGCGGATCTCTTGCTCTCTCACTTAAAGAGGAATTGAAGTGACCCACATTACCCGCCTACTCCACATTACCCGAACTTACTCTATATCAATTAGATTTAATCAACTTGCAATTAATCTAATATTATCCTTTATCCCACCCTCTATAATTATGTTGTCCTGGTTGAGTTATAATCAATATGGGAAAATTCAAATTAGAAAATCCACATCAAAGTTAAAAAAAAAAAATTTCACCTTCATAGTGGCTTAACATTATATAAAACGATTAACATAATAAATTAATACAATCAAAATTCACATAAATATTCCAACAGAAAAACAAAATAACGCCTATAGATTTGATTGAAAAAAGAAATTCAAAAATCAAATAAAAAATTGAGCAATTGATAAGTGTACTTACCATAAGCGTTGTGTTGCACATCATTGGAATAACTTCCGGATTAGCGTAAATATTTAGACTTTGTAACATGAACTGTTAAAAGGGAGATAATAAATACAACAAAATTATAAATTAATTTAATTCAGTGGAAATTGAGAGTGCGGTACGTCGTCGTTGCTCATTTACAAAGCTGTCTGCCATGAATGTTAACAGAATGGAATTTGTAGGTGTTTAATTGTTTTTTTGTGAAACTCTTTTTTAATAAGATAAGCTGCAATATTCACTTGAAAGAACGATTTCTCGAACGAACTATTCGTATGCATGTGTTTGAATTGCATTTAAGTAGTTCCATGCGTTTGAAAATGTCATCTGAGTCTAAGTGCAAAAATTACTTGGGAAAACATTTCACTCTACGATATGCAATGTAACTGGGAGGAGGGGAGAGGGTTTTTGAGAACCTAACGAAACTAATGTCAACAGGATATGCAAATAGTAAGGGAAGGCAAATTTAGCTTGAAAACGCCTGTCCCCTTGCATGTTCCCTTTCTTCTTACATAGTATCGTTTTGTTACGCTCTATTCGTTTCCTTTAGCCAATTCCAGAACTGTCACCCTCCTCGACTACGACGACGAGGATGACGACGACAACATAGGTACCTCTACCTAGTCAAAGAGCACCTCGTATAGTTGTTGCTACAAAAGGGTTGCAAAGGAGGATGCAATGATAAACGTTTTTGTACTCCGCATTCAAACCAATGTTTTACATTTTCCTTTTTTTTCGTATTTGTATTTTTCTTCTTTATTCCTCCTGCCTGACATGGCAAATGTTTTTGTTTGTTCTCAGTTTGCTCAAGGGATGAGTGCTGTGTGTGGTGTGTTCCATTCCAGATAGATAGACAGATAGATGGATGCCTTGACAAATGCAAAAAAGGAATGAGAAAAAAGAGAAATGTTTTTAACTTTCAATTCTGTGTTTTGTGAGGGATTCTTTAGGCAGCACAGCTCCAACTCGGCCCACTCGCTCATTCGCTTGGCTTTGTGTGTATGCAGGTGTGAAGAGCTGACTTTATCCGTACGGATTCATCTCGCCTGATTACGTTCGATGTCAGACCATTTAAAGTTTTTTTTCCGTATTTTCCTTCTATTTTTTAAGTTTTTTGCTTTGATACGCTTGTTACTCTTGTACGTTGTATAGTTTTTGATGTGTTCCGGTATAATGTTAAATGTTGCGTAAAAATGTGATCCTTGCGGCTTCTGAAGATTGGAAGGCGTTCATTCGAAAGAATTCTTTCATATGAGGGTAGGTACTTAAAAATAAATATTCTGTGATTTTATGCTTTCCTGGGAATTAAGCTTTCAATCGCCCCGAGTAAGAGTGCTATACCTTCACTCGTATCCTTTTCTTTGAGTTTAGTTTAAGGTTGCTGTGTGATGTGTACCTACTTTCATAGTTTCAAGAGAAGAGATCTGAGACTTTTTCACATACGCAAGAGGCTTAAGGCTGAAGTTACCAAAAACAAAACATTCATTTTGAGAAGGAAGCAAGCGTTTTGCTTAAAAAATCGTCATGAAAAGTAATCCAAGCATTCAGGGGATAAAAAAAAACAAGTTTTAAGCCACTAAGCTGGAAAGTTACGATGAATACTTGTTCTTCATCTCTTTACAGCTTATAACAAAATATTCTTAAGAAAGTTGCAAAAGTACTTGACCAGGTTGAACTGCATAAGCTGCGCCAAAAGGCTACAATTTTCTTGGTTGGGACCAAGAAAATTGCAGTGGAAGATTATATACACATCTCCTCCTTTAAGGCAGGAAATGTAAAATCTATTCAACATGGTGCAACTACTTGGGTGAGTTATTTGACATGCTAATGAATGTTTTCTAAAAATGGCTTCTAAAAGTGGCTTCGTCATCCGAAGGGATTACCTGCACTATTTTCGCAAATACAGTCGTTTCGAGAAGCGTCACAGGAACATGAGCGTTCATTGCTCCCAGGGATGTTGAAGCCGGAAACATTGCTACCATCAGAGAATATCGGCCTCCATCAAAGACTGTATGCTTCAACATACTGAAATGCTCCTAAGAAGAGCTTCAAGAGCTTCAAGAAATTTTAAAGTAAAATAAATAATAACTTTGATAGAATAAAACTATTCCAAAAAAAAAAATCTTCTTCGAATATTCTTAAATTCTTACACTTAAAGTGCGTATATTTGCTCTCGAAGGACTTGCCGATTCCTTGCAAAAAGCAATACTACGGGTATTGCAAGTATACAAAAGCTTTGAAAATTTATTGATGATCAATAAAAAAAAAATGACTGAAAGAGTTCTTAAGCTAAACGTTCTTATTGAAAATAAAGAATAAAATCAGGTTAACTATGTTCATGTGGGATGATACGGATTTCCTACAAAATGATTTAATTCATTTTTACACAGACGACTCGACTGAGGACGGAGTAGGAGGCGGTATTTGTTCTCGAAAGAACTAAATTTAAGTCTATCCTTTAGACTCCCTAACCATTGTAGCATGTTCAAAGCGGAAATCCTGGCGATCAAAGAGGTTCTATTGTGGCTCAGAGAAAACGTGATATCTTCAAAAAATATCCGCTTTTTCTTGGATAGCCATGCAGCACTAAAATCACTTGGTAATGTTTCTACAAAATCTATAACCGCCTGCGACTGTCGATGGAACAGTTTAACATTCACCTCTTTTGGGTGCTGGGGCATAGAGACATTCCGCAGGAAAATGCAAGCTGATGAACTTGCCAAGAAAGAAACTTCCATGCCAATGTCACCAAGCAAAACTACAATTGGCATGCCTATTGCTACGTGTAAACTAATATGCTGAAGCAAGAAGCTATAAAGATAACGAATGATAGATGGACAAACACCACGACTTGCATAGCTACAAAAAAGATCTGGCCAAAGCTAGATTAAAAACGTATCAAAAGTTTGTTATCCTTAAGCAGATCGCACATTAGCTCCGCTAACTGGTGTCATAACCGGATACTGCCTCATAGGTAGACATGCCGCAAGGCTCAATGTTCCATCGAACGATTTTGTGAAAGCTGCATGGACGAGGAAGAAGACGAAACCATTCCACATCTTCTTTGTATACATGCCCTTTTTCGACGATCCAAGCGATCTCATAGAAACACAGAAATTCATAGTCTTCACCGCTTTATAGAAGCTCAAAATGGTTTAAATAAGAAACCAAAACTCCTGGTGGTATCACAATCTAAGTGTGTGGGTCGTTTTCCCGACAGCCACCTCAACCTAACCTAATGTATGTTCTTAAATTATAAAATAAAACAATAGTTCGCTAGGGACCAGGAACGTACCAATTATTACACCAATCTCCTCATCAATCCAGGCTATTAGGTTAGGTTAAGGTTAGGTTATAATGGCTGTCGGCTCGGCCAATACATTAAGGCCCGTTGGGCCCATTGTGATACCACAGTCCACAGTGGATCTTTTGTATGCTCATCCTAATGGAACTATTTATAGCTCACATTGTAGCGAAAGAGATACAAGGCGGCATTGTGAGTAAGGCTACGCGCACAGTAGTGCGACAAAGCGATGCGATGCGAGAAGTGTTGCGACAAGCGATATTAGATGCGACAAAGTGCGCACACAGTAAAAGCGATTAGGTGCGGTTGTGTTTTGTGTCCAAACAATGTGGACGCGTCATCTGAAGATGAATTTTTTATTGAAAATTCATATTTCAAGCTTTTAAGAGAGAGAAAAAGGATGAAAATCAACTTGATTTTGAGAATTTGATCATTTGTGCTTTGCTTTTCCATCCGGGGTAAAAGCTCACAGCACGCCAGAGTTCAACATTAAACGACAAAATGTTTAGAACAAGTTCTGTAGATTTGGTACGGATAAGGTCGTGGCGTCCCTAGGAGCGTCAGCGACGACGGTGTATCGGTAGATTCGGCGGCGGTAGCAATAGGTCTCACGGTGAGAGCGTTCATCTGAATTACAAGAGATGGCGATAGCGACGGCGGCGGTAGTAGAATATTGGCGATCGGTTGTCAAGAGAAAATGATAAATGAAAGGTCCGTGTCGTCCTCCTGTAGAAAAAAAAGATCCAGAACTATAAACCCCCAAGGGGTTCTGATTAGGAGGAGGAGAATTAATCAGCAATCGGTAGCAATCGACTTACAGGTATAAAGCCCACTGGCGGCAACTCAAAAATTTTTTTTCTATGACGGCACTCGCTTTTTTATACTTCTGCGTCTGTGCAGAAATGGGTATAGGGTTCACCTCACTACTGCAATTGGTGTCGACTCACCTCACGTCTGTTTTCCCCACGACTATAATTCACCAAACAGCTGGTGCATTGTTTGTAGACGAAACAGCTGTTCGCCTGGTGGGTGTTCTGACTTTAAGGTTGTGGCGCGCACTAATGGATGGTATTCTGGAGGACGGTGGATGGTTTATTGTGCGCCGTCGCGTCGATGTTGGAGGTTGCATCATTGTATATAGAAACTATAGTATTATTATGTAGACTTTTTGGCTGGTGGTCTCCGTGCCAACTTAGCAGTCTCCGTTCCAAGCAATTTGTTTTACCATTGTGTGTAGAGAAACGAATGCTGCGCCACCATGCTCGTCCGTCCAAAACACTGTTAAATCGATTCATGAACTTACTATAGTTTCTGTATACAATGGTTGCATATTGGGTGATCAGCATGTGTCGAAGCTAAATGCTTCGTTACATGGTTTGCATATAGGAAAAAAAAAATTAAAAAATGCAGTAAGGAGCCCCTGGGCCTACCGCATTTCTCACCACCATGCCTTAAGAGGAAAACGAGGGGGCTACAATTTTCTGCCGGTTCCGAACGGCTAATTGAGAAAGCGCTTTTCATGGCAATGAATTTACCATCGGAGAACTTGCCAATTCCTCTTGAAAGGCGGAATTCGAGCCGAGAACCTCTGGGATAACAGGCAGACATGCTTGCTAACCATCACTCCATGGGTATCACAAGGCACGCAAGAAATTCACCTTAATCCGTTCTTTCGTTCGCGATATTATTATAAAAATTTCAATAGACAGTTAACAAAGTTTTTTTTACGTTTATTTATATCAATACCTATCGAAGCGAAGCTGGCAGGGTACCAGCACCCTTCAATTTACTTTCCAAATCTTGCAATAACTTCATTATGCTCACCACTTTCGCATTAGAAACAGTGTGTGAACTAGCAAAGCTCGATAAGAATCCTTTGTTAGTATACAAAAATTATAAGAACATAGTTTCTTCAAAAGTCACTGCCTACGAGTAAAACAGAATGTTAATTCGGAAATTTTGTTGAATCAGGTGCATTTTATTTGAAATCTCTTGTGCTGCTCTCCAAGCGAGCTTCCTCTGTGTATCTTATTTGTTGGATTCAATTGGCAAGCGAACCATTAACAACCCACCAAAAACTCCTTTTTACACAACAACTTTGTGCAATTTACTCTTTGTCTTACATGGTTTATTGTATCCTCTGTTCCTGTTCAACGAAGCAACACACAAACACACACCGACATTCCTCATTTTGTCAAGGGAGAAAGTAACTCAGCTTAGCAAATTTGTCAAAAGCTATGTTGCAAACGCAAAGCTTGTGTGTGTTTGTGACTATGTTTGCGTAAAGGAAGTGCAACAACTATTTATCTTGTTGCACGTTAAGTACACACGCTGCCACACTGCTCGTCGTTGCCAGCGTGCAGTGTTTGTGTTTGAATATTGCATCTGGAATTGCCTTAGAACTCATTTGAGCTATTTCATTAAAAATTTAAATAAACACATACCCATATGAGGGGGGTATGTGTGTGTGTGTTTGCATATTTTGTATCTGCATAGTGTATATTGTATTTTCTTAACCACCATTGTACAACAACAATGGTAGAAGATTGAGAGTGCTCTTTGGTTGGAACTTGGAAGCACCATTATTGCCCTACCTATCCTTCTGTTGTCAAAAACGAGACGCGAGCTATTTTGTGCAGACTGCAGCTATTGAAGAGCTTCGTGAGCTCCATACTTTTTTTTGTGAAGGTCTTCTCTACGCTGTTCCTAGATTGGCTGTATATAGAATGGATTTTACTTTTATGTTGTCTTTCATATAACATGAGATTCGTTATGTGTGTATTATTTGAACGTCGTTTTACTCAAAGCATAATAAATATTAACGCATACCTACAAGTTCCGTGAGTAAGGGTTTAGTTAAAGTTAAACAACCTTGCTGAGCACATGTGACAGTTAAAATACCCAAAGTCAGCAAATAATCCTTTTTTGGCTGGTTGTTTGTTCTTAATGAATGCAATAAATGCACTTTTAATTTAATATGTGCAGCGTGCAAAGAAAGCAGACAGATTATCATAGGTCGAAAAAATCGCTATCCTCTATGTACTGCACATTTTTACTGAACAGAGTATAGGGAAGTTTTGAATTGATCCGGAAGGCAACTCCTCCAACAAAAATTCTTTACTGTTGAGCTTAAGTGCTTTTTAAGCGTTATTATAGGCTTATCATTATACCAACTGAATAACTCCGCTACGAGGTTTGGGACATGAGATGCTGATATTGAGAAAGCACCTAGTTTGTGTAAATCTGAAACCATCTGCTCAGATGACCGTCCAAAACATACTTCAATTCCTAGCGAAAGACGATACTCATGAATTCAAACCTTGATCCTCCTAGCTAAGATGCAATACATGCTAACCAATACGAAGCGGGCACAACCCGAACACAGCAACGCAAGTTCAGAAAAAGCATTGTATACTGTTGAGTATACCCTTTTCAAAAACAAGACCATTTGTCTCGATCTTGAAATTTTCACGACGAGTTCATAAATGGAATATTAAAGTGATTACTTGCGTCGCTAACGTTCCTTTTTTATAAAGAAAAAAGATGATATTTCTCCGGAAGCTTCTGAGAAAGTATTCACTTGAGAGGATGTAGCTTATTGCGTTCCTTAATTTGTTTAAAAAGGTTCCCAGGACAACTTATAAGTTAAGTTTTTAAGAAACTATCATCGCATTTAGTCTTGTTATCAATGCATCTCTGTAAAACTATTCTCATCTCTCGGGTTGAAAAAGGATCTCATTTTCAGTCAATGGTTAAGCAAACTGGCTTCTTTTGCAGCCGTTGAAAGTGATCTGCTAGCACCTAGGTGTTTATTTCGGTTTTTAGGTAAACGGCAAGCCATTCAGTGTATAGTCCTCTTAACTTATACTGTGTGAGAAATCGAAATTTAAATAACAAAGTTGCCACAAGTAGCCATGAACTCACCTTTTCTATTATGTGATCAAAATGACTCTCTCGACATTATTGTGTACAGAACAGACTCAAAGATCGAAGTCATAAGTCATAGATCTGTGTCTGTGCAGGCAGGGTGAAAGTGATTTGGTACATAACTCTTGAGACCGATATCGGTTTACCATGTGGTTTAATGTGACAGGCTCCCAATTCGAAAATCTTCGGATAAATTTGAGAGACATTGCCTCTCTTGGATTGCATAGAGCATCGGAGTAGTAATAAAAACTACTATAACTTGCTCTGCAAAAAGAATAACGTATACCAAATCGATATGATTATATTATCAAGCTCAGTCGCGGTCACACAGCAAGAGGGATAATTTTGACCAAATACACCACAATGCAATAGAATACATGGACAAAACGTGAATTAGTAGATTCGTTCTCTCGGAACGTTTTCTTAATTGAATAAGATAAAATAAATACGGTGGTGCAATAGAGCGGGAGCCCCGGTGCTAATCGCTTCTCTCACGACCATTTTTTGTGAGGGAAATAAAGAGGATCTCGAACTGCAAACCATAAATTTTCAGCCGAATTCAAACGGCTAATCGAGAAAGCGCTTTTCATGTCAATTAGTTTGTTTTGGAACCATGAATCCCACACATAACAGGCTAACATGCTAACCATTATGCCACTAGCGCTTCTATTATCATGTTAAATGTTAATTTTGGAGAATAGATAACCTACCGCGTTAGTCTACGTCGTAGAGCGGTGACTACTTTATAGCCGCCTCATCAGCACCACCTCCTCATCAACGCTACAGCCTTATCAGCGCAGATAGAGATAGTAATTAGTTCCTTGAGAGGTTAGTTGAGACTTCAAACTGCGATAGTTAAGAGATTGCGTCTATGACAATGATTCAAACGCATTGCAAAGTTTGATATCATTAGGGAGGTCGTTCATAAGTAACTAGATGTTGCTTGAAACTAACTTATTGAAATCAAATTGCTAAAGATTGGGGGACCATCCCCTAGGGTAAGCTTAAGATGGCGACATTATTTTAAGATTCCTATTTATACTTACCCGTAAAAGTAGATGAGATATTATCAATGTTACTGAGTAATTGAAAGATGATATAGCATCCTACAGTTAAAAGAATTTTAAAGATCGGTCCAGGAGTTAAGCGTTGGAATACAATATCACCCGTTGCGTTACTGAGTTATAAGTGTTCAAAAAAATAGACTTTTGAACAGAATAGACTTCCTGTGGGTCTCTGTGTCAAAAGTGAGCTTTGTGATTTCATGTGACAGATACTCTCGGACGTTTAACAAAATATCCGAAACATTGCGTTTGCAGGCTTGGTTGAAAAATACCACAGAAAAAAAAAAAAAAAATTAATAGCATCGCCGCTGAAAGAGAGGGAAAGCAACAAAAAACAATTTCCGGATTTTAAAAAATTAGCTTAGTACAAAATTTGAAAACCCAATTAGAACTGAATTTAGGATAAAAAGTAAGGATGATAGCTCTGAGTACAGCGTATTAATGAGATTTCATTTCAATCTATACTATGCTGTTTTTGTGGTGCGGTTCAAGATGACCAACAGCTAAAACATTGGTAGTTTTGGAAGCTATTAAGTGGAATCAAAGCGACCTTATTTTTATCTACGCCATTAAAAACGAAAGGTTGCTTTCCGTTTCCAGGTAGTATACAAGAACCAGCAATAGGCTTGAGTGTTAAAGTAGCTTTTTCTTAAAAAAAACCAACGCAAGATCTACACCTCTACTCAGTCTAGTTCAAAAGCCACTATATCAAAGACAACCTGTAATGACTGCCCTCTGAAGTTTTTATACCAATAAATTTAAGTTAACCTTTTATGTCTCTGTCGTAGAATTGGTTTTAAGAATTCGCAGAATTCTCGTCACCCAAAAAAATACAAAAAGCTATATTTTTCCTCTGATCTAACTCATATTTCGTCTTTATATCAACTGATAAAGCAGCTTTCAAAAGGATGTTCCATATCAATTTTTACAGGAAATAGAAAGGAGTGATAATATTTCAAACGGAAGCGGATATAAAACAGAAATTGTCGGTGAATATCAGAAACTTAATAAAAAAGTGCTGTGTCACAACTTTGGCAAAGACCAAAACCTCCATATACATTTTGAATTATTATCAACTTCGAAACACACGACAGACACCATCTTGAAGTCTTTTTTTACATTTCTGTCCAATCTATCCTTTTGTATCTCTTAGTTTATTGAATTTTTTTTTTTTTATTCCAACTATTCTTCTTTTTCTAGGTCAGTGGTTATTTTTTGAAGTGGAAAAGAGGACATATTTGAGCAAAATACGACAACAGTTGCTGCTCTTGTGTAATAGTTGTAGTAGTTTCGTGAAACTTTTATAAAACATTTTTAAATTTTGCCATTTCTCGTTTGCTTGTTTGCAAACTCACTCACTCACATATAGTTCACTAAAATTACTAATTACTGTTGGCTATCAGGAAACAAACAATTTAAATTAAATGATAAAGTACCCAGGTAGGAACCTGAAACAAATAAAAAAGTTCTACCCAAAAACCATCAACATCCCCCCTAACTATGGTCGCTGAAGGACATCATTCACCATTCGTTTTTTGCTGTAGTTGCGACAAATGGTATTGTGTGTAAAAGTTCCACATCAAGGCATTCAGTTTAAACCACTACAAAGCAGCGAATGCTAATATCCTCAGCGGATGTATTGCTACCTATATCTTTCCGGCCAAAACGTACAAAACGCAAAAAGTTATGGACACTGTATGTTACCTTACTTTACCGTGGTTGTATCACTCAACCAGGAGTACAGCGAAAGGGCAATATGTTGCTTCTGGACGTTTTGTCGAGTTGAGCGTGTGTATCTTGTACAGTCAGTCATTGGGAATTGTATGCTTTGTAACCTGTATCTCTGTATTACAGGCTAATAGTGCGTTTTCAGCCATCCAACCGTGGATCGTACTTTTCCTGTTTATCACCTTTTAACTATTAAAGCAACGAGTTACATACTCTCGTGACCCACTTCGGTTACACAGTCGTCTTCATCAGTGTCTCTAATTGGTATTGAGAGAGTAGTGCGCATTGTGTGACTTGGGCGTGTGTGTTAACTTCTTTTTTTAAAGTTCTGACATCATTTTCAGATGGAAATTGTTGAATTTTTGATATTACTTTTCAGCGGGGATGGGACTTCAGGTACATACTGTCTGAAGAGTAATACAAAAAAAGTAAAAAAGTTAACACAACACCGATGACAGGTGCGGTGGTATTGCACAGGGAAACTATACTAGATAGCAAAATGCATATATTTTTTTTCTCTTTTTGCCTCCTATCGGATTTAATGAAATTAAGGGCATACATTTTTTATTAAAATCGTAGTCATAGCGATGTTGAAAATTTAGAGCCGATGGGATGTTTTTATGACAGCGGTTTCTGTTCAAATTAAATTATTTATTCAAATGATGGTTAAACATTTGCTTTTTTTCTGTTTTTGGTTGCTACATAAAATATTTAACTCTGGGTGGCAGAATAAATATATATACGGAAAGTGAAGTTTTCAAATGAATATTTTAAGGGAACTGGCCGACAAAAGCTCACTCAATTAAATTCTATCAATACGATAGGGTTTTGACCGGGACTAGGTAGATGATGTTGGTGGCGTAAGGACTTGATTGTCCGCCTGTTGCTTTAGAGTTCGAGGTTTTACTCCCAGAAACATCCATTTGTTTTTTCAAATAGTATTGCTTTTTATTAGGAATTTTAAGTCGACTGATAGTCTTCTCATTGCTATGAGAAAAGGTTGTTCGCTTTTATGAGGAACCGGCATCTGTGCTATAGGTGTGGTACCTAATGTTCGAATTCTATTTGACTAATATGTGTATCTAACCTCCATGATGTTCTCAGCTTTTCAAGTTGTTCTAAGCTAAATATCTATACGAAGGACTGCTTCGTTATATAAATGCATGGTTAAGGATTTCTTAGCCCTTTTCCACAGTTCAACATTACATAAGACTACTTATTGCGGCTCAAGAATCTTTTCATGGGCAGTAAAAAAATTGATAAGAAAATCAGAGAAGCCAGAAGCTGCACGAAATGTCGGTGGAGTATACTTCCATACGCAACGAGCACCAAGTTTACATTTGAATCAAAGAATTTAAGATTGGAATTCCACACCGGAAAATTGATTTAAGCCTTTAAACGTACTACGAACTTTATTTATGAACTGTGAACAACGCCGTGCCACCTACGAGGCTACGAGAGGTGAAAAGCTGGAGACTTCAACGCTTTCGAATGTCGGGCTCAATACGGTCTACTGAGAAGTATTTTTTAGTATATTTTGGTAACAAGTAGATGATTTTAATCAAAGTAGATGAGGAATGGAATCATGAATTGCTTTAGCAAAGAAGCAAAATTAGTTGATCATCGTTAGAAGATTTCGGAAGTTATTCGAAATACTTGATGGATTCGCCTTTTGCTGGATCTGTTCTTCTCAAACGAAGCATAAAAGGAAAGGTGCTGGTATTGATTATTCAAAAACAGTTTTTCGTATCACGTAAAAACGGTCAGCTATTATAAGACTAAGGTTGGTGTCACTTGAGAGAAGGCCTTATCTTGCCTTTTACCCGAGTGAGAAGAATAATTGTACTTACAGTGTTGGGGATAAGACAGTTTTTTATGTTTACTCAAATAACTCAGTTCGAAGCAACAAGCCATTCATTGTTTCAGGATTCTTATTCAGAGAAATTCGATGGGTATATCGGAATCAGCGAGTGGATATGCTTTGATGTCTCTTAGCAGTTTTAAACCCATTTTTTGTTGATTGAATAGAAAAGGACTGATCTTAAATCAATCGTTCAATAGTTCTTCTTCGTTTGTGAAATATCAACTCCAAGCGATCCTTCTACTGTCCGTTATTCCTTTGCGTCAATATATACACTCGCCATGAGCTTACATGAGCTGTTTGGAGAACGCTGTAGTTTGTGTTAGTTCGTTTGATAAAATATTTTTAAGTAATCTGAGGTGAAAAAATGCATCGTGTCATTTGTGTCGATTCGCTTAAAACGAAATCATTAGGGGATTTCTGATTATCAGTCTGAAACGAGATTATTGCAGTCGTTTTAGTGAAAAATTCATCCAACAGAAATGCCAACTAGCTTCATTTCATCCACTGCAACGAAAACCCTGGTATTACGAAAATGGCCAGCGAGCAAATGCAGCTTAATAAGAGGCAGTAAAGCAGCGATAAGATGAACGATTCAAGGTACACTCACAAACTCTGTAAGCGAAGAAGAAGTGACGACCACAAAATTCTTATAAAGAACAAAAAAGATCACGATAACCGAGCGATCGAGGAGATAGAGAGGTGCCGCAGCAGGACTGAGATATGAAAATTTAACAAAAGGTAAAACAATCTATCCGAAGCCTGACTCCCCGAGCTTTATAACCGAGACTATCAAAGAAATACCAGTAGAACCATAGTCGATGCCAGGAACATGAAAAGAACATTTCTCGAAACAAATATATTTATTCATCTAGTTATAAAATTGCATTTTAGACCACCAATACCACATAGAAAGGTAAAAATAAAAATATCTTATTCCAACAAGATCTGTCGAGCTACAGCAAAGCAGCAGGAGATCATCGGCCAGACATGATCAGAAGAAAAACATGTCTGATGAAATGAACCTCAGCTTAATATCCTCATCCTCAAGAAATGAAACCCTATAAATTGTACAAACTAAAGTTGCATAAAAGGTCTTCTACAGTTCGCCTACTACATTATGGTTGCCGTACAAGTTGAAGGTCTGAATCCGGCCTCAGACCAGCATCAATTTTCACGTTAAGAGAAACCCAGAAAATTCATATCAACACCTACTTTCTCCACCGTAAGGCCGAATATGGCAGTTTCTACACATACAAACTATACAGATCAGTTTCTGGTTTTTTTATGTCAGCGAAACTAGTCCGTTTATCTAAGATGGCGATAGAATGAACTCACTTCGCTTCATCATGGTTGAAAAGAGCCTTTTGTGATGTCAATAAAAAAAGAAATTTGACAAGGCGAAGCTCTGTCATGCGACTTTTTCGAAAACATTCCTTAAAATATAGGTGCAAAACTCACGGGTCACGATTTTTCAAAAGTCTGTTTGTTGATACAATTAGAAGTACACAATTTGATAGTCTTAAGACGAAAACAAAGAAAATGGGTTCAACGGTAAGTGGAAGCATGACCATTGACCAGGTTAATGTTGAACACAAGAAAGAACACCCAACAAAGATATAAAAAGCAATTGAGTAGTAAAACATTTTCAAGACCTTTATCATTCCGGTGTGTATGATGCAGACACATCGATTTTGATATTACCGAATGAGAACACTTTTAAAATGTTTCGATACGAAACCCTTCGGGTAATCTTTATTTCAGTCTATATACAAGTGGAGACGAGCATTTCACCAAGAACTGAACGGGATATACAACGACATCGACCTAGTCAAGAGAGTTAAAGTCCAACGACTTAAATTGTTGGGTATTGCAAAGCGAATACACAACAATGCTCCGCCCTGGAAAGTCTTCAAATCTAATCCCGTCTATCAAATCTATGGTGTCCAATCTAAGGCGTTGCAGGAGAGAACAATCGTGGCTAAAAGTAACATTATAAGGTGGGTGGATGACCTTTACCAACTTTATGTTTCACAACAACGGTGACTACGATTTTTCTCTTGTCGCTTTGAGTTAATGTTTAAAAAATGCTGCTCTAAGTAAAAAGAGTTTCGAGCCAATGGAGGTTCCACTTGTAGGATAGTTTCAAGAACTGAATTTATAGGACTAGGGAGCCTAAATAAACCCGTTTTTCACCTCGTGGACCAAAGAACCCTGCAAGGTAGGGCTTAAGCATTTTGAAATAACTTTTAACAATAACAGTTTCCTAGATTTCAAACTCACTTTGAAGAGACTCAATAAATGCTTTTTTTGAATTCAAGTGCTCATTAAGGACATATGAGTACCTTTATAATAAGTTTGTTCGCTATAGGGTTGCCCTCTGGTCGCCACAAAGTGTTTTTTGAGAAACCTAAAGTCGCCCTGAGTGTCAAATTGAGTGTTTTTTAAGCCCTAGGTTTTTCATCGACTCGCTCTAGGTTTTTACTGTGTTAAGCGGCTCATGTTTTTTTATTCGAATGACAGGGATGTGTGGTGATTTTTTTTTTTTTTGAATACTGGAAAACCCAGGTTCTTTTGACAACTCATAGGGTTGTCAAGAAAACCTTGGTCAGCCCTGGGTAAAGTTCAACGAACAAACCTTACGTTACAAGCTGACCCGCCCGGCGCGGCGTAGCTGGGGTTATACGGTGATCTAGTGTATAGCTTTGAGTCCGCAGATGAAAGTCTTTATGCTCCTAAAAGTATATTAAAGTAAAGTACGGACTCGATTAATGCAACTAATAGAAATTCGGGCAGTTGCAGTAATCCAGGTTGTTGCACTTATACTGGGTCATATTTTCTTTGACACAAATTATGTTAGAAATATCATATTTTTTTTTTTTTTTTTTTTTTAAGATAGCGGAAATGCTATAAAAAGAACTCGTGCTTTGTTCTTTGCTTTTGAAACCATTCATATAAAGCCTTTTGCATTTGTGGATACTCAGAAGCCTTCATCGTAACTCGTTTCCTTGGTCCGGCCACAAATTGTCTAAGAGCAATTTTTTTTTTTTAATTTGGCATATTTTTAATTTAATAATTTGTGAACTTTATATTTTTTTTACAATTGTCTTAACTGAAGAACCCTTTTCTCGTTGTGATAAAATATCACATCTATTTTTAGTTGAGAATTTTGTAATTTTTTTATGTAACCCCCATCCTGTATGAATTTTTAGTAAACACTAACGAGATCGCATCGCAACCCACTCAAGTAAACACAGATGCATTTTATGTGTTTGTTCATAAAAAATAATAAAAAATAAAGAAAAATAACAGCAGGAATATAAATCTAAAGAAGAACGTGAATATAAAAAGTGGATAAATAAACACATGAAGTTGCATTTATCGAGGTAACTTTTTTGAAAAGTTGCACTTATAGAGTCAAGACGTGTTACGATTTTAGTGTTGCGAAAATCGAGGAGTTGCACGAATCGAGGGTTGCGCAAACCGAGTCCGTACTGTATTTAAATTTGCATTCAATTTTGGAAATCTGTACAGCAGTTTTTATGTTCCACTTTACGTTCTCTTGCCTGTGGGAATATGGGAATGAAATATAGTTCATGCTACTCGTGGATAATAAAGAATTCTAGCCTTGAAAGCATTTTTGCTCGGCCAATTACTTTTTAATGTCTCAGCTATGTTTCGTTCCCTAAGAAACGGCCAATGTTTCTTTCGGGGCTCTAGACCATATTTGTTCAAAATTCCATTAAAATCGGCTCAGTAGTTTTGGGAAAATAAACAAACGAACAAACAAATGCTTCCTCTTCCTACTGGTGTAAAGATGTAGCACAGTGCGCGCCTTTAGGAAATTAGAAGAGGAGTATGTAGGAGATACCGATGCACATTGGCTTAAGTCACTGTAGATCGCAATGCAAAAGAAAAATAGAGTTACGTAAAGCATTCTATGTTCGCGTTTTGCGGCTAAAATATGAATCTCTATATTTGACTGTCAGTCCGAAGTTGGGCTCAAGGTAATACTGAAGATGAGCCATCATGTCGAGGCGGGTGTTACGGCTTAACTTTTTTGAGTTGGTTGTTTCACTAGAGTAGTGTTTGCGAAAAAGCGATCAAAAGGAGTGAGCAAATAATGTTTCGACGATGTCCAAGAGAATTAATCGATCCGACAACTGAGCTATTGCTACTGGACAGAAAACAGCATTTTCATAGAAATCTAAAATATCTGAAATTTTTCTCAAACATTTGTTATACAGGGTGTCCCGTAATTCGTTTTACATACTTTGGGATATGATTCTTGGTCATATTCTAAGAAAAAAATTGTTTACAGTAAAGTCCGTTTCTCAAGTTTGACATCACTTTTTGACAATTTAAAAAAAGTCTAACTTTGGTGTACCCTAACCTGTGTTAAATTCGATATCTCTGTCAATACAGATGATAGAGACCTTATCTTAGAATTAATTTTTTGTAGAAATAACAATCTTTAAGAATGTATTTAAGTCGAGCTTTCATAGGATAAGGGTTGCCAGATTTTCAATTTTAAGTGGTGTCCAAATTTTCTTTCCGAAACAAAGTTTTGACTTCACAGAAAATACCTGATAAACATAGAGTTTCTTTATTTTTTACAGATGAACAAAACAATTATAAAAAAAAACTTAGTAATAAGTGCACTCAAAAACCCATACATTTTATGATACTTGGAAAAAACTAAAACAGGTAAAAATTCTAATTTTGTCTTTTTTACGGTTTTTTATTGCAACAACTTGCAAAGGGAGCAGTTTTCCAAGAACTTTTAGTAATTTCTTATGTATTTTATACAAATACAATTATAAGAAGTGCTCAAAGTGTCCTCCTTCGTTTTGAACGCATGCCAGAGCCCGTTTTTGGATTTCATTGTGGGTGTTTTTTTAAATTGTCAAAAAGTGATGTCAAACTTGGGAAACGGACTTTACTGTAGAACAATTTTTTTCTTAGAATATGACCAAGAATCATATCCCAAAGTATGTAAAACGAATTACGGGACACCCTGTATTTTGCTAAAAAAAATTAATGAAAAAACAACCCCACAGATTTGAAATTGAAGTTAAAGTCATCTGATACACACTCTTACCCAAACTCAAGGTTTATAAAAACTTTTTCTTAAAGTCATCTCAATTCAAGAACAAAAATTTAATTATTCAATGCCATACACAGAATGAACAGATTAAATACACCGCACGTATCTATCATAAATCGAGAGTCCTTTACTTCAAATAATATACTTCTATGCCAAACAATACCTACCACTCGACGATAACCAGAGATTATATTTACTTTTCGACACACACTAGCTATGCAAATAAATATTTAACATTTTGCCAATTGCTATACAGAAACTTATTTTCCCTGTCTGCAATGGCGCCCCATCATCGATTGGTATGTACCGCCAATCTCTTATAAACTATACAATATTTATGTACTCACATACAAAATCAAACAAAAACAAACAGAAAAGCAAACAAAGCACCAAACAATCAAAACATCGAAGCAGTTGAAAATTATTATCAGTAGGTACAATCTAATTCCCAATTGACGTTTGCAAATTGCATGTGTATTACTCAAGGGCGCGTATACTATACAGCAACAATCACCCACTCTACAAAATATTTTACATAGCCAACAACAACGTCTATGAAATATCCTTTCCATTGGACCCGATTTGAAAACCAATGTGCAAAGTTGCAATGAAAATTCTGCTCAAATAAACTGGTAAACTAAATTAATGTAAATATTAATCAATTTTAATCAATGTCACTTCCGTTTCCACTCAACATCTGCAATCTAGCATTTTAGTCACCCGAAACACTTCTTCTACCAACTTCACCTACCTATCTCTCTACCAACATAAATAACAAGCCCTTTCTGGATGGCGATGGGAGTGACATAGAGTTAGAGGAATTCTATATGTAAATGTACAACTGAACTGTTAGTTGAATTTCAATCTGCAGCCGGTCGACCCGAATGCACATTCAAATCAGAACCTCGAAGGGTTGAAATTGCAAAAACCAATGTAAATACAGAGAACATTTTGCAAGGGAATGACACGATAACATCAGGTGTTGTTCAGGATAGCAGCAAATGCAATGTGCCACAGGGTGGCCCTAAAAGCAGCCAGTACTGTGTATAGTCAAAAAGCAAATAAAAGTTTTGACATTTGGCTAACAAGGACATTGGAAATGTGTGTGTTATAAGAGAATAGAATGGTGAATGGAGTCTCGATAGCAGCGATGAAAATTGGTGCAAGCCAACATTAATGGAATTCGCATTTATGTTTTCGATGGTGGAATTTATGGCCGATCGATGTCCTGAAGATAAGGTCTGTTGATTAAGGTTAATTCTTTTAATCAAAGCTGCATCATACTTACATAGTGAATTAAGTTCGATAAATTGTTTAAGATAGAAGAATCAGAACAAATTGCTGTGCAGTAAGAATATCACCGCAGCGAATCTCCACTTTGTCGTAAGAGGCGACTAAAAGGAAATCACATGATAACATTAAAATCAGTCCAGCGACAGCAGTAACACTTTAATACGTTCCCAGAAGTGCGCTTGCTAGGTTTTGCATGACTGAAGATCACAGGTGTAGTAATAGAGAGATCTATAACTCAAAACGTGGAGCATGCACGAATGCACGTCTTTAAAATTGCAAATACGTTTCGCTAAATTTCGTAACATTTGGAGTTTTATGGAAAAAATTACCAATAATAAAACCCGCCAGGCACTACTGATACTACGTATTTGTTCCTATCCTGGACCGAGCAGAAATTATGCTCGGGTCAGAGCTACACGGAGGTAGGAAAACAATGCTACGAATTACACAAATAGTAAAGTTGAAAGTATGACTGGTTGAAGCTTCGAACCAGAAAAGAAGATGAGAAGGAGTCGAGGAGGCATCTTGTGTGCCGATTTTTTTGACTCAAGGACCAAAGATCGGATCTTCGAACCGGAATCATCCTTGCGGAATAGCTACTTACCAGCTTTTGATTTCGAATTTGTGATCATTTGATGTCTCTTAAATTGGTGATGGAAGGAAAGGTGCGGAATATTGTCGGTGCTCACCAAACTGGATGCGAACAGGCGCGAAAACATAGATTTTAGCTAGATTTTCACAATCTAGCTACTTATTGACATCCAATTAGACAGCTATTTGTTTGTTGGCTGAAATTTTAACGGAAATGTTGGAAAGGCAAAATACGGTTATGAGAACTGCCATGAAGGTATGGGACACGGCACCAGGAACTCTCGTAATGAAATTATACTAAGTATTTGTAGATCACATGATCTTGTCGTATTAAATACTATGTTCATGAAACAAGACAAATACTTTGTCAGCAGTGGTGAAAGTGGAAGTGGAAGAAGAAAGTTGCAAAGTGATATTTGGTAAATATGTCACCCAACAACACTGTTTTTTGCCGACAGAATTTTTGGATGAGGCGGTGAAAGAAAGGAAACAAATAAGGGCATAAAAAGGTTGCATTTGCACAAAATTTATTTTAAGCACACCACAACATTTGTGGAAGTGTCTACAACAAACTAAGATTGAGCCAAGCCATTGCAGGCATTCTTATGATTAATTTGAAGGCCCTTTATGACGATCAGTTGCCAGTTCAGTTGTCAGTTCAGTTGTCAGTTCAGTTGTCAGTTCAGCTGTCAATTCAGTTGTCAGTTTAGTTGTCAGTTAAGAAAGACAGTGTATTTAGACTTCAGTTCAGTGTTCATTAGAGCTTTCATTTTACGTGTGAGCAGCCAAAACTCAGTTTAATATGAAAAATGAACTGACAACTTACGGGAATTTTTCCTGTTTCAGTAAGTTTCAGCTAAACTCTTCAGTTCTTGAATTTGATGTCGAAATTCACTAAAAGCTTAACTAATAGCTAGACTGCTGAACTGTAGCTGAAATGATCGTCTAAAAAGGGCTTAAGACAGTGGTAAGTCAGAAGAGAGTGGTATTCAAAGCATGCTCTAATCCCTCTTCTAAAATGAACACTAGCTTCGAAAGCGTATACAAAAGCTGCAAGAAATAGGCAGGTGCAAACAGCTCAAAGCAAAGAGAATGAATGGGCGCATATTGGGAGGTGATAGGAAAACTATACTTCTTGGCTGCTGATGCAATGAAAGTTATTTCAGTAATAAAAACAAAATATTAAAAAGACAACCATCTTTGAAATAGCAAAGCAAAGAGAGGTTAGTTATAAAGGCATGAGGATTGATTGGCATTCTCACAGCCCACAACTCGTTGGGTACACCCACATGATGAGAATGGGCTTTAGCACATCCGACTTATTTAGATGATGCCAAGACGATGAGGCAGAGGAAGGATTATTCCACTTCCTCTGTGAGTGTCCTAGCTTGGCTCACTCTAGAAAAAAAAACCCTCGGAGAATACTGCTTCGGCGAACTGGGCGACATCTCTAATCTCCCATTGAGGAACGTCCGGAGATTTACTCAGGGCTCCAAATGATTCATTGGCGGTTCCCTACCCCAATAAACCAATCACCAACCCAACCCTCTACCTCTCCGGGGGAGCACAATGGATCCTTGAGATCCCTCAGGTTTGTTGCGGGCAAGCCAGCAACTGTTGCAATACAAAGTATAAGGATACCAATGGAAAACATTTTGGTTCTTTAAGGATTTGCAAGCTGCACTGGTTTAATATGAAAAAAGATTCGATTGACATCAGCGAGATCTAAAATGGGTGGCTTTAACGCAACGAGAAGTTCCAAAGGCGTATTTGCGGATTATTGGGATATGAATGCAGGAGCGGTGAAGTATTCAAAGGAAATACTTCGGCCGTTGTGCAAAGGCAGAGTGTTCAGTAGGTAGGCCGGATGCGTGGGTTCGAATTCCGCTCTAGGCATCTACTTTTCTTTCAGCCTCCCAGTTTCATCTGGACGCCGCCGCCGTCCTTGGGGTTATATATGAAATTACAACCACCTTATTTTAATCTACTGCAGCACAAAAAAGTGAAGGCTGCGACCCTGGACCGACAATTTATACATTTATGGATACCGTATTATAGTCCAACAAGGACTGAATACTTGTTTGTCCATTTTTTGATCCAGATATGCCTATCCAGATATTTATAAGAAAAGTAAAACAACTGGGATCAATGATTTAGTTATAATGAAGACATTCTGATGATAAAATCAACCATCGACCAAGCGTAGGGTGGATGAAGTGGTGAGAAAACTCCATCATCTTCAGTGATAGAAAATTTACCCTTTAACTGAAGAAAAGACATTACACTACGGTTGTGCGTACAGTACTCACATTCAGATCGCAATATTGAACAATTACCAAAAAGTATGCTGGCAGCTGAGATAAAAATGCTTCGTACGTTTGATCGAATAACAGACACTAAGATCCGTAAAAGCCCTCAAGTCAGAAATACCATCTCGGAAAAAAAGAGCACGACGAGCTCGAAATCTGCTTTTGGTTGCCCTCAGACAAGAGAAAACCGAGAGGCTTGCCGACGTTTTCTGTGGTAGATAAGCTCGGCGTTCCCCAAGTAGATCATTAGTTTGAACCGAAGCACGACCTACAAAAAAGCAATATCATACGATCAAAGACAGATTTACAAGAAACAAAAAAAAGGTAAATGATCCACTACAAAACTCCTGGGGTAGACAAATGCAAAAAACATCTTCATTTAGTAGGAAACAGAACATTAGGAAAAATAGATTCTGAGGTCATTGCGCGCAGTTCACACGCGGTTCACAAGTGAGGCAGATTTTTATGTGGATGAGCTGTGATCCCTTCGAGATCACGATACTCCTAACATGGGAAAAATTAAGAAAAAGTGAGAGAAGTTTGAAGAATCGAAATTTGACAAGGCCCTTATTGAAGTTCCTCTATAGATTCGCCTTTCTTTATTTTTTTTTTTGTTTCCTTAATCTCGATTGTGTGCCGGTTTAAAATTTATTGAATTTGAATTTCCTAGACCGCACCATGAATTTCAGACCATTGAATTCACTCTTGACGTCTTACAATAACCTAAACTGAATTAACTAAATTTCACTCGCATTCCAACGTCAATTCCTATAAGACATTAATTGAAGAAAATTTTCCTCCCAACTTCCCTGCATTCCATTCCAAAAACCATTGGATTTTATGTTAATTACCCAAATTCCAATAATGCACTCTCTTGCCATCTGTGGAAACAATATTCATGTGCTCATGGTCTGCTCACACCCGAGCATAAAATAAACCAACTCCTTAAAAAACCAGAAAAGAAAAAGTATGCTGATTGCACGTGTAACCACCGCAAAACAAAAATTAAATGTCTAAGCAGAACACATACTCGTGCCGTACCTACAGAAAGTCTCCGAGAAAAAAGTTAACATTTTCAACAAACACTAAAAAATAAATAAATTACTTGCATACCTACAGTCCCATGCACACGACCACTCAAGCCATTCCACCACAGACTACACAAAAAGCCGTGCCCTATATTCGATTTGATGCCACTGTGTTCAACCCCTAATGAAAGTAATTTCATTTTCCGGTTATTCGCCATTTCCTTGCGCGCCAGGGCAAAGGCTTATAATGAAGTATTTTCGTTTCGTTGGCTACTTAGAGAGTTTTCGATTCAACGACCACCCGCAATGTGTGGCGAACGGCCATTGTCCAAGGGTTTTTGTGTGCTTCATTGCTGGACAAAGTGTTGGCACAAACGTAAATAAAAAAAAAAAAAATCATCCGACAACAATCCGAACCCAAACGACTACATTAAGGAACCAAAACAAACATGCTCGGTCTTTGTCGCATGAATGAAAACGAATAAAAAAAAATCAGGATCACGATGAACTCGAAAACACAATGCCAGGCTACTAAAGCCGCAATAAGCAGTTGCAATTTAAGTCTTGCCTAATTATACATAAATTCCATATTGAACAAGGGATTTTCTTCTAGGCACCACTGTGGTTCGGCTCTGGACCGAAGGGAGAGCAAAAACAGCAGCCGTACACAATACTACAGAGCCAATATTACTTGGAAGTCAAAGGACATCAAACCTACCAACAACAACGGTTCGTTGGCTATGTGCGGCCAGCTTAGCTGAAGGTTAAAATAAATCCAATGCATGGCAGAGTAGGTAGGTATTTATAACCAAACCTCATTGCTCTCAGGGAGCCAAGATTTTTTTGTCCGTCATTTTTCTTCCTTTCTTTTTTTTTTTTTTTTTGTCTACACCAGCAGAATCCGAAGTGAAGGTTAGGTATTATAAACACACGGCGAAAACATAGAAAATACTTACCTACAGGCACACACGAACAAAGAAACCCAAAAGGATAAGATTGCTTACACAAAACAAAAACAAAAAAACGTAATCCCAAACTTTGGAGTTGCAGAAAGTCAGCAAAAACTCTAGTTTCGCAGATGAAGCCTGGCAAAGCCACTTCTCATACACAAGCCGGCAAGTGTATGGAGGCTGGGGAGTCGTCTGCGAATGGCAATAGAGCCTAGCCAGGGCTAGATTTATATTTTGTAAGGCCTATGGCTCAAATTCTATGGCATCCCCAATGAAATCTTTTAAATGTAGGGTAATATGTGAAAGCACATTAAGTTGGCTCGTAACATTTAAGGCGACTATCCTCCTCTAATCGCTGAAAGTTACATGAAACAATCTCTTGACGATACAATCGACGGTAGACGATTGAACGATAGTTATCTTAAACGTTACAAAATTCAGGCACTGGTCATTGAACATTTTCGACGAAAAGGTAGACGCATCAGATAACATAGTACCATTAAAACCGTAAACACTGAATCAGGAGGGATCCATTAAAATTTCCCTACAGCGGCAAACCGAAAAAAATTGATAAACCCCTACAGAGTTAGACATTACAGTTCGACGGAAACCTTAGTCGGTTGAGATCATCTTCAACTTTGGTGTCCAACCTAAGACGTGCTTTTGAAAAACCGTCAAGCCCGAGATTTGTTGTCAATCCTTTCTATATGTAGCAACCGGTGCAGTGCAATAAGCCCCACGGCAGTAAAAAAAAAGGAAATAACACCCACTTTGAAGAGGAAATTAGATCCGTCAAAGAAAAAAGAATTAAGAATCATGGCTTTTGTTGACATTTAGAAGCAGTATTTATAAGAGTCTGATGCACATGGGATATCAAAATGAATTTTCCTTCGTTTGATCAAAAACATAATGGATGTGCTTAATGCACTCATTCTAGTTTCTTTTAATTTAAAGGGAAAAACATTTTGTGGTACCACAAAACAAAGCTCCAAAACTTGGACACTTATTTCAGACTTCCGTGGATATAAATCCAAAGTTCCTGTATGCTCCAGTTCCCAACATAGAGCTCCTAGCTCCTTGTTAGTTCACGCGAATTTTTTACGCTCAAATACAAACCCGAACTTCTCGGAGTCAAATTTCGATCATTTCGTTTCGTCCGAATTTTTCTTTTAACACCACACATCCATACTCCTCTCGGAAAATTGAAAAGCGAAGTGAGCAAAATTGGCCTTCGGGTTGTACGGGCTTAAGTGGTTGAACATACGAAGTTTTATGGACGTGTGTTCCTCTTTCGTATGCCAAAATTCACAATAAGAGTATGGACTTATGTCTAGTGGAGTTACGTCCCTATGCCAGTTTATTTACATTGAGAATAAGTTAAAGTGAAAACGGTGAAACTTCTTTCCATTCCGAAATGGTATTTAAGTTTGCAGAAAATAGAAATAAGGCCCGCAGCTCTTACTGCGATTTCATAGAAGAAATAACTCCCGTAGGCCTCACTTCCAAAACAAAGAGGAAATGATACACACAGGTCTTTTTGCCGCAGGCTTTATTGCACTGAACCGTCGCGTCGCGTTGCAACCATAGTAATCTCGCGTGTACTCTTGTAGCTATTCTCATGCCGCGCTGAGGATCACACACTTCGTTGTTGAATCGTCTTCTCCAAAAATAATATTTTTATATACAGGCCCAAAATTCATTGGGAGTTTGCTTCTCTTTAATCGAAGAAGGGTTTCCTTTGCATTCAAGATAAAGCCCATGCTTCCGCATCATAAAAAGGATTTTATTGGCTTTCCCATATGGAGTTCTATATCCCGAGGTATAGCGTCATTGGCAAGAGCCATTTTCCATTTGATCCCAATAGATTTTCTTTTCTGTTCCATACAACTGAACCTGGGTAGTCAAAGTCCTGTCCTACCTCGAGCTATGTCTGGTAGTTCGCCGCAATTTTAAAGAGGCTTTACTCTGCCAAGCCGTGGTGCAGTCGTATAGTGTTCAGTAGATAGACCGGACCCCGGACGCGTGGGTTCGAGTCGCACTCTGGGCATCAACTTTTCTTTCAGCCTTCCAGTTTCATATCGACGCCACCGCCGAAGCCCATTAGGTTGTTTAATTACTAACACCTTATTGCAACACACAAAAAGGGAAGGCTGCTACCCTGGTAGTACCGGAAATTAGGTCTGAGTTCTCCATATTGGCATATAAGTCTCCTCTTTTATAAAAAAGAAAAAAAAAAACTCTGGCAAGATTTTGCTTAGCTATTTTATCTATTTTACTTTTCTGAGCTTTTCCCAAGGAGATGGAAAACAGTTATAGTCCAGCCTGTCTTTGGCCAATAATGCTCTTCCAATTATCGTCCAAAACAGAAGAGGTCTCCAATGCCGTGGAAATAGTAAACAGCCTTTAACTAGTGACTGTATTGAAGAATGAAAGCCCCATAATGACTGACAAACGATTACGGAGTAAAATCTTCACTGGTGATGGTATGTCTCGTTGAAAAGTTAGTTAGTTATTAAAAAGTTTATTCATTCATTTAAATCTTAAAACTAGTACAGCAATAAAGATGTTTAAGTGAATAAATAAAGGCTATCATTCTTTAACATAAAGTTAGTGTTGAATGATGCTTTCTAGAATTAATTGTATATTGATAATAACTAATGTGGGGTGACAATCAGGATATATTTAATTAAGAAACAATAAATAAGTTAAAAATTTTTAAAGGGTCTTACAATGATAATTTAATTGTCTTCTCCTTAGATACTAGTTTCATTGCCATGATAAGCGCTTTCTTCATTAACTGTTCGGGATTAGCGAAAAATTGTATGTCACTTCCGTTCCTAATGCTTAGGGCCCTGGTACCCTCCGATATGTTGCGTCACCTTAGGTATGTTTGCAGGCTGTTCAATTTTAGGATTGATTTATTCTCATGAACGTTGTCTAAAGGAATAACCGCTTGACCAATAGAAGCGTCGCATGTTCGTGAATTGGGCTGAGCAACAACTTGAAAATGATTCGGATTTTCATCGACAGCGTCATTGGGCCGTACTTCTTCAGTTGTGATCAAGACCGGCACGTTACTGTGAATGGGGATCGCTACCGTTCAATGATAACCGAATATTTTTGGCCCCCGGATGATATGGACCTGGAGGACATGTGGTTCCAACCGCGCCACAAGCCACATGGTGAATGTCACTATCAATTTATTGGAAACCAAGTTTGGAGAATGTGTTATCTCACAAAATGGTCCAGTCGCTTGGACACCTCGGTCGTGCGATTTGACGCCGTTAGACTATTTCCTGCGTAGGGCTATGTCAAGTCTATGGTCTATGCCAACAAGCCAGCGACGATTGATAAACTGCGTACGAATATCGAACGTGAAATTGCAGCAGTATCGGCCGATTTGCAAGCGATTTGCAAGCGTGCCCGTGGTGGCCATGCAAAAGAAATCGAGTTCCATACATTAAGGCATCCAACGTACCTTCCTTCACAAGAATAAATAATTTTATTGATATCCAAAACCGTTTTTGTAGCGCTCTTATTGAAAACTCCGATATAATTCCCATGTTTGGGTAGGTGCTACTCAAGCATCATCGCGCCTGCGTGTAGGTTCAATTGATTCTCTGGATTCTGGAACATTGAAAAAGTTTCGTGTCAGACAGTTCATTTACTGAAACAATTTAGCCTTAACACCCGCCTCGCAAGGAATGGGCATCAGTTCTCCCTTAAACCCAATGTCGCTCGTACAGTTAAGTACAGAAAGATGGGAATCCCTTACCAAACTCAATTTTCCCATTGCATTGCAATGCACAGAAATTCAAAAATAATGTGAATCGGTTTCTCCTTTCTTGTTTTTACCTAATTTCCTAGCACCCCCACAAGGGTAGTCACAACCCCCTGAAGTGCGCGTAAATTTATAAATAGCTTTACAGTTTAGTAATGAACAAAAAACCAAAAACTTTAACTTGCGCCTGAAGTCCAAAATATACTCGATGCGCTCTTTACTCTCAGTAACATGTTTCACCATTGGTGCTATATCAGTGATTAGTAATTTATATATCAGCCAACAAAAACTGCCTCACCAACTGCCAGCCAGCCCTTAAACAACCTGGTTAACAGACTTGAATTCCCTATTTCGCAAAGTCACGGCATAATCGAGGATATATAAACGGATGTGAACAGAAAACGAGGCGCGCTTTAAGGATGAAACTTTTTCAAATTAGAATTTGAGAAATGTACAACAGTAATGAGTTCGGTGGCAGTAAACACTTATACACAGTTGAATTGAAAGACGAATAAGCTCCGTGCAAAGACATTTCCCAAATGAATTTATTTTGTGTTAATGATAATGAACCACCAAAGTCTTTCGGATGAATATCTACATAGTTGAGTATAGTAAAAGTCTTAATAGACAGTCAACAAATAAAAAAAGGGTTGATCCCAGGAAGGTTTTTCATCATCAACAACAGCCGTTGGGTGTTGGGTCTTGGGTGGGTATACATTTTCATTTACTGCATCAGGCTGAGATTTTCTAAACAGTTAAAGAGATCCAAGTTAGTAACACCAGCTAGACACTTGGGTTGGGAAGATTTTTATGACAAATGTTTTCTCATTGACTTGGCAAAGCAATATATGTTTAGGTATTACATAAAAATAATAATAAAAACAAAATGCTTCCAACTTTATGTGCATACCGTGCAAATAGCAGATGAAGTGCACAAGCCCAGAGTTGACTATATAGCAAAGCAATTCCTAGAACTCTAAGGCTATACATAAAAGTCCACCCCTCTTAAAGGATGCCTTCAGATTCATTAAAAGTTAGTGCCTTAAAGCTGACTTATATATATATAAGTAGGTAAGTACCTACTAACTATAAAAAAAAAACAAAATTAATTACTGAATAGCTGTGAAAAAGTTCTTCAGCGAAATTCAATGAATTACGACGACATTTTTCGGAAGGTTGTGGCAAAGTGAAGAATTAAACAGCATTACGTATATAAACTCACTTATAAAAGTTTATTGGAATTAATTAAGTACACATTCTTCGAAATCTGAAAAAAAAATTCACGAGTTTCTTGTTTAATGCATTTCCAACAATTACTCTTTATAAATACCAACATTTTTGGAGATGACTTCATAGCTAGACGTTTTTCAATTATTTTTTTTTTAGTGAACGAAAGTGTAAAGCTAAAAGTCAGGACTAATTTTAAGGTGATTATCTTTATCTGATGAAATTTTCAAAGAATTGTTCGCTATTTCCGTTAGCAAAATAAAATGTTACTTAAGCCCAAACAATGGGAACATAGAAATGACGATATGTAACATCGGAATTGAAATCCTCAATGTCCAACAATTCTGTGCAAAAATTCTTTAAAAGGGTCGCTGTTATGTCGCAACACTGAAAAAAGATTGCGATGCTTCTTTTGCGAAGCTGGGGTATAACTCAGGGTGTCCAGGGTCTAACCAAGGAAGCTGCGTAAGACTTGGGCTTCGGCGGTCCAACTTTCCAAGAAATGAATACCAGGAGACGGTCGGTTTAACTTTAATTAACTCTAATTTTATTATAAGGTCTATTCTGAGGATCGGTTTACAAATTTTAACAAAATTTATTCTGATTTTTGCAAAAGAACAAGTCTTAACGAATAAAGTTTGTCCCTGGTGCTAGTCCACGAAGTGGCTGGCATCGATCTTCTCTTGGGTAGCGGATTGGGAATATGGTCGTATACCCCGGCAGCTGTTTCCTTTGTTCGGCAGCGGTGAACTCATACCTGACTCTGCGTTAGGCAGTGCACTCTGTCGGCGGCAGCGGATTTCGTAGCAAAGGTCTGCGTTGCGTGGAAGGCAGAACAATTTAATAGTGCCACGGACTGCGTAGGAAGTGCCGGCGTTATATAAAACGGCAGAGCAATTTGTCGGCGTTAGCGGACTTCGTAGAAAGTGCGTGCGTCTTATTTCGAGGCAAAACACTCTGTCGGCTTCGGCGGACTTCGTAGAAAGGGTCTGCGGTTGCGTACGGTGATGCGAACTTTTTCTTCAGAGACGGACTATGTCTATCGATAAAGAGAATCCATCCGCTCGGCGCACCAAACGACGCAACGAATAGATCTGCTTTACGAAGACTAAACGGCAAGGAGAATTTTCACGCACGGCCCACCAAAAGCCGCAACAATGTATTTCCTATAAGGAAACTATCAAAGTCAAAAAAAAAGAAAGGAAAGAAATACTTTCACGGGGGAGGAGAAAAAGTAATGAATAAGTTCTTATTTAATTGGCCCACCGAAAGCCACAACAATAAAAAACTACGTAAATCTTTTTCTCAATTAAGGTGAATAAACCACCTCTACTTATTGACTTTTTCACTGAAACAAAATGTGAATTGTAAGTCAGTGACAATTTTGCATATAAAAATCGAATGGCCATTGCCAATGTATTTCCCCATAAGGAGATGCACACAAAGTGATGAGGTACGGAAAAGTAAACAATGTTTGACCTTAGAGTAGGCATTTACTTTGTACTGTAATTACGTATGGGGATTTTAATATGAAAAATACGTACAGTGCTTTGATGCGGTGTGTTGGAAGTGGGGTAGGTAAAGAAATTGTGACGCTTCGTCACAAGATCAATTCTTAGTATTCTTTAAGACTTATTTTATTAAACAAGATACCTTATTTTAACAAACTATCGTATTTCAACTATTGATTTAAGGCAAACTTAACTATGAGAATTGAGCAATTCATGTAAAATGCGGACATCCAAACGTCAAATTGTGGAAAGTGTTTTATGGTGGGAAGTGTATGGTGCTGCCAACAGCATACATCACAGACGCAAAACCCTGATTTTCTGTGGCTCAAAACCAAAAATTAAGGACAGATGCAGAGTATTGATTGTATTTTTTTACGGTGTGGGTAGGGTTTTCACCTGTTTAAATATTGAGTAAGAAGATGCCATTTTTTGAGATCTCCAAATTTTATAGTAAATGACTTTCGATTTTGCTTGCTAGAGTAAAAAATAAACAAATAGGGTGGCGCAACACAGCGAAGAGCCTTAGGGCCCAGTGCATTTCTCACAACCATGCCTTATCAGGGAATATAGGGACTAACAATTTTCTGCCGGTTCCGAACGGCTTATTGAGAAAGCGAGGAGGAGGACTTGCCATTTTTTCGCGAAAAGCGATATATTTATGTATAGTCGAATACGACCTACTTGTTAAGATATTGATTGGTCTCAACTAGGCGGCGTGGGGTCGAGATGATGCATGTCAATCTTGCTTACTCCTTCCTTTTATTGGTAGCTACTGGGTACTGATCTCGTCCAACTGGAGGTGATCAGCTAAACTACTAGGTGCTTACAAAAGGACGAAGACTAATGGAAGCAGCACTACAATTACTATGCGTTATACGAGTAATGACTGAGTGCTCGAATTTTATTGGTCTGCCAGAGTCTGTAGAGAATGCAACAGAGAATGTCCTCAACTAACAGAATCAACGGACCAGTTCAACAGTCAAAAAGCAGAAAACCTTGAGTGAAACACTCAGACATGTATGGTTTTACGGTTTTCAGTGTATTTAAACACTATGACAGGGTATTGAAGAAGAAATTGTGGCAAATGGACTCCTGTCGAACTACAGCTCTCAAACCCCGCAGTACGATACTGACAACGTGTTGCCCGGCCCTTTATGTTCTAAGAGATCCCAAAATGACCAGGACTTCCAACTTCGGGTTTGGAGTAAGCTACCTAAACACGGTTTGAGAAGTTCCAAAACAGCCTCGGACAACAACAATGATTTCACAGTTTTCGACCCTAGCAAACGAAAAAAATTACAAAGACCTCCGGATCTGCGTCTGGGGCGTAAGATCCCTTAACGCGCAACCGGAGAATAAGCGGGTTATTTAGACATAGACATAACGGCCATTCAAGAAGTTCGATGGAATGGACAGGACGTAAGGAACAATCAAGGACAATCCACCGTTTATTTGGATGCGGACTCGAATTTTTTGTATCAGGACTGAATTTACCGAACATTAGCGTAATATGCACTTACGCTCCGACAGAAGAGAGAGATAGAGAGAGAGGGAGAGGGAGAGAGAGAGAGAGAGAGAGAGAGAGAGAGAGAGAGAGGGGGAGAGAGAGAGTGAGAGAGAGAGAGAGACGAAAAGAATGAATCTAAGAAACTCAACGAGCGAAACGCTGCTCATGGAGAAATTTTTGCAGTGAAATCGAGTGTACGAACAAATCGGCCAGACTACGGAAAATCCTATCCAAGGAGACCATACCACTTGGTTCTCTGAGAAAACCGGATTACCACTGGACTGAATTCCCAGTCGAGAGTCTGGAACATCTGTTCGAGTCGCACTTCCCTGGATGCAGCCCTATAGAGAACAGTGAAATAGAAAACACTAGGTTTTCTAGAGACGAAATCCCGGCAGATATCGTAACGGAAGAGAAGTTGGAATGGGCTATCAACTCCGTTTCATCTTTTAAATCTCCGGGTCCTGATGGCATTTTCCCTATGATGCTGCAAAAAAGCAGCAGGAAAGTCATCCCACATCTAAAGAACAATTTTGAAAATAGCCTCATATGGGGCTACATTCCCAAAATATGGCGGGAAGTTAAAGTCGTTTTCATACCGAATGCCGGCAAACCCAGCCATATAGAAGCAAAAGACTTCAGACCTCTTTTATACTGAAAACGTTTGAAAGGCTGCTTGATTTACACATCCGTAGCTTCCTGAAACCGGAAGAAATATCTACCTTTCAACATGCCTACACAAAAGGACGAAGTGTGGAAACAGCACTTCACTGTGTAGTAAGAACCATGGAAAAAACGCTGCAAGATAAGGAATACACTCTGGCAGCTTTCCTGGACATTGAAGGAGCCTTCAACAATGTACAAAACAGTGCAATTGAGAAAGCCCTAAATGATCTAGAAGTAGAAGAAACAATCACAAATTGGATCATGTGCATGCTAACAAAACGTCAGATCCACAGCGAACTAGGAGGTTCAAGCTTGAAAAAGTGTGTGTCACGAGGAACCCCACAAGGAGGTATTCTCTCACCCTCGCTCTGGATCTTGATCATGAATGAGATCCTCGTAGCTCTCAAGCATGACGGCGTGAAAGTGGTTGCCTATGCCGATGATTTAGCTCTTCTGGGCAACAGGGAAATTCCCTTCCACTATTAGCGCACAATTGAATTATACACTAACCAAGGTAAGCGCTTGGACAAAAAGATGCGGCCTTGCAGTTAACCCCCTGAAAACAGAGCTGGTACTCTTTACAAATAGAAGAAAAATACCTACTTTTGAGCTACCAAGACTAAATGGGACCACTCTTAAGATCTCTGATCAAGCCAGATACCTGGGTGTGATCTTAGACAAAAAACTTAATTGGAATCCCAATATACAAGAAATATATAAAAAACCTATGATAGCACTTTATTCGTGCAACAGAATTTTTGACAAAAACTGGGGACCAAATCCCAAGACCCATCCTATGGATGTATACTGCCATTGTTAGACCTATCCTATCTTATGGTAATTTGGTCTGGTGGAAGGCGTTGGAGAAATCCACGCATCTAAAAACCCTAACCAAAGATCTGCCTGTATTGGCGTAACTGGTGCAATGAGGACTACACCGACCGCGAGTTTGGAAGTAATCCTCAATCTGATCTCTACGTTCAAGAAGCAGCAGCAAATAGTGCACTTAGACTAAACCAATGTAATGTCTGGAAAACCAGTCAAATAGGACACGCACATATTCTATCAAGATACGCAGATAACAATATCTGCACGGATTACATAACTCCATACCTGGACTTTAAAAAATCCTTCACAACCAGCTTCCCCGATAGACAAGATTGGGAGAATGAAACACCTTACGAGATACGAGTTACGAAACGTTTATATCAATCTATAGCGACGGTTCAAAAATGGAAGTTGGAACAGGTGCAGGTTTCTTTTCAGAAAGCCTAAACCTATCCAGTTAATTCAGACTTCCAGATCACAGCAGCGTCTTCCAAGCCGAGATCTTGGCAGTTACAAACGCTGCAAAATAGGTGTTCATGATGGCGCTATCACATGCTGATATCACTTTTTTCATTGATAGCCAAGCAGCAATAAAAACGATTTCTGCCACTCTTGTCAAATCAACGCCTGTTTCTTGCTGTAGCGAAGAGCTAATGGTTCTTGGCACGCAGCATAACGTTAGACTCTGCTGGGTTCCTGGTCACAGTGGTATGCCGGGAAACGAAAAAGTGGACGAGCAAGTGAGGAAGGGATCAGCACTTGACCCTTCTCTCATTGATCAACCAATCAGGATTCCACCCTGTGAAATTAAACAGATCATTGGTAACAAAATAATGCGAAAATCTAATGAAAGAATGCCTAGCCTGTGTTACTTCCAGGAAACTATGGTCGAAATATGACAAGAAAGGATCTGAAAAGCTGCTATCATTGAATACACCTTCATTACGAATGCTTATCAGTATCACAACGGGACATAACTTACTAGGTTATCACAAAAAGAAAATGGGTCTTTGCACCGATGACCTGTGTAGAGGATGCAATGACAAAGATGAACACGAGGATACAACTCACTTCCTTTGTCATTGCCCAGCAACTTGTCACATTAGGAAAAAATTTCTAGGCAATTATTTTTTCAATGAACTAGAAGAATTATCAGACGCTTCAAAAAGCAGTCTGTTAAACTTCACTAAGGCCACAAAATGGCTAAATACCGACCAGACATAAATTCATAGGTTTCAAAAGGACGTTACAATACGTCAGGGTATCACAATGGATCTACATTGATCTAAGTGTGGCGGAATTAAGATCAACCGTCAGCCCATTTTACCTAACCTAACCTAACCTAAGTTTCTGGAAGAAGTTTATGAGCAATGCCCAAGACATGACGTGAAAATCATCCTTAACGAAAAACTATAGAGAAGAAAGATATCTTTGGAAACACATCCGAAAATAAAAGAGCAGTGTATGAATTCGACAAAGAGACATAACTAGAAAATTGTATTTAAAGTTTTCAATGTAACATTTCAAAGAATGTCACGAAAAAAAGCAAAAAGCTAATGAATTTGCAAGGCAAAGATTTCCGAAAACTTTCTGAACCAGCGCAGCCCTGCATCTGTCCAGGGCACAACTGTATAGGTAGATGACATGCTTCCATGGGATGCAAACAGACTAAAAGAATTCAAACAGATAAGAAAGTTGCAATATTTTTGTATAAAGATTAAAAAAAAAACACTTCAAAAACAGATCAGTTTTTTCTATGTCCCATGATTTACGATAGAACGTTTTCCAAAAATACAAAAGATTTCTGAAACTCCTCAAATATCACAGATTTTAAAATCCTTCCGAGTTCAACTTTGAATCGGCCCACTACCTTGTTGGAAAAAAGGTACAAAAGTGGATATCATGTTCACGTCAAGACTAAAAGATAATGGGAAATCGATAAAAAATGAAAAGCCAAGATTACAAGACATTCCGAAACATCGCCGCTTACACTGCAAATTTGGCTTGGTGTAACTTTGGCCTTCCCCAACACGAGCACACTGAGAGTTGCTCTCGACGCACTGCTGAATCTTCCTCCCCTTGATACTTATATCATGGGGTGTACTCTCAAGACCATTTATCTTTTAAGGAGTTGTGGTGTCTGGCACGATTCGCACTGGAGCTTTGAGGAACTCACAAGCAGCATATCTTTTGACTCACGTCTAATGGATACGCCGTCTGACACGATGATGCCAAGGCTCAAACTGCGTCAAAAATACTAAGTCAAGTTTCCTTCGGTTCAGGACTGGTTCGCTCCAGAATCTGAGACTCGAACGATCTGTTATCGAATCTTCACAGATGGCTCCAAAGCCGACGACTTTTTATGGAGAACGACAACTAGGTTAGAAGTTTCTTTGTTTGCAGCGATAGCCAAACTGTGCTTAAGGCTCTTCTCAATCCTCTAACCATTTCGAAAGTGATCCAGGAATGTAAGAGCTCTCTGAATGTGATCGGAAGATTAAATGCCTTGATTCTCATTTGGATTCCAGGCCATCACGGCATACAGTAAGGGCTTCAATCAACGATGGGATCTATAAAGAGCACAACTGTAGATGGCATGCCTCCAGTGGATGCAGGCAGGCCAAACGTATGCTCCCCAACGTAAATAAGAAGACTGCAACATTTTTGCTATCTCGTAGCAGAAAAGACTGTATAAAGCTTATTGACGTTGCCAAAGGGCACTTCTCTTTTGACAAGCATTTAAATGTGTTAGGCTTAAGTGATACCACACTGTGAATCTTGTGGAGAAGATGAGGACACCACAGAGCACTTCCTCTGTGAATGTCCTGCTTTTTCTCGCATAAGAAGTATCTGTGTTTGCAGCGACAGCCAGGCTGTGCTTAATTTCCTGCTCAACCCTCTAACCACTTCAAAAGTGATCCAGGAATGCAAGAGCTCTCTGAATGCGGTCGGAAGATTGAATTCTTTGAGTCAATTTCGGGTTCCAGGCCATCACGGCATAACTGGAAATGAGATCGCCGATGACCTTGCTAGGCAAGGATCTGAGACAGCTTGCTCAGGACCTGAACCGTCGATATCGATAGGTCTGCCAGCGTAATAGAACTTTGACTGTTGATCCATCTACAACCGTAGATGGCATGCCTCCATTGGATGCAGACAGACCAAACGTATGCTCCCCAAAGTTAGTAAGAAGATTGCAACATTTTTGCTAGCTCGCAGCAGAAAAGACTATAGAAAGCTTATTGGCGCTGCCAGCGGGCACTTCTCTCGTCTTGCTTTTTCTCGCATGAGGTTACAGATACTCATGGCAGCGTCTTTTGGCTTTTCTCCGAACATCTGGAAAGCTATAACAGACAGAACGTTGCTTACTGCGGTAGTACATTGGACCGGTATTCAGGTCTGAGTGCTCGAGCTGGTATTTTAAAAACCTCCAACGGAAAAAAACACTGCATAGTTTTCGCAGAACTGTTTTGCTTGAAAAATTCAAATTATTAAAGTTTTCCGAAGTTCAATATCTCAACCATATTAAGCAAATAAATAAAAAAATACTCTTCCTTTAAAGCTGAAGGTATTTTGTTTGCAATTAGTCGCTGGAATCACGAAATGGTGAAAGTATAACTTTATTAAAAAAAAACCTCTTTAATATTCGAAAAGAATCAATATTCGAACGCAGTAAATTGCTACTACACAGTTGCAAGTATACAACATAAAGTTACGAGCATAATATATTTTATCATTGACCTGGTCGTAGCCCTATGTGGGTATATAAAATACATTGCAAGAGATGTTTTAATTTTTTTTTTTTTTAAATGTATTTAATGTAAAAAAATATGTTTTTGTATAATTTTATTGCTTGTACGAGTAACTGATTGCAGGAAAACTGCATGCCCAGTTTTGAAATTTGTTGCAGCTTTACAAAAAGAAAAACAAGAAGCCTTTTAAGGCTGCACAGTCCTGTATCTATTTCTCATTTGTTTTTTCGTGTTTTTATTTTTAATGTTTACAAAGGGCGGTCTTATAATATTTTTCATGCATCAATTCCATAGTTGCAATTTGTATTTATTAATAAACACTTTTGGTGGAAACTGTTCTCGCTACAGAGGGTGCGTTTGGCATGCGGTATGTGCTCAAAAAGCGTCCATTTATGATGAGTTTTTAAATTGGCTTAATATTGCTGTGACATAGCATATTTCTACATTCTACCCTTGACGCATCGTTGCAAACAAAATATTTTTACATCGATATCAAAATTGTGGAAGGTATCATTAAAGGTGTTCTATGGATCGCTTTTCGATATTATTACAAACCGTGTCACATTAAAACCACAACCAAGCCAGATGGAGTAACTTGCTTACATTTTGAGTATAAGCTATGGAAATTCCTTTTTATTTTGTCTTCTTTCATTTAAGGAATCTAAATCATTGCTGACACAATGGTTACCACATAAAAATGAGATTTGTCGATCCTTTCAACACTACACTCTAATCTAACTGTGGAACATTCAAACGAACTCGAACTCGAAAATAATTTTCACGCCATTTGACCCTAGCTGTCGCCTTTGTCCCTCATAAAAAAGTAGATCATAAAAGTTATTGCTCCCAAGCAGATAATAAAATCTTCGGAGTAACGATTTTATTCGAAATGCAAGAAGAGAATTCCAGCAACAGAGAATAAATGGATCTCATCGATGTTAATATCCGTCCCAAGAAATTTGCATACCCAAACCTCACAGCAGTTATTTTCGTTTTATTTTGTTATTCCATTTGGAATGAAATTGTTTTCGAGCGCGCGGGTTAAAAGTGAATGGGAATGGGTATAGTTAGATGAAAGAAGAAGAAAATGATTTTCAATTTTTGTAAGCCCTTTCATTGGTGTGACAGAAAGGAGGAGCAATAGTACAATAAAAATGAGGAAAAACAGAAGAATTTGCACCTTATGACATCGCTCTGGCGGCCAGTTGAATAAATTATTTGACAACCCAATTGCAGGCGTTGAGAACGTGGTTCGCGTTGCAGCAGATAGTTGTGGTGTTGTTATGTTTCTGTTGGTAAAAACATATACCAACTACCTACCCATACATAGATGTGAGTATGACGGACGGGCTTGGAAAATAGTGGAGAATTTTAAGGAACAGCTCCTTGATGCCCGCTTCAATCTGTTATTTATTTCATCGATATTATTATGCAGTAATCCTGTAATACCGTTATATCCTTTCGCGATTGTTGAATATTTATGTACGTTGGTATAGGTATAAGTATTTTTCTCTTTTTATTCAACGTCAAGTAGCAACTTGGGATTAATGGCTGAAATTCCATTCGTGGCGGTGTTAAGCGATTTCATCTTTGTTACCTCCTCTTTCTTTTTATTTTTAATAATGAATTATGAGAAGCCGGAAAGCTTCGGGGGAAAAATCATTAATCGCTGGGCAGAGCGTTGGACGTCAAAGAATGGGGCTCTTCTTCAGTGGAGATTGGAAAGGAGAATCCAATAAGGCAGAAAGTTATGCATAAAAAAGAGTTTTGTTTTGTTTTTATTTGGGGCTTACATTTTGGAAATCACAACGTACAAAAATGGTACCTACACTTTAAAAGCAGCACCATCTTCGGCGGACTGGAAACGCATTGAAACATGAGAGTTCGATCTCTGAAGTTTAATTTTTTTAAATTTATTGATAAAAAAGCCTAAGCTGCTATAAAAACATGATGAGCAACTTTCAAAAATGTGTAAAGGGTCTCTACGAGACTATAAAAAAAACAGGCTTTGAAACACCAAACCAGCAAAATTAAAAACAAAAGAAAGAGAAAAATCAAATCATTTGATTCCATCAAGATTTCCATTCAAAACTTAGGTACCAACATAGACTCATCAGGTTAAGGGCAATACTAGAAAGAAGTTTAAACTCTAAGAAAAAATTGAGGTATAGCTTTACTCTTTATTGCAGCTATTCGTCTCACTCGAAGAATGACCTCTTGTGGAGTTTTGAGACTGGTTTCAGACTACAAAGGGTGTTTCAAGAGGCTTGCATCTTGCATGATATACAGGGTGGTGCACGAATCGTGCTTAGTCAATAAAACGTAATAATTTTTTTTCAGTGTGAGTAATCGGCTATTTTTTTCTTTTTATTTTATAAGCTACTATTTAGATTTATCAAAATGAGTGCTTGGGATACTGAAAAAGGATTTGGATAGTGCAGCGATACCTACTTTGCTTTGCAGTCCGTTATTTTTATCCAAAGCGAATTTAGGCGGGAGTTTGGCGGTACTCTCCCTAGTATAGATGAACCATTATCCATTATAAGTCTGGTGAACATGTTTTCCGAATCTGGAAGCATCGAACGAAGACCGTATCATCGAGATCCCAATGTTCGGGTTCAGAATACAATCGTGGCTGTTCCATCGGCAATACAGGTAAATCCAAGTGTTTCGACTGGAAATTTATCGGCTTAAATTGCAGTTAGCAGACGGTCATTACAACGTATATTTCATGATGCCTTAAACTTGTTTCCGTACAAAGTCCAAATTACAATCAAGTTAAACCCTCAGAATTTGCCTGTTCGCCTGAAACTTTGCCGAAAAATGATTACGATGGCTGAAAAAGACAACACATTGACAAATTGTCGATTTGACTTAAATGGCAATGCTAACAAGCAAAATTGCTGTATGGAGTGATTCTAATCCAGAAATGCTCCATTAGACGGGATTTCATCCAGAACGAGTCACTGTGTGGTGCGAAGTTTCATCAAGGTGTATTGTCGGGATGTACTTCTTTGAAGAAAACGGTGTAACACAAAATGTCAATGGGGAATGTTACTTAAAGATGTTGAAGGAGTTTTTTTTACCCAGAACCTCGCCGAAGACGTATTCCTTTAAGCTGCGTTTGGTTTTAGCAAAGATGGAGCAAGTGCACACGTAGCTACACAAGTTATGGCAGAGCTCAAACGAAAATTCCCAAACAAATTGATATCCAGAAACTGCGCTTTCCGCTGGCCCCCAAAGTCACCTGACCTGGCTACACAGGCTTTTTTTATGAGGTTATGCCAAGCAGGAAGTGTACAAAACGAAACCCAGGAATTTGACTGAATTGAAGCAGTCTATTAAGACAATAGCTGAGGCGATCTCAATATCAACCCTTTAGGCCGCAATGATCAATTTTCTGATCAGGTGCCGCGTATGCGTGGATGAGCGTGGAGGTCAAAACATCGTCAAAAACCATTAGTTACTCAAAATAAAATTTAATTTTTAATCCAATAACCAAAAAATTTATGAAATACATCGATTAAAATAAAAGTTAATTAAATTTCTTACTGTAGAACGATTCGAGCGCCACCCTGTACAATCAAATGGGACTTAAATAAATGGAATGGATTGCTCTGTCATTTTTTTCGAATATAATTTCTTTAATGTGACCATCGCGGCTGACTCGAATGTTGTATAAAATTTAAATCTAACTTCCTATATCACTCGTTGCAAAATTTTCGTATTCGTATGAGACAAATATGTTTTCTTGCAAATCGTCAATCGTCGAACATAAAGTATTTGCAACAGAGATTTTCTGACGGCAACAGCGACCTTTATTAAGATGCCGGCTTAATAAAGGTTCGAGGATTGTGAGCACTTTTTCTCACTGACGCTTACCTTTAAAAAAATTTTTTTGTTGAGAAATATGGATCAACAGCAAAATCGTTTCGAGCCTATTGATTTTATAAGCCAACGAACCAAGGAATTGGTTTGCACGATGGTGGATGTACTCATTGGGATTTCCCAAGATGCTGTGCAACAGAGCGGAGACCGCCAGAGCCTAGCGCATTTCTCACAATCACGCCTTGTGAGCCAACGAATGGAACCTACAATATTTTCTGACGATTCCGAAGAACCAATCGAGAAAGCCCTTTTGATGGCAATGAATGAAATATTGGACAGTTTTCACACGTAAAAAAAACTTCTTATTATGAAAAAGGGAATTTTCCGATACAACTTCATTTCATGAGACGGATTCCATATGAAAAACAACTTCTACAACGTACATACATATTAACTTCAAAACAAAAAAAAACTATACTGCTTTCATTAAAATAGATTGATTACTCTCGAAGAACAACCTTTTGTAGGCTTCACGTCAATTAAAACTTATTTCTATAAAACAACCTCCAAGATGTTTGAAGAGCACCTGACCAGATATGGGAGTTATAAATTATACTCCAGTTTTGGGCTGATGAAGGCTTTATAAATTGTAGCCAGATCAGAAGGGGTGAAGAACTTCCTACATCGTTTCAAGAAACCTAAGCATTTAGTAGCGTTTTTGGCGACTTCGAATATGTAGTCATTCCAACGAAGATCATCGTTTACACTCATAACAAGTAGGTACTGACAGCTTTTCGGTTTCTTCGATGCAAGTACCATTCATGGATAATGGCAATGGGGGAATGTTAAGCTTCAACGACAAGAGACAGCATTGAGTTTTCGAAGCATTGAATTCTACTCGGTTCTTATGACCCCATGTAACAATGCTGTCAAGGTCAGAATTCAATGAGCTTATCATACGCAACCGCTCCAATTCCACATCCGAAGACAGGGACGTGAATTTAAAAACGAGTATGAAAAGCTGAGGGTTGAGTCGTCAGCAAAACAATTAAGCAGATAAGAAGTTTCAGACAAGAGATCATTAATGAAAATGAGGAAGAGAGTCGGAGACAAACCGTAGCCCTGGGGCACACCAGCATTTATTAAGTGGGTATCAGACTTGAAATTGTAGTAACGGACTTGAAATTGACAGCAACTTGTATTGAACGGTCGGAAAGGTAATTTCTAGTCCAACGATGAAGAGACTCATCGATACCAAAAGCACACATTTTCGATAAAAGAGCCTGATGCCAAACTCTATCAAATGCTTTAGAAATATCAAGCACAATAGTCATCAAATCACCAGTGGATCGTTTGCTACGAAAGCCGTACTGACGGTCATTAAGAAGCTTTCGTTCTTTAAGATATTTCATAAGTTGACGATTTATCAACGTTTCCATGACCTTGGAAAGAAGGGACGTTAGTGCAATTGGACGGTAATTGTAAGGAGAGGAAGATTCGCCTTATTTAGAGACCGGCTGGACAAAAGGAGTTTTCCATCTGTTCGGGAAAATTCCAGCAGAATAGGAAAGATGGAAAAGTTTACGCAGTGGTTTTGCCAGCGTAGAAGAACACCTCTTCAGAATAACGGGAGGGATACCATCTGGACCAGCGGATTTATGAATGTTGAGATCTTTGAGGACTCTCGCAACCGAGCGAGTTCAAAAAAAAATCTGCTTCATAACTCAGAATGTACAGACTCAAACTCAGGTGAAGCCAGTATGCTATGAGGAAGGCGAATTGGGCTGCCAGCAAATTTACTTTGTCGATGGCTAAATTACAAGCATCCGTTAAGATCTATGCCAATAGTTGAAAGAAAGTTTTTCAATTTATATATTGTTTAATGATCTTAGATTCGGATTTTCTAATTTGTGAATGTAAACTCCTGGTTGATATGCATACATACACCAATAACAACTCGAAATGATCTGACCCTTTAGCTCAAAATACAGTGCTACTTCCTCACCTCTTCGTGGATTGAACTCAAAATAAAAGTTTAAGTCGGCTTTTAATTACTGAGTATTGAATATATTTCAACTTTCAAAAAGGTTCACCAACTGTCAATTCATGTGATTTTGTCCAAAAACCTTTAAGTCAAACGTGAATGTTAAGCAACACAAAGAATGCAGTTGGATTGTAAGTTAAAAGCTATGACAGACACAGAGACAAGAGCTCCCGTCAGCTTGTCTTCGTAATGGTTGTGATGAAAACAATAACTTACTCAAAAATATCGTCCCCATCCATTTCAAAGGCAGAATAATTCATAATACAAAGTCAAGCCAAGGAAATTGTTTTATATTTCAAAAGAGTGTTTTATTGTTGTTTGTGTGTGTGTGTGAGTGAGTGTGTTTTTTGTAGTTATTACGCGAGTGGGCGTGAGAGATGGGGCCTGGCGAGTCGTAAAGAGATTATTTTTTGTCATCATCTGTAGGTGCTTTGCGTTGATTAATGTTGTGGCTCTTTCAATCGCCTTAATAACAGCACAGCCCAGCGTTTTGATGAAGACGCGATGACTATACCTTTACAACAGACTATGTGCCTAATGGTTTTGGTTTCATATTTTTTATTTATTTTTATTATTATTCTTTTTTTCGTATTTCGCCGACCGCCTCTCCTCGCTTGTGGTATGATAGGTGACACTATACACTCGGTGCTCTCGCATCCAGAGATGTTAACGATTTATGGCTCTATTTTTATACCAACGAAATATACATTTTATTTAATTTACTTGATCATTTTGGCAAATTGAAAACGGGAAAAGGGACCGAAAGAATAAAGAAGAAGCAAAAAATGGAAAAAAAAGAAATTAAATAAATTGAACATTTGGCTGAGTTCATAAACAATAATGACATTCGCAGGACCGGCCATTCTGACAGACGCAGACTAAGCTTTTCTCTGTGTGTAAAGTGACTGGGGTACCATAAAAAATGTAATTACATTTTGGGTTTTTGAAAATTTTACGCTTTGTTCGTTAACAAACAGGAAATGATAAAAATTTTATCATTCAAAAAATGTGATTGTAGTCAGCTATGAAACTAACGACAAGCATTCACCATCACAGCACAAGATTTTCATTTCTTCGAAGAAAAAAAAACCTTAACAGGTAAATACACTTCAACTGCCAGTTAAAAATTTAGGAAATGAAAATAGCTATCGTTCTATTGAAAGCTACCCAAACCCAACAAGGATGTGTATTTCAATAAGAACGAGCGGAAACCGATACTTTAAAGAAAATGAGTCTCTGCGCGTTCGTGGGAGGAGTTTATCAGTGTTTAAGCATAATGAAGAGTTATCGTGCACTTTTGAAAAACTCAAAGGAGCGTTCTTTTTTTTTTAAATCAACGATTGGGATAATGTCGGACTTCCAATGCTTATGCATCTAGCGCTAAATGGATGGCGTCCCAGCAATACAACCAGAAACATTAATGGCCATAGGAAGGGGCCCAGTGAAATTCTTCCTAATTCGATATTCTCTGACAAATTTTCATTGGTCGAAGGTTCGCGGCTCGAATCCCAGAAACACAGACAAAAATGTAAAAATGTATGCACAGGTATCGCTTTTCGAGAGGAATTGGTTCTTCGAGAGCAATAAGACATTTGACATAAGAAACGCCTTATAATTTTGCCTTTCGGAGTCAGCATAGAATTGTATAGACTCTTGAAATGCATTAAAATCCGTGGTTCCCATAGCTTTGCTGCGCCATTATACAGGGTGCTTATAATATGCGACAAAACCCTGAGATGGGTTGGGTAAAAAAAAAAACATCGTATGAGAAGGGAGTCTTTCCCTCAATTTAGGCAGGAAGCCTGATTTCGCAAGAAATCGACTTAAATTGCAAAAACAACTAAGCCACTCACAACCACATACTCTTTTGTTTTTGAACGCTAGATCTGTGTTTTTCAAATAAAGTTAAAGTTCAAGTTAATCGAAAGGTTTTTTAGCAGTAAAGTCTGAAAGTCAGTCACGTTGGGAAGCATACGTTTAGTTCGTCTGCATTCAATGGATGCTTACGGCAGCAACGATTGTGCTCTTGACAGATTCAGTCGTTGATTAAAGCCCTCACTGATGACACTGGCATACGAAGCGCTGATTCAAATCCTGAGAAAGCTATCTGAGATCCTTGCCTTTCAAGTTCATAGGCGGTCTCGCTCAAGTTATGCCCTGATGGCCTCAAATCTTTTAGCATCCCGATCGCATGCAAAGGGGTCCTGCATTGCTGATTCACTTTCGAAATAGTAAGAGAGTTGAGTAGAGCCTTAAAAACAGCTTGGCTGTCCACGCAGATACGTTTATTTCTCCCCATCCACCCATTGCTCGTAACGTAGCTTATAGCCATTTGGATAGCATGCGTCTCCCAATGAGGAATGCAGTCGTATTCATCGCTTTCCACATTTTCCATTCGTTAAAAATTCTTTCCTGGATCAGATTATAGTGTGAACCTGTCCTGAAGAGACGGAAAGTTGATCGTGTATTTTTGATGCTGCTTGAGTCTTGCGATCAGTGCGTACGACGGCATATCATAAGACGTGAGTCAAAAGACACACTGCTTATGAGTTCCCCGTGTTGTCTTGCTTATAAGTTTTGAACTTGAAGTCCTTCCTTTTCTGTGTAAAAGAAAAATGTAAAAATAATGAATCTCCGTGAAAGAATCGAGACACACTGTTATACAACACCATCCAAACGCATCTCCATACTTATTGCGTAAGCTTAAACAGAACAAACAAAAACACATCAAACAAATCACAGCAACACAATATCCTTATTTGTTAACTTTCCAAAAACATTCCTTCCTGCAGACACCGCAGCTACCATTTTTTATACAAAATCACATCAGAACCATTAAAATCGACATAATCTCCCTTAGCATTACAAAATATACAACAAATTTATTTATTTCAACATAATTTTATCTCTGTTCGATCGTGCACATTGCCCATTTCGATTTGAAAAAGTACACCATTTTCCAAACAATTCACCCTCCAACCGCTCTCCAATGCAAAAGTAAAAAACAACAAAAAAAAAAAAAAACAGTTTCATGTGCGCCCCATAAATTCCTAAGCACTCAGTTACAACGCCCGAAGGAGGACTTCCTTCAGTCAGACATTAAGCACAAACGTTTTCGATGATTTATGAACACTCCACGATGAATGAAGTGTAGGCCAAGAGGAGTTGGCCCATTCCACCAATGCCAACAACATACCCACCCATCGTGTGCTTTCATTTTTTTTATGTTTTGAATGAATGAAGAATAAAAAAAAAATATAAAATACGACCAGGCCCTGGGTGGCTTGAAATTTTACAAAAAAAAAAAAAGTTTCAACAAAACCTTTGATGGATATGAATTTTTGAATTTTTCTTTTTCAATTTCTCCATTTCATATGAATTAATGCATCCATCCGCGTTGTGTATAGTGCCAAATGAAAAATATGTCCTTTTGCCCCAAGGGTAGGAATGTCTTCTAACAAAAGTACTTCGGATGCGCTTGAGTTATTACAAGAAAGGCTTTGTTCTTTTCAATTCGGTTTTTTTTTTTCATTTGTTAAAAGAGCTTACCCAAATGGCTCCATTAGTACATATTGGGATGTGCGGTGGCTTTTGAAATTATTACTGTCGTTGCTCCATTTCAGTGGTGTTCTCTTTATTTAGCTTGGGAGGGACAATAACTTCAATCGTTAAAATATTCGAAGTCAAGATGGAAGTTTATTTTGTCATTTGGGAATGGTGGCCTTGAATGCCGCAATTATTGCTTGTACATTTTTTCTAGCCGTATAGCCGTAGGCAATGATAAATTACTGTTTACACTATAAAGTGTCCTTGAGGTTTCTATTTATGGAGGCTTTTTTCTGTATTTAGTGCGGAATGGATTCGATGGAACATTGCAGGCATTGAACTGTGAATTAGTTGAAGGGCTTTTGAAAATTTGGAGCATAAAATTGGAACAAAATCTTAAAGTAAGAAGACGGAAGAGGGTAAAAACCATCTTCAATAGTTATTCCGTGGAGCGAGATGGTTTGTGAGTCTGCCTATTATTCGGGATGTTGGTGGTTCGAGTCCCAACAGAAGCCAAAATGTATTTCCACAGGTATATAGCCTTTCGCGAGGAATAGGCAAGTCCTCCGATAGTAAATTCATTCAAAACTTCTTTTATGAAGTTTTCGTTTCTTTTTCGTTTTCTTTGAATTTTCAAACACTATCGCTTTACACTTGAGCATATATACCTTGTTATATGCTACTTCGAAGCATTGCACAAAGAGGAGACCGAAAAATATAAAAATGTTTGATGTAGTATATCTCAATCTCTTGCCATTTGTTCTTCCATTCTAACATTACATTGATAGTGTCTTTGCCGTGGCGCATTATCGTTTCATCGAGTTTCAAATCGGAACGATTATAAAGAAGTTTCACTTAAAAATAACAAAAAAAAAAAAGTGCCATGTTTCCGAATATAAAAACAGTATTAAATTATTTTTATTATGATTTTATCATTTACTTCAGATATTACTTTTCTATATCTAATTCTGATTGCAATAAAAAAGAATTGCTTTATTTCACATAGTTGCTCCAACTGTGATTTGAATTAAAATAACTTTGGGAAATTTGTGATGTTCCTACAATTTGAACAATTCTTGCTTATACACGGGCACTGAAATCACTTTGAAGCAGAAACACTCAAGCTTAATTAGCGTCGTACCCCACGAGCGGTGGGGTGCAATATTAGAATATTAAGTGGCAGTGATAGAGTGTTTAGTGGCTATATGTTTATGGCTTTAGCTATGGCGCATGTAATACGAATATTGAAATTTTTAGTGTATTTTTTTGCAAAAAATATGAAAAACCTGCTTTTTCGTAGTAGTTTTTTTTTTTTGCTGCCATTTTGACAAATTGGAATAAGCAAAAGGTCGTATGGTAATCGATATAGCTCTTGTGATAGGTTAGGTTTAAATGGCTGTCAGGAAACAAACTGACACACTTAGACCAACATTAGGTCCATTGTGATACCATGAGAATAAAGCGAGGAAGTATCTCACTTAACAAAACCATTTGGAGCTTTTAAGATGCAGAGGATCTGTGTTCGCCAGATCGCTTGGATCATCAAGAAAATATTTCCCTAGATGCTGTTTTCTTTGAAAAGAGAGTACAGGACATGAGCAGAGGAGGTGTGGGATTGTCTCCTCCTCCTCCTTATCTAAGCAACTTCTGCAGAAGTCATTTGAGGGAACGCCAAGTCTTATAGCGTGTCTTCCTATCAGACAATGTCCGGTGATGACATTGATTACGGAGCTAACTTGCAATCTGGTAATGGATAACAAATGTCTTGTGCGTTTTGGATCTAGTCCTGGCCATATCCGTTTTGTTGCCACGCACGTGGTGATATTGTTCCACCTATGATTTGTTCTATCCATTGCCTCTTGCTTTAGCATAAGTTTACATGTAGCGATTGGTATACCAATGTTCAACCTACTGGTTGAGATCGGTAGAACGGTTCCTCCTCTGGCGAGTTCATCGGCTTTGCAGTTACCCACGATATCTCTGTGCCCCGGCACCCAAATAAGATGAATGTTGAACTGTTCAGCCATCTCCCTTAAAGATAGGCGACAGTTGAGGGCGGTTACTGAGTTCGTAGAAACAGCGCCGAGTGATTTGAGGGCTGCTCGACTATCTGAGAAAATCCGGATATTCGTTAAAGATATCACGTTTTCTCTTAGCCATGATAGGACCTCTTTGATCGCCAGAATTTCCGCTTGGAACACGCTACAATGGTTTGGAAGGCGGAACGAGAGACTTACGTTAGGTCGGTTTGAGTACACCCCGCAGCCTACCCCTTCTTCGGTTTTTGAACCATCTGTATAGAAATGAATTGAATCATATCTCAAAAATTCTTCGTCTTCCCAGCTCGTTCTCGGTGGGAATGAGACTTGGAACTTATTATCAAAAACCAATTGGGGGACGGTGTAGTCGGAGTGGCAAGGGATTGATCCGAAAAAATTCAGGATTGTAGTGTGACCGATGTTATTTACGGTCCATTGGAGATAGCTCTCATTCGAATGGCTGCACTGATGGCCATTTGTTTGCAGAAGATATCTAGTGGTGCGAGGTTTAGGAGTGTATTTAGGGCAGCTGAGGGTGTTGATCTCAGTGCTCCGCTTATACACAAACCGGCTGTTCGTTGGATCTTGCTTATGTCGCAGTAGGTTCTTTTCTCAAGAGCGGCTCACCATATCACTACTCCGTATGTATTGTATTGAGTATTGGTCTGATGACCGCGGTGTAGAGCCAGTGTGATTTGGGGGGAAAAACCCCATTTATTACCAATGGCTTTTTTGCAGGGAAATAAGGCAACGGTGAATTTCCTGATTCTTTCCTGTATATTGGCTTTCCAATTTAGCCTTTTGTCTAGGATTATACCTAGATATTTGGCTTCGTTTGAAAGTTCAAGTGGGATTCCATTAATTGATGGATGGTGATGGTGAAGAGAACGAGTTCAGTTTTCTTAGTATTGACCCCTACGTCACATTTTCCCGCCCATTTTACTAGTATATTTAGAGCGGTCTGCATCAGATCCGTAAGGACAAGAGCATGTTTGCCAGATACCGAAATGGAGACTTCATCTGCATATGCAATCACTTTGAATCCCTCAGCTTCTAAGTCAACTAGAAGTTCATTGACGACTAGATTCCATAGAAGAGGGGATAGGACTCCGCCTTGCGGTGTTCCTCTACTGACAGATTTCTTTGCAGAGAAGTTTTCTTGAGCAGAGTTGATTCTCCTGCTTAATAATAAGGAACATGTAATAAGGAACAAGTTCAGATCACTTTCACTATAAACGCTTTTCCTTATCTGTAAAATATTATTTGTTTCTTTTGTAATTGCGTTTGGGTCACAAAACGGTAGACGGATGTTTCAGTTTATTGAGTAGCTGTTGCCAGCTGGGGACTCCTTTATGGATTTAGAAAAGACATGAACATCTGAGTCTGTAGCCTCGAAATATTTCGTAAGACAAAGTACGTAATTTTTAAGGATACTTACAACGTATCTGAACTGTAATCATTGGAAGCGAGATTTTGAAGAGCTTCAGGAGTTGATGATGGACGGTGACATAGACTCGTTAAAGATTTATATCATGAAGCTTAATATAAAGTTTTAGGCAGTGTGATTAGAAAAAAAGGGGCACGACTGCGTCGCACGAACTTGCGATCGGTTGATAAGCAAAATACCAAAATCTTTGGACTGAGTAAAAGGTTTTAGTATTCATTCTCAATATATTTGGTGGTACAGGGCTGCCAACTACACGTTAATTATGAAAATCGAATTAAATCACGAAAAGTATTGAAAAAATTTGAATAAAATATTCCAAAAGTTTCAATCGAAAATCTAAAAACGCCATTTTTTGCAATTGCTTATACATATAGACCGTTAAAAATTAACCAAAATCGTTAGAGCCATTTTTTAAAAACTGTTTTTTTATTTTAAGTTTTTTTTTTTTTTTAATTATATTCTAAAAATTTAAGTACACAAGTTTTGAGATCCTGCTAAAAGATGTATTGACAAAAAATTTGAAATAGATCAATGTATGCATAAATATATGAAATATTCGAAAAACAAAATTTAGGTACTATGGGGGGTACCGTTATTAGTTTTTCTTAAAAAAAATTTGCACCATTAGAACAGTTATTAAAAAATAATACCTGACGTTAGGTTTTATCAAAATCGCTCAAGCCGTTTTCGAGAAAAATAGGTATTGACATATCGGTTGTATGGCAGGTACCTTTATTTCAAGACTCCAGAGACCATAACTACATATTTTGAAGAAAATCGGTCAAGCAGTTCAGGCTGTAGATCCATATACGGACAGACAGACAGACAGACAGAATTGCAGGACCCACTTTTTTCGTATTCTCTATCATCATATAATGTCATATTTAGTTGATATATCAAAAAATTTTTTCTGCGCGATTGCAAGACTTGCTTTACCTATAGTAGGTACATATAATCGTAAGTAAAAATAGCGTACTATGAACTGGAGGCCCGAGAACTGTCACTTGCGTTGACGTCTTCAGAATTTTGGAACCTTACCAGGAGGTTAAATGGAGGCACATTTCTTATTAACAAGGAACTTATCCCTCAAGTGTTAAAGAACTATTTTGAGGAACTCCTTAATCTAAGGACGAGCAATAGTCCATCTTTTCAATATAATGCACCTAGTTTTGCTGGTTGACATTTAATATTCTCCGTTCACGCACCAAGAGGTATGTGCGATCATCGATGGACTGAAAAATGCTAAAACTGATCTGGTTCCGATAGAATACCTGTCGAGTTTTACAAGTATGGATAAAAAAAACTAGATAACACTGTTACTTTGTTGTTTAACAATGTCCTTGATTACGGGCTGATTTCTGAACAGTTCAAGGGGAAAAACATATCGTCGGATTCGCATTCTGTGGGTTCGTTTAAAAAGCAATCACGTGTCGAGTAAAATTAAATAAACCTTTGTTTCTCATCCCTCAAATGAGTTGTGTAAGCTCGTGCTGGACACATATACACTCGTACAACCTTGAACTAACAAAATCAGTTTTGCCAAACAGCCTTATGAATAATTCCATAAGTCCCATCGGCAGCAAAACATACTCAGATTCCAAGTAATGATCAGACTTCACTACATTACCCATCTGCATCTGAATTTCCATATCAAATTATCACACAATCAAATTAGACAAGAATTAAAACACCCCTAACACCGTTCCATTATTATACCAGAATATAGGACAAGCAATACTCAAATCCTTTTGCTCCCAACATTGATGGCTGTTAATTTAATTCAGTAGAGCAAACTCTGCAACTAACAGCAAAGAAAGAAAAAAATGAATTAAATTTCTTCATTTGCATTTTGCATAGTGTAATAAACAGATACAAAAATAAAACGCTTGTCTACTAATTTACTATTGGATACCGGGTAAACTCGACTCATCATCCATATCCAAACTACCCTCGACTGCTGCATATAGAGTTTTTACAGTACGAAGTGCTTCCTGAACACTATCAGCATCAACGACCGATTGCACTCTATAGACAGTGTGGATACTTACCAATTTACCCACTTATGGATTGTGCATACAGACAGACAGATAGGTAGATAGTGAGATATGCCGTTTATACATTCGAAATGAAAATGAAAAGAGTGAGATTCAAATGTCGACTCGATATAAGCCTGGAGGTGAGTGAGGAAGTACGTTACCTGTGTTAACAACTACCATTCGGATCAGTTTCTTGTGTCCTGGATCCGGGTCTTCTGCTGTATGAATTGCAAGTGCAATTCTGTTAATTACGATTCAATTGGTTTCTTTTTCGATTTTCTCCTTAAGCTTAACTGCAATTTGGGAAGCAGACGAATACTTAAAACCACTTTTCATTAGCATCGTTGAATCTAAATCTGAACCAAAAGACGTCCAATATTCTTGGTTCAACAACCTGACGAAAATACTTTTAATGATTCCTCGAACAGATCAGTTTTTGGAAATGAAATTTTTAAACAATTTTTAATATTTCTTTTTAAGATTGAAGACAGGAATAGGAACCAAAATTTCTACGAGAATGTTTCAATCTAAACTCACTGCGATACCTTCATGGCGTTTGTTATGGGGAAAAGGTTTCAAAGGAACGGACTCAATGGGAAATTGGGGGTGGAAAATGGACATTCACCAAATGCATTCACACTTTTTTCAAAGCTCGTTAATATGAGTGGCATTCCAACAACGAAAATCTTATCATGCCTTTGCCTGGATAAACAAACAAGCTCAAGGATCCTCGGAACCAAACGCATCTAAAGGACCTTGGAAACACAATCGGTAGGCATATCGCATATAATACATCACGAAACCATTTAAATGGGTTTACAAATATCGAACTTCCAGCGGTGCCAAGTCTTGTTGTTAGAAGGAGAGGCTTCCCATTATCAAAATTCATAAAGGTACATGGCAATCCACAAATCATTGACCATGTTGAGATCGACACAAGATACTCTTCCAGTGTTATAGATGTTCAAAGTTTCCCTGGACCAACTTTGGCTCGAACCACTACCTTGTTGAAGCCATGGTACGAATGGGAATATCCTTTGCACGACTATAGCACGAACAAACTCTGTGAAACGATTTGAAGTCGGAAAAGAAAATCGCTATAAAACTATCTTCAAATTTGCGAAGTGGCATTTCTCGACATAGAAGAAGCCTTCAACAACACTTCTTTTGTGTCCACAGACCGTGCTCTAAGGCACCACAACGTTCCACAAGTGATTCCCAATTAGATAATGTCCATGCTAAACAGCAGAATTGTCCACAGCAATATCGAAGAAGTGGAAATTTCAGCACTAACAACAAGAGGCTGCCCAGAAGGTGGAGTCTTCTCACCACTCATCTTGTCAATATTTGTAGACAGCTTACTTAGATTACTTGCAACCCAAGGTATTTATGCAGTGCGCTTTGCAGATGATCTAGCAATTGTCATATAAGGCTCATCAGAGACCCTAATATCAAGAAGACTTCAGACAGCTCTGAACACAGTACAAATCAGGTGCTCAGATGAAGGTTTCTCAGTCAATCCCCGTAAGACAGTTATTGTTCCATTTCCAAAAAGAAGAAAATTAAATCTTCTAATACCCCCAATCTCAATGGGGAAACAATCACATTTTCCAAGGAATCAAAATACCTTGGGATCATGCTAGACAGCAAAATGTCATGGAACCCTCAACTGGAACACATTTCCAGCAGAGCAACCAAGTCCCTATGGACTTGTCGAAGCGTATGCGGGAAAAACTGGGGTCTACAACCAAAAATGATGTACGGCCTATATACGCTGGTAGTCAGACCAACAATAAGGTACGCAGCCGTTGTATGGTGGACTTGGTGGATTGGCAACAACATGCATTACTGGATGCGTGCGTACAACACCAACATATGATCTAAACGTCATTGTAGGACTACCTCCAATTCATATCTTCATAAAAATGGAAGCAAGACTGGCGACACTCGACACACCGTCTTTTCCATCAAGGACACATAAAATCACATCCATACCCGAAAGGACATCTGCCGATAATAAAAAGTCTAGAAAAACTTAATACCCCTTGTATGTGCTTGGGTGCTATTATTCCCATGTACAACTTCAAACTCAACTTCTCCATTGTCATCCCCCCTAAAGAAGACTGGGAGAAAACAAAGCCTCATCCTTTAAGGCAAGATATGGTCTAGTATACGAACAGCTAAAAAATGGAAACTGGTATAGGTTCCGGCATTTTCAGCGACTGTCCCAGAAGACGAATTTTTCAGAAAGTCTGGGTAGTCACTCGTCCATTTTCCAAGCTGAAGTCTTTTTCTTTTACAGCAGAGACAGCCATGTTACTCTCTGAACGCTGTAGTCCTCCACTAGATCGATCCCAGCATACAAATGTTATGATGGTAACGAGAAGGCAGACATCTTAGCTAAAGACGGCGCATCTAAACCATTCGTCGGACTTGAACCGTTCTGCGGTGTAAATAAAAGCACCTTCAAAAACACTGCCAAGAACATCCTATACTGGAGGAATCAAATAAAGATTGGGGTAACACATCTGTTAAGATGTCGGTTAAGGGACTTGAAATCCAACATTCGTGGTGTTATTGCTGACATACTGCCTCAAATGCTCGAAAAAGTGGTTAAAAATAGAACCCCTGGACTTGGCTTTATTCAAGCCAGCAGCGGCGGCCACAAGAAATTTTTTTTTTTAAATGGCGTAAAATTATCCTTCCAAAAAAGCCAAATTGATGGACATTCAAACGATTTACATGTGTTTTATTTCAATTCGAAGTTCTATACCTCTAAAAAAACACCCTTTAGATGCCGTCCTTGAGCAAAAAAGAAAGGGTCGCAAAACTGGTTCTAAAATGGGACGGTAGCTGGTCTGAATTCGAATAAAAAAAGGGAATGTTAAAGGAACGCTAAGAAACTTCACGGCTTGTCCTAGTTTCACAGAGCCGATGTTAGCTAGAAATCAGTCACTATCTCGTAGAACTTCTAATCACTATCATGTGTTCATGCAACACAACTCCCTACTTATGAAAACCTCCGAAATCAGAGTTAATACCAATTCTCGTAAACATAAGCCCACGCCCTTCCAAGCGTTTTCCATCGAAATCAAGTAAATTTCGTCAGTCTATATTCAAAGATTTATTAATTGAATACTTTTTGCGAACGGCTTCGACAAAGTTTATTCGGCTTTTAATTAAAACTGTTGCTTTATAATTCCACCGGAAAAAGCGATTAAAAGTAAACATTACCCCAGCCTTCTTCAATCAGATTTACCTCAATTCTATTGGTGGCTTATGTACGAGTGTTTCTATACAATCATCCTGCTTAACTTCAAATATTGTTTTCCATCCTCTTTGTTGTAAGGATAGGTCCTTCATTAATTCAATTATTCCATTTCTTGTGTAAACAACGATAGCAAATAACCTCGCCTTTATCAATCGTTAATTTTAATTGAACGGTTTCGATTTGATGAAATCCAAACAAATCACCATAAGCCCCAAAGGCAAGAAGAATAACAAAAATTGTTTTGATTATAGTGAACTACAACAAAAACAAAATACAAAGAATGGAAAAAATGGATAAAATAGAACACAACAGCGCAACTAATTAATTGTATGAGACTATTAAACTCCAGTACATTACTTACACGTCGGTTGGTCGTATCGAGAAGTGTAAACAGGATTAATAACACGTTAAATGTTCGCACACTCTCCAAAGTTCCTATAGAGCAACAAATTAGTTGTCAATAGCACTCCCTTTCAAATAAATAAGCTTTGGGGGCTACCGTCATATATACCTACTGGGTAGGGATCTACCCTTATAAGTTTAGATTTTATTCTTTCCTTATCCGATAAATCATGCTAATCGCAAGCCGCGTGTCCGCATACAAAGCAAAACACAATGAGTCGTAGAATTTCAAATAAGCTTAACTGGGTTAGAAAATACTTTATATGCGAGTACAAAAGAAAAACATCAGACTCACTCAGCTTCGTTTGGAAAGAGAGTACTTAATGCAAACGTCCAGTTCGCAAAAGTACGGTCCCTCTGGGAGGAATATTCTCAGAGACTTCAAATTTCACATAGGGTGTTCTGAGAATATAAAGCTGAAAAATTCAACCAAAAATGGCAAATTCTGAAGAGTCTTTTTTCCTTATTTAGACAAAGTGTGAAATGGAAAAGTAGAAAAGTGTAAACGCAAAAATTTATAAATAATAAATAATTCCAAAATAAGTGTGAATAAAAATCTATGAGTGTTATCTCGAGAAAAAAAATCTGATGAAAAACTCGCCGCAACTCTCAACCCCAAAATAAGTCTTTTAGCTTTCAAAACATTTTTACAAAGCATAAACATGTTCCCAATTTTCAGGACAGACTCTAAGTGCTTTTGGCTCTTTGCCCTCCAAAGAACTTTCACTCTATTAAAAGTTCTCAATGGTCAAGATATGCTTCGATAGCCATCAAAATCGTGGACACGTTCAGCCTACAATATCAGCCCTGCAGCATATTACAGGTAGCTTCATTTAGAGCTCAATGGGTTGTGTCTTCAAATACCTACTGCAAATGAACTACTTAAAGTCCATTTTTACAAATTTCATTTCATTGCGACCGACTAGGTTCGATGTTCGAAAGCGCTTCTCATGGCAGTTTTGAAGAACTTGACAACTCCTCGATTATAGGTGATGACTACAAAAAAGCAATTGGATAAATCAAGGATGCAAGCCCCGAATGCCGAATAAGCAGACGTGCAAAGTATTGTTCTAAGCGCACTCATTTTCTTAGATGGGTAATTCGGGTTGAACCTGAGCCTCAACCTACATCTTTCGATAAGTACTTCGATTTCGGGCGAACTCTCTTAGTCGGTTGAGGTCTTTTTTCACTCTATTGCGCCACCTTAAAAGAGTGGTTCCCCTTCCGCGATTTCACTGCAATGAGCTTTCGAAAACCTCTTCAACCTCTCTTCAATATGCGGAGGTGTAGCCCGTTGGAATGTCTGTATCGGTATGGTCCATGAAGATTCTATGGCTTGATATGCCTGTTTTCCAGTTATTGCACTGTTTGAGTCGCAGTGCGTTTTTGACCGTTTCTCCTCAGTATAAAGATCAAGGAAGGTTTCAAGAATTGCCGTTGGTGTCGTTCTCATGGCACTGGTCGACCCAATGTATACAAGCCTTTGGATTTTGGTCGTGGTCTTAAGGTCAGACGCCTTCTCAAAAAATTATGGCCACTAGACCAGACAGGCATATGTGAGGATTGGCCTTACTATGGATGTATAAATCCAGTGAATAGTTTTGGGACCAGGTCCCCACTTTTTCAAAAAAAAACTCTACTGCAAGTGTAAAAGGCGCTTTGAGTTTTTTTCTCTTTCTTTTAAATTTTCTTTACAGTTAAGTTAACGATCAAGGACAATTCCGAGATATTTCGCCGTACCAGATAAGTTTGTTCGGTATACCGTTTCTGGTAGGTGGAAGTATAACTGGAATGTAACGATTTCTCGTAAGCAGAACAGGTTCTGTTTTGTAGGGTTGACATTTAGCTCACAGGTTTGGCCCAGCTGATGAGCTTATTTAGAGCTTTCTGAAGGGGTTCACAAAGAGTTTTTTTTAAGTCATGATGACGATGTCATCAGAATAGGCTACGGCTTTTATTCCGCTCATGTCTAGTTTAACCAGGATTTGGTTAGCTGCTAGGAGCCAGAATAGCGTCATTGTAACTTAATGTCGCACTAAATTTACATTGTAAGGCATTAAACCACCAGCACACTTACATAAAGTAGCATGTGGTTTCAAGTTTCAAGACAAGGCCACATGCACACAGCACACTTAACAATGGGGCAACGAAAAGGCGAAAAGTTTAAAATATTTCGTAACTAGAAGATCTTACTTTCGTTCATTTACAAAAAAATTTTCCCCTTTTATTTGGAAATTATATGTATACTAAAGCTTCGTTATTTCTACGAATGCATTTGAAATTTTCAATCAGATTGGATTCGTAAAATTACGAAAGTCTATTCGTAGAATAAACGAAAGTCATTCGTGGTTTTGCACCACGAAATTTTCGCAGAATATACAAAAGTTTTAGTTATAACGGGTGATTTTTTAGCTGGTTTGGTTTTGGCAGCACTGGTTTTGACAGCTGACGTGTGTTTAGTACCTTGTGTCACTGTCAAACAGCTTCAGTTTGGTTTGCAATTTAACCATGGATCGTCTTACAAATGAACAACGCTTGAAAATTATTGAATTTTACTATCAAAATTCGTGCTCGGTTCGAAATGTTCATCGCGCGCTGCTTCCATTTTATGGTCAGAAGAGTTAATTTCACGTTTCGGGCTGGTCAATTGGCCGCCTAGATCGTGCGATTTGACACCATTAGACTATTTTTTGTGGGGATATGTCAAGGCTCATGTCTATAGGGACAAGCCCGCTTCGATTAACGCACTGGAAGCCAACATCCATGCATTCATTCGTGAGATACCGGCCGAGATGTGTGAAAGAGTATGCCAAAATTGGACTCAGCGGATGGGCTACCTGAGACGCAGCCGCGGTCAACATTTTAAACATTAAATTGCAAGGTTCAAAATATCGATTCAAATAATTATTTCATTCATTTTTTCGAATTTTTTGTGTTTTTTTTTTTTAAAAAAAGTTCTAAACTTCTTAAAAAATCACCCGTTATATACGAAATATTTTTTTGGGTGGCATTTGTTCGAGAGTATTAACACATATCCATAAAAAAGGAATTTTAATTAAGCTTTCGGGAATTGGCATAGAATTGTTGGTTATCTGGAAAAATGTTGAGCTCCGAAATTTCCAAAGAATTGTTGCACCACTCTGACTAAATTTTTTATTTATTTATTTTCAAAAAATTGAATTGATTTCTATAAAAAGGAACTAAATTGAAGGATTTCATTAGCAATAGAGTATCTCTTTCAAAGACGTTAGATTGGTCCCAAGTTGCTACACGTAATTTAATATGAAAACTACACAACAAAACTTTTCCATTTTTTCTATTTTCTTGGTCATTATACGAAGTATCTTGAAAGAAATCAAACCATTTTTTCTTGTCCTACCTATGTAAACATGTGTACTCCCTAGCAACACCCTGCTATTCCCTTCTGGCTAAGCATAGATGTTTGCTTACTTCTTGCAAAAGTCAAAGGTGTATTGAGGTTTGTTTTTGACCATTTGATCGTGAAAACACCCCATTTATAACAACGTCTGTCATTTGATATTATCAACAACATTAACTGAAAATGGAATTAAACGATTTTGTTTTTCCATTTTATTTTTTTATGCTCTGCTTTTCTTTTGTGTTAATCCCTACCTCGAAATAAACTTTTCTCTTGAATGGAAAATTATAATCATTATTGCCAACAACCAACCCCCCATAGAGCCAATGTAGCTATTGAGGAAAGAAGAAAGTCAGGTCACTCTATACAACTTGTCATACTATTCAAAATTTATGTTCTATCCGGGGGAAGTTATTAATTAAAATAACGAAGGCGATAAGCATTTTCAAGACATCAATATGTTTATTTCTGTATTTTTTTCTTTGTTGGATACAAAGGGAAAGCTATTCTGGGATTCTCCTTTGTCCTGTTTGTCATATATGTTGTAGTGGCATGCGAGAGTGGATATCACCGCTGGCCGTCGGCGTGGGAGCCTAATCCTGGAACATATTTATGATGGACAGTGAAAAAAAATTAATAATAAACGATGAAAGGCATTTGTACTATTGTCAAAGTGGAACTTGAGATCAATTTGTCACAGTCGTTAGAAGGAAGTGAAAAATGTTGTCATTCATTCAACACGGTCTGCTAATTTGTCATTGTGATTCCCATATTGGCGGATTGGTATTTCTATTTGCCGGGGGGATGGAGATGAAATGATGAATAGTTTATTTTCGTTTTAGATTTATTTGAGCTCGCGTTGTAATAGGCAATCGAATCAGAAAGTTAGACAGGGCGGAGGGCGCCCATAAGTTACGAGGGCTAATCCGGAAACTGGAGCTTCCTCGAGCATTTAAATTCTGGAACGCAAGAATTGAAAGGCAATCAATATAAAGGGAACTCTAATATAAATTCCCAAAAGGCATCCATTAAATGACTCGAGGGCAAATAAGTTGAATGCTTGGTAAAGATAAACTGTAACATTTTCTTAGAAGTCAGCATCACTTCAAAGAACTCCTGCGAAACCTAAGTACGCTCTAGAGAAAGTATAATTTCGCCCATACTGACAGATTTTGAAAAAAAAAGTTCTTGAATTTTTCAGTCAGTCGTTGCTTCCTCAGTTCAATATTGATGTCCTGAACTGCGCAGATATTTTTTAAAGGAATTTTTCATCAGAACGGATTACCTTTGATCATAAATTAAAAATTACTCGACAAACTTGCAGTGCGATGAATGTGCTTTATAAATTAGATTTTACTAACAGAGTCACAAGTTTTGCAATAACTTGCTCTTATAATGTTCATTCTCATTTTTAAAATGAAAACCCAGCACCAAATTCTTTACTTCAAATTGTTTTTCTTGGAAGCCAATCCAGTTGGAGTATTTCATTTAATTAGCAGGGTACCTCTGTATACCTGGCATTACTGCTACATGATCCAACAATCTTCTCGACGAGGTATTTTACAAATTCTTCCAATTTCTTTGACTACGTCAATATAAATTCGTTTGAAAGTGATTTTTCACAAAAAAAAGAAAGGAAAACAAACCACAGCCAAGAGAAAAAAAACCTCTTTGTCTTTTATCTTCACACATTTTTAATCTTGGAAAATTGAAGAAGGAAGCGACACACAGGACACAGCACGGACAAAAATATGTACAAAAAGCAAGATTGAAGTTAAAATCAAAAAGAAGGACATTCTACAGTGATAATTATAATTCCATGTTTAAGGCGACGTAAGGCAATTAATTTTGAAGAAAACTTATTAAATAGAAAGAAATAAAATAAAAAGAACGAAAAGGATGTCTCAGTTTCCGTTGAAATTTTCGCAAATTCACTTTTTCTTTTAATTTGGATGACAAATTTAATTCAGATTTAACTCTGTCTCTTTGATTCAACAAAAAATACGAAAAAAACAAGAAAGCAGGAGGAACTTTTTAAAAGGATTTCAGTTTTATTTTAATGTTTTTTTTTCGTGTTGGAAGCCGTGGAGAAGATGGAAGTGTCCTTAAAAGTTCATTTGGTCTCATTTTTTCTTGGCAAATGACAATCTCATTTTATATACTATTTTAAACGATTGTGTTAAAATGTCTTATTCTTGAAGGCGCAAGGATAATGATGCTGTTCAAATTTTGGTCGGTCTTATGCGCTTGTGGAATAAGTTGCGCGGTTAGTGCAAACTTTTCTCACGAAGAACGACCTATGACAATTTTTTTTCTGGTCCTTTATCCATTAAGGATGTTTTGTGGGCTTCTATACTTTGATTCAAACTTCGTTCATTGTTCGTTCTTTTTCTAAATTATTTTTATATGCACTTTGCTTGCAGTTTGGTTTTTTTTAGTGTTGTGATGACAAAGATTGTTTTGCCAGCGAAAAAATGAGTCGTGGTCTAACGAATAAAAAATAAATATAAATTAATCAATGGAAAGCCGTTTGGATGATTTTGGCTGGGTTTGTTCCAGGAATTTCTTAAACCGTGAATTCAAATTGAATTAATACAAATATAATATGGAAATGTACTATTTAGTTAACACCATCAGTGATGATTGCATTTTGACAATGACCATTCTTTTGAATGAATGAGAATCGGTGGACAACTTTCCTAAACTAAATTTGGATTATCGTTTGATAATAGAACACGTGCAGTAAGTCTTTCTGAATCAATTCTTCACATCGTGTGGTTCTGGTTGTGCTGAAACAATTTAAAACTATAGAATATTTTCATGGATGTGAGCTTACGCAATACGAAAAGATATTTCATTATGCATGCTTAAGAAAGTTAAGATCAATACACGGTCAGTGGCCGCTTCTCTTTATATGACATGATCTCACGAAACAAAAATTGTGTGCGAGTTTATCAGAGGAAAAAAAGGAAAAAAATATAATTGGAACTTACGTTTCTTTTCTTTCTTTTCGATTGGAACTACAATCAGCTTGTGCCGAAATTGAAAATGCATCAGAAACTTGACCAAATGTTGAAATTGGTGTCCTAAACCTTTGCTAAAGTGACATTTGATCAGTGATCTGCTATTTAATGCGACAACGCGTCCGCAAAGTTTCTTATTCCTTCCACGAACATCCCCATCATCTACTCCCTAACACCACTTTCACAGTCTCGGTGGCTTACCCCGGTCAAGTCAAAATGCAGGCTTACACCGGTAGTAGCTTGTTTTGGTTTTCTTAAAAGATCTTGACTTGTTGATTGGACTAAGATAAAGCGTCTGTGTTTGATACTTTTTTGTGTGTTTTTGTGAATTGTAATGTCGGGTAAATTTCGGGTAGCTACGTTGGGCGGTTGTGGTCGAATTTCTGTTCTGTGTACGCTCACATTGCAAAATGCAGGGCAGCTGTTGAGTGAAACTCAAATGGGTGTTGATTCTGATTCATCAGAGTGCAACCTGCCTGGGTATAGCTTAGTGACATTATTCTTTTCCTCTCATGGCCTCGCCATTTATGTTCGTAGTGATATTGCTTACAACTTCAGCCACAGTATGGCCTCTGTTCTAGTACGAACTGTAATTGCATTGCGGTAGATTTTTCGTTTTCCGTCACGATAAAAAAGAAAAAGTCCCTATAAAAGAACTGTGTGGCAATATGAGAAAGCCAATTGGGACGGTCTGAATAAATTATTTCGAAATTTCAAATGGACATTGTGCTTTCTCAACGGAAACGATGATGCATCAGCTGATATGATATCTAACGTAATTCTCAACGGCATGGGAAATTTTGTTACTCACAGAACAAAAAGTAGCATCCCGAAAGAGAATTCGTGGTTTGATTCCAGCTGTAAGGAAGCGATTAGGGATAGAGAAAGTTTAGTTTAGTTTTCGAAGATTTAAAGATAACCCTACAGTATAAAATCGAAATTTGTCCAAACGGGACAGAAATATCTGTATTGCTCAAATACAAAAGGGCTAAGTTTTTGCATGACCAAAAAGTAAGGCAAAAAATACTGTTGTGTCCAAAAGGAAGCAAAAACTTTTGGTCTTTTGTCAAGAACATTAAGAACTCGACCACATCATCGGTCCCAACACTCGTCTTCAATGACTCTCCATATGTTAACTCCAACGACAAAGCCAATTTGCTGGCAGCTCAATTTGCTGCCAACTCGATACTTCCTCATAGCATATTGGCTCCACCTGAGCTCGAGTCTGCAAACTCTGTGATGCAGCAGAAATTTTTTCGAACTCGCTCGGTTGCAAGAGCCCTTTAACATTTCAATAAACATAAATCCACTGGTCCAAATGGTATCCCCGCCGTTATTCTGAAGAGGTGTTTTCCTACGCTGGAAAAACCACTGCGTAAGCTTTTCTAACTATCCTATTTTTCTAGACTCTTCCTGAGCAGATGGAAAACTGCTTTTGTCCAGCCGGTCCCTAAAAAAGCAAATCTTAATCCCCTCTAAGGTCTTGGAAACATTGATAAATCGTACACTTATGAAGTATCTAGAAAAACGAAGATTCTCAATGACCGGCATGACAGTACTTCCTTCATAGCAAACGGTCCACTGGTGATTTGATGGCTTATCTCACCGAAAAGTGGAACCAATCTTTACATTGCTTTGGAGAAAGTAAGATAATTGCGCTTGATATTTCTAAAGGACTTGATAGAGTTTGGCATCAGGCTCTTTAATCGAAAATGCGTCCTTTCAGTATCGACGGCTCGATGAGTTTCTTCTTCGTTAGATTAGAAACTATACCTTTCCGACCATTCAATACAAGTCGTATTGGATGGCTTCAAGTCTGATACCCACTTCATAAATGCTGGTGTGCCACAGGGCTCCGTTTCGCCTCCGACTCTCTTGCTCATTCTCATAAGTGACCTCTTGCCTGAAGCTTCTTATCCGCTTAACTGTTTTGCTGACGACACGACCATCAGCTTTTCATATTCGTTTCCAAATTCACGTCCCTTCCCTTTGGAAGTGGAAAGTGGAACTGGAACGGTTGCGTATGATAAGCTCATTGAATTCTGACCTAGACAGCATTCTAGTAGAATTCAATGCTTCGAAAACTCAATGCTGTCTCTTGTCGTGAAAGCTTAACATACCCCAATCGCCATTATCCATGATTGGTACCTGCATTCTGCATCCCAGAAACCGAAAAGCTGTCAGTACACTGTATGTGTGTAAACGATGATTTTCGCTTAAAGCTTAGGCTTCTTGAGACGATGCAGGAACTTCTTAACCCCTGATCTGGCTAAAATTTATGAGGCTTTCATCCGCCCAAATGCAGGATGCCTTCGGAGAATTCACGCTGCTCCGTCAAGGTCGGTAAAGAACTCACTGAGACCTTTGATGTCGAAAAAGGTTTAAGACAAGGCGACAAACTGTCTTGCGATTTCTTCAACATCATACTTGAACAGATTGTAAGAAACTCAAACGTCAACACCAGAGGAACAATCTTTCGAAAGTCTGTACAATTACTCGCCTATGCAGACGAAATTGACGTAATGGGAAAAAAAAGCGTGATGTCATAGGTGCTTTTGCGAGTATTGAAACAGAAGCGGCAAAAATGGGTTTGATGGTTAATGAGGGCAAAACGAAGTATATGTTGTCATCAAACAAGGACACAGAACATCGACGAATTGGACAAATCGTCGCAATAGACAGACATAACTTCGAGGTAGTACAGGATAGTACCTAGGATCCGCTGTAGACACGGACAACAACATCAGTGCGGAGACTCTTGCCAACCGTTGCTCCTTTGGGTTAAGAAGGCAATTGAGAAACAAAACCCTCTCCAGAAAAACCAAGGTGACCTAGTATAAGACCTTGGTCATCCAAGTCCTGCTTAATGGCGCGGAAGCATGGACCTTATCGAAAGCGGATGAGGAAACCCTTGGTCGTTTCGAAAGAAAAATTCTCCGAATGATCTTTGGTCCCGTATGCGAAGACAATGTGTGGAAAAGAAGATACAACAACGAGCTGTATGAGCTGTACCGCGACATGGGCAAAGCCAGAAGAGTACGCATGGCGAGGCTACGATGGTTGGGCCATGTTGAGCGGATGGACCCAAACGCTCCGGCTCGTCGGGTGTTCGAAAGCACATTGCAAAGAAATCGCGGAAGGGGAAGACCTCGTCTTAGGTGGCGCAATCAAGTGTAGGATGACCTCAACCGACTTGGAGTGCGAAACTGGAGAGAGCTCGCCCGAAATAGAAGTCGTTATCGAAGGATGTTGGTTGAGGCCCAGGTTCACCCCGAACTGTTATGCCCACCTAAGTTAGCAAGTTTCATCCGCCCAAAACTGGAGTAAAACTCCCATATACGGTCAGGTGCTCCTCAAACATCTTTGCGCCTAAATAAATAGAGCGTCAACAAAAATTCAAAAGCAATGTGCATCCGTGTCTCTTTTCGAATTTTCTCCTATTCTCTCAAATGCCCGCACTGTGTTTAAAAAAATTATAAGGGTATTCATAGCCGCTTGATGTGCGCGTTAATTAAAAATAAAAAAACCTCGAACACCAAGTTAAGACTATTGTAATTCAAAATAAGGGAAAGTGCAGCTGGGTACTACGTTAAGATCTCTGATCTCTGATCTGTAACATCACTCCAACTTGAGGAATATAATCAAAAGGTTCAGAACTTGAAAATCGTTCTAACGTTCTATAAGGTTTAGAAATTGTCAAATTGGTTGAGGACTAGACTCCTCCATGAGCTGCAACAGCCATCTAAGTGAATAAGTGATTTTAGGAGTTATCCCCTATTTTCACTGCTTGAATAGGTAAAGGCAATCCATTTTTATTTCTAAAATCACCAAACAAAGGTCACTTTTCTCTAAGTTCACTTAATTTTTTCTCAATATTCCATCAATTGTGTTCATTTTATATTTAGAATCGATTTTGAATAGTGTAACAAGTCTGTTTTTTTTTCAATACTACAGATTTGATTTCTCCAGTGGTAGATCTCTTTATATTGCACTGTTTTGCATTTCCATTGCTCCTGTTTGTGCTCTTCATTTTTAGTATAAAACTGAACGGGATAGTTTTTAAAAATGCATACTCAAAACTCTACGTACAGGCAAACACAATCTCTGTCTCTTGAGGGAACAATCGCTATTTCAAACAACGGGAAATATATTTAGAATAAACACTAACATAGTGAGTTAATACAACAAAACAATTCCTTTGAAGTCCTCCAACGAATGTCGTTTGTGGCTTTTTAGCGACTGGAGATGGTGCCACAAAACGGTGATCCTACAAGTGAGTATGGTGAAAAACTTTTTAAATATTCGTTTAGTGTGAAAATTCACAAACATTTGGCGTAATGTTCAGTACATTGTATGCAACGTAATGGCACAATTTTCAAGACCATTCTAAGGAAAACAATGTCAATTTCTGTATAAAATATTCAAGTATAGAAATGAATGCGGGAGAGCTCTGAAAATCTCTTGCTCTATTTTCAAATTCTCATCACATCAGAGGAGAGAGATCACATCCGGATGTGATGTCATTTTCTGGAATTGACGTTGTTTATTTTAATCTCTTGGAGCTGGCAATTGGGTAGAAATCAATTTGCCCCGTGGAAATTATCACTTTACTTAATGACACTACAGTAAAAAAAAACCTTTAAAAGGATGTGGATTGTGTGTAGAACGTAGAGAATGAAAAAAAAAAGAAGAAAAACAAAAAATCTAAATCACAAAGAGACATTATACTTCTTTTTCGTTTCGGATCGATGGTGATAAGGTGGATGAGGGTGGATGAGGCAGAGGAAAAGACACTTATTTTTATGGTAAATACTTTTGTTTGTCTATCTTTTTACCCTTTTCTTGGGCTTGGACATTAGTGTGTCCTGCCGTCGGTCGCCGCCACCGCCACTATAACAATCGCCACCCAGACCCACACAACCATCGACGGTATTTCTTGTCAGTTGCCATAAAGTCCCTCTTCACGGTGATCAACGCTGTTTACAATCCGTTTCCGTTCTTTTTTATTTTTATCGTTTATCTTTATCTTAAGGGCTCGCATTTGTCTTCCTTCCTCCATTTTCCTATTTTTTTTTCGTTTTTTGTCTTGAAGCTTATAGGTTCCCTATACCATTGTGTGTGTGGGTGTTAGTGTAGTCCTTTATCCTTTTGTTTTTAGAGCTGCCACCGCTAAGCATTAAAATAATGTGACGGGAGAATTCCTTTTGATTTTCTTTTTTTATGATTTTTATGATTATATCCTATCTATTTTGTTGCTTCAAAATGTGACACTTTTGTCGCTCTGCAGGTGCAGATAGGAAAGAAAAAACGATTGGACAGAAGATGATGGCAGGACGTAAAAATAAGTAGACACTTCACACAGCAAAAAAAAAAGAAAAATCCGAGAGTGAAAAAAAAGGATAAGGACGCACTCCAATCTGGCTAGGCCTTTATTTTTCATCACAATGTCGTTTCATTCTATTTGGTTTATTTTATTATTTTTTTTTCTTTGGTTTGGACTCATAGCCAAACGAAACGTGATAAGGGGTTAGAGTTGTTATGAGAATTAGGGACATCACTTTTTAGGGAGACACAATGTAGAAAAGAAAACAAACAAGATAAAATATATGTCGTCCTGTGACTGGTGTAAAATCAACGGCAATCGTAAACATAGAAAGGACAAATAATGTAAGCGGTTATGGTCAAAACGGAACAGTTTACTCGATTAGATTATCAGAACATAACAAAAGTAGGGAACGAGCACTCCAAGTGAGCACTTTCTTTGCATAAGCTCTGGCAAACAGCCTTCAGGCTTTCAATGGCTGGCAAAAGTGAATTAAGCTTCAAGAATCAGATGTTTTGATTGGGAATAAACTAATTTTGCACAAACTGATGTAGATAGCCAAAACAAAGACCATGCGCATTGGTATCAATTGACAAAAAGCAATAATACACTATAGTTGGCCATCAATTAAAGCTACAAAAAAAAAGCTAAGACACCGAAAGAAAAAGAACCTTTCCATCCTAGGAAGACATTCGCAAAACAGCTTTCCTCTTAAAACCCTTTGAGCCAAAGTTGTACTCCTAGATTACTACCTATTTAAACCACTGCACTATCAAAAACGTTCCCCTGCCTATTTTGGTCTGAATTTTTGTACTCGGGAGTTTTTGGGGTCGCTAAACATGAATCTGAAGTTATATTAGCAAAATTCAAAATGGCGGATCCAAGATGGCAGGAAAATGTGTGAAATCGAACAAATCACTGCGACAAACCAATCAAACATTATTCTACTGCATATTTTAGTCTAAATATTTGTATTCGCTATTCGGGGGTTTTCGGGGCCGTTGATTACAAAATTACTGCTTTGGAAAATCCAACGTAAATACAATTAATAATGCAATAGGATAATGTCTGATGGGTTGGTGTAAGCGATTCAATTATACCAAATCTGGGCCGTCATCGTGAAATCTAAGCTCATATTCGTGATCAGCATCCCTAAAAAAAGCCTGTATACCAATTTTTGTGAAATTTAAATAAAAACAAATTTGGTAAAAAAATATAACCTAAGATTCATGATCAGCGATCCCGAAAAACAAAGAGTACAAAATTTTAGGTCAAAATGTACAGTAAACAAAGCATGACTCAAAGGGTTACCCTTAAACCCAACCCTGGGGTCCAGCGCCATCGCAAACATACATTTTTTTGAATTTTTAAGAAACTAAACAACTCACACCAGTATACCACCAATAGAATTCTCATATTATCGTAGCCGATATCTAAAAATCAATCATTTATTGATTTTCAAGTGGCGCAGTTGGAAATATTTGAGCTTCTGGGTCCCATAGACCCCAGAGTAGTGATAGTTAAAGTTTTTGAACAGTTTGACAGGGTTTTCGAGACGAACGAAACGATGGCCATTGGCTATGTTTTATGGGATCACAAATATTGTTGGTGTGAATTCGTATGTCCTCCTCAAAATGGCGTCCAATAAAACTCAAACAAGCTGAAATTTCTTAAAAACTTATCCTTGGAACTCATAAAACCCCAAATGGAGGAGAGGTTTACTTGGAAAACTTTGCCATTCAATCTCCAGGTCCTCATTGGAGGTATTTTAAAAAAGAAACGACCTGTGGCCGAGTCAACATCTTCAGTCACTACAAAAAGATGTGCTGTGTGTCCACGAAACAAAACTGCCCGACCAAAATACAATGCATCAGTTGCCGAAATCCAGGGTTTAGGGTTTAAGGTTAAAGCTCAATGCTTCCAATCAAATGTGTGATTTAGAAGCTAAAGATGCTTAAAACACCTAGCTACCTACAAACTGCCGATATCTAAATGAACTGATGACTGAGCAGTGAGCAGAGAATTTTCTTCTTCTTCAAATGATCAAGATGAAAATGTTGTACATTCTCTTATACTGTAACACAATGATATACTGTATACTAAATACTATACGCATATACTGTATCACCCAATTGTAAGCTACGGCGGCGGTCTATAATAAACCTCTGAAGTAAGCGCACGTCTTTTATTATAACTTAACATGGTGTCAGATGTTAATCAACAATGACAGACGACAAAAAAGAGACCGCATCAGCATCAGCATCAAGCTCGAGAAAGGACAACATGGAAGACGAAACATCTCCTCAAAGTTTTTCATCATCGGATCCACACATAAATCTAAAAAGTACAAACTTAGCCACCGCATGGAAACACTGGTTCAACCAATTTAGGGTATTCATGAGAGCTACAAATCTGGAGTCACAGACAAGTTCACGTAAAGTCGCTCTCCTTCTACACCACATGGGTCCAGAATCGCTGGAAATATTCAACTCATTCAACTTGGACTTGGACCAGGTAACATATGAAAACTTATTGAAAGAATTCGAGAGCTACTTCTTACCGAAAAAAAACATTGCTATGGAACGACATAATTTTTTTTCGCGGTCACAAAAAATCGACGAAAGCATTGATTCATACGTCACATCGCTTAAAAATTTGAGTCTTACATGTGAGTTTGGGATTTTGAGAGAACAACTCGTGCGTGATATCTTTGTATGTGGGTTGCATGCGAATTATACATACATAAAAGAACGACTTCTTAACGAAGGCGACATCACGTTGGAGAAAGCCGTTAACATTTCAAGAACATGTGAACTAACCAAAGAACATTCTCAACAACTTCTACAACAAAGTGGTCCCACTACATTGATAGGCGCCCTCAACAAATATAACGGTTCGCATTCTCGGAACGGTCAAACACAATACAGTAAACAGGCAAAAACAGCACAACCTCATCCACAGTCACAGTCTCAGCCAAACGACCACACTAACAGTCACCAGCAGTCATCATCAGTCAGCGGATTAAAACAGCCACGGTTTATCTCCCAGCCACCTCAGCAACAACGTCACAATTTCTATTATGATAACAATTCAAATCTTTGTCCAAAGTGCGGTGAAAGACACAAATACAGGGGCCCTGCATTAGGTGTCACGTGCAACAAGTGCGGGAGAAAAAATCATTTCGCTAAAATGTGCCGTACAAGTGTGTATATCCGTAATGTTGAAGCAGAGTCATCAGATTCCGAAACACTCTTCATGGGTCGCCTTGAAACATCGTCATCATTATTATCTTGGGACATCATACTAAATATCAACGGTACAAAGCTCAAATGTCAATTGGATACCGGTGCACAAGGAAATGTGATGTCGAATAAAATATTTTGTCAGCTGGGATTAAATCGTTCCGCTATTAAAAGTACTTCGAGTCGCATCCTTACATTTAGCAAGGAGGCTCTTCCAATTATTGGACAAATTAAAATTAACTGTCTATATAAAACAAAAGAAAGCCCTATAGACTTTTTTATAACTGAAATGGATTGTCATACAGTGTTAGGATTACCAACATGTATAGATATGAATTTAATTAAACGCGTGTCTGAGTTAAATTTAGAAGAAGGTAATATTGAAAATAATTTATATAATGGAAAAATAGAATTTCTTCATGATTTTAAGGATCTATTCAATGGTCTTGGGTGTCTTAAGAAGAAAATTCAATTACAGTTGAAACCTGATGTCGAACCAGTGATTGATTGTCCGCGGAGAATACCATTTAGTCTCATGAAACCACTTAAAGAGGAATTGAAAAGAATGGAAGACATGGGAGTAATTGTTAAAGTTGAGGAGCCAACCGAATGGGTAAGTTCTATTGTGCTAGTCCAAAAGTCCAATGGTAAACTGCGATTGTGTCTTGATCCTCGTAATTTAAATAAGGCTTTACTTCGGTCTCACTATCAATTTCCAAACATTGATGAATGCAAAGCTCGCGCAGCTAATGCAAATTTTTATACTATTCTCGATGCTAACTCAGCATTTTGGGTTCTACCTCTTGATGAAGAGTCATCAAAACTATGTACTTTTATGACCCCTTTTGGGAGACATCGATTTTTAAGAGTGCCATATGGTATTAATGTAGCACCAGAAATTTTTCAATCCGAAATGGAAGAAAATTTTAAAAACATAGAAAATATCTTTATATATATGGATAATTTTTTAATATTTGGTTCGTCCATTGAAGAGCACAACAAGGCACTCAAGAACGTGCTTGAGAGAGCAAGGTCTATAGGCTTAAGATTTAATTTGTCAAAATCAAAATTCCTTCAAAACGAAGTGAAGTTCATAGGTCATGTGTTCAATCCGAAAGGAGTGCGTCCCGACGAAAATAAATTAAAAGCCATCTGTGAAATGCCTCACCCCGAAAATGTTTCCGACCTACAAAGATTTCTAGGAATTGTCAATTATTTGGGGTCATTTGTCAAAAATTTATCGATGCAAACTTCAAATCTGCGAGAACTATTGAGAAAAGAAGTTATTTGGCATTGGTCATCCAAACATGAAGAAGAATTCGAGATTCTTAAAAGTCTCATCTCCGACGCACCAGTTCTCACTTATTACGATCCGAAGAAAACACTTACTCTGTCTGTTGATGCGTCTAAGAGCGCACTAGGTGCAGTCATTTCTCATAATTCTTCTCCGATTGGATATGCTTCGGCAACTTTGACACCATCTCAACAAAACTACGCTCAAATAGAGAAAGAACTTTTCGCAATACTTTTTGGTTGCACAAAGTTTCACCAATACACCTTTGGCCGACACGTTGTTGTCGAGACAGACCATAAACCTCTAGTCCCCTTATTTAACCGTCCTTTATATAAAATTCCAGTACGTTTGCAGAGATTCATGCTTCGACTTCAGTCATACGACCTAGAAGTAGTCTATAAGCCAGGTAAATATCTTTTTGTCGCCGATACTTTATCAAGAGCAGCTCTTCCTGAAAATACCTTTACTAATTTTGATCAGGAATTACGCCTTCATTGCAACCTTCTCACTAAAACATTGTCAGCATCCGAATCAAAAATAAATGAAATCCGGTGTGCAACTTTGAACGACAAAGTTCTGTGCTTAGTCAAAACGGCTGGCCCGTCTGTAAAAAATCAGTTGACCCATTAGCTATGCCTTATTTTAATATAAAAAGTGATCTTGACGTCATCGACGAACTTATTTTTAAATGCAATCGGCTGGTTGTACCAAAATCTCTCCGCCATGAAATGCTCGTACTCCTGCACGAAAGTCACATGGGTATAGAACGTACTAAAAGTCTCGCCAAAGATTAAATATTCTGGCCAAATATTAATCAAGACATTGACAACGTAGTCAGCAGCTGTGAAACTTGTCTCCGTCATAGGAACGCAATACCAAAAGAACCGTTACTACCTCACGAAATCATTGCAATACCATGGTCTAAAGTTGGCATTGATTTATTTGAATTCAAAAAGAAAATCTACCTCTTAGTAGTAGACTATTTTTCAAAATACATTGAAATTGCTCTACTGTCTTCTGGCTATACCAGTCCTTTAGTTATACAACAACTCAAATCCATTTTCGCTCGCCATGGTATTCCAGAAATTATAGTAAGTGACAATGGACCACCATTCAATTCCGAGGAATTTAGAAAATTTACTCTGGAGTGGAACATCGACCACCTAACATCAAGTCCATATTTGGCTCGTTCCAATGGATTGGCTGAAAGGTCTATTCAAACAATTAAAAAATTATTTTTGAAATGTGATGAAAACGGCTCCGATCCATATATGGCACTTTTGCACTACAGGACTACCCAAAAAGGGAATATGAGTTCACCCTCTGAGTTGCTAATGTCTCGCAAATTACGAACAAAGCTTCCAGCTACTCAAAATACATTCAAAGCTCGATTGGTAAACCAAAAACAACAGAAAAAATTAGCATTAGAAAAACAAAAAAAAGTTGAATTCTATTACAATCAAGGCACAAAAGCACGAAATCCATTGGATACAGGTAAACGAGTTTTCTTTAGAAAAACTCCAAGTTCGGAATGGTCCCCTGGAACAGTTACATCCAAATGTCGCGAACCTAGATCTTATGTCGTTAGTGATGATAGTGGTTCTCATTACAGGCGATCTAGTCATCATATCTTTGAATCTCCCATTAACACAGAAGAAAGTAACAATCTCGAGCACAAAAATCAATCACTTGAGGAAACATCGGGCATTCAAAATAAAACTACAAGACCATCAGAATCATCCGAAAACAATAAATTTGTTGTAACTCGCTATGGAAGGCAAATAAGACCTCCTGATAAATTTACTCATTCCGATTTTCGATAGCTAGCAATTTTTCCTAACTTATGAAATTTGAATTATCCTATGAATACAGCTAGCAGTATTTCAAACTTATAAAACATAACTTGAATTATATCATGAATTTTGTACAAACTAAATAAATTAAATTGTAAATTAAGCGTACTAATATACAAATATTATAGCAAGCTTTAAACTGAACTAAAGTAATTATATTAATGAAAGTAAATGACATGAACATTGAACTCCATCTTTATTTTGAAATATATTAGAAAAGGGAGATGTTGTACATTCTCTTATACTGTAACACAATGATATACTGTATACTAAATACTATACGCATATATTGTATCACCCAATTGTAAGCTACGGCGGCGGTCTATAATAAACCTCTGAAGTAAGCGCACGTCTTTTATTATAACTTAACAGGAAAGACTTAAAGTGCGCCCAACTCCAAACAAAAACGACGGAGGGCAACCTAAACTAATAAAAAAGGAACAAAGAAAAAGCAGCAAAATAGCCACGCTCATAGAAAAATAAGTGCAAAATAAGTGCGCTCCAGAAGATTTCTTCATTTACAATGCCCGAAGCTTGAGGACAGAAGCTCAGCTTAACCAAACGGAAATACCGGAATAATAAATAAATTATTCGGGCGTGCCTCGAAAAAAAGGCGAGTTGCGGTGCTCTTCATAACTTGGGGCTGGAAAACGGTCTTAGGTGTTTTGTTAGACCAAATTTCTTCTCTTTTCAGAAACCTTTGGTGAAAGTAATCAGGTGATTATTGATTTCTTTTTTATTTTTAATTCAAGTCCCAAAGTCATTATGGTCTCATTTTCCGACATAATGCTCAAAATACCTCAGTTGTCGGAAGCGTTTTAACATTTATTGTGTAGCTCTAGGCCTTTAATTCACTGTGTCAATTAAGTAAATCATTTCGAGAGCCCGGGTTCTGCTCATTTATTAATTTCAGTTGCTATATTCGCTTCCAATTATCAATCAGATTAAAATAAATTAAACAGCACTTATCTTTTATTAAGAACAATAATTGTAACTCAGAGGACTGAAAGGATATACAATCAAGCCGTAGCTACGTTCGCTTTCGATTGTATAATTTAATCCACTTTTCCTCTCACTATTTTAATTAATCGCTTGTCTATGATCGACTTAATTAAACCTATCCACCGAAGACCACAGAATAACGAATCGTTGTTAGATGAGACCATAAATTTAGAAATTTAACTCGCTCTCTTCTCGTTCTATAAATGGGCAAAAAGGACGCTGTGTGGCTTGTATTCTGTAACCATTGCGTCGCTAATACTGTTAAATTGAAATCACATAAAAGAGGAGTATGTTAGTTCGTAAGCTCACAGGGTCACAGCCCAGGTTTAACTATACTCTTGACCATTAAATGGAAGCGAAAACCTTGCCACTTTCGACTTCGAATTTATTTTGCTCCTGTGTGCATTGGTATCACCCAAATGAATTATCTATAATATTGTCAGTTGCACGATAAATTTTTTAATTGGACAATTCATTTCGCAATGCTGCTGGTTTGGTTTCGGTCGGTGCTTTGATTTCCAGTGAGACACTTAAAACATTTTTTATTTAATTAAAAAGTATTGTCTGGTCGGAGAGTTGAGTTGCAAAATTGATACCATCCTTCGCAATCACATGTAGCTCCAGATGAATTCGTCAGGGCAGACACTCAAAATATGGCCATTAATCAAATATCGCACGCAAGGGGAATTCTGCTGTTTATTCATATCCACCCACTCCTGGTTTGGTGTTGTTAGATTTTCAACTTCGGATGGGAAACATATTTTCTGTGTGTGTTTTACTCTTTGCACTCCCCTCGATTGTCGCTTCCTTTTCTTATGCTTGTACTGGATGGGGGCTGAATAGCTCCCATTTAAGAACTCAAACACCATAATTCATGACGCTTAGTGTTGTCCTTATGAGTTTAGCCAAAGAATATGATTTTTATTGCAAACTGAAGAGCCATTTTGAGTGGCAGGAGCATGAAGGAGGGCAATCTGCTCTCTGCCTGCGGATTGCAAAAATAAAATAAAAAGAAAAAAACATAAGAAAGATGGAAAAGTGGCTATTGTGGTGGTTTTATTTCCGACATCAAGAGATTTGTTTGTTGTAATTTGTGGAGATTTTATTTTTGATCCCAAAAGGAGCCTTATTGAGTTCATTTAAGCAACACTTTGTGATTTTATCGCACACGCCAAGAAAGTCCAATAAATCGTAAGATCGAAATGTGTTTACTCGGACAAAGAAAGCACATGATTTACACGAGCAAAGAAGAAAAAGTGGGGTATTCAATGCAAATGTGTGGATGAGTCAGTTGTGTCATCATTAGTCTTTTTGAAAGAAGAAAGAAGGGAAGTCAAAGTGTAACACTTTGGAACGACCTATTGATTTTGGGCAAAACATTTCAGTTGAAGACTCATCCCCTCCTCTACATTGCAAGCCTTGATATAAAAGAAATTTTTGTGTGAGCGCAACATTGAGCAACCAAAATTGACATCATTATTTGAACTCTCTGGCTTAGATTTATTGTGACGATTATGGAGATTGATTTTAAAAGTTCGAGAGAAAGAAAACAAACAAAAAGAAAACAAAAATTATGTTTTGCGAAGATCTTGGCTGGACTCCAAATGGATGTTGAAAATAGGAAAGAAACTTTGTTGTGTCGAAGGGATATCGTTTTATTATACTATACAAAAAGGTTTTTATTGTAAACCTCCCACATTACTAATAAAGAACACTCATTTTTCCACTGGAATAAATTTTACTTAGTTCAAAGAATTCTTCGAGAGAAGTTTAACCACTTGGATCAATTGGAATTTTTGTGCTTTGGTGGACTGTTTGTGAAGGAACTGTTGAAAATTTTGACAATTAACACACGAAAAAGATGTGATTTGAATGAGATAAATGGCGCCCAATGCGGGTTCATCGGCTACAAATATAAATTAATTTATTCATCATCTCGTGACTCTTTACATAAATCTTTTTTTTTTTGTAACGTCTACTTCAGTAGAATGCCCGCTCCGTGGCGTAGAATTTAGAGCTATATGCGTTAATAGATTAGATTTTACCGTTAATTGAGCCAACGTATATCTGGACGCTGCGGTGTTTAGTTAGAATTTACTGTATTACCTCATGGGAAGTCTCAGAGCAGTTCTATTGATCCTGAATTGGACTGGGTGTTAATTATTCCTGTGGATGTATGACTTTAAGTCTATCAATTCCGCTTTATGAGTTTGAATTTCAATTTTCCGTTAAATTCCACAAACCATAAATTTTTTTTTTTTTCACTTTTGATGGCCAGAACAGCATGCAAAATATCAGATTCTCTACGATTCTTTCTTTAATAGAGTACTCACAAAAAAGTTGAAAATAGCCTCGGACAATTTGTGAAACTTTTTAGTTGCTGGTGCCGAGCTTTTACAAAAATTAGCTTATGCGGTTATTAAATTGATAGAGAAGGTACATTTAGGTTAGGTGGAAGTGGCTGTCAGTCAATGAGTATTATGTACGTACATGCATTGCCCGGCACACTAAGACCACAAGGCTCCATTGTGCTGCCACAGAGATCAGCAAGTTAATCACCTAATAATCTCAAAAACCCGAAGTGAGGTTAACGAACTGATCACCCATCAATATTTCATTTCGGGACTAGCCAGTAAATTACCTCCTTGTCGAACCACTCGGAACTTTTAATGTATTTTGAAACACTCTTAGGGTCTTTGTAAGCTAAGTCGCTAGTATCGTCGAAGAAGAATTCACCGAGATGAGTTTTCCTCCTATGAAGTAGTGCAGGGCATGAGCAAAGAAGGTGTTGAACGGTTTCTTCCTCCTCCTCCAAGTCTTTTGGCGTGTCTCCCTATTAGACAGTGTCCCGTAAGAACACCTATGGTAGAACCTAGATACAGGTGGTTCAGGGCTAACAAACTCTTCGAGTATTTTGAGTCTACACACGGCTAAACTTTTTTGCTTGCAAGACATTTGTTACTCTCAGTCAATCTAGTGTTTGTTATCCTTGAAGCGTCTTGTCTAAGTAGAAGTTTACATGTAGCGATAGGTACACCTATATTGTTCCATTCTTAGCGTAGCAAGGTGATCGTGCAATTTTTGGCTAGTTCGTCTTCCATACAGTTGCCTGGTATGTCTCTGTGCCCTGGCACCCATGAAAGGTGAACGTTGAACTGATTAAACATCTCCCTCAGAGACATCTGACAATTTTGGACCGTAATGGATTTTTTAGAAACAGAAGCAAGAGATTTAAGGGCAGCTTGACTGTCTGAGAAGATTCGAATATCCGTGGAGGATATGACGTTTTCTTTGAACCAAGACAGCACCTCCTTAATCGCCAGAATTTCCGCTTGTAACACACTAAAATGATCGGGTAGGCGGAAGAAATGACTGATATTCAGTTTTTCTGAATAAATTCCACTTCCCACACCTTCACTGGTTTTCGAACCATCGGTGTAGAAGTGTATTGCTTCATTTTCTAAAAGAGTGGCATTTTCCCAAGCTTCTCTTGAAGGTATGATTACTTGGTAATTGTTGCCAAACATCAACTTGGGGGTGGTGTAGTAGAATCGCTTCGGTAAAAATCTGAAGTTATCTAGAATGGTAGTGTGGCCGGTTTGATTATTGTTCCACTGTGATATACATAGCTCTGAATCGAGGAGCTGAGCTAGCTGCGACTTGTTTGCTGAAGATATCCAGGGGTGTGAGATTTAGTAGTACATGGAGAGTGTCCGATGGGGTTTCCTCAGTGCGCCACTAATACACAGACTAACCGTTCTTTGAACTTTGACCAGCTTGTTGTAGTTAAACATTTTGTCTCGTGCGGGCCACCAGACAATCACTCCGTATGTGAGTATCGGTCTAATTACCGAGGTAAATAGCCAATGGGTGACTTGGGTGGAGAAACCCGATTCCCACCAATGGCTTTTTCACAAGAGAAGAGTGTCACGTTGGCTTTATTTACTCTTTCCTCTATATTGGTTCTCCAGGTCAGTTTTTTGTCAAAAATGAGACCTAGAGTCTGATTTGACAGTGTTAGAGTTACCCCCTAATAGTTGGTGGTCTGAAGTCCAGAATTTTGAATTTCCTCGTAAAAAGAACTAATTCCGTTTTGTGTGGATTGATGTTCTGTCCACAATTTTCAGCACAGTTGTTAAGCTTGTCAAGTGCTGTCTGTAGCAGATCAGCAAGGGGTTTGTGGGTGCTTGCCTGAAACGGCAATTACTACATAATCGGCATAGACTGTGGTCTTGAAACCTTCTCCTCTTGGTCGATCAGCAATTTGTTAACGACCAGGATCCACAGTAGATGAGAAAGAACTCCTGCTTGCGGGGTTTCTTTACTGGACATTCTGTTTTTTTTTTTTTTTTGTAGTTCCCCATTTCGGAACTAATGATTCTGCTGCTGAGCATTGTTGTTATCATGTTCTTGATGTTTTTTTTTTTTCTATGAGCAGCCATTCAAGAGCTTTAGTAATTAACATTGTTAAATGCACGCTCTATGTCTAGGAATGTGACAAGAGTATATTCTTTGTAGTGCAGGGATTTTCCAATGGAGTGGAGTGCAGTTTCCACTGATTAACGTTTTGTATATAGGCATGTTGCGCCGTTGAGATCATACTAGGTTAAATTTCTTGTCTAAATTGTAGGTATGTCAATCATTCTTTCCAGCGTTTTAAGAAGATAGGATGATAGACTTATAGGTCTCAGATCTGTTGGATTTACATGAGAGCTTTTGCCGGCTTTGGGTATGAAGACGACTTCTTTAGATTCTAAAGGAATGGCAAAAATATTGACTTTTTTCTTACGACACTTCAAAGACCAGGTAAAATTCCTACCTCTAGACCTCTTTTAAAAGAAGAAAAGTGAGGAATTCTGTCTCTGTGAATAAGGACACTACTAAGACTCCCTTTCGTGCAGTGTCATCAGTCTCAAAATTTGTACTCCAAAAAAGCCACAAAAATGATTTTCAAAAGAATGGCAAGTATCGGGGGTGTCTTTCAAGGAACTGTGATTATAAATTTAACTACAAAGTTAAGTTTTTAACCGGCAGATTTTTTACAAGGGCCCAACAATTTTTGGGTCATTTGTTGCAAGAATTAAAATTTTAAGTGAGCGTTTGAGTCTCCAAAAAAACTTAGGAATAGTTGGTGGTTGGAACAATCTCTGTTTTCTACTGAAGGGTCGTCATTCAATATCCACTTGCATTTCTTAATCCCTAATCTCCTTGTTACATCACAGTGAACAAGAGAAGAGAATGAATAACGACACTAAGCTTAGCTGTAACTATATTGCAAGAGCTCTGAAGGATCAGAATAAACACCCCAAAGGAGACTTTTCAACGTTCTGATATACCCTTTCATCATACACTACGGATATGAGGAAAAACAATCGAGTAACCGATCGATGAGCAATGATTGACTCACATGTTTCGTTAGAAAATTTCCTTCCATATGCTTTCGTTCTCTTAAAGTCAAATTCTTTATCTTAAAGGTTAATCTGTTATACGGATATGAAGAACCACCCAAAGCTATATTCTTGCTTCTTTGTTCCTTATATTCAATTGATCAATCACTGTCCAGCAATCTCTTAAAATTTTCAGATCCTTTATCCTCAAACAGTATTAAACAGAAACAACGAAACGAGAGCTCCTTCCTATCTTTGTATGCATTCAAAAAATGAAAATCCCCCAAACGCACGAAAATCCGCACATAAATGTGCTCCCCATCCTGCAGTCTGCAGGTTGTTTTCATGTTTTGTGAGTGTGTGTTTTTATTCTTTTATTTAATTTTTTTTTTTTTGTATTTGTCCGTTGATTTTCCTGAACACGACAGGAAATAGAAAAAAAATCTCTTTTCATTCGTTTATTGATTCTATTGAAGCATGGAACAGCTTCAGCATTTAGGAAACGCGAGTGGCGTGGCTTTTCTAGAGTGGCAGGAGTTGTTTAGTTGGTTGAATGACTTTACTGCTGCACAAGATTTTTGCTTCATATAAGCAGCTAAAAATGTACCAATACAATCGCTAACCTACCTACCATTGGAAAAAATATAGGTACATTTATATTTATACATTTTGGATATCGTGGATGTTTTTATGTTTCTACTTTTTATTTTTCTGTGTTCGGTAACATGTTTTACCATTTCACTTTTTCTGTGGACGTCGACAAAACAAAAAAAAAAAAGGAGAGAAAATAAAGTGAAAGAAGAAAATAATGTTAGAAGAGGAAATAAACTTGATTCACCGCATGGTATCGAAAAATTGCTTGCTTTGTGTATGTGTCGGATGCACACACGATATGGTCCTTTGAGAGAAGAAATTAAAAAAGGATCACGTCTGAAAGCCTTCATTGTTCCTGATTTTCGAGAGGCAAACAGCAGCCAGGTGTGGTACGCTGTGGGTGCTCAGCGGTATGCAACTGATTCGGATATTTTCAAGTGAATTTTCTAGCAGATTAATTTTAATTCCGCATTCGCTGTAACCGGACCAATTTTGATTCGTTAGCTTCTTCTTTTCTTTCTTAGCTCGCCATTCGTTTTACAAGAATAAGTCTTAATTGTTCAAAGAGTGTAAGAGCATAAGTTGTGATGTACCATGTAGCATTAAATGCTGTTTAAGACACCACCGAGCCACCGTGAGAAGCTTTAAAGGATAACCTTATTTTAACAAACAATTAAAACAAAAATGCCATTCAATTCAACAAACTAAGAGTCAGATTATTATTTTTAGCTGTTTGAAGTGCGCGAGATACTTTTGGTATAAGCCAGAAAAGCATTCACAATGATATTGTGTTCAATGTCATAATTGTCTTTGTCCATTTCACAACAAAATGCAATTCCTTCTTGCGGAGCTCTTCTTTCTTCCGTATAGCTGTATACTGATTCACTTATACAATGTATACACATTCTACGAAGAGTTTAAGTTTTCACTGAGATTTTTCTTTCAAAATCACAATAATGAAGCACTTTGCAAAATGCCACCATTGTGTTTTGGTTGTCCGACAGTTGAGAGTGTATTCGTTTAGTTTTCCTTTTTTTTCTGTACCCTTTCGTGCTTGAAAGGGATTTCAAGAAATAAATTAAACGAAATTGAAGATATAAATTTTATTAAGTCCTGTGGAAGAAACTTTGTATAGTATGAGATTATAAAGAATGTCTTTTAGAGGAAAATTGATATTTATTTGAGTAATCAATCTACGGACAATGTGAGTGTATATTTGTTAAAATGTTTCAAAGATTCTATGGAAATAAATTGGATACGGTGGGTAATTATCCTAATTCGGATGGAATGTTGTTTTGAAACATTTCAAATGAAGACAGACTACGATTTTCTATATTCATTAAATAAGATTCCACAAATCTTGTGATTAAATTTGTGTTAAAAGTTTTCATACTACAACACTTTCTTATAAGGAATATTTAATATTTAAATTTGGGAGCCTTTGGTAAAAGACATTGAGGTCAAAGAGTTACCGTATCACAGAACTCTGGAGGTACCCGTGGCGTCATGGTAAGCATGTCCAGCTGCTTACCCAGAGGTTCGATTTTCGAATCCAAACAGAGCCAAACATGTATTTTCACGGGTATCGCCTTTCGCGAGGAATTGGAAAGTCCTCCGTTAGTTAAATCATTGCCATGAAAAGCGCTTTCTCAATTGGCCGTTCGGAACCGGCAGAAAGTTGTAGGTCCCCTCCATCCTTCACAAGGCATGGTTGTGAGAAATGCGTTAGGTCCAGGAGCTCTTTGTTCTGTTGCGCCACCCTATTTATTTACTTTTTATAGAACTCTGTAGGCTTACATGGAAATTTAATGACGAAGTATTTACCATGAAACCATCCCACATAAACCCAAAAGATCTCCAACCAATAAGTCTATCATTTTTCCTTCTTAAAACTTTAAAAAACGACCGATTGATATCTAAACTAAACTGTTATCTACAGCACAACACGCCTACTGTAAGGGAAAATCTGTAGAAACGCCCCTTAACACCCTGGTTTGTTTTATAGAGTATTTCCTCCATCACAAAGAATTCACTCTGGCAGCTTTCCTCGACATAGAGGGTGCCTTCAATAACTTCAGCAACTCTGCAATTACAAAGGCACTGACAAAGCTCAAAGTAGATGGTTCCATAGTGGAGTTGATAGATCTAATGCTAAAAAGCATCAGGAGAATCAACTCTACTTTAGACATCTGTCAGTAAAGGAACACCGCAAGGCGGAGTCCTATCCCCTCTTCTATGGAATCTAGTCGTCAATGAACTTCTAGTTGACTTAGAAGCTGAGGGATTCAAAGTGATTGAATATGCAGATGACGTATTCATTACGATATCTGGCAAATATGCTCACGTCCTTACAGATATGATGCAAACCGCTCTAAATAAACTAGTAAAATGGGCGAGAAAATGTGATCTAGGGGCCAACCCTCAGAAAACTGAACTCGATCTCTTAACAAGGAAATAAAAAGTTCCTCAACTAACAACTCCATCAATAAATGGAATCTCACTTCAACTTTTTAACGAAGCTAAATATCTAGTCCTAGACAAAAAACTGAACTGGAAAGCCAATGTACAGGAAAGAATCAGGATTATTTATCATTATTTTCATGTAAGAAAGCGATTTGTAATAAATGGGGTTTCTCCCCCCCAAATCACCCACTGGCTCCACACCGCAGTCATCAGACCAATACTCACATACGGAGTAGTGGTATATGGTGGATCGCTCTTGATAAAATGACCTACTGCGATAATCTAAGCAAGGTCCAACGAACAGCCTGTTTGTGCACAAGCGGAACACTGAGATCAACACCCTCAAGCAGCCCTCAAATTACTTGGTGGTGTTATCTCTTAAGGAGATGGCTGAACAGAACAACTTTCACCCTGCAAAGCCGATGAACTCGCTAGAGAAGGAATGACTCTACCGATCTCAACCAGCAGGTTGAATGTTGGTATACCATTCGCTACATGTAAACTTATGCCTTAGCAACAGGCAATGGATAGAACAAAGAATAGGTGGACCAATATAATTTTGTTGTGTAGCAAACAGATGGCCAGAACTACATCCAAAACGCACAAGACATTTGTTATCTATAACGAGGTTGCACGTTAGCTCCGTAATCAATGTCATCACTGAACATTGTCTGATAGGAAGACACGCCATAAGACTTGGCGTTTCCTCAAATGGCTTCTGCAGAAGTTGCTTAGATGAGGAGGAGGAGGATACAATCCCACACCTCCTCTGCTCATGTCCAGCACTCTCTTTAAAAAAAACGGCATGTGGGAAAATATTTTCTTGGTAATCCAAGCGATCTGGTGATCACAGATACCCTGCATCTACTTCGCTTTATTCAAAGCTACAAATGGTTTTGTTAAGTGAGGTACTCCCTTGCACAATTTGTATGGTATTACAATGGACCTAATATTGGTCTAAGTGTGTCAGTTGTATTCCACACAGCCATTTTAATCTACCCTTACCTACCATGAACACAAAGCTCTTCAAGAACATATCAGAACTCGGCGGAATTCTTTTTTTTTCTTCTTACCAGCATCGTTATTTCGAATACATCACAGCTCTTCTATACTCAATTGCTCCACGCTAGTAATCCAACAGTGAGGTACGCCGACATTCCAAAAGAATCTCTCCATCTAAAATGGTGGCTTGGTGAGGGGTAAACTACCTAGCTCAACGGTTCCAAACAACCAATAGCCTCGGATTGCATTAAGTCACCGTTGACGGCTCCAGCAAACAAACAGGCTAAAAACCTCAACATCTGCTAGTAGAATATAAGATCACTTAACGAACGCTTAAGAGGTGAAATCCGAGTAAGTTTATCAGTTGAATTCTACCCATTTAATAATGAACACCCCTCAGAAGAGAAAGACGATGTGAAACGTTATGAAATCGGTAAACTGCAATCGCACGAGATTGACAGTGACTTTTTCAGTAGAGTATCCCTTAAAATATCATTGAATTTTATACCATTATCATTAAAAATTGAAGACTTGCGGCAGCAATGCCAACAAACCAGCAGCCTCTGATGTTGTGTGTTTTTGCCGGGCTCCAAAACAAAACCCATGGTTCGATGAAGAAGAGAACACGGGCTGCTTCAACAACTAATTTTACGAAATTTGCAAGGAGAAAAGAAGGAAAGAAGACCACATTAACAAAAAAAAAGCATGAGAACCGCTCGTGTGAAGAAATTTAGAGATACAATAATAAAAATTAGATCCGGAAGCTTTACTAAAAGAGCCTTCTCAAGCCTATAAGGAAGAGCAGGGGAACATAGTAATTGCGACACAGTCCCTACTGAGGATCTAAAAAGACCACTTCTGCAGACTACTTAGGAGTGATGAAGTCCACAGTCAGTCAAAATTTCTGAAGAAAGTACATTTCGATAGGACAAACACCCCGCAGACAAATTCCGAGATAAACACGATACACGTAAAAAGAGTATGTTTTTCGTTAGTATGCCGATATGGCTGGCCAAGGATTTATCAAGATTTTGTTCACAATTTAATGTTATGAGTTCACAAGCTTTTGTACAAATATTAATTTAATTCGAACGCTTTTTCGTTCAAATACGCTAAAAATAACTTACGAACTGATTTGTAAGGTTCTATGACTTACTTATTTAAAGCATACCTACCTACTCTTAATTTTCATAAAATTCCAATCTCGATAGGAAGCAGTAAACATTGTTACATGATTCCAATGCCAATTATTTCTCAACTCGAACCATAGAGCTTTCAATTTCTTTTCTAAAAGATTGCTGCAGGCATGGATGAAACATTTGAAAGGAATCGGTTTTAATTTTTCACAGGAATCATCCGTTTTGCGTCGTTTTCAAATTCTTCAACAATAGGTACCTGCAATAAGTAGGTAAGTCGTAAGTACACCTACATACACAAGGCTGTAGGTACGTTGTACAAAGAAAAGCATTATGTAATTTGGCATCAAGAACAAAGTACATATCAACGACTTTCACATCAATTGCTGGATTCCATTACGTGCTCACACGTGTCTGACAACAAAAAGAAAAATCTACTCTTCCTTCGTCTCTATTTTCTGGTGATCTAATAATTATGAGGAAAACTGGTACACATCTTCGTCCTTGCGAGCACATAAACGCTTTGGCAATCAAATTTACCCAATCTTGAAATATATGGCTGGCTACTTTGGCACTTATATCATACAACAATAAAACACCCAAGGCAAACATAATTTTAACTTTTAAACGAAATGTAGAAGTATGCCTACTAAACAAGGTGAATAGGCCAACGAACGTTTAAGTACAAACGTTTTCAATGCAATATTTTTCGGGTCCCCTTTTGGCATTTCTCTGCTTTTATTTGTTCTTAAAGTTCTAGATCGATTTTATTGTTGCTACCATTCCCCCAGAGTAGACATCCTGCGTCTCATGTGGAAAATAAAAATGTTTGCTAATAATAAAGTATCTGGTGTGCCGCACAGGGCGGGATTCGATGCTTGGTTCAATTGTGAGTTTTAGCTTACGGCTAAACAAAACTATGTATTTATAAAAATACTTTCTTTTGACTTCGATATTGGCGAAAGGATTGAAACTCTACTACATGGTTTGTGTTAATTCTCACCAACACATCGGTTTGGTTGTGATAAATTCTATCAAAACTGTCAAAAACCAAACAAAACAAAGACTTTAGCTAGATTCTCACACTTCAATGTCATCAGTGTCTGACGTTGTAGTGCTGATGAACAGGATTCTTATATGCCTATTGCCTACTCATCTTCATAAAAGTAGAACGTTTCCTAAGCCTTAAATACGGGCCTGTGCTTAATCTACCAAAGTCAATTGGTTAAACACAAGAATGCCCCAAAAATATCTCTGCATTAACTTTTACTTCCAAAATCCCAATGCGTAGCTCTCTGTCTCCCTTTCTTGTTGAAGACTTCCATCTTCAAACACCTGCTTGGCAACACATCTATCACTTAAAGAAAAATTTTCACCGAGAAAAAGTCTAGAACAACGAAGGCACGGTGAAAGACATGAGAAAGGTAAAAATCTTCAATTGATTAGCTTTCCTGAGGCAGCCAATTTTGTATACACCTTCCTTCCTCCTATGTCAATATTCATCCTTACTCCCACCGATATTATAGGTATAGAAACAGCCCAAGAAATGAAAAGATAAAAATTTCATCCCAATGCGGTTGAACTGGCATTGAGTGTGTACGGGTAGGTATATCTAGGCTCTTTTATATTAATTTTTGCGTTTTAAAAGGTCCTGAGATAAAAAAAAAAAAACATAATAATAAGAAACGAGACCATGGCTTTGAACCTCTATTTTCGGTCACTTTTGTGGATATCCAATTAGCTTAATAAAACCAACACACAATTTGAATGGCTTTAATTGAATTCATTTCGCTACTGAATATCCTCATCTCCTTGGCACACGAGCTTTTGTATAAACAGTAAAGAGATATCAAAGATGTCTGCGAACCAATGGCGGTTAAGTCTGTCTTTCGTTCTCCCTCACAGCACTCAGATGCGGAACAAAATCAATGGCGATGCCGAGAAATGGTGGCGGATTTTGTGTTCAACTGCGGAAGTTCTTAGAAATAAATTTGTTCACAAAGATGGAAATTCGATTCAACATTCATTTCATTCATTTTTTTTTTGTATAATGAAGGCAGGTATTAAGGTCGGTTCTCCTTCGACTACATTGTTATTATTTGACGAGATCCTTATAGATGAATGAGCTAATGAATGAAATTTAAATGAATTTCTTGTGTAGGTTATAAGAAAGGAAACTGTTGAACGGTTTTGAAATGAAAGGCAACCAGCCGTTTTCAAAAGCTGGTAGCAAAAAATATTGTGATCAGTTGTTTCGAAATTAAAAGTTTTAAAGTAATAAAAAACATGATAACCATACGCCTCAGGCACCACAAGTTTGGAAGAAAACAAACAAAAGAGAAAATTTCCCCTCAAGACAAAGAGATTATAAATTGCGTGTCGCAGTTTAACAGTTTTGGTCGTGCATTTTAGAGCAGCACATGTGCAAAATGTACCTAAAACTGTTCGTGATATGTTACTGCAGTTATTAGACCAATACTTACGGAGTACGAAGTAGTGGTATGGTGGACCGCTCTTGATAAAATGAGCTACTGGGATAATCTTAGCAAGGTCCAACGTTCAGCTTGTATGTGTATAAGCGGGGCACTGCGATCAACACCCTCAGATGTCCTTAACATACTCCTTAATCTCACACTACTTGTTATCTTCAGTAAACAAATGGCCAACAGTGAAGCCATTCGTATCAGAGCTACCCAATGGACCAGTAATAACATTGGCCACGCAACTATTTTGAACTTGTTCAGATCAACCCCATGTCACTCCGATTACGCCATACCCCAATTGGTTTTTGAAAACAATTTCCAAATCTCAATCCCACCGAAAACTATCTGGGAAGACGAAGAATTCTTGAGGGATTGTTCAATTCATTTCTATACACAGATGGTTCATAAACCGAAGAAGGGGTCAGCTGTGGGGTGTATATTCAAACCGACTTAACGTAAGTCTCTCATTCCGCCTCCCGAACCATTGTAGCATGTTCCAAGCGGAAATTCTGGCGATTAAAGAGGTCCTATATCATGGCTAAAAGAAAACGTCATATCCTCAGTGAATATCGGTATCTTCTCAGACAGTCAAGCAGCCCTCAAATCATTCGGCGCTGTTTCCACGAACCGTTCTCAATTGTCGCCTATCTCATCAGGATATGACGAAACAGTTTAATATTCACCTTATTTTGTGCCGGGGCACAGATATACAGGGTGTCCCGTAATTCGTGATACATTCTTCGGGATGTGATTCTTGATCATGTTCTTAGAAAAAAATTGTGGTACATTAAAGTCCGTTTCTCAACTTTGACATCACTTTTGGACAATTTAGAAAAAGGCTAACTTTGGTGTATCCTGACCTTTGTTAAATTCGATATCTCTGTCAATGCAGATGATCGAGACCTATGTATGCTTAGATCTTTACAGCTACGTAACGGATTTTGATGCGGTTTTTTTAGTAGCAGTTTTTTTTAAAAGAGTAGTAAAGCAAAGGTTTATATGAGTAGCTAGAAACTTTCATGCAAATTTCAGCCCAGCTCAGCGGGTGTTCCTGACAATTTTGTTTTTCTGGAGATTTTGGGTGAACAAAAAAATTAAATCTTGCAGCGCCGCGCCGGCGCGTCGCAGCGGGATGGTTAGCAAAATTTAAATAAAATAAAAGAAATAAAAAATTAGTATAAGCAAGCATACTAAACAATTGGGCTCCTTTTGGCATTTTTTTTTTTATTTTTTTGGATGAAACGCGAGCTGCATTGAGCGGCTTACAGGTAGAATATTAGGCTACGTTTATGACCGAGCGTAATCGCGATGCGATGAGAATCACTACTAGCGATAAATTATATTAGCATATGGTGCTGTTCACGAGACAGCGATTTAGCGAAAAGCGAATTGAGCGATTACAAGCGATAAAAGCGACGAAAATTTGCTCAGGATTTGATTCACTTGAGCGAAACCAGCGAAACAGTATGGACATTTTCATAGAGTGTGTGCGTGATAATCAATGTTTATGGAATTTGCGCCATGCAGATTACCACAATCGAAATATAATAAGAAAAGCTTGGGAGGATGTTGAAAAAAAATTGTGACTTGGGACGTGAGTAAATATATTTAATATGTTTTTTATTGTTTTTAATTATTGTTACATTTAACAAAAATTTACAAAATGCGCCCTTCGCTGTTGTGATTTGTTCTTATATACAGTGGCAAGCAAAAGTGAGTGCATGTTTTAAAATAAATAATTATTTATTATGTACTAGCTGTACCCGCGACTTCGTCCGCGTGGAATAGTGGCTTTCGTCAGCATTCTTATTTTTTGGGTTATTTATTTTGGAAATAAGACACATTCATGCGTTTTAGTAAACGATTGTTATATTTTTTTATTTAAGTATATGTTTGCACACGACGTTTTAATTTTTTCCATTTTTTGCGAAATAAAAAAGTTTTGTGGGATTGATACACGTGATCCTGCCACATAAAGTTGCCATGGGATTATTTTCTAAACGAACACCTGCAACTTAAAGCGCCTGAGACTTATTTATAATGACCAATCAATGGAATTCATATAAATAGGTTCAATAGATTGGGCGGTAAATATAAACAAAGAAAAACAGACAGACAGAGTTAATTTCGGATTCATACTGTTACTTAAGTCTTCCATTCCCGTAGGAATATGAGGGCCGTTTCCGGAGGATGACTTATAGCTTATATTACTCGAAAATAGTGTAGTATTCTAACAGTGGACATTTTTTGAAAATTCCAAGTTCCCGTTCAGATAGAAATACACGAATAAAACATATTGCTTAACATATTTGTCCATCCTCAGGTTCTAGACTGTCTCTGTACCAAAATTCATATAAATAGGTTCAATAGTTTGGGTGGCTAATGGTAACAAAGGGAAATAGATAGACAGATTTAACTTCGTACTTATAATTTTAGTAAAGACTCCGTTCCCGTGGAAATATGGTGACCGTTCCCGTAAGGAATATGGGGATGAGTAAAAGTTAATGTTGCTCGGGGATTATGGAGCGTTCCAACGGTGGAAGAGTTTTTTGAATCGGTGCTGTAGTGTCTAAGTTTCCGTAAACGTTCCTGCTCCCGTGGGAATATAGGAAAAAAAATATATAGCCTATGTCCTTCCTCAGGTTCTGAACAATCTTTGTAAAAAATTTCATTTAAATCGGTTTATTAGTTTGGGCGTTAAATGGTAACATAGAACGACAGACAAACAGAACTACTTTCACACTTATTATATTAGTAAGGACTCCCGTTCCCGTAGGAATATGTGGATGAATTAAAGTTTATGTTACTCAAGAATAGTGTAGCATTCTAACGGTGGAAAAATTTTTGAAATCGGTGTTGTAGTTTCTAAGTTCCCGAATACGTTTTCGTTCCCGTGGGAATATAGGGATAAAATATATAGCCTATGTCCTTTCAAAGGTTCTGAGCAATCTTTGTACAAAATTTCATTTAAATCGGTTTATTAGTTTGGGCGGGAGATGGTAACATAGAAAGGTGATCACACAGAGCTACTTTTGCATTTATAATAATAGTGAGGACCGGTTCCCGAGGGAATATTCGAATGAAATAAAGCCTATGTCCGTCCTTAAGTTCAGAACAATCTTTGTACAAAATTTCATTTAAATCGGTTTATTAGTTTGGGCGGAAGATGGTAACACAGAACGACGGACAGACAGAGCTTCATTCACACTTATTATATTAGTAAGGACTCCCGTTCCCGTAGGAATATGTGGATGAATTAAAGTTTATGTTACTTTGGGATAGTAAAGCATTCTATCAGTGGAAAAATTTTTGAAATCGGTGTTGTAGTTTCTAAATTCCCGTATACGTTCCCGTTCCCGTGGGAATTTAGGGAAAAAATATATAGCCTATGTCCTTCCCCTGGTTCTAGACTATCTCTGTACAAAATTTCATATCAATCAGTTTGGTAGTTTGGGCGGGAGATGGTAACATAGAAAGCCGGACAGACAGAGGGACTTTCACATTTCGACGGCTAACTATGAATATCTCCTAACAGACACTTTTTGTGAAAATCACTTTTTGATACAGTTTTGTGTAGAATTTTCATCTGCATCGCTGAATGCAATCATTATATGGCTAGCTGCTGTCAAAATCTTTCAATTGTCTTTTTTTAATACCTCCTATCATATTGGCGCCAAAAATACCTCCTATCATCACATAGTACTATGGTTTTGTGCAGGAGCAAGGGCCGACAAGAAGTTTTTGCTTCATTATCTTACTAAATGTAAGTGTTTTTTATTTTTTTACTGTTTTGCTTGTAAATTAGTATTCTTGTATTATAATAGTCATCAAATTTGATAGTTTTATTACAATAATACACCATAAAAGTCATAAGACTAGTTCACAGTGTGTTAGGAGATATTCTGTTTCGTAGAACTGGTGCCATAATATCTCCTATCAACAGATTTGTTTTGAAAATTTAACTGTTAAAAGTTATAAGTCTCCTTTTTAACAGCAAAAATTAAGGATTAAGGAGTCGTTCTAGGTATGTTAATTAAACTACAGACTAAGAATGCTTTTTTAGTTTATTATTTCAAAGTAAAATGTACTCTCGGGCGAGGAAATGTTATGACCACTTTTCTAACACCAAAGAAATGTCTTTGGAGCAAACTTTCTCATTTCACAGCAACAACGGAATGACTGCTGGATCGTTTCTTCATGAAGAATCAGTAGTTGGAATTCAAGAACTTTGCATATCAGTGAATTATGCTCTGAGCCAGGTTCATCATTTTCCAGAAACAACGAAATGACTTCTGAGTCGTTTTTTAAGTGGGATCAGTGGTTGAAATTCTTGATCACCAAATAATACATTTAGAGATGGTAACTGAAGAGATTTTAATTGAAAACCAGATCCTCCCACCGATCCTCAGCCAGTACCAGAAAATGGGAACCAGGTTTTTCAAACGATTGTGAGTATGATGATATGCAAGAAACAAAAAAGCCTTAAATTTGGATTGGAGACAGAATAAGAACAAGCTACTTCGAATGCAAGGGCTTCAATACCTTGGCTATATCAGAAAAAAATAATATAATAAAACAAGATACAACTGTGGTACCCTTGGCGTGATGATTAGCATGTCCACCTGCTAACCCAGAGATTCGAAGTTCGATTCCCAGCAGGGGCAAACATGTTTTTTCCAGGAGTATCACCTTTCGCGAGGAATTGGCAAGTCCTCCGATAGTAAATTCATTGCCATGAAAAGCGATTTCTCAATTAGCCGTTCGGAATCGGTGGAAAATTGTAGGCCCCCTCCATTCCCTAAGAAGGCGTGGTTGTGAAAAATGCGCTAGGCCCAGGGGTTCTTCGCTCTGTTGCGCCACCCTATTTATTTCATTTTTAAGATACAATTCAAAACCCCAGGGTCATGGGTCCTTCTTGTTCTTCCGATTACTGCAAGAAATCTTCAAAAAGATTCTGTACTACATTCACAAAAGCTGAAAGGGCTACAATTTTTGAAATTTTTTGGGTGAAAATGGATTGGTCTCAGCGAAAAGTATTCGTTTGCAACCACGTCTAAAATTCGGAAGTTTCCAGAAGACAGATCTTGGGAGAAAATTCAAGAAGATCACAAAGCTTGTTTTATTTTTTACCCTCTAAGACTAACCAATCTGTGTTAAAAACATTTTGAATGAGAACTTTTTGTTTAAATCCTTAAATTAAAGCAAACTTGCTATCCCAAAAAAGAAATGGAATCATCTACAAGAACTTAACTTCTTACCTGAAGACTGCCAACATTTTTATGAAAACTTGTCATTCAAATAATAAGTCTGCTTAGAAGGCTATTCACTTTATTTTGAAAAATAAATAAAATATTTTTAATTATTACAAAGAATTAATATTTACATTTATTTTCTCTATTTTTGTTAACTGAAATTAAATATATTTTATTATTTGTTAAGTTTTCGTTCCTTAATTGCTTCCAATAAATCAATTAATGAATACCTCCTATCAGCATTAAAAGTTTTCTTTTTTATAAATAAATATCTCCTAAGTTCCATTTAGTTATGAAAACCACATTTTTTTGCTGTTTTAACTATTTTACATCATGGAGATTCTAAACAGAAAATATTTTGCAAAATTTCATAACGATTGGTTTTTGCTATGAGTAAATATTCAGTTTTTTGTGTCTCCTGAACATTTTACAAAATGCGACATAGGAGATATTCATAGTTAGCCGTCGATTTATAATATTAGTTAGGATTAAAAAAAAATTATCTTCAAATTGAACTGCTCCAACGTGAATAAAAAAAATGTTGAGTTGTGTTGTTAACTTTCAATCGCTTGCGATTACGCGCTACTATAAACACTCAATCGCCCGCGATTAACATAGCGAAAATGTGACAAGCGATGGAGCGATTGCGCGTTTCGATTACGCTAAAATAGTTTGAATTATTCAAACCATTTTCTTCCACAAAGTCAGGAGGAAGCAAAAACAGTCAGCTTTGCGCAATTTTCAATTTACAATTTTCGTTATTTACAAAAATAAAATAATCAGCCTTCTATGCAGATTTTTAAAATTACTTTAGTCCAGTTAGTGTTTCTCATCTTATTCTCACGCATGTTATGCTTATTGCTCCTGGCATAGTTTGGTTTATTTTATCGAAGAGATAACCGTACAAGCCTTCCACATTTGTAACATAACATGCACACTTAAGGCTCATAAAAAACACTATAGTTCTGGGTTCTGGCTATCACAGCACAGAAGTGTGTTATTATTTGGCCTTAATTTGGAGCAAATGGTCAGAGTCCTACTGCCAGTTAACAACAGGTGACAAAGTCGGCGAATAAAATGGTGCTTGACACAAACATTGGTAAGGATAGTGTATGGCAAACTACCTATTCCTGCACGTAAACCATTTTTTCTAAATCCGATTAAATCACGCTATACGTTCATTTTCACTCAGTTTAAGCACTGGGTTTGTTGTTAAACTTTTTTTCCGGCCAAATTGATGGAAAATATTTACATTTCAATTTGATGAAGCAGATATCATTTTAGGGTAATAACAAGCAGTCAATCAATTCGTTAGACACAAAAATACAAAGATTTCCCTCCCCTCCTTAGCAATTGTGGCGCGGCGTGGGTCGGTCGCCGTCTCATAAAACGCTTCCTGGTGTTTCTGTCACAAAATATTTTTGATACATTAAAACTCATGAAGAATATAAATAGAACATTTGTTTTTGTGTTTCCGTGACTTTTTGTCTAAAGGTAGGTAAAAGTAGGCATAGGTATTCTGTCAGTTGTTGAGTGAGGGAGTCTTATTTTATTTATGAGTGGGTGTGGGCGTAGGGGTGTAGGTGATTCTTTTTTTCTGTTTTACTGGCTTCTGTGATCTTTTCTACCTTTTGTGAGTTGTTGTCCTGTCAAATGCAAGTGTATTAATTTTCAACATTAAATTACAAGTCAAAGGACTCACTCAGTTAATGATTTTGTTTCTTGTGGTGTGCTGTTTCGCATTGTCAATTCTGTCTGCGTACAATATTATCAAAGAAAATTTTTGCTAATTAACTTACTTGTATTCAATTCAACATTCTCAACCACATCATGCTCAATTCATTCAATCCCATCGAGTCTAATTTTCTGATTTCGATGAAGACAACACATATACCCATATACCTTGCCTATACTACTTCATGTCAACATTTTCATTCTTTCTAAATCATGATTGCATCAAATCAAATTCATTTCAATAAATTAAATCAAATAAATTCCACACACACACCCCATCCGGTGGCACCTCTTTTATCACCATTACCATTGGCAGTTCGGAGTCAAGAATGAAAATCGAGCCGACAAATAAAGTAAACTTCTCGCTCATGTACTGAAAAAGTTTTCCTTTCGATATCAGCCATATCATATCAGAATGAAAGGATCGTATAATAAGCTTTTATCCTGCCAAACAATTGAAAGGCAATAGGCAGAAAAAAAATAGCAAAAAAGAAAAACAAGAGACGCAGCAAAAAAGGAAAACTCAAATAAAAACATGAGAAGAAGCAAAATCCATATAGATACGCAATAGAGAGTGAAAGTGTGCCGCATCAAGGAGAACAAAAGCAAAAACAAACAAAAAGAAAGAAAAATATATAAAGAACCCTATCCTACATTCAATACCCGTAAAAATCCTCGAGGAAATTGTGATAAAGATTTTCGCCGAAGCAAACTCTCCTTCCGACAAGTATAAACAAACCATTCGGTGAAGAAAACTTAACATCCAACAATCACACTTCACTCGTTGGTACGTCAAATATAGTACAATCCCCCATAAAGCACCTACTATACCTCCTGCCCATGCCACCACCCTTCTATACTCACTTGCTTCTCTCAAAACTGCCAGAAACGTGAGTGAAAAAGTCTATTTGGATGGATAACAACCGAGCGCACTCGAAGGGGGAGTTTGGGTTAGAAGGACATAACGACTGGCAATATATATCTAACAATTTTTGGGGTATGGCAAGGGAGGGGATAAGGCGTTGGTGGTGGTGGGCAAAGCGAAAAGAAAACAACAATCACGGTGAAGAATTCGGCAAATCAGCAAAACTAACAACGCCCGAGTGACATGACGAAAAACAAGTACCAGACAAAACGAGATCCGAGAGATTCGCCAGAGGGATATGGATTAGGTAGACCTTGCCTCTTCACTCAGCAAATAGAATGCCGCATGAGTTTTGACATGGGGCTGCTCACGATGGTATGGGCAGTTCAGTTGTTGAAAAGAGTGCTACTCTAGGCTGCAAGGATTCTGAGATTCAATTGAACGATTCCAACAAAAAACATGAATAATTTTTTCTCAATCCTTGCACTGAAATAAAAAGAAAAAAAAGAAAAAAAAGAACAAACCAAAGAAAACAAAACTTAAACACCATCCTTGTTCTCCAAAACAAATAAAAGGTTAACACTAACATAGAAAACTTCATTCCGCTGCTTTAGGAAATTGAAAATTTTTCTTCGTCCGAAAAAAAGCATCACGTAGCAGCCAGAGTTGCCAGATTCGGAAATTTAAAAAAATAGCTTGTGTCAGTCGAACGAGATTACTTTTATGGTTTCAACAAGCTAACTAAAGATTTTGGGGCTCAAAATATTACATTTAGACTTAGAAGTAGAAGGGTGTCGAATTTTTAACCTTTTTTGTAAATTATCAGCCAGTCTTGAATTCTTCTGAAAACTAGAGGCAGATAAAGTTCTTTTCTTATGGTTATGTAAAATCGTCCATTTACTTTGGTGTTGGACTAGCAGAGTAGCGAAATTGCTAAGTTTATGATAAGGAATGTAGCAATATTTGAAAACGAATGTAGGTCAGGTTAGGTGGAAGTGGCTGTCAGTCAATGAGTACATTGCCTAACACACTTAGGCCGCAAGGGCCCATTGTGATACCACAGAGATCAGTAAGTTAATCACCTACTGATCTCAGAAACCCGATGTAATGATGCCGGTTAATCACCTGCTAGTCGAACCACGTGGAACTTTTAATGTATTTTGAAAGACTTTTAGGGTCTATGTAAGCTAGGTCGCTAGTATCATCGAAGAAGAATTCACCCGAGATGAGCCTTCCTCCTATGAAGCAGTGCAGGGCATGAGCAAAGAAGGTGTTGAACGGTCTCTTCCTCCTCCTCGTCCATGCAGCTTCTGCAGAAATCATTGGAAAACACACCAAGTCTTTTGGCGTGTCTCCCTATTAGACAGTGTCCCGTAAGAACACCTATGGTAGAACCTAGACACAGACGGTTCAGGGCCAACAAACTCTTTGATCGTTTTGAGTCTACACACGGCCAAGCTTTTTTGGTTGCAAGGCATGTATTACTCTCAGTCCATCTAGTGTTTGCTATCCTTGAAGCGTCCTGTCTAAGCAGGAGTTTACATGTAGCGATAGGTACACCTATGTTGTTCCAATCTGAGCGAAGGGAAGTGGTCGTAACGAATGTAAGAAAGTCATAATTCTTCGATCTTACTGAAAACCCGAGCTCGCCAAAGTGGTTAAGATTGTGCTAATACTGCCTTTCCATTGGTTGGGGAGAAGCAGATAAGCGCACACGCAAATTTTGTTAGTAAATTATCTTCTGCATTTGAAAATGAACTTTTAAAAGGCTTAACTTTCAAATTTTACCGAAAACAAAAAGCAGCTAAAGTTATTGAGATTATGCTTGTACTACCTTAACACTGGCAGGGGCATAGTAGAGCAGCGAATCTGCAAAGCTAAGGATAAATCGTCACCTGTAAACGAATGTCAAAAAGGAAAAATTTTTTCTCTACTGAAAACTTGAGCCGGGTAAAGTTGTAGAGGTCTAATGAGTAAGTCGTCATCAGTGTTAAACAGGCAGAAGTGAAAAACTCCTCATACGGTCCTCAAAAATTTGACTCAGAAATATTTCACTATTGCCTTACATTATTTGAAAAACGGTCTCTACCTATAACTACGTTGATGTGGTCGAAAACTAACCTCACCAGCTCTTGGCATTTGATTTTCAACGAAAAATTTGGATTTACTTTCGTAAAGGAGGCTCAAGATTTTTTTACAAATGACCTGAAATTTGTATGTTGAATCCACGCTTTTATATGCCAAACCATGAAGTTTAAACTTGAAGTTGTTTTCAAAAAGCCAACACATAATTGATGACTAATTTTTTGAAATACACTCGAGGTACGAACTTTTAAATTTAAATCGAAATCATCATAAAAAAGCAGATTTTAGAACCACACCGCCAAGTTTTTAGCCAAGATCCATGAAACCGTTTCAAGACTTTTCATCGAAATACTTGAAACATCTCTATGTTAAATTTCACAGGCTTCTTTTCTTGTTCCAGAATTATTTTTGGTTTGATTTTAGACACGATGCTGGCAATCATGAACTTCTCCACATAACATACACTGGCACATCATTGCGCATTTAATTTCAACGGGTCGGAGTCTTCAAAAAGGATGAAACGATGTGGCGACGATGAAGTAGTGTTTCAACAAGAAAAAGAATCCCACCCAATGATGACTACTGAATTGGCCTTCTTGTTCATCTTTAACGAATGCCAAGTACACATATCTAGAGATTTCATGAGAGGGCCATTCGAATTCCAATAGAACACAAAATGGTAAAATCCAATCCATTCAACCAAGGCATAGATACATTTGCCGGATTTTCGATTTTCATCCCTTTCCCCCTCTTGTGTATGGCGAGTGCCTGCTTCTGAATATGTCTATCTCTCAGCCTAAGCATATTTGGGTCTGCATTAAAAACCATCCTTTCATATACCTACCTCTCTCGATAGATAATTCTTTGTTTTTTTTTTTTCAGCCGTTTGCAGGACATATATCATACATCATCTCATTGGAAATTGAACATGCTACGAATATCAACTTCAACATACTGGCACTAGGAAAACTGTTAAGTGCACTTGACAGTAATCAAGATTCGAGAAATCATTCGAATCATTTGTAGGTTGACTATACAAGAGGGCACTAGAAGAAGAGGTATAGGTTATAATATCCAGGACGAGGACAGCCCAGGAACGAGTGGCGACGGATATGCGAGGATAGAAAAGATGTGGAGAGGATAAATTTAAAACCATGTTATTGCAGTTTCGTGGTGAGGTCATGCAGAATGTCGTATTAGTTCTCTCTCTTGCCAACAGATATTTGTACCAATGGAATTGATTCTGGATTTCAGATTCTGGTGCGGTGGTAGAAAGTCTTTTTATGCAGAAATCTGATTCGAAAAAAAAAACATTTTATGCCAACGTGTATCCGAGTGATAGAATGGATAAGCGCTGGTAGGTATAGAAGAATATCGATAACGGAAGGACTTTTCAATAAAAAAAAGTGATTTTTTTTGCTACGTACTTGTATCTAACACTAAGAGTACCTATTTGCAATGGAAATGGTTTGACTCAGTGGACTTGTGAAGCGTCAATAAAAATGACTGTTGTGATCTTGTTGACCTGAATGTGAAATATAATGTTTAATTCAGATCACCTCATCAGTCAATGTTTGTTTTAAGGGGCTCGGCTAGTTTTTCGAACTCAAATGGAGGTGGTTTTTTAAAGGTGTGAAAAAAAACTATATATTTTCAAATATCCTGTAATCTAAGGAGTTTATCATACATTTGTTTATTTATGTGAATTGTCAGGAAATTTCGAGTTAAAATAATGAAATCCAAGAGGGATATGGACCATATCTTGAACTCCTTGAAATAAGAAGACGTCAATTTTCCGCATTTTTTTGAATTTTTCTGTTACCTGTAACATGAAAATCAAAAAATTGCGTTAAAGTGGACCCTTTTTCCCATACAGCCATCTATAGTTAGAGTGAAAAATTGGAAATTGACAAAATGGCCGCAATTTAAAAAATGAGGTCCGAACTTCGTCAAAAAAATCGTCTTTCGATGGCTGTCAAACTTACAAATTTCATCCGATCGTAAAAATTGTAGATGGCTGTATGTAAAACATATGGAGAGTATGCAGTTAAGACTTCAAGTGAGTTACAGCTGCGGCAAATTTGAAAAATGCAGTTTTGAGAAAAACTCGTTTAAAGTTTTCTAGATAAGATCTAGATGTCCTAGAGCATTAAAAAATTTAAGCCGCAGGAAATACCAGGAATTGTAGGACATTAACCCTGGAAGGACATGCATATTTTACGCGCACTAGGGTCATCCTTCGTCGAATCGACGAAGCTCAGCTTTAAACCTATCTTATCCGTACTGAGTTTACCTTGATCTCAAAAATTTTAAATGAAACTCTTGAAAATGTTTTTAAGTAACAAATGCAATTTATTGATATCCAGTATCGATATGTTTTTGGCCTTTAAAAATAAAATTAAAATTATCAGTTTATTTTGTTAGACATACTGCCATTGTCTTTAAAAAAAATCAACAAAAAATAGTAAAATTAAATTGTTTATGGAAATAATTCCAAAAACTTATAGTTGTAGTTCATATCAACTACTGGAACTACAAAAAGCATTTTTTTAAAAATTATATGCAAGAGGCATAAGCTTCAATTTTGTGCTCGCCACAGATGCTTTTCTTGCATTTCTAACATGAAGATTTTGCCATTCCCCTATTGGAGTATGGACAAAATCCACAAAATTTCCTTTTTTTCCCCTAATTGATTTTGAATATTGCCTTGACAAATTCCTTGGCCATCGGCCAAAACATTTTTGATTCTCCTCCTAGTTGTAGAAGTAAGAGTTTGTGTATCCAGTCTTCGTGACATATTGGGCCCTATCGTGAATAAAATTTCCCTGGAAACATTTCCTACATTCGGAAAATTGGTATCGGCAATGATGTTCAAAAGTTCCTTGCGGAATTTTGAGCGATCGTGAATGAATTTCCCATGGGAAATTATCTGCTATTTTACTGAATTTGTATCGCATTCCAAGGAGATTTCTACTTTATTCTTGTTAGAGCACTATAGAACATATTCAAAAACTATCTTTGAAGTAATTTTTAATCTGTTAGTTTGTTAAAAATTTATTCCGTGGGAGATTCAATTCGAAGGAGGTTCACGATCGGGCTTAATGTTCCGTGGGAACAAAAAATTCCGTGGGAAACACAATTCCGTGGGAGATTGCCGATAGGGCCCATTATGATCCTTGACAAGATCAAAATGTAACTTTTTCATATAGGTTCGACGGCATAGCGGTTTTTTTTTTTTTGTTACTAAACATATTATGTGTTTGTTGATAATTGTAACTCATTTTGTTCTGTCATAAAAAACAACAAAAAAAAAATCCAAAATAATAAAAATTAGCAAGCCCAAACAAAAAAAAAGTCACACAAAGGTCATGCTTCGTCGTTTCGACGAATAAACCTGTAAACAATACGTATTTTTATAATTCACAGGATATCATACGTCTGCCCACAGTTAGATTACCACACCAACTGGTGTTGTACGAAGATACAATTAAGGGGGATCAATAGTTGAAGAAAAATCATAAAAAATAAGTGAGGTGTTCGTCGATTCGACAAAGGATGTCCTTCCAGGGTTGGACGAGGCAGCAGTCGGGCGCCTCAGCGCGTTGGGATGGGTGGAGTTCGAGCGCTCGGGATGCTTCTCTTCTATACTCTGCCATTTCGAAAGTATCCATGACATCATTTCAATATTTTAGGACATCGTTTTTGAGATGTTTAACTATCAGGCTGCAGTCCATTTCTGATTTGATTTCAATTTGTTCAAATGCTGAAGAAAGAATGTCAAATTGTGGTTCTAAAGTGCTGGAAAACATAAGAAGTGATGTTAAATTCACATAATTCAGTCACGTATTACTCGATCACTTGTACGGTAATTCGGCCTTGGATCTAATTATCCAAATGGGCATTTTTCCAACTTGTATCCATTTCACAAATTATCAACTAATTCTGGTATGTACGATTTAGGATTATTTAGGAAGTGTGAGACGCTTACCCAAATATTTATAGTATTAAAACCCGTTTCCTTAAGGAAAATCTTTTTGGAATGGAAAATTTTTATCAAAAGCCATGAGAAAAGTTTTGAAACTTCTATTCAAAGAAATTATGTAGTTTAGTTAAAGAGACCTCTTTTGCAAATAAAGTCATCAAGTCACCACCAATTTGATTTTGCAATAGATTGATAAGGGCTGTGAATGACAAGGTCCCCGAAATTTCAAAAATATTATATGTCGAAAATGTTTAGCTTATAAATTTTTAAAAACAAAACAAAATAGTTGGCATGGCTCGATAGCACTCGCCACTCACTGTGACGGGAGCTCCTTCCAGTTAATCTTAAAGGATGTAATGGTAAATCGTAAATGGCTAAAAAAAATTGTTATTTCGCTTATGGACGAATCCATTTGCTTGCTCACAATTGCGACTATGTTGACCGTAAAATGAACGATGTAGTCTATGCACTTTCAACAAACATTTTTTTTAAGTAAGTTTCTATAAATCGTTAAACGATTTATGATGAATTGTCAAACTTAACCCTAGTTTACAAACTGGGGTCCATTTGGACCCCAGAGCATGTTTGAACACTCATAACTTTTTTGTTTTTCATTTTTTTTAAATGGGATTTTTACTCAGTGAACAAAATTCAATTTTTTATTCATTTCTTAAGTTGAAACGATTATCAGATGCTTACAGATTTTTCTGCGATTTTTTTGTGAAAAGAACCCGTCCACCCGAACTGGGGTCCATTTGGACCCCAGTACTGAAATTCTATGAAAAATCATATTTTTTCTAATAAATAAATATTTTATTTTAAAAGCAGCCTAGTTTATGTTTAGAAGAATTTAACTTGAAGTTGTGGGCAGTTTCGGGAGACATTTAACACATAAGGTTCTAGTGTGGCAAGGGCAACAACATCTGCCACATCCATCGCAGGTGGTTCTGGTTTTCTTGTCATCTGCTCTTGGGCAAAGGTGACATCTGCTTCTTTTACAAGAGAGCCTTTCGGGGACTGTTGGTAATTTTTCCTGAACTCTCCCCAAAATACAGAGAGCATCCATTGCAGATTTTCCAATGCCAGATTGTGTTGCAAGTTGAGAACGGTTATTCAATTCTGACTCAACCAGTTCCTCCGCTAGTTCGATGAGTTTATCACTTCTGTACAATTTTTTGTTTCTTCTAGGTGGATTGAAGTGTCGAAAAATGATAACAGTTGCTAGGGCTGCTACGTCCAGTAAGTTGTAGAATACAACCATCGGCCAGCGATTTGTTTTGCGTGTACATGAATAAACTGAGACCATTTGGTCGAATACATCGACTCCACCTTTGGTTCTGTTATAATCCAGTATCATTGCAGGCTTACTTTGATGACCGGAAGTGGTTTTCTCATAGTTATGTTGTGTTGATAGCAATACCACTTGTTTGTTTGGCTTCGGAACATAACTCGCCAACGCCATTTTTCCAGAAAATCCAAAAATGGATGAGTGGACTGGACGATACTGCTTTTTGTTATTGACATTTACAGGCTCATTCTGCTCATCAAGAACCTCCTTCGCTACAAAAGGTTTAGGCAAATCTCTTTTGTTTTTCCGAATCGTGCCAAGAATAGTGATCTTCTTATCCAGCAACTTCAACGCCAAATCCACCGACGTAAAGAAATTATCAATAGTGAGGTTGCGTCCAGAATTGAAATATGATGGCATCAACGACATCACCACATCATATCCACGACCAAGTCCTGTACTCTGGTCAGAGCTACCAGTGTAGACAGAAAACTTCAGTGGATAGCCCGTTGAGCTTTCATACATCCACCTAAAGTTCAAGCCATTTTTGGCAGGCTTGCTTGGCATGTATTGGGGAAATTCAATCATTTTTACCTGAACAAAGTGAAATAATGACTATTTTTTTCTTTTGATAGGCGGACCTGGCAAGAACATTGATATGCATCAATATTACAATCAGTAATTACGTAAAACAGACATATCGAAAGGGATAAGCGGGAATCCCAGATTTGCAAAATTAGGCAATTTCCATCGTTTTTGAAATTGAAAAATTTTATTGCTGACCTCCTACATACCTGCATAATGACATCTCTGCTTAAATTTCTTTATCCCTGTTATATATAATACTTAGAAACAATTCATACAATAGCCAGAAGAACTATAACTGAACAATATAAGTCAGAAATCAAAAAAATTTCGAAGAAAAAATCGTGGGGTCCATTTGGACCCCAGTTCGGGTGGACACGACTTTTGCCGGTTTGTAAACGAGGGTTAACTGAACAGAAATATCAACACAGTTTGACATTTACAGCTGTCAAATCATAGACAACAACTATCTTAACTTCTAGCACTGTATCATTGTCGTCAGTTAAAATGCAGGACTTTGTTAGTATTTTAACCGTCTTTTGCTGAAATTGCCAAAAAATCAAACACGCAGAACTTCGAATGCATTTATAATATATTAGGATTTTTTCTATTATACGAAATTTTCAGACCAACAAGTACACTGAAAAGGCAAAATTGTGGCTATGAATTTTCCTATTTTTTAAAAATTGTATTTTGGTTGAATTTTTTGATTTACGAGGTCCTATATTTTAACTGACGATATATAAACTATAGTAGGATTATGTAGACTTTTGGATTGGTGTCGAACCTATTGTCTACGGTCGAACCTATTGTCTACGGTCCAACCTAAGCAGTCTCCGTTCCAAGCTATTGATTTCGCCGTTGTATACAGGGTGTCCCGTAATTCGTTTTACATACTTTGTTTCTTTGTCAAATTCTAAGAACAAATTATTGTACAGTAAAGTCCGTTTCTCAACTTTAACATCACTTTTTGACAATCTTAAAAGAGGTAAACTTTGGTGTACTCTGATCTGTGTTAAATTCGATATCTCTGTTAGTACTGATTATAGAGGCTTTATCTTAGACTAAATTTTTTTCGAAATAACAACCTTTAAGACTGTATTTAAGTTGAGCTTCCATAGTCTTAGGGTTGCCAGATTTTAAATTTCAAATGGAGTTCAAATTTTCTTCCCCAAGCAAAGTTATGACTTCATTTTTTTCAGAAAATGTCTGATAAACATAGAGTTTCTTTAATTTTTCACTGATGAACAAAACAATCGGCCCTATCGTGGTAACCGTCGGAGCGGAATTCTCTCCGATCGGAGACATTTTGCTTCGTGGTATTTCTCCGATTGGACGATCCGACGTTCTTGTTTTCGTTGCGGAGATTTTAGTTTTGGGAATGCAATGCATTGCCGCATTTGTGAAAAATTTCTTACGACGACAACTACTTCGAAGCAAAATTGAATCTCCGAAAAATATGCGTTGCGGAGAGATCTCCGCTCCGACGGTTACCGAATAATAAAAAAGCCGCGCCTTTTTTTAAATTTTCAAAAAGTGATGTCAAAGTTGAGAAACGGACTTTAACGAAGAACAATTTTTTATTATAATATGACCAAGAATCACATCCAGAAGTATGTAACACGAATTACGGGACATCCTTATACTGTCTGCAGTATATGAGTCCTTCCTCTTCTAATTTCTTTTTAATGTGCTTTCGAAAACCCATCGAGTTAGAGCATTGATTTCCACCCGTTCTAAATGTTTCAGCCATCGTAGACCCGCAATCCTTACTCTTTAAGCTATTCACAGTTGAGCAGTCCATTTCTGGAATCTTCTTAAACAGTTCTTTATTGAATCTTCTCCACATGGTCCTCAGGTACAAGACCAAGGATTACTCGAACTTTTTTCATTTGGAAATGATCAACACCTGAGATGAAAGAGGTTTACTTGCGTTGGCTACATTGGTATTTCTAGAAAGGATTTTATTTCGCAATTGTCTTCTTAACCCAAATAATAGTAATTTCCAGTTTGATCTCAATACTGATATGCCTTTTTTAATATTTATAGTGGGGTCGTAGGGAGACAAAGTCCTGTACTACTTTGAAGTTATGTCTGTCTATTGTCACTTGTCACGTTATGTCCAATTCGTTGATGTCCTCTGTCCCCTGATGACAGGATATGCTTTGATGTGCCTTCAATAACCTTTCCCAGGACTTCTGTTTCAATGCTCGCAATAACAATTTTTTTTAATTTTTACAATTTAAGTTTTTATTGAAAAGCTCATTTGTTTTACAATATTTGATATATACAATTATAAATTCTTAGACCAACATTATTGTTTTGAAATCTGCGAGCACAGATGGGGCTCTGCTTCGTTAAATTGGTGGGTTTTATACATTCTTATTAAAAAGGTCTAACATTTACTTGTTTCTTAAATAAATAATTGGTATGTTCTCGTCGGCTTGAGCAGTGCTGACGGTCGTTGGCTGTGATGTTGGTGGGCGAGAAATATTAGGTGGATGGTTGCTTCGGTCCTGGAAGCTATTGTATTCCCACTTTTTTGGGTCTCTTGGTGTCTTCAACCTCTGTTGTGCTGCGTTCCTGTTCCTGCAGCGACGCGACGTAGAAGTCTCCGAAGCTGTCTTCTTGTGAAATTCGAATTGCTGGATCCATTATGGATAGCACCTGGAGATATCGGTCGTCAGGGGCTGCGTTACCTGCAATAATTATATTAATAAGAAGACTGGGATGGGATGGGATTTTCCTCAGTATTTTGGTGCTGAGGTTGTGTAGGTATTTGTCTATAGGAACAATTTTAGTAGTTTCGTAGAGTCTTTCATTGCTGTAGTAGCGGACTGAATTTGGTTTTCTATACAAAGATGTGCAATACCGAAGAGCCTTGCGCTCGAATACTTGCACTTTCTTCATATATGTTGGGCTTATGGTGTACCATATAGGAAAGCAATAAGTTAGTATAGGACGAATTAGTTGCTTGTAAGCAGAAGTTTCGTTCGTGTTTGGAGACCACCTCTTTTTTCATAAGAGGACGAAGGAGAGCTAAGGCTCCGTTTGCCTTGCGAAGAGTGTGTTTAGCATGTTGGTTAAACATGAACCTTTCGAAGAAATGAACTCCAAGATATTCAACGCGTTTCTAAGGTGTGATATGCCACTACGCGAGGGCAGATTAACTCTGTTTTAGTGGGATTGATTTTAATTCCCCATTGTAGGTAGTACTCCCATATGGTCTAGTGGCTCGCAGTAACAACTATCACATCACGCTTACTTCTTCACATTTCTTCACAATTATCGTCTGCGTAGACGAGTCAGGCTTTTGAAAGATTATGCATCTGGTGACGTTTGAGTTTAGCTCAATATTTTCAAGTAAAAAAAAAAAAAATTACTTGACATCGTGTAGCCTACTCGCCTTTTTATGACAGCAAAGGTCTAGGTGAGTTTTTTTTTTTATCGAGCTTGACGCTGCTGCTGAGTCTCCAAAGTCATACTGCATAGTCGTACAGGTTTTGTAGGAATACTAAACTGTACAACACGTATCATATTTGTACACCTTGTATCACGCATTTCGCGGGGAACTGGCAAGTCCTCCAATAGTAATTTCAAAGCTATGAAAAGCGCTCTTTTACTTTGCTTTTCAGAACCGACAAAAACCTGTAGGTCCCCGCCATTCGTCACCTAGGTATGGTTGAGATAAATGCACTGGGCCTAAACTCTCCATGAGCTTTAACACCGCCTTACTTATTTTATTCATTCTTTCCTATGTTCTTATAATTCTTATTACAAAAAAGTTGTTATTTCTGTAGTATCCAGTTTGTTCCTCTGATGATATTGCAAACTGTTTACAGTTGCAGGGACTATGTATGTTTATTGCCAGATGGTCATTGCTCGAGTGAAAGAAGAAATCAATGAAAATCAAACGTATTTTGAATGGAATATCTAATTTGAAAAACACTAAACTGAATGCAGTACCTAATCAAAAAAAGGAGCCCCAATGTTTTTTCAATCACGTTTCAGTAAAACCATTTGGCGCTGCTCAATATTTTTCAAATTTTCATTCTGCTGCTATGAAATTTGAAACCAAATACTGACCATTTTATTTACGTTTGTATGTTTGCAAACATTTTCCTTTTACCAAAATTTGCGCGTGTGTATTCAATGAATACGCCGTTGTTTTTTATTGTTTTCTTTTCATCTAAATAATACACAATAACTCTAAAACGATACGCCACGTATCACTACGAACATTTTCCAATAATCCAGAAAACGATGTATCTCGTAAACTAAACCGTATTATTTTACCTCCCGTTCGAATAGTTTTTCATTCACAAAAAGCTGAAGGCAGTTAGTTTTAAACTTCATTATGTCAGATGCAATGTTATTCTTGTCTTCTTTAGCTATACGATTGATGCGAATATCGATATCAGCAAACTATATTGCAACTCACATGCATCACCAAACTCAACTATCTAACCTTCAGGCACCACCACCTCCATCTCAACTATCTCGTCCAGATCCAGACCGTCTTCTACTGCCAAAACAAATAACAGTGAAACGTGAGCTTATATTTAATAATATCCCGAAGGAATTCCATTTTGTTTGGTGGTGTGCTCAGTACAATTCGATTTAATTGGTTGTAGTGGAACTATTTTTCACGCTGGAGAGTTAAGGATGCATATAAAGTTTTTCGCCCTCGTAGATACGTTTGCGTTTGACATTATTCATTTGATGCTGATTCAATGGAGCTTACGCTAATTGGCAGCTTAAAATCACAAAGCCTACCATCACAGAATATGCCTTGTCGTCCTTGAAAAAAATCTCCAAATGCAGTGAATAGTTATTATACCAAATCATTCCGTCCAAACATAAAGGGGAGGGCAGCAAACGACGCCATATTTTTTGCCGCTCTTTTGTCATTTCTCTTCAGTCGTGATGGAAAGATATACGAGCCAACAACGAGTCGAAATTTTTAAAATTTACTACCGAAATTCAGACTCAGTGGCCTCAGCGTTAAGAGGGCTACCTAAAATTTATGGTCGTCATAATCGTCCTAGCAGATCAACAATTGAGCGTCTAGTGGAAAAATTTGAATCCACAGGCACAATACAAAATGTTCCCTTGACAAAGAAGTGGCCCTAGTGTCGAGAATATTGCTGCAGCTGAGGCTTCAGTTTGCAGAAAGCCCAAATGTATCTTTCAAATATGACGTCGTTGTGGTGAATTTTGCGAAAAGATCTTGGTCTACATCCATACTTGACGCAAGAACTGAAGCAGCTTGACCACCATTAGCGTCATATGTTCGGGAATTGGGCTGAGCAACAAATTGAAAATGATTCGAATTTTCATCGAAAAATCATCTTCAGCGATGAGGCTCCTTTCTGGATGGATGACTTTGCCAACAAAAAATAAATGCGGTATTGGTCAGGCAGCAATCGACACGTACTCCATGAGTCATCATAGCATCCCGAAAAAATTACGGTTTGGTGTGGTTTATAGGCCGGCGTCGTCATTGTTCCGTATTTTTTCCGTGCTGATCAAGACCAGCACGTTTCTCTGAATGGGAATCGCTACTGTTTAATGATAACCGAATATTTTTGGCCCCAATTAGATGATATGGACTTGGAGGACATGTTCCAACAGGACGGCGCCCACAAGCCACACAGCGAATGTCACAATCAATTTATTGGAAACCAAGTTTGGAGAAAGTATTATCTCACGAAGTGGTCCAGTCGCTTGACCGCATCGTTCGCGCGATTTGACGCCGTTAGACTATTTCCTGTAAGGCTACGTCAAGTTAGTCTATGCCAACAAGCCAGCGACGATTGATGAGCTTCGTACCAATAACGAACGTAAGATTGCAGCAGTATCGTCCGATTTATGCTTGAAAACCGTCGGGTTCAGCGTTTGGACTTCTGCAAGCGTGTCCGTGGTGGCCATGCAAAAGAAATTGAATTCCATACATATTGGCATCGAACGTAGGTACTTTCGCAGGAATAAAGAATTTCTATGATAATATTCAAAACTGTTTTTTGTTTTCTTAAAAACAAATTTTTTGTAGCGCTCTTAATGAAAAATCCGATACCTATATGGGGTGGTAAAAGATACCGGGAGCCCTGACCATGACTTGAGGGGAAAGGGAGAGGACTTTCAATTTTCTGCGGAATGAGAATATTGAAACATGAGCTTATTTAGAAAGCGCTACTACTACTTCTACTACCGGAGGATCTGCCAATTCCTTACGAAAAGCGATACCCACTTAAAAATATTTTTGATCTCTGTTGGGGTTGGAACCCTTCATTTATTGTCGTTCAACATTGCCTTCAATAAACTATTATGTGCCTAGTAATAATAATGCTGAAGAGAACTTATACATTTGTGTTCTAACAGCAGATGAACTCAATTTACAGAATCGACGGATGACATCTTCAGCCAAAAAGCATAAATCCCCTGAATAAGCTACTCCACACGCTTGGTTTCAAAGCCTTCCAAGGTCCTACAAATACAAAGTGTTACGAAAATGGGTAAGGAGTTACTGATACAGCAATATTGAAAAGAACGTCGAACTAAAGTGACCACTGTGGACAACACTTATGTTGCCTATCATCGTACGGTTCTAACAGACTAGAATAAAGTTGCTGTAGCCGAAAGTGTGAGACTTATTCCACAAACATCAACTCGACATCGATTTCAAATTTTCAACATTTTACGCACTAAGTTAAAAAACAATTCTGCACAAAAATATCGGATTACCCGCCTTCAAGGCACAATTAACTGAGCTTCGTTATCGCTTCGCAGTTTGATCCTTTCGGATTAGGCTCATTTTTATCTCGACTGCTATACGAACAAACAAACAAAATTGCTTGATCTGGGGTTGGGAAAATGTCAAGATTCAATGCATCCAAAGAGAGTGACAGTTGGGTATGAGTTGTAAGCTGGTGGCAATCATTAAACCATTTTTTCGCAAATGAGTATGGGAACAAAGTATCGGTCAATGGAGGCCGTTACAAAACCATGGACCATACTGAAATTGATAAAATAGATTCGAACGACTTGTGATCCATGTCAGACGGCGCGTCATGCCACAATCGGTCTATCGCGCACTAGACTCCCAAGTCATGTTAATATGGGGAAAATTTTGTAGGGCACCGTGCAGAGTTGATGTTGTTCCCACAAATCTGGTAAGGACTCATCCAAGTAATCCAAAAATAAAAATAAAAAAGTCCTTGCAGTGACAAAATATGCCAGCCGCGGTAGCCTTTTAAAAGTAATTGTGATAAACAATTAATGGAAATGTTTCTTCAAAGGAGTAAAGAATTAAATTTAGTTCGTTTTATTGCGTTCTTAAAAAGAAACTTGTGTCTGGCCTAACCAGATTAATTGCAACTAATGGGATTCAAAAACCATTAACATAAATGTGAAAATGAGTGGGCTTCATTTACTTTTTTACGTTGACAATGTATGTACTCAATATCAAATGCCCATTTTGACAGACTTAAGAAATTCTCAACACAAAAATATTGTCCAGACACAAGTACAAAGTGATTTTCCATTATGCAAAGGTCATTCCAAATAATATTCCTTTTCGCAGATCTTTCACAAAAATTATCCTCCTGGCGAAAAAAAAACTTGAGTTTTCTTTTCAAGTTGCCTAACTTAGTAATTTTCTTTTAAAATTATCCACTTTATTTTTCAATTAGAATTTTTGTTTTTTTTGCACATTAACGCTATCAAGCACCTTCAGGGCTGAAATGTTTTCAACTCATACCGTCGGAAATGATAAAATGATAAATGATGTTTGAATGTCCTTGCGTTCTTAAAAAATTACAGGATACTTAAGCGCGACATAATATTTTTTCCTTCCAAGTCTTTATTTTTTATTCCTTTGTTTTCACTTCTTATGTAGTTGCACAGAGATGTGCTATGAGGAGTTTTATTTTTTCTTCATTCATTTGTGATCGTGTTGTATATGTACTTTAAATGTGATTATAAGAAAGGAGGGCAAAATGGGATATCGACACCATTTATCATTCTTAAGGCTGTTGCCAGAACTTTGAGTGCTTGACACTTGAGTAGAGAGAGGCACAAGGTATAAAAGTACGTGAGATGTTACCTTGCATATATGGTGCAGCACTATATAACATCGAAAATAACAATCAATCATCGGGGTGATATTATTATCTTTTTTTTAATTTTTGACGAATGTCTCCTTGGACTTACTTTGACAGCAGATAAGAACAAGAGTTATTGAAGACAGCCTAATGTTTTATGATGTCTGTCCACTGTGTTACTTGCACTTACACAAGGCACAAATCCATGCTACAGAACGAGGAGCACACAGCTAAAGATCCAAGAGTACATGATTTCAGTTTATTGCCAGCTAAGATTATCCAAACCCTCCATTGTAAGGTGTCCTTGAACTCATATTTTTTGAGAGACAACCCTCCGCAGCTTCATAACGACCTGTTGTCCCTTAGGCTAAAAACGATAAGAAATCAGCTCAAAAGTCCACGAGCCCCACATAATACCTTAAAGAACCCAAAAGCCAAGATACTTAATAAACTATGAAAGTAATCAAAGAAGATCCTTAATGTTTTCCAGCCCGATTTCGTCCTTGATGCTATATGTAGTCTCCTTCAACTTAAAGGAAAAGAAAACGAAACTCTTCCTCACTTTAAGTTTACTCCTAGATTCATCCCGTACCATGACTACTCATTGGCGAGCAAACATTGTAAATTCTTTTGTTATTTAAAGGAATTATGTAAAATATTCTCTCTTTCCATCTTTCCTCTGTTATTTTATCTGTGTGATGCCCTGAACTTGCTAGCTGCTAACAACAATTTGGCACGGGGCTAACTTTTGCGATGTACAAGGCAAAACCAACTACAAAGCAAAGGAGAGAACGAAAAAAAAACAAGACGGAATAAGAGAAGAAATAACTTCTCAAGGTTTCGGGTGCTATGGTCTTTTCTTAGAGGTAAGCAAGGAAATGCTCGACGAACGAACTCAAAGCTCCCCCAGTCTCATCCCATCGAATTGTTTAAGTTGCGCTCCCATCAGAGCCCAAGAAAATAACCCTCTTGGGCAAATGTTTTGCAACGTTTGGAAGAACCCAACATAGAATTTGCCATTAAAACTCTTAAATCAGACCACCATTAAGTGGAAATCACGATGTTGAGCAATAGAAGCCAAAGCAAGTACATAACCATGGAGGGGCAGCAAAGCAGCAAAAAAAAAGACGTAACTTCAGTGTTACACAAAAGGAAAGAGGTAATAAAACTGGGCTACCTTAGATTTACGAGCAGGAATTTTACCCGCCCACATAACTTCCATTTCCAGGATTCATTTTTCCTCTTCCTAAGCGCGACCACTTTACGTTAGTCACTTCTATTGGGGGAGATCGTGTTTGAGAATGTAAGGCACCTACGACAAAACCAGTGGCAGCTCGTATTTTCGAAATCCGGTAATTTGTTTTTTTTTCTGCTTTGTTTTTCTGTTTTTGTTTTTGCTATCAACAGGAAAGGGATACTCTCTGGAATGAAAAGTGCAAAAAAACAAAATAAATATCAGAAAAAAAAATAACTATCCAGCACATTCGAATGGTGACCATTGTTTTGCCACTCTTAATTCAACCCAAACAGACACAGGAACTTCTTTAAAAAAATTAAAAGAAGAAAAAAAAAATAAGGAAATCCTGCCCGGCTGACGAAGTGTGGAAGTAATACAATTCGATTCAATTGAATTAACGCCAAGAAAACTTCATTGGTTAATAATGGGCAGGTGGTGTGAGTGGGATGAGTTTAAGTCGTTCGAAGTTAAAAATTGGTATATAGCCTGATACCAGAATTACCAACAAGCAACATTGAAAGCAGTAGACTCGTTATTATAGTGCTTCGATGAACGAAAGGTTTTCGAGCAGATTTCATAGTAAGCTGAGTCCGCGAAAATTGGTGACGAAGACTTTTTACCCGCCCAGAGCTTCAGATCCATCAGTCTTACTTAGTTCTTACTTAAGACATTGGAAAAATTGATGAAGGTTTATATACGAAAAACTCACTTCAAATATACCTACTTTGTCTCAGAGCAAAATACCCAGAGAGAGAAACAGTTGAGACTGAGCTTCCAAATCTTATCTGCAGAATGAAGTTATTTTCGATAAGAAAGATTTTTTGGATGACATCTCAATCGACATACATAGAGGATGCTTTTGGCAATGCTATTTTTGATGGCATTGGCATGTGTACACATCTTCTAAAGAACATTATGTTGACGAATCATTATTGTTCTCGATTAAAATCGTGGTAGCGATGTGAGGACAATATGTTACAACAGGAGTGAATAAGGCCCGCAAGGTGAAATTCTATCACCTGTTCTTTTTTCAAAACCAATTCAATGCATTTCACTTATACGTACAAGCTCTGTTGGATCCAGTCTTTAGTCGGCTTAGCGTCGGCTTAGAGTAAAAGCTTTGTTCAATTTGTTGGACAACGCGGTCTATATACCGATTTTTTTTTAACACAGTTTGTTTGTTTTTTTTTTCACGAGATTGAACTCCCAATTAAAGTTGTTTACATTCCCTTATCAAATGGAGTTAACTGAACAACTCAGACCAATTGCCGGTCTATAGTACAACTAGGGTAGCAGCCTTCCCTTTTCGTGGTGCAGTGGATGGAAATAAGGTAGCTGTAATTTGACTAAAAATCGGTATTGCGGCATACCGCCTGAAGTGGTACTCCAACCGATAGTGTGACCTATTGACGAAAACCTCAACCTTTGCGCCACTGCCTCCAAAAAAAGTCATTTGTTAGATAGATCTTACCTTGAAAACAGATAGCAAAGAGTGAAAATGGACGATACAAGGAGCGACATAAGGTTTCTTAATTTAGGTGTACCACAGGGTTCTGTCTTGGGTTCAATTTAATTTTAAGCCACATCAATTTGCTTTTTGCTCTTAGTTTCAAAAGTTTACCAACTGCTTTTGCTGATGAGATTCTATTAGGGTTACAGGCCAACCCATCATAATTGAAAAACGAGATTGCTGATAAATTTGTAAAGCAAAACTTCAGACAGCTTTCTCAGGACCTGAACACGCCATTGGTTTACCGAAGTCCTCAGCTAGGAATTTCATAAGCAATTGAATCTTTCAAGAGCACAGCTTTGGATGCCATAACGGCATTGGATGCAAACAAACTTACGTTAAGAAAGGAATGAACATTTTTGGTATCCCAGGCACGGAGTGCCTAGGCTCAAATGATACCGCACTCTATAAATCCTACGGAGAATGATCAGACCGCGGAACACTCCTTCTGCGAATGTTTTTTCTACGAAAACCTAGAATGAACTTCGCCGAGAACGATCTGGGAAGACGAAGAATATTTGAGAGATGATTCAATTCATTTCTATACAGATGGTCCACAAACCGAAGAAGGGGTGGGCTGCGGGGTGTACTCAAACCGACTTAACGTAAGTCTCTCATTCCGCCTTCCAAACCATTGTAGCGTGTTTCAAGTGGAAATTCTGGCGGTCAAAGAGGTCCTATCATGGCTAAAAGAAAACGTGATATCCTCAACGAATATCCGGATTTTCTCAGGCAGTCAAGCAGCCCTCAAATCACTCGGCGCTGTTTCTACGAGCTCAATAACCACCCTTAACTGTCGCCCATCTCTTAAGGAGATGGCTGAATAGTTTAATATTCACCTTATTTGGGTGCCGGGGCACAGAGATATCGTGGGTAACTGCAAAGCCGATGAACTCGCCAGAGAAGGGATCTCAACCAGCAGGTTGAATATTGGTATACCATTCGCTACATGTAAACTTATGCCAAAAGCAAGAGGCAATGGATAGAATAAATTATAGGTGGAACAATATCACTACATGTGTGGCAACAAAACAGATATGGCCAGAACTAGATCCAAAACGCACAAGACTTTTGCTATCCATAACCAGATTGCAGATTGCACGTTAGCTCCGTAATCAATGTCATCACCGGACATTGTCTGCAAGGAAGACACGCCATAACACTTGGCGTTTCCTCAAATGGCTGCTGCAGAAGTTACTTAGGAGGAGACAATCCCACACCTTCTCTGCTCGTTTACACGTTTGTTTTTGCACTCTCTTTTAAAAGAAAACGGCATCTGGGAAAGTATTTTCTTGGTGATCCAAGCGATCTGGTGAACACAGATCCCCTACATCTCTTTCGCTTTATCAAAAGCTCCAAATGGTTTTGTTAAGTGAGGTGCTCCCTCGCATAATTTCTATGATATCACAATGGACCTAATATTGGTGTCACTTTGTTTTCCTGGCAGCCACTTAAATCTACCCGAAACTAACTAATGAACTTTCGAACCAAACTTTTTGCTATCTATTCAAAAGCTATAGGTGTTCCAAAGTTTAAGATAAAAACTATTTCACTTTACAAGGCATATACAAAATGGACGTCTTATTTGCTTAGTAGACGATAGTGGGAACTATACGAAGCATCGAATAAGGAATAGATCGAGAGTATAAATTGATTTTCAATGTATGCTATCCCATTTTCTTCCGACTATGCATTTATGTGTTTGTTTCTTTACTGTGAAGCATTTTCGTTTCATCGAGGTTCAAATCACAACAATTAATAAGAAGTGGCTCTTTAAAAAAAAAAACATGCAGCAGCAGGGCAGCAGTCTCAATTGTATTTAGTCTAACATATGTGAAAAGAAAATGGAGAAATTAAATCTAATTGTGTGGATTCAAGGGAGCCCTAAAGAATTTGGGACGCTAAAAGAAAACGTACCCGGAGCTGTATTCGTATAGAGGCGTATCAACTGAGTACTGAGTTGATAGACATTTTATTTCTAGCCAAAATACCTCTTAATGAACTTTAATGATAAACGAACAAATTTAAGAAATGATTGGCCCCATTTTTCACAAAGCTTCTGACTGAGGTGTTTTAATTGTAAAATATGCATATTTTCCATATCCTTGCATATCCAAGATTTTTGGATATATGTAACTCAACTACAATCATCATTCCCACACTCACAATAAAAAAGTGGTAGTTTATACTGGGAGATAAAAAGGACAACCGGCTTCGAGGATAAAACCAACCTTTTGCTTGGTCTTCTCAGTCTTCTCACAAACTTGTAAAAAAAAGCAATAGTATTCTCCTCACCCCACTCTCGACTTTTCTGAATGACCATTACCTTAAAACAGCTTCTTCCTTTCGCTACACATTCCCAAAAACAACACTTTGCCATACTCGCAAAAATGGCACATTCAAGGAAGGTGAAATGACTGCAATGACACGAAATTTAAATTGATTGAAAATCTCAGATTCTCGTGTCATACCAACGACGACGTTTGTCACGCGGCATGAGTTGGGAGCCATTTCTGCAAGGATTCCCTTGTACATTACGTTTTTTTTCATTGGATTTCTCCTTGGTCGTGTGTATTCCATTTAATTTTATCGTCATTTCAATGAAAATCAATTTGTATGGCACAATACCTTATGAGCGGAATTGGCATAGTGTATGTACACAATGCGTGGGTAGTAGCTGCGGCACAACACACATATACCGCACTAAAATCAGATCTTATCTAAAAACGAGTTGAAGGGAGAGGGCACAACAAGCCTTACAGAAATGTCATAAGCCTTGTAATTGTTGTTCAGCTGAATTATGTTTCCGATTAGTTGGTAAAATTGCTCCCGGGGATTATCAAGATTAAGTCCTTTTATTACAGCTGGATTTAAGGGCGCATGTTGAGAGTAGAGTTATTGCACAGTCAAGTAGTATTTAATTATGCGAGTTTAATGGTTTTTTGTCGAATGAGTTCCGATGAACTTTGCTTATGAACTATTCAGATTATATATTTTATGGTTGTGCAAGTCAATGGATAAAAAAAGGATCTGTCCCATTGTTGAAGTGAATGAATGGGATATTGATATTGATAAATATAAGCAGAGCAATTGTCGCTTTGCTCTATCTTCAAAAAAGAGAGATTGACTTGTTGGAAGTCAGTTTGTTATCGGCAATTGAGATAAAAGTAAAATAGAGAGAAGATAAACAAAGACACATTTAAGGATTTGTTATCTAAAAAGGCTTTCTTGTTTTGTTTGATTCACTCTCAAAGACAGAATAAAATGGAAACGAAAATACTTTTGCTACACAATAGTCTAGAGAATAGTGACTTTTTGTTCTCAACCTCCACCAAGCCATTGAAATCATACACATTATTTGCTTTGCTTAATGTAAAAGCTGAGATGTCCTTGGTTGCGGTAGGAACTGTGAACTTCTCCTTTTTTTTGCAAGAGTATAATTAATATGGTGTCCTTTGTAGTCTTGATAAATATATACAAACAATGCGTGCAGCAGTCACAATTAAACGAAATGTAAGGTTCTTCACAAAGAAGCTTTGATAAACACACACAAAAGCTCACATTTAAATATAAGACAAGAACTTGGATTTGTTAATGAGACTGACTTTGCTTGAAGTGCATGGTCCTGGAAGGAAATAATGATGTTGTCTACAATACATACGCGTGCTTTTTTAGTTGGAAATAAAATAGTTCAAAAATAAAATTAAGCGTACAATATTTTCTAGAAGAAGCATATAAATAGATTAATCGCTTTTTCGAAAGACGCGTCGAGCTAAGAGAGTGGAAAATATGGCCTACAAGCCACAATAGGCTTTTGTATCCAAAGGGTTTTCAAAACAAAGTACAATTTGTTAGGTGTGGGGAAGATTGCTCACAACAAGTTGTTTGTAAGGTTGATGTGAAAGTTAAAGTAAAAGTAGAGGTGATTTTGGAAGAAAAAACGTAAGTGAAAGCGGAAGTGCAAGTGGAATTGGAAGTGGAAGTGGAAGTAGAAGTAGAAGAAGATTTTTAGATTTACAAAGATTTTTTATTCAATTGAAAGTTTTTTGCAATGTTTGTGCTACCCACGAAGCTTTATGCTTATCTGCGGGTATTTGAATTTTCAAGAGCAATTTGAATTGTTTAATTTGAAGTTTAAAGTGTTAATTAAGAGAATTTATGTGCACTTTTTTGTGATTTATATAAATAACAAGAATAATTTACATTTAAACTTTAAATTAAGTTTTTATACATTTTTCGCGTTTTTTTAAGTTTTGGGTATTTTTTAAGTTTATTGGAAGTTGATTTAGGATGGTATAGTATAAGCCAGCTGGGATTTCGAGTAGACCCTGCGCTCGTCTCCTGGTATTGATGTTGTGCGAAGTACGCTGTTGAAATCTCGGGTCATCGTAATACTCCAGCATTGCTGTCATCTTAAATATATTGCCTACACTCAGAAACTTGAAATAACGGTTTTTTTTATCAATTATTTTGATGATTTTATGTTGCAGAATAACAAGCTTATCTGTGTGTGTTTTAGAAGCGTTTCCCCATGCAAGTACTCCTTACGTTAAACGGGATTAAACCTGCGAAAAGTAGGTAAACTTGTTTTTGGACATCTTTTGTTGAGTATCTCTCAAGGTAAAAAAGAGAAAACATAGCACTTCTCATACTAAGCCTAATATTGTCGATATGCTCGCGCTATAGGAAGTGGTCATCTATTGTAATTCCCAGATATTTAATAGATTTAACAATTTCCATTGGATCACCTTTTTGCCACGTTGGACATAACTGAGAACAAGGTAGAAAATACATATTCGCTCTTCTTGCTGACTTGGTGTGCGAATATGCATAAGCTTCGTTTTCGTGGCATTTACGACCAATCCAAAATCGTGACACCATCGAGCAAACTCCTGTTGCATTATAGAAATAGCTGTTGTTAGACACATGTTTCTTACAACAATTGCTATATCGTCAGCGTATGCAAAAACGTTGCTATTCTTAAAAACTTGCAGAAGCACACTTGTAAATAATATAAAGAGAACTTGTTTTGACGAGCCACAATTCATAGACGAATTGGTCTAATATTTGAAATTTCGCGCCCTTGCGGCCATATTTAATAACTCGTTACTTTGTTCAAGTAAAAATAAAGAAGAAGAAAAAGAAGAACAATGAAATAAACACTTCGTTTTACAAATTGAAACCGCACGGTTGTTTTATTTCGCCTTTTTCGTTTTCGTTCTTTTCGAAGTTTTTAAACTTAATTTCAGCTCGAAATAAGAGCTAATTTGTAAAAAGTCTTACAAATTTTCATGGCGTCCGAGCAGTAACAAATAAAATTAAAAGTCATAACTAAAACTAATAGTTAGGAAAAGTGTTTAACGTACATACAGATACACACATATATATACGCGCCGCGAAGTAGCAATTCGTGTTCATCGCTTGAAAATTAATTAATAAACAATTGATTGAAATATCACGCCGCGTAAATTGCATTTATTCAGTGTCATCAACTTGTGATAAATCCTCGTTGGACCAGCAACCACCATCAGCGATTGCCAAAGGAGTACCTACCACCCTACACATCAATTCTTCAGCCACGAGAAGTGTCGCAGGACATTTGGAAAGTTTAAAAAAAATCTAAACAAAAGACAGGTATTCACAAAAACTGAAAGTGTCCAAAATAATTGCCTATTTTTTGCGGCTTTTGACGTTCAGTTTTTGTCCTTTGCATTTACATATACATATATAAATTGATGGTGAAACAAATAAACAAGTGCGTGGGTTGATTTAAAAGTTTAATAAAATTTATTTCAATTGTTTTATTCGACAAATAAAGCTAAAATTAAATTGTTCAAACACTTAGTACATACATATATAAATACATAAATTACTAAAAGTGTTAAAGTACCGCGTTCTTTGTCACCGCGCCGCCGCCGTCATCGTCACATTTCGCATTCGCATACACACACTCAAGCTTATTTCACGATACGTTTTCAAACAATAATAATTCGATTGTTTTAATATTAAATTAGAATTTAATCAATCAAATTGTAAAAAAGCCGATTAATTGAATGCAATTGACATTTGTTTACATTTATTTGACATTTCAAATTTAATTTTTTTTTTTAATTCACTCACTCGCTGAATTTTCGCTGAGTTTCCAGCTGTCAAGAGTGATCGTATTCAGTGATCGAAAATTACTTTGAAATTTTTCATGCGAAGAGTGTGTTCAGCGATTAATTTTTAAATAGTAAAAATTTTTTTTTGTTTACGTTAAACTTATTTCGCTTTGCAAATAATTAGAAACTTTCAACAGTTCTGAAGCAGTTTATTGAAATTTATTTTCGTTTTCGTGGAATTCTCGTATGAAAATAAATTAATTTTTCAACGACTTCCAATTATTTAATTCATAAACTGTGGTAAATCGAACAATTTCCAGATAAACTAATTCTTGGAAAGAAAGTTATTTCGAAAGTTTTAAGCGAAGTTAAACAAAAAATTAATCAAAATGACGAGCAAGAAACGGCAGGCTTCACCTAAACAAAACGCAGAATTAGAACAATTAAGACATCAGCGACAAGTTCTTAAAAATAATATTGTGCGAATTAGAACGGCCTTAGAGGAAAAAACGATGTCACTTAATCCAATAGAATTGGAATGTCGGTTAGATATTTTGAATTCATACGTCGATCAGATCATGGTTTGTCAAACTGAGATTGAATCAGCTGATCATAGCGACGTATTCCGCGGAGAGTTAGAAGACATTTGCGTCAGTGCAAAAGCTTTACTTGTATCTAAAGTAAATAAGGGTCGTAAGCCAAGTGGAATTGAATATTCTTTTAGCAATCCACATCACTCGCGCCTTCCAAAAATGTCTCTCCCGAAATTCAGTGGGAAATATTCTGAATATAAAAATTTTATTAGCCTTTTTGAGAGTCTAGTAGACAACGATCCAATGCTTCCGGATATTGAAAAGTTCAATCATTTAATATCATGTTTATCGGGTGAAGCTTTAGGAACAGTTAAAGCTTTCCAAATAACGGAACAAAATTATCCAAAAGCTTTAGCAAGTTTAAAAAAGGTTTATGACAATAATTGCCAGTAGGTATAGGGACGGTTGAGCCTGGGAAAATTCTGATGAGCGTGGGAAAATTCTGAGCGAGCCAAAAGGGTGCCGTCGGTCTGATCAAAAGGAGATAATAGGGTTTAGAGGCACGTAGGTTGAAGATCCTTACGATGGGATGAGAGTAAAGAAAAAATGAAAAGTAATGTTGTGTGTGTGCGAAGAATCAAGAATAGACACGATCTGTTGATAGATCTTAGAACGTGGGTGTGAAATTTTGGTAGTTTGTTGATAGATATAGGAATAGGTAGGACTGAGATTGTGATATGAGATAAGAAAATAGAGACAATAAAGGGGGAAGATGGTTTTTATTGAGTATTTTTTATGGTTTTTTGTTTTAGATTTCGCTGGCGCTTGGAAGTGGTTGATTTTTTTTATATGTTTGGAATTTGTTTGAGGGTGAGGTGAGGGTAGTAGTAGGAATGTTTTTTTTGTTTTGGTTGTAGGCTAGAGAATTTGGTCACGTCCGATATTTGGTTGGGCATAGATTGTGTATGAGCAAGTCGTTTAACAGCTTAGCATGAAAGGTTGTTGTCATGTGGTTGTTTTACTCTATACCGTAGGGTAAGGATGTGAGATGTGACCCATGTTCACATAGCAATAAAATCCATGATCAATGTTGAAATCGAGTATCTGTGTAGCACAGGAAGGTAAAATAAACCAATACTCATTGTGAGGAAAGATGATGATAGCAAAATAGAGGCACGTTGACTTTTTTTGTTGTTGTTGTGAATATCGATGGATGGATATGACAGTTAGAATTTGAAACTTAGATATTTTATGTGCACAAAACGAAGTGAAATAAACGAATAGGGTTTTTTTTTTATTAGATTTCACTGGCGGTTGGATTTTTTTTCTTGCAATTTGCTCTCATTCGATATTTGTATGTACATTTTACACCTCAGCATGATTGGTCTTTGGTATGTTTTACTTTATGCCAAAAGAGTAAGGATGGTTTTTTCTTGAAAGGAATTATTATAAGGTTGTCGGCGTTGAACAAAGGATAATAATAAGAGCGTCTAGAGGCACGTGGACAATTGGTAAAGAAAAAAATTGGAAGCTGTGTGTATTTTGAACAATACATACGATCCGTTGATAGATCTTAGAACGAAGATGAGAGATTTTGGTAATTTGTTAATACTTGACGATAGAAAATTTTATCACGTTCGATATTTGTTTGGGCATAGATTGGGCATAAGCATGAAATTTTACAGATTAGCATGATAGGTCTTTGGTATGTTTTATTATATGCTATAGAGTAAGGATGGTGATTTCTTGAAAGAAATTATTTTAAGGATGTCGGGGGTTGAGCAAAGTCCCCGAAAATAAAGCGATGTTTGTAAAGTCAGCTTGAGGACGGATTCAATTTTGTGTGTGAGTTTTGCACTCTTGTTCTTTTATTCCTCTATGAATACATTGAACATGTGCAGTCCTACCGAATGAACATTGCTTACATAAAACAAGCTGCAATTGCATAATAAGAAGAATCAATTTATGATGGGGTTGACATAAAGAACTTTACCTACATAAATTAAGAACTCAAAAATGTCTACTGAGAAAGAATTTAAACGAAAAGGACGCGGAGCATGGTCGAAAAAACAGCGATTGTATAGGGTGTCAAGCTAAGTTTAGTGTCAAAGCCAACAAAGTTCTCTCACCTTATGTTGGAAGTGAGCCAAAAGCAACAAAACGGAGATATTTTTTTTGGAAAAAAAGCAAATACCTATAAGAAGGTGACATTTCCTCAAGTTGTTGATAGATGTTTATAATCACCACATGGGAGGTGTTTGCTTACTTGACTCTATGCTTGGATATTATAGAATTCATTTCAATAATAAATTCAATGGTACAAACGAATTTTTTTCTACATGGTGGATATGAGCCTTGTAAATGCTTGGTTGTTATGGCGCCGAATCCACGTCAATGACTACATGCCGTTGTTTGCTTTCAAACTCGCCGTTTCCGAACATATGCGTAGGGCAGGAAAGGTTTTTAGTGTTGCCAAAAAACGTAGCCGTCCAGCCGGAACACCTACTTTAACCACCCCAACAAGCCGAGCACCCACTTCATGTAGCTTAAAAAACTCACCAATACCGATTAAAACGACCTAGAAAACTCCCTCAAGACATCAAGATAATGTGGATCATTTTCCGGAATGGAATAAGAAACAAAGACAATTATGCCAGAACTGCTACAAGTTACGATCTCTTACGCAATGCAAAAATGTGAAGTATATTTGTGCCATAATTAGGAACAAAACTGCTTCAAAGATATCCACAAGACATAATTTCTTTTGTTTTCCTTAACGCATACGAAGCCAAATATGCCTTTATTATTTTTCGAACTTTTTTACTTCAATGCATGCATACAATTCCATATATGGCTTTGTTCTTAACTTTTGTTAAAAAACCAAATTTTTTTTCTAATGATACAGAATAATTACTTAAGCCTAATAAAAGATATTTTCAAAAAAATTTTTTTTTCAATCGCCTTCTTAATTTATGCAATAAGGGGTTAAGACAAAATTTTAAAATATGTTTCAAGTCTCCGTCCTCATCATCAGACAGGTTCTGAGGGATTATTTACCTCAATGATGAGTAACTACCTTAAAATAGATCAAGAAGCTTCAGTGTGGTCAAGTATATGTTTATCTGAAGAGGATAAAAACAAATATATTGCGGATTTTCTCAAGAAGGAAAATATCAAGTTGGAATTTCTGAAATAACAAAAAAAAAAAAAAAGAAGTCCTTTCAGTATTCATTCGTACTTCTCTTTAAATAGAACTCTACAAAATGTCTGATTTAAATAGTTCTCTAGTTTTTGATGAAATCCTTAAGTTCTTAAAGGATTATCAACACATACTATTGGAGGAGCATTATGAAGAATTCATCAATTCTATAGCTTTTTTAAGGAAATTTGAAAACGTATCGAATACCTTATCACAGTACGGATGTCATTTTACAAACTGTCCTTGGTCTTCAAATTTGTGTAAAATGGGGCCTAATACCTGCGCATGTTATATGCTTGAAAATGAAATGTTAAGAATGAAAAAACTAATGTCTTTGTATAAACGAATAAAATAATGACATTTACTCTCAACAGTACCTATACAACCATGTCAAACTTCATGTTATTCCCTTAGTTTAAAGTTGAAGAGCCTGTGAGAGTAAGTAAATATAAACATATGCATTTGAAAAAAGGATATACACCTAATTGGACCACAGAAATAATTAAAATAACAAAAGTTCAACTTTCAAATCCTGTCACCTATCTCTTAGAATATTTTCAAGGTCACCCTGTAAAAAGTAGTTTCTATAAGCTGGAACTACAAAAAAAAAGTTTCTAGATACTTATCTTGTAGAAAAAGTGATTCGTAGGAGAAAAAATAAAGTTTTTGTAAAACCTGTATTTATATCCTCTATGACCTAGTATCTGGTTTCTAGAATCGTAAGACCTTCTGTAAGCATTGGTATTATACATTATATCTTTATACGATTTTAAATCTTCTTTACTATATAAGGAAGTGTTAGGTTTTTTCTTGAATATTAGTTCAAACAAACCCTTCGTGCCGTTATATGTCTTATTATTAATTTTTAGTTCTTTTCCTCGAATTTTTAACTCTTTGTCCCCGATTTGTAGTTTACCATTGTTCAAATGAACTCCATACACTTCGTCAAGGGATTTTGAATTATTTATTAATAAATCTATATATGACTGAGGAATTTCTTCAAATTTTTGTTTTAATTGCAAACCAAAGTTGCGAGCAAGACTTCTTCTTCGCACACGATCACTTCTACTAGTTCTGTTTCTAACTGACGATAGCTTGGACGTTTTAGGGGTTGATTCACTCATGAGTGAAGTACTAGTGTTCTTAATATTGGGTGTTCTAAATTCATCATTAACATCCTCATCATCATAGTCATCCTCATCATCATCTTCATCATCACCATTTTCATTTTCATATTTCAGTTTTATTTTCTTGTGCGGAGACTCAAAATGATGCTGTTGTTGGGGTTTTTGCGAATGTTTTCTATTTGTGTGTTCTATTATATCTTTAAGAGGTTTCGTAATAGGTTTGAAAGTTTCTTCAAGTTGAAGTTCGAGCGCTTCTTTCCCTTCTCTCAGAGCTTTATACTTTTTTCGTAGAGCATCAGTAGTCTTAATAAGCTCTTTTGTTAAATCTTCATTTATTTGCATCATAGTGTAGATGTTGAATTATAGAATGTAAATAGTTATAAACTGTGATGATCTGCTTTTAACTGTATCAGTTTGAGCACTGTATACCTTCGAACTGATGCAGTACGACTGTTGATCGTGACTGTAGTTAATCTCTTTTATGGTTTTAGGAAACAGACAAAGCGTTTCTATAACGATCATTATTACGGGGCTATTCTTGTCAATAACTAAAAAACCCATACGAATCATTCCAACATTCAGAACACACCCTTTGAAATGTTTGAGAGATCCTGGATTTTATGAAAGCACATGAACATGAGCTGCTGGAGGAACATCATGAATATCTGACAAAATGCTTATCCTTCTTGAAGATGTATAGAAACGTATCCTCTACCACATCGAAACATGAATGTCAATTTTGCTAACTGTCCTTGGTCAAAGAATTTATGCCAAGACGGCCCTGATACTTGTGAATGTTATTTGATTGAAAATAGAATGCTCAAAGTAAAGAAGTTAATGTTGTTGTACGAAAAAGATTAAAATAAATAGATTAAAAATAAAAGAATCTTTGAAATGTATTATTTCAAATCCAGCTTGCCGTCAAAATACAACTGCCCAAGCGTTTCTCTCTTGACCATTAATTTAGTCATTATTTGACATTTGTGCATCTTAAAATGAGAATTATCGATATCTTCTCGCAGTAATACATACATTTTCCAAGTTTACATAGACATTTCCTTCGGTAACTGGCAGAAATTTATGAATTCTAACAACTTTCCTTGTTAAAGGTCAAATGATCACAAAAAATTAGCGCCGGCTGGCTATGAGGATGGATTGTTTTGAACCTTTGAACAAACCTTTGGATTATTATTTTGCTGCTGTTGATGTGTATACAAATATGCCCGTGACACAGACTCCATCGACGTCTTCTGTAATTCCACTTCATCAACCAATGAAAGACATACCACAAATACAACAACATCAACTTCAACTAGTGACCTTCGATCATGCCTACTCATATGCATACTACGAGCCAGGTGATGTCAAATTTCATACAAACATTCCTAACAAGGACAGGCTTTTACCAATACTGTCAACTCCTTCTTCATCAGAGAGTGTATGGAGGAATTCCATTCCAACTCTGCAGCAACAACATCAACAACAACAACCTCAGCGAGTGATCATCGATCATGCCTACTCATATGCATACTACGAGCCAGTTGATGTCAAATTTCATACAAACATTCCTAACAAGGACAGGCTTTTGCCAATACTGTCAGTTCCTGGTCCATCAAAGAGTGTACCGATGAATTCCTTTCCACCTCGGTCAGCAAAGAGCTTCCGCTCGAAAACACTTTATGCATTTGATTCATCTGAAGATCGAAATGAATACATCACCAGATATGGCCCCACTGAAAATCATTACGAAGAAGTCGATGAACAAAAAACTCTCAAAGTCTTATCACACAATCTAATAGGTTCAGTTAATACTGATGCTGTCGAAGAAGAGCGACGACGTGTCCAGGATAACCATTTTCGAGTACTTGCCGAATTAAACTTGTCATTAGAAGCACTGATCATGCCACTAATATCACCCTAGTCAAGAGAAATGAGGCAACAAAATATGGTAGAAAACTAAAAAGAAACTACTGTTATGGCAATAGCTGAAACCGAATAATTAAAAAGGCTAAAGAAAATTTGTGTTAAGTTTTTTATTTCAAAAAGTTTTTAATGGGATAATATGTGAGCCTCCTGTGGTATTTGTGGTATGTCGTCTTTGAATCCAAGCTCAATAGCTCGGATATTTAAAGCTAAAATAATATGCGCGATGGTCTGCGCACTCCCCAATGTACCAGTCCGTTTTCCGTCCTGGATTTCAAAGCGCAAAGCTTCCTGCAACTCCTTAAGCTCCCAGCACGCGGCAGAGAACTCCTCCATGTATATTGAAAAAATATTAAATATATTCTGCATGTTGCTGGCTCTTTTGTATGATTGTTCAAAAATAATCTGAACAGAAAACTCAGAGAACAATTGCTTTTATAGGTAGTAGAAACTCTAGGGGGATGCAATATATTGGTTATTGGTGCCACTGATTTATAAAAGAAAAAAGAGACAACATCACATTCAAGAATGGAAAACAAATTATTCCATAGCTTATCTATAAGTTCTAACTACCTCAACCCTCTATCAATATTCACAATGCATTTTTGCATTGTTGGTATATTTTACACTAACGGTATAAAAATTGTTTTAAAATTAATAAAAACCATCCACAACCACCAATACCGGATGTGACAAATCAATCCCAAACCTTCAAATCTTGCCAGCAAAATTAAAAATTCAGAACAAAACATGGGTCGCATCCTTACTTTACAGTATAGCTAAGCACAATCAATTTTCGGGACAGATTAACTACAGTCACGATCAACAGTCGTACTGCATCTGTTCGAAGGTATACAGTGTTTAAACTGATACAGTTAAAAGCAGATCATCACAGTTTATAACTATTTACATTCTATAATTCAACATCTACACTATGATGCAAATAAATGAAGATTTAACAAAGGATCCCTCGTAATAATGGTCGTTATAGAAACGCTTTGTCTGTTTCCTAAAACTATAAAAGAGATTAACTACAGTCACGATCAACAGTCGTACTGCATCAGTTCGAAGGTATACAGTGCTCAAACTGATACAGTTAAAAGCAGATCATCACAGTTTATAACTATTTACATTCTATAATTCAACATCTACACTATGATGCAAATAAATGAAGATTTAACAAAAGAGCTTATTAAGACTACTGATGCTCTACGAAAAAAGTATAAAGCTCTGAGAGAAGGGAAAGAAGCGCTCGAACTTCAACTTGAAGAAACTTTCAAACCTATTACGAAACCTCTTAAAGATATAATAGAACACACAAATAGAAAACATTCGCAAAAACCCCAACAACAGCATCATTTTGAGTCTCCGCACAAGAAAATAAAACTGAAATATGAAAATGAAAATGGTGATGATGAAGATGATGATGAGGATGACTATGATGATGAGGATGTTAATGATGAATTTAGAACACCCAATATTAAGAACACTAGTACTTCACTCATGAGTGAATCAACCCCTAAAACGTCCAAGCTATCGTCAGTTAGAAACAGAACTAGTAGAAGTGATCGTGTGCGAAGAAGAAGTCTTGCTCGCAACTTTGGTTTGCAATTAAAACAAAAATTTGAAGAAATTCCTCAGTCATATATAGATTTATTAATAAATAATTCAAAATCCCTTGACGAAGTGTATGGAGTTCATTTGAACAATGGTAAACTACAAATCGGGGACAAAGAGTTAAAAATTCGAGGAAAAGAACTAAAAATTAATAATAAGACATATAACGGCACGAAGGGTTTGTTTGAACTAATATTCAAGAAAAAACCTAACACTTCCTTATATAGTAAAGAAGATTTAAAATCGTATAAAGATATAATGTATAATACCAATGCTTACAGAAGGTCTTACGATTCTAGAAACCAGATACTAGGTCATAGAGGATATAAATACAGGTTTTACAAAAACTTTATTTTTTCTCCTACGAATCACTTTTTCTACAAGATAAGTATCTAGAAACTTTTTTTTTGTAGTTCCAGCTTATAGAAACTACTTTTTACAGGGTGACCTTGAAAATATTCTAAGAGATAGGTGACAGGATTTGAAAGTTGAACTTTTGTTATTTTAATTATTTCTGTGGTCCAATTAGGTGTATATCCTTTTTTCAAATGCATATGTTTATATTTACTTACTCTCACAGGCTCTTCAACTTTAAACTAAGGGAATAACATGAAGTTTGACATGGTTGTATAGGTACTGTTGAGAGTAAATGTCATTATTTTATTCGTTTATACAAAGACATTAGTTTTTTCATTCTTAACATTTCATTTTCAAGCATATAACATGCGCAGGTATTAGGCCCCATTTTACACAAATTTGAAGACCAAGGACAGTTTGTAAAATGACATCCGTACTGTGATAAGGTATTCGATACGTTTTCAAATTTCCTTAAAAAAGCTATAGAATTGATGAATTCTTCATAATGCTCCTCCAATAGTATGTGTTGATAATCCTTTAAGAACTTAAGGATTTCATCAAAAACTAGAGAACTATTTAAATCAGACATTTTGTAGAGTTCTATTTAAAGAGAAGTACGAATGAATACTGAAAGGACTTCTTTTTTTTTTTTTTGTTATTTCAGAAATTCCAACTTGATATTTTCCTTCTTGAGAAAATCCGCAATATATTTGTTTTTATCCTCTTCAGATAAACATATACTTGACCACACTGAAGCTTCTTGATCTATTTTAAGGTAGTTACTCATCATTGAGGTAAATAATCCCTCAGAACCTGTCTGATGATGAGGACGGAGACTTGAAACATATTTTAAAATTTTGTCTTAACCCCTTATTGCATAAATTAAGAAGGCGATTGAAAAAAAAATTTTTTTGAAAATATCTTTTATTAGGCTTAAGTAATTATTCTGTATCATTAGAAAAAAAATTTGGTTTTTTAACAAAAGTTAAGAACAAAGCCATATATGGAATTGTATGCATGCATTGAAGTAAAAAAGTTCGAAAAATAATAAAGGCATATTTGGCTTCGTATGCGTTAAGGAAAACAAAAGAAATTATGTCTTGTGGATATCTTTGAAGCAGTTTTGTTCCTAATTATGGCACAAATATACTTCACATTTTTGCATTGCGTAAGAGATCGTAACTTGTAGCAGTTCTGGCATAATTGTCTTTGTTTCTTATTCCATTCCGGAAAATGATCCACATTATCTTGATGTCTTGAGGGAGTTTTCTAGGTCGTTTTAATCGGTATTGGTGAGTTTTTTAAGCTACATGAAGTGGGTGCTCGGCTTGTTGGGGTGGTTAAAGTAGGTGTTCCGGCTGGACGGCTACGTTTTTTGGCAACACTAAAAACCTTTCCTGCCCTACGCATATGTTCGGAAACGGCGAGTTTGAAAGCAAACAACGGCATGTAGTCATTGACGTGGATTCGGCGCCATAACAACCAAGCATTTACAAGGCTCATATCCACCATGTAGAAAAAAATTCGTTTGTACCATTGAATTTATTATTGAAATGAATTCTATAATATCCAAGCATAGAGTCAAGTAAGCAAACACCTCCCATGTGGTGATTATAAACATCTATCAACAACTTGAGGAAATGTCACCTTCTTATAGGTATTTGCTTTTTTTCCAAAAAAAATATCTCCGTTTTGTTGCTTTTGGCTCACTTCCAACATAAGGTGAGAGAACTTTGTTGGCTTTGACACTAAACTTAGCTTGACACCCTATACAATCGCTGTTTTTTCGACCATGCTCCGCGTCCTTTTCGTTTAAATTCTTTCTCAGTAGACATTTTTGAGTTCTTAATTTATGTAGGTAAAGTTCTTTATGTCAACCCCATCATAAATTGATTCTTCTTATTATGCAATTGCAGCTTGTTTTATGTAAGCAATGTTCATTCGGTAGGACTGCACATGTTCAATGTATTCATAGAGGAATAAAAGAACAAGAGTGCAAAACTCACACACAAAATTGAATCCGTCCTCAAGCTGACTTTACAAACATCGCTTTATTTTCGGGGACTTTGCTCAACCCCCGACATCCTTAAAATAATTTCTTTCAAGAAATCACCATCCTTACTCTATAGCATATAATAAAACATACCAAAGACCTATCATGCTAATCTGTAAAATTTCATGCTTATGCCCAATCTATGCCCAAACAAATATCGAACGTGATAAAATTTTCTATCGTCAAGTATTAACAAATTACCAAAATCTCTCATCTTCGTTCTAAGATCTATCAACGGATCGTATGTATTGTTCAAAATACACACAGCTTCAAATTTTTTTCTTTACCAATTGTCCACGTGCCTCTAGACGCTCTTATTATTATCCTTTGTTCAACGCCGACAACCTTATAATAATTCCTTTCAAGAAAAAACCATCCTTACTCTTTTGGCATAAAGTAAAACATACCAAAGACCAATCATGCTGAGGTGTAAAATGTACATACAAATATCGAATGAGAGCAAATTGCAAGAAAAAAAATCCAACCGCCAGTGAAATCTAATAAAAAAAAAACCCTATTCGTTTATTTCACTTCGTTTTGTGCACATAAAATATCTAAGTTTCAAATTCTAACTGTCATATCCATCCATCGATATTCACAACAACAACAAAAAAAGTCAACGTGCCTCTATTTTGCTATCATCATCTTTCCTCACAATGAGTATTGGTTTATTTTACCTTCCTGTGCTACACAGATACTCGATTTCAACATTGATCATGGATTTTATTGCTATGTGAACATGGGTCACATCTCACATCCTTACCCTACGGTATAGAGTAAAACAACCACATGACAACAACCTTTCATGCTAAGCTGTTAAACGACTTGCTCATACACAATCTATGCCCAACCAAATATCGGACGTGACCAAATTCTCTAGCCTACAACCAAAACAAAAAAAACATTCCTACTACTACCCTCACCTCACCCTCAAACAAATTCCAAACATATAAAAAAAATCAACCACTTCCAAGCGCCAGCGAAATCTAAAACAAAAAACCATAAAAAATACTCAATAAAAACCATCTTCCCCCTTTATTGTCTCTATTTTCTTATCTCATATCACAATCTCAGTCCTACCTATTCCTATATCTATCAACAAACTACCAAAATTTCACACCCACGTTCTAAGATCTATCAACAGATCGTGTCTATTCTTGATTCTTCGCACACACACAACATTACTTTTCATTTTTTCTTTACTCTCATCCCATCGTAAGGATCTTCAACCTACGTGCCTCTAAACCCTATTATCTCCTTTTGATCAGACCGACGGCACCCTTTTGGCTCGCTCAGAATTTTCCCACGCTCATCAGAATTTTCCCAGGCTCAACCGTCCCTATACCTACTATTGCCTTATATTTTTCGACAATGTGTCTACTCTTTTCGAATTAAAAGAAATTCAAAAGCCATCAGCTTCTGCATTGCGCAGCATGATAGACACTGTTTCCGCAATTTATGATTCGCTTCTTTCACTTGGTGATGAAAAGAATATCACAAACGCGATCATAATTCATTTAGTAATGTCCAAGGTTGATTCGATGACAAGATCAAAGTGGGAAGAGCAACTAGATTTCAGTACACTTCCTTTATGGAGTGACTGTGAAGCCGCGTTGAATAAGCGATATCAGCATCTTTCTGCTGAAGAAGCATCGTCTTCAAAGAATAAAATTTCTGATAGGTCATCAAAGCCAAAACATGAGATGAACCATAACAGAAACCAAAGAGCTTCGTTTGCTTGTATAAACCAACAAGCAAATAAATCAAAATGCTTATACTGCAATTCAAGTGATCATTTTATTACGACATGCCAAACCTATGCTTCAATACCTGTGATGCAACGATTTGAGTTCGCGAAAAGTGTGCCTGTTTGCATAAACTGCCTTCGAAAAGGACACACAGTTTCAAAGTGCAAATTAACTCGGTGCAGTGTTTGCAATAAATCGCATCACACATTATTGCACCAATATCAAACTACGTTTAATAGCACACCGTCACAAGGAGCTTCGAGCTTTCAAGCTATGCATGCCTCAGTTTCAAAAGATCAAGTTATTCTCGCTACTGCTATTGTTCAAATTAAAGGCAGCAGTGGTGAATATACGCTAGCTCGAGCGTTACTTGATTCAGGCTCGCAAATCAATTTTGTAACTGAAGAGCTTGCACAAAAATTGAAGTTGCGAAAGGAACAAAAAACTTTAAATCTTCTCGGCATCGGTAAAGCAAATACTATAGTTAACAAAAAGGTTCATGCAGAAGTAAAATCAAGATTTAACGATCATTCGTTTTCTGCTGACTATTGGGTAATGAACTCAATATCGTCATATCAGCCGGATCAAGCAATAAATATTACGAATTGGAATATACCTTCCAACATTCAATTAGCTGATCCTTACTTCAATAAGCCTCAAAAAATTGACTTACTAATAGGAGCGGAAACATTTTTCGAATTATTGTCGGTCGGTCAAATTAAACAAGGCCCTGAATATCCCACTATTCAAAAAACACTTTTGGGTTGGATTATATCCGGAAAATATCCCAAAGGTACAAATTCAAATACCAAACAATGTAATTTGGTATGTCAGTCTGAAGAGTTACCAGACTTAGACAAAATTGTGCAAAAATTTTGGTTACTGGAAGAAATTCCTGGAGAAACGAAAAAGTTTCTAACGCCAGAACAACAGTTGTGCGAAAAACACTTTGTTGATAATACAAAACTTTTGCCTTCCAGTCGTTTCGAGGTTAAACTACCGTTTAAATCATCTCCAAACTCGCTTGGATCATCGTTTGAAACTGCCAAACGAAGGTTTCTCGCACTGGAGCGAAAACTATCCAAAGATAGCGAGTTAAATGCTATGTATATGGATTTCATGAAAGAATATCTTTTGTTAGGACATATGTCACCGACAAATAATGAAATCCCGAAAAGCCCGCACTATTTCATTCCACATCAGTGTGTTTTGCGCCCGCAAAGCACAAGTACTAAGCTGCGAGTTGTTTTCGACGCTTCAAGTCGAACCTCATCTCAATTATCTTTGAATGACATCTTAATGGTTGGGCCAACCATTCAAGAGGAGCTATTTTCGACGTTGCTCCGTTTTCGAATACACAAATACGCCATTACGGCTGATATTACGAAAATGTACCGGCAAGTATGCATTGCTGAAGAGCACTCGATTTATCAGCTCATAGTGTGGAGGCAGCATCCGTCCCAACCACTACAACATTTTCGACTAAACACTGTAACATATGGCACGTCTCCAGCGCCATTTTTAGCAATACGGTGTTTAAAGATGTTGGGCGATGCTAATGAGAAAATATACCCTACTGGTTCAAATATAATTCGAAGAGATTTCTATGTAGATGATCTCTTAACAGGTGCCAATGATCTTGAAACTCTAAAAATAATAAAGTTTGAAATTCAAGAAGTCCTTAAAAAAGGCGGGTTTCAGTTGGCTAAATGGTTCTCAAACCATCCAGAGTTTTATAACACTGCGAGTACTGAAAAATCAATCAAATTTAATGATTCAGACTCTACCAAAACTCTAGGAACTTGTTGGCATCCAAAAGAAGATACTTTCAGCTTCAATTTGGAAAATAATTTTCATGATCTACGAGCTACTAAGCGAAACATACTATCAGTTTCCGCTCGTCTTTTCGATCCTCTTGGTTTGTTATGCCCCATAGTCACCAAAGCAAAAATCTTACTGCAAGAGCTTTGGATTGCAAAAATTGATTGGGATGAGTCGATTCCATTGCGCCTTGATACAAGTTGGCAAAATTTCAAAACCAATTTATCTCAACTTGGCGAGATAAAAATTCCAAGGTTTGTCGAAACTCATTCGAACGCAAAAATACAAGTTCATGGGTTTGCCGATGCTTCGATAAGAGCTTACGGTTGTTGCATTTACATTCGCAGCCAAAGCTCAGACGGTATCAAGTCGACGCTCCTAACAGCAAAGTCTAAGGTGGCCCCTTTGAAAACAAAATCGCTTCCGCGATTAGAACTTTGCGCAGCGCATACTCTTGCCAAATTATGGACAAGAGTAAAGGCGATGTTGAATCTTGACGTTGAAGAAGTTATTTTCTGGACGGATTCCGAAATAACACTGCATTGGATAAAAACACATCCAACTGCCCTTGCAACCTTTGTTGCAAATCGAGTGTCCGACATCCAAGAGTTGACCCAAAAAGTATCATGGAAACATGTACCAACAAAACAAAATCCAGCAGACATTGTGTCAAGAGGCTTTAATGTGGATGAACTAAATGCGTCCATTTGGTTTAACGGTCCAAAGTTCTTATTGCAAGAACCATCATCGTGGCCGGTCAATACGCATTTTGAGTTGTCTCCAGAGCATAAAGCCCTTGAAAAACGGAAAACAAACATAGCTCTACTAGCAGTAGAAAAACCTCGAACCAAACTTTTAGAAGTTATTGAAGAAGAATCTTCATATATCGACTTGGTAAATACATTTGCGCATGCAATGCGATTCTTAAAAAGATTAAAAAACAAAACAGAAGTTCTCGAAGAATCGCCAACGGCAAAAGAGTTAAGTCTGGCGTTTCTTAAAATAGTCGAAACTATCCAAAATTATGAATTTGCAGATGAAATTCAAAAACTTAGGAAGAAAGTTTCATTACAACCTAGTATTCAAAAATTAAATCCATTCATTCACAATTATAGTGAAGAGAATTTTTCGTTTTCGTTAATTCGAGTTGGCGGTCGTTTGTTAAACGCACCGATTGAATATGATGCCAAATTCCCACTTCTACTGACCAAAAATTCGCCGTTTGCAAAAACATACTTAACGTATCTCCATCGAAAGAATTACCACGCTGGATCTCAAGCGATGGTGGCATTGCTTCGAGAAAAGATTTGGCTAATAAATGCCAAAGAAGCTTGTCAAAAGGTTGTACGACAGTGCATACATTGTTTTAAGTACAAACCAAAACTTTTAACCCAAATAATGGGCAATTTACCCGCGGATCGATTGCGAGCACAACGACCGTTCTTAACTTGTGGAGTAGATTTCTGTGGTCCGGTATATACCACGCTAAAAATTCGTGGCCGGCCGCCGAACAAAACGTATATAGTTGTTTTTGTTTGTTTCGCATCAAAGGCAGTACATTTTGAATTAGCTACTAATCTGTCTTCTGATTGTTTTATTCTCGCCCTTAAAAGGTTCATATGTCGCCGAGGACTTCCAAGGACGCTGTACTGCGACAACGGGACGAACTTCGTGGGAGCCCAACGAATTCTGAAGGAAGTCCAGGAAGAGGTCGAGCGAGGGAGGGAACAAGTCCAACAGTTCGCAGCAGAGGAAGGCTTCAGCTTCGCCTTGATACCGCCCAGGGCACCGCATTTCGGAGGCCTGTGGGAAGCGGCGGTGAAGGCGGCGAAAACGCTGTTACAGCGTACCGTGGGCAACGCTATGCTCACAACCGAAGAGCTACTGACGGTCCTCATCGAGGTCGAGGCCATTCTAAACTCAAGGCCAATCGGACCATTAAGCGCCGATCCCAGCGACGGCGAAGCGCTAACTCCAGCGCACCTATTGATCGGCAGCAGTTTACGGTCGCTGCCTCCAGAGCCAGTGCCGGAACAGCAAACGGGTTGCTTGAGAAGATGGCAGCTTCTATGCTGGCTCAAGCAGCAGTTCTGGCAGAAGTGGTCCAAGGAGTATCTGCTTGGCCTTCAAGCCAGATCCAAATGGGTGCTGGACCAACCCAACCTTACCGTGGGCAAGCTGGTTATCATCCACGAGGACAATACGCCACCCCAGCAGTGGAAAACCGGACGAGTCGTGGCGGTCGTCGAAGGGCAGGACGGCAAGGTCAGGGTCGCCGACGTCAGAACATCCAGAGGGATCCTGAGACGTCCAATCGTAAAACTGGCCGTACTCCCAAGTGAAGACGATTGAAGCCTTGGAGCCTTTCAACGTGGCCGGTGTTTTGACGAGCCACAATTCATAGACGAATTGGTCTAATATTTGAAATTTCGCGCCCTTGCGGCCATATTTAATAACTCGTTACTTTGTTTAAGTAAAAATAAAGAAGAAGAAAAAGAAGAACAATGAAATAAACACTTCGTTTTACAAATTGAAACCGCACGGTTGTTTTATTTCGCCTTTTTCGTTTTCGTTCTTTTCGAAGTTTTTAAACTTAATTTCAGCTCGAAATAAGAGCTAATTTGTAAAAAGTCTTACAAATTTTCAGAACTGGACCAAGTTTTGAACCCTGTGGTACACCTTGAGTGCAAACCCTTTCTTGGCTCATTCCGCTTCCAACTTTAAAACTTTAAAAGTTCTTCCTATGAGGTATCTCTCTATCCATTTCCATAAGGTTTCTCTAATGCAAATTTTGTAAAGAGCATCCAACAGTTTTCCGTGACTCAACGTGTCAAAGGCTTTCCTATAATCCACGAACATGACCAAAATATGATGAATTTTATTGAGGCTCATGTAAACCGTGTTGCAGAATTCCCCAAGAAGTTTTCCGGTGCTTTTTAAAGTAGAAGTGGAAGTGGAAGTGGAAGTGGAAGTGGGAGTGGAAGTGGAAGTGGAAGTGGAAGTGGAACTGGATATTTTCTGACTTTTTTTTAATTTTTGAGCAGCCTTTCGCGTTGAATTGGCAAGTATTTTTTTTTTGGTATTTATTTCAATAGAAAACGCTGTATAGTAAGAATAAATTCTTATAATAGTACAGGTAGTGTTTTAAGCTACAATAAGTTTTAAAAGTAATGTCTTATTAAAAGTTTTAATACAAAATTAAATGTATGATTTGAAGAAAAGAGAGAATGATTCAAAGTCGTGAATTTTCTTTTATAACATATATGAAAACTAAAATTAAGTTAAGTGAGAACATTCCAGTAATAGATATGAGAATAGTAACGAAGAAAACTGTTTGTGTCCTATCTTGCTCTTAAGAAACAAACCGAGATGATTCAAAGCTTCCACAGCATGAATGGAAAACTGGCGATGCGAGGTGACGCAACTTTGTATTTTGGGTCGTATCATTAAGCTTCGAGCAGAAGCCAACAAGTTTAACTCAGCAAAAAGATAACCCGTAGAATAATTTTTATTATTTTGACGAGTAGAGACAAACCTTTGAATCAAAAGAAGCATTGAATCAAAAGAACTTGACGCGCACAGCTTGAAACGTGAAAATATTTACGATTATATACAAACCTAGCTATAGAGCTAAGTGCCATATTGGCTTTTCGGAGTGATTCACTCGATAAGCTGCGTAGTGAGGCATAAACTTTTGAAAATGATTTATTGATATGGTCACTCCAAGTAAGAGTGTTATTAAAAATGATACCAAGGTTCCTTACTTTCGAAAACACCTGTCCATTCAGGACTATGTATGGAAAATTATCAAAATCGAGTTGTTGGGTGCTTATCGGTATGCACTTAGTTTTAGTCGGATTAAGTAACAGCTGGTTTTCAACTGACCATTGGAAAACTGAAGCAAGATCTTCATTAGTTTTTGCGTCTTCGACAAGCCCCAAACGGAATCTGCGATAAATTTTTACATCAGCGGCATAGATATGATAGAAGATGGAAGATAGTTTATAAGTAATGAAAAAAGTAAGGGTCCCAGTATTGAGCCTTGTAGCACACCTCTTTTTAAGTCAAGGAATGATGACAATTCACTTTTGCTGAATACTGCTCGTGATCGATGATACAAGTAAGAGAAAATTAGTTCCGTTGCAGCAGACGAGAAATTAAAAAGCTTGCATAGCTTATTACACAGTAAAATTGGTTCAACCGAATCGAAAGCCTTAGAAAAATTAAAAAGAATTAAAACTGTAATTTGACTTTCCCTGAAGCTTGCCGAACATCTTCGCTGACTTTCAACAAGGCGCGGTTACGCAACTTTGATTTTTTCTGAAGCCAGATGGCAATTGTATAAGTAAACTTAGGCTTTTAACATACGCTTTTGTTTGGTTGCTGATTATGACTTCAAAAACCTTACAGATCGGTCAATATTCTGAATTTTTACTGAACTCTTTGGCACTGGGATTTCTTTCGCACGCTAACACTCCATAGGGTACTGGCTTGTCGAGCTAATTGAATTAAAGATAAAAGTTATGTATGGTATAACTTTGGGTAGCAAAATTTTGATGAAATCGGGATGAACACAGTCCAGCCCAATACACTTTGATCTTACGGAGAAAATTGTTTCCCGAACATCATATATGTTGACCTCAGAAAAACAGAAAACATCATGAGATAGGTTTCCATTTCTCAGTTCAACAATGTTTTGGTCGCTTGCGACAGGATTAGCAAAATTAGCAAATAAGGCGTTCAACTTGTTTATATTGATTTCTTCTTCATGGGAAGAAGAGTTATTACTATTTCCCAGATCTTTAGCTTGCTTCCAGAAATTTTTTGAGGAGCGAACCGAACTGAACTTGTTGAGTGATGCAATCTTTTCGCTTGATCGTTCAAGTAGCACTATTTCTAGCCCGTTTAAAGTCGCCGAGCATATCCTGACACAAAAACCTTTTCCATCTCAAATACAGACTGTCACGAAGACATCGATGGGCAATCAGTGTTCTTTATCTCTTTAGTTTTGAACATATTTGTCGAAAAACAAGCCTATTAAAAGTGCCCACTTGCGAGTTAACATCAAGTGTCTGAAACATTTCATTCCAGTTCAGAGAATCACATTCATAAAATAAATTTTGCAGCTGAACATTATACGGAAATCTCTATATATTCTGGAACTGCTTAGAAGATTAATGTTCAAATCACCGCAGAGTACAACAGTATTTCTACTTTAAATTACTGCTTTTAAGCGTATTCTGACTTAGCCGGCTAAAATAGGCAAAATGTGAAGTTCCATCCTTTTCCCACATTTATTAGCTTTGAGAGCAAATTGACGGCAGCCGAAATGAAGATGCTTCGGATGACAGCAGGAGTAACAAAGCTTGATCGAATTAGAAGTACTAAGATCCGTGGAAGCCTTCATGTCAAAAGTACCATCTTGGACAAAATTCAGCACGACCGGCTCAGTTGGTATTGTCATGTTCAAAGGAGAGATCCGCAGAACCCCGTCAAAAAGGCAATATCGTACAACGTTTCAACAAATTCGCGACGAAAAAGAAAAGGCAGGCCAAAACACTCCTGGTACAAGCAAATGCAAAAACAGCAGCATTTGGTTGGCCTCAGACATGGAACAATCCAAAACCGGGAGGCTTGCCGACGATTTCTGAGGTCAACGCGGCGTACCCCACAGGCGGATCACTAGTGTGAAGCAGCAAAGTGGGAGAGTTGTGATCGCTTCAAGATCACTACTCGTAACGCCGCAAAATGAAGAAGAAGAAGATTAGCTTTGAGAAATGCTAACAGAATTTTTATAAAGATTTGCCAATATTTTATTGTAAAAAAAAAATCATTAGGTTGCGGCACTGAGATCAACGTATTGACTTGGACACTGTTAAACTTGGTTTGAGCAGCATCAAATAAAAGTTTTGTCTTCAAAAACAAACAAAGAACAAAAATAATTAATGGCAATCGGCTAAGGGTGTCGCTGAACCATTTAAAACTCCAATGAAACATTCACTTCAACAGTGCTGAGAAGTCCCATTGGTACCTTACTACGGATTTCACTTATTCACCTTATCTTTCAACGTGTTCCAGTTTCGAATTTCATTCGAAACATGCTGCAGCTTCTTCTGAGCTTCGAAAAGATCCAATGGAAGAACCAAAAAACAAAAACAAGCCACAAGCGTAATATTTGCATTTCTTTTCGACATGGCCTAAGCTAACGGGATGCCTTCTAAGCCATTAACTTGAAGTTTTTAAAAAGTTCTTGTTGCAGTTGGGCAGCGTTTTGTGTGTGCATGCATATAAGAACATCAGCCACTCCTCCACTAAGCAAAATGCATTAGTGTATAGGGAATGGGGAATGTGGATACACTGTATATATGGTGTTTGTACTTTCTTCCTTTAGGCGAAGAGAAGGATTTAAAGTATTCAAAAAGTTTTGGTTGTATCATGTATCGTGAGTTTACGACAGATACCCAACAAACATGATCCTGGGTAAGAAAAGATGACTTAAGCAAAAGTTCCGCCTGTGGTTCATCGTAAGGATTCTTATTTCATAACTTTATGCGTTGTGTCTTGTATTTTGAGGGTTGAAAGTTTCCTTCTTTTTTTTTAAATATATAAACACACATATGTATATTAATTTTTTTTCTTCATTATGCTGGTTCGGTTTTCGTGTGCGGCGGGCGTGTGGAGCTCATAAATATAACTCATACTAAGCGTATTATGTTATTATATCTTTGCAGTGCACGTGAGAGTTATAAGTCGGTGAATGCCAGATTAACTTGTGACTCGGGGACTAATTGAAAAGGCAAAAACTTTGTGTGGTGTTGTTTCAATTTATTTTCTCAAATAAATCCCGTCTTTTTTTATGGGAGATTCTCATTACATAATCGTGTTTCCGTACAGCGACGGGTAATAATTTGGCTTTGGGCTGAAATTCATCTATTTTGCAAACAGAACGAATCAGAAGTCAGAAGATATGAAAAGAATAGAACGGGTAGATGTTAATTTTGAAGAGCAATGCTCGAATGTTTGAATTATCCTCTAATTGAGTGTAAATATTTAACTTGGAACTAAGCCACACAGCTGGGGGAGGATTTTGATGGTTTCCCCCGTCTTTTGTGAGTCGTCATGTGAGCATTAATAATTATTATTATCTCACCCAAAATGGATTATCTTGATATGGAGGTGGTGGTTCAACGATGAGAAACTTTGACACTTGAACCTTAAGATAAGATGTAGATTCGTAAATTAATAAAGCCACCCACGCCACGTTGGAAAGTATTCAACCCTTCAATTTGTAATATTGGATCTTACATATGGTACAGGGCGTAATGCAATCAGACTTCTTCTGAAAAATTTACGAGCCTCTTATATGGCTTGTGTCAAGCCACATCATTAAAACAGAAAAGAAGAAACTATAGGTAGTGGGGTTCTCTTTTTGGATGGGGAAAAAAAAACTTTTAATGTACACGATTTTAAGTTACCAATTTGTGGGTCCTGCGAGCTCTGGATGGGTCTAGTCGAGTTGTCTTTAACGTGAAACGGACTGAATTTTCTGCCACCCGGACGACATTTTTCACTACAGTTGAGACTTACTAATTCCTCACGAGAAACGATACCCGCAAAATCTGACTGGGACTAGGTTCCCTAACCTCAAACGCAACAATTCAAGGCTCTACACACAGTTCAATGGAAGGTATAAGGCAGAAGATAACAGTAAACACCCACAAGTAAAAACCACACTGTTTGCGTCAATACCCGTTTGTTTGTGTGTGTGTGTATTTTTTTACAAAAGGCAAGGGAACCCATTTTTGGTTGGTGTGGCGGTGTTGACTGCTCAAACAATGACAATTACGATGTGACACCTTTTTGAACTGAAAAGTGCTTCCATGCTGAGTCTTAAAATTTTGTTTTAATTAAAAAAAGGGCATCTGAGGGAAAAACTTCCAGGAAGTCATTCCGATTAAAACAATCCCACCTTATGGCGTCCCAAGGGTAAGCAGTAAGCACTAGCACTTCACTCAAAACTACTGTTTTATGATTTATGCCACATGTGACAGCAGGCAGCCAACTAGTAATTGATTCAACAGTGTATGTGTAACAAGCGTATACTCCATACTTTTCCCAACGGCGAAGTAGCTTCATGGTTTTAAAATAATTAAAAGTCTCTTTTCCTCTTTAGCAGTCCATATCGTGTGCTGTGTTGTGTATAGTTGGGATGTTGGTAAATTGAAGTTGGAGGTTGGAGACTTCGAGACTTCGAAGCCAGGTGAAAGTTGTCTTTAGATTTTTCCATTTTAAATGTCGTTCATGTGTCCTCAGGGGCACACTAAACGAACGTTATACGAGTAGGTAAATCAAAAAAGAGGACTAAAATAAAGTTTTGTTTCTGGGAAAACAAGACTACAGGGCACAATAGCTATGCAGATTGAAAAAAAATTTTTTTTCTATTTTTCCATGCCAAGGAGAACTGCAAAAAGGAAGAGAAAAACTATAAACGAAGAGAGGGACAACAAAAATGCAACACTAATTACGGAAAAGTTCTTTGGCAAAGCGAGAGCTTAACAGAATTTCAACAGCTGCTGCTGCTGGTGCTTTTGTTGGAGCTCTGTTGCCACTGTTTCATGGAAGGCCAGTTTCATTTGCAAAAACCAAAAAGGATTTTCTTATTCTATTTTCGTATACCTACATAAAAATTTTGTTTTCTGCAACTTTTTCGTTTTTGTCTTTCTCGTAAGTCCATGATTGTCTGTCGCTGTGCACTTTTTTTCGAAAGAATGTTACAATTATCTATTTTAAAGAGGGTCAAATTGACTAGAGGCGATGCGATGGCTGTGCAACTGCTTATGTTCGGTGACTCTAGTGGTAAATGATAAAAGCGACGAATATTTCTAGTCAACTTGTGGAGGCGTGATAGTGATGGTGAATCCATTAATTCTGCTCAGAGAAACAGCAATTCGATGCGGGAGACTTTTTTTTAGACCTTTCTGAGTTGTTTTTGCCTAGTTTTGCGGTATTGTTTGGTGTTTTCAATCTGGAAGACAGTTTCACAGTTGTTGTAGCTTTTTGTTGAAGTTGGTTTATTTCGTTGAATTGTTTTGTATATTGTGTTTTGGTTTTCAAAGGAAATGGAATGAAGGTTTGTGGGAGTTTTAAATGGGAAGGAATGTTTTTGGTTGTTGGTTAGTAGTAATTAGTGGTAAAGGCACCTGTCTCCAAGGGCACTATTTAGTGTTTCAATTAATTTGGTAAAAGTTGAAGACGCTCTAAGTTGTGGTTTACCTTCGAATATTTCTCTAGTTAAATAGGTTGGCATGCGTATATTTTTGGAACAATAATAAGGTTGGGATATTGGTCTCCATGACATTTGGGATTCTTTGTGTGTTTGTGTTTTATGAAAAGATAATTCTGTTTAGTCAAATGAAAATGATATCAAAAAATAAAATTTTCAATATGACAAAGCGATGTGGAATGTAAGAGTAACAATTTTAAGATTTCAAAGGTAGAAGACGAGAGCTTTTCCCCTGTGAAAGAAAACACCGCTAGATTCTATTTTTGAAATCGGTTTATAGACTTCCATGAGAAGGATATTTTGCATGGGCGAAGGCTGACATTTTAATTTGCGTTAATATTTTGACAAGGTTCTAACTTTTTCGAAAGAGCTTCACTTTAAAAAAGATTTTAATTAAAGATGTATGGCCTGTAACGAAGTTACAAATACACACCCTACCGCCAGCCAATACAAATACCATTGTTAACACATAATATTTTGCAATCATGCCATAGAACTCACACGCACTAGGTATAGATAATTTTATAAGGCAACCTGAAAAATACGAAAAAGGGGCAGTGTTGGAAAAGTACCAATCTAGATTACAGGCTACTTCCACTAGAGGAAAACCAGAGGTACGTAGTTTGCCCAGAGATTCATAATTTTAGACAGGTTTCCTTGGAGTACCTAGCACAAATGCCCCCACTAGCCTCTCAGAGACTTTTGGGTTTTATCTTCCCAGCTATTTAGCTGTTGATGCCAGGATTTGCCTGTTGATGCCAGCATTTGACCAGATTTGCCAGCGATTAAATGCCCGTACTTGATTACCGTTTTGCTAGCATCGGAGTAAGGATCAACCAGCGTTGAAGCTACCGATCACCAGCATTAGAGATAAGAATTAATAAATATTTTATTAGACTAGCTTTAAGCCCAATAAAGGATTGGACCTTCATAACCGAAGTTTTACATGTTTTCTTTGGTCGACCCTGGAACCGACGAGCATACCTCAGCTGTAGAGAAAAAAGCACATCACAGGCCTCTTCTTTTAATGCCTCTGATTTTTTTTTATAAATAAAAATTAAGACACTGATTTTATTTCGATTCCGCTACCAAAGTTTCCGACTTGTTGACCATACCGTGATCCCTCAGGCAGCTGGAGATCAGCCGTAAAGGAGAACGCCACAGCTGATGTACATGAAACATTCATAAGGGTGATCCTCACAATCGCACACAAGGTAGCTAGACAAGATTTCTTATCTCATTACATTGTCTGCTGTAATTAGAGTGTGAATGTCTGTACGATAGCTTGAGTACGCTTTTAAGTCGGAAAAGTCCCCAATATATTAAATTTTTATATCGTGATAGATATTGGTAAGAAAACCCGGGATTACAATATCGACTTCAAGGTCGCGTATGACAGTTCTTCAACAAATAAGCTGTAGGTTCAAAGCCATGTTTGTGGCATCCCTGCGAACCTAGTACGATTTTGCAGTTTACATGATTCGAAGAATTCACGTTATTCCCTTAAGGTCGGTAAAGCACTCACCTACAAACGTAATGCGATTTCTATAACATCATAATTGAAAAGATTGTACAAAACTCAAAGATGTGTATTTTTTTTTTCAAAAGTCTGTACAATTACTCGCTGACGCAGACGATATTGGGAAGAAGGAAGAATGAAATCATATAGGCTTTTACGAAGACTGAAATAGAAGCTGAAGAAAGAAAGCATATTAATGATCGGCAGTATCTAAGGCTTTCATAGCAAAAGGTCCACTTTTTATTTGATATAATATCTCACCGAAAAGTAGAACCAATTTTTAAACTGTTTTGGAGAAAGGAAGATTATTGCATTCGATATTTTTAAGGCGTTTGATAGAGTTTGGCATCAAGCTCTCTTATCGAAAATGCATGCTTTTGGTATCGATGAGTTCTTTTTTTCTTTCCGACCGTTCAAATATAAATTGGGTTGGATGATTTCAAGTCAAGTCTGATACCCACTTTACAAATGCTAGTGTGCTCCAGGGCTCTGTTTTGTCTCCGACTCTCTTTCTCATTTTCATAAATGATCTTCTGTCTGAAACTTCTAATCCGCTTAACTGCTTTGCTGATGACTCGACTCCCAGCTTTTCATATTCGTTTCCAAATTCACATCTCTACTCTTTAAATGTGGGACTGGAACGCTTGCATATGCTAAGTTCATTGAATTCTGATCTTGACATCATTGTTACATTCGGTAGACAATGAACACCGAGTAGAAACCAATTCTTCGAAAACTCTATGTTTTCATCTGTCGTTAAAGCTTAACATTCCCCATAACCATTATCCATGAATGGTACCTGCTTCCAAAAAACCGAAAAGCTGCTTTTCGATAAGCTCACTATTGGAGTTTTTGCTCATTCCTGCCGAAAGGCGATAAAGGTGGAAAAACATGTTTGCCTCTGTTGGGATTCGAGCGACAAACATCTGAGTTAACAGGCGGACATGCTAACCATCACCCCACGGGCACGGGTACCACCATATAGGTACTCAGGGTTTTTAGATTGAATTAGTTTGAACAGAAAGGTTAGAGCTTTGAAGTCAAGGAATTTGTTAAGAGACAAAGATACGATTTTCATATCCGGAAACATGGTCAAACCGATTTAGTCCATACACAAATCGAGCATTGAAAGCAACTTGAAGCTTACGTTTACTTCTCCTGTCAGGACAGTAAAAAATAAGGCTACCGAAGAGCAGGACAGAAACCACAAGAGTTTAAGCTAAAATAAGCCTAGTACTTATAGGTAGGCAGCTACCAGTTGTATGTAGTACTCGTGAAGCTGCATAGGTTTTTTCCAGTGCGCAGGAGATATGATGTTCCCATGACAAAAGTTTGATTAAACACAATTCTCAGATTTTTAACCTTTTCAACATAATTAAGTTCACAACCACTTAGTTCGATGCTGGGAAAGTATGAAGTATCAAGTACCCTATTACTGATTACAATAGCTTGACATTTTTTTCCGTCAGTTTCAATAAGTTCTGATTTGACGAATTAACAACACGCAGTAGATCTTCATTAATCCGAGAAGTAGCATCCTTTATCATTCGAATTCGATAGCATAGATACATTTCAACATCATCAGCATACATATGGATTGCACAGAATTTGAGGTTCAAAGGAAGATAATTAATTAAGAGAGTGAAGAGGAGTAGACCCAGGATTGACCCTTGCTTAGTGCTGACTAAAACAGCCTGCTTTCGGCCAGTAAGGCATTCCCGAATAAAGTTTTTCAAAACCCCGGGAAATCGGTAATTCGGATCATCAGCAACACTTCCACATGGAGCAGTAATATTTTTGACTGAATGAGTATTACGATTATGCACAGTCCTTACTACACTAAGGCCTTGTAACGAAGCGTTCATGCTACGTCTTACTTTTGATACCCTTCTGCTATCTAGTACCTACTTTTGATACCATAGTGTACATCCGGAGTCGACAGCACTGAATCACGAATGTACAAGGTATCATCGCCATACCACCCACACAACACCATTTTGAATGCATGAGACAGTAGAGTGTTTGCTCGCCGAGTATAACTCACACGTGGTTCCGTAATATATATCTAGGCCACTCTATATGTTCCAGGTCAAGGAGTTATCAATAGTTACGGCCGAGGACCAACCGTACGGACTGTAAGTCACCGTAGCTAGTCTTAAGTTTACAAGTTATACATTTTAAGAGTATCGTATTTGTGTTTGAATTAAAGCGTTGTGCGTTTAAAGTCAAAACGTTTCGTGTTTTTCTTCAAAAAGACCCTGGCTAATCAGAAAGCGAAACCTCGGCTGAAAAGCAAAATGCACGTCACAGCCTTCACAAATTTATCGGCGTAGTCGGTCGAGTATGGCAACCATAATCATCGAGTTTTGCGCAAAAAATGACTACGTATAAGCCAGCACTTGCGTAGTGAATTTCATTAATTTTAAAACGTTGCTCGACTGCTTAGTGATCGACTATCGTACACAGCAAACATTCATGTTTTCTCAATCTAATAATATAGGTTCAAAAATCGGGAAATCTGAGCTGTTATCTGAAAACCTTGTATTTTTGACCAATCAGAGCGAAGAGAACTGACACTAGATTTTGAAGTTCGGGTGCATTGAACGCGAACAGTGCTATCAACTTAAAACCATGAAATAAATGGCCTTTCACTTGCGTAGAAAAATTGATCTTTAAAATGCCATCGTCCTCTCAGAGCATCCTTACATAAAATCATGATAAGCCGTTGGGCTCAAAGATTTTTCGGGTCTAGCATATCCCTTGGCATTTTCTCTCAACAATTGTTGTAATAAATGAAAGGTACTTTCAAATTTCTTACAATTCAATTGTCTTCATGATGAAATGCAATCCATGGTAGTGCTACTCTAGGAGGACCTACAAAAGGCTATTTCCGCAAAGCAGCTCTTTAGATTGAACATCACCCTTCCGCGCTCCACGCAACAGTCCGATAATCTAAACATTACAACACGGCTTAGGCTTTCTGCCGTTATCCTTTCACTGTTCTGATTGAAAATCATGAGCCTATCTCATGGAGTAGTTGTAATTGAAAAATGACGAATGGAAATCGGATTATGAAATAATGAATCGCGGCTAGTAGGTATCATATTACGGAAATTTGCATTCCCGAGGCCCCCTACACTAACAATATCCAACTGGTGTTCAAATACTAAGTACGGATCAACTTAGTTACAATGAAGTTCTTACATCATTTAAAATAGGTTCGTTAGAAGTTCACAATTCATAACAATGAGAAGTCCTCAAATGTAAAGCTCGTGTCCTATGACTATGACTGGGCTGGATGAAAGGAGGAACAGATAAATTATTTATTATCTCCAATACCAACCGTCATTTTCTGTTTTGTGTAATTTTGTTGATTGTATGTCCTTTTGCCATCGGTAAATAGGAAATCAGTGTCTAGGTCCAAAAGTTATTCCTGCGGACTTGTCGGGTTTCCTCAATAAGTAAAATTAAGCACAAATCTTTAAAATCTTGAGCATTATATCTTTTTTTCTAACCCGACCCGACTCCAATCAAAGGAAACTTAAGTTTCCCTTTCTTGTTTTGCTTTTGGTCTTTGTTTGTCCTGCCATGCAGTTTACAATCATACAAGCCTTTTAATCAAAGAGTGGGCCGTTTATTTTTGTTGCAAACATCCCTCAAAGTGGAGACTAAACCAAAAGCCTACCGAATTGGGGATGAAAGAGGCTTCCTTTTTTTCAATTATTTCAAGGGTTTGCATAGTAAATGAATGTTCGTTTTATATGAAAACCTAATAAATTAAATACATACAACTTCAAAGATGGCCGGCAGTTAAGTTTAGTAATATTTTGCTCTTAAAAAGAGCATCTAGAATTACAGATACGTGTGGCATAGGAATGTGAAATGAGCATGGATATGGGGGGTATGGGTACATTCATCTCTGTTTGCTTACCTATACAAAATTTATAAAAATCGTTTTCTATTTGACGGTTCTGTGACACCATAATGAAACGAAGAGGGAAAGAGAAAGACAAGACTCTGTATGAGCCTAATTGAGTTTTTTTTTTTTTATTATTTTTTGGTTAAGGCGAGAGGGTATACCATTTCCTCAATTGGGGTCAGTTTGAATGCAGGCTACATGAATAAGAAATCAGGGAGAGAGGGTTGAAATGGGGACGGCCTATTTTGTGGAGAGTTGGCTTCTCCGGCATATCCTTCTTTTTTTTCTGTAAGGATGGACATCACGTAGGAATTTTTATTTAAATTATGCATCAAGGAGTTCGTTTAGTGGATTGCTTTATTGTTTCTAGGTCATGCAGGGTCATGATTTGCCAGAATTTGAAATTTAAATACGGTCTAATCTACAAATGAATTAAAAGTAAATTTATTAGAAAACAACAATATGGAAGTAATGACTAAAAAACCAGATTTAGAGTTAAAAAAGTAGCAAAAATAATTAATGCTAATGGATTTTCCCAACATCTTGACATTTTGACAAAAAAGGATGTGAAAAAAGAAGTTAAAAGGAAAATATGCCTTCTGCTTTTTAGAAAAACCAATAAATTTTTAAGCAGGTGATTTCCAAAAGGATATTGGTCAAGTTATAAAAATGTACACAGATGTGAAAAACAGATGTTTGAAGAGATCGATGACATTTTGACTGCCTTACCATGGGCGTAGTCAGGATTTTTTTAGGTCTTTTTTCGAGGACAATTTCCCAAAAATCAATGAAAAAACGAGGAAATTTTTTTGAAAAAAAAAGTAGGACAAGAATATTGAGACATACTTTAAAAGTATCATTTTTTTGGTTTCTAAAATAGAGTAGGATATTTGCCTTTAGCATGTTCTGTAATAGCATTCAAAATGCCGCATTCAGATAATTCAGAATTTCTGAAGAATATTTTAATTCGAAGAATTATAGATAAATATAAATGCCCAAATACACTCGTGTAATATTTCTAGATGTTAGAGAAATCTCATTTAAAAGTCCTCGTTTTCCGGCAATTTTGCGATTTGTCCTCACTTTTTTTTTAATTTTCATTGATACTCCTCTTTTTCCCCCTTTTTTCCCAAATTGTCCACGTTTTTTACGAGAAATCTCATTTAAAGTCCTCGTTTTCCGGCAATTTTGCGATTTGTCCTCATTTTTTTTTTTTTTTTTTAATTTTCATTGATTAAAAGTCCTCGTTTTCCGGCTTTTTTGCGAATTGTCCTCATTTTTTTTTTTTTTTTTTTTTTTTTTTTAATTTTCATTGATACTCCTTTTTTCCATTTTTTTCCCCAAATTGTCCTCGTTTTTTACGATACTCTTTGAAAAGTCCTCGTAGTTTCAGCATTTTCTCCAAATGTCCAAAGATTAATTTTTTCTTAATAAAACGCAGAATTTTTCGAGGACATTTGGCTTAGGTTGGGGCATTTGCCCCTACCTGCCCCTACCTGGCTACGCCCATTTGCCTTACTATCAATGACCTCATTTGCAGTTACCGCGACACCCAACTTTTAAAATTAAATTTGTCTAGACTACATTTAATCATCAAAATCCAATTTCTCAACAAGACTTGAATTGAGATTGACAATGTATCTAACGACCGAGAAAACATGATTTTTACATTAAAGCCAAGGTGTGAGTAATGCGAGTTGATTTGATTTTCATGGTCTGGCAAGTGCGAATGATTTTATACGAAGAACGAAGACACAAAAAATGTATTCCATAGAAAATTTGTCTTGATTGCATAGACAGGGAAAACTGGTAGGTATCTATTTGGTGAAATTTTATTTTCAAAGGAATTTCAAAAGGAATGTTGCATCGAAAGCAAACTTGATATACTTATTTCTTTCTTTAAGTCAAAACTTTCTTTTAAGCTCACTTTTGACCGGTGGCTGGAGGTTTTCAACAGACTTACAAGACTCGGTCTTCTTAACTCAATCTTAAATCGGTTATATGAGTTACAAAACATTAAAAGTAATCTCATTACAGTGTGTACACTTTCCTTAGCAATGCCAATAACATACATTACACTCCAAACCACTGAACTTGCTAGACACCTACGTTACCCACCAATCGATTAAATATACAAGTGCTCAAGGATGAACTCTACCTATACCTACATCAACTCAGTACTCAGAATTAAACGTGTTTATGTTCGGCATTGCGTGTATCGCAAAATTAATTCGCCACAGATAAACGGCTAACAACGATAAAAGATGACACCTTGGCCTCTGTAACAGCTGCCAATAACTTTTACTGCCATCGCACGTAACCCTCGCCTTTTGGGCCTCATTGTCTACCGTTTTACTTTATGCATTCTTTAGCCAAATGAAAAGTAAATAAAAAATAATGAATGATAAATCCATAACAAAAGGATATTTAAAAAAAAAAAAAAAAAATTCCATTGACATCTTATCATTCCTTTAATTAAATACCCATCAGGCAGGTCCAGGATTAAGTAATTTGTTTTATTGAGTAACTGGAGTCTTTTGAGTATGTATGTCTCTCAGTCTTTGTGTGCTTCTCTGTGGCTTGATTATTCTTAATCTATTTCAAATGATTCTGTTGCCAAAGCCATCTTTGGTATGCTCAGAGGGCGGAAACAGTTCTCCCTTTTGTGTTTATTTCTGGACCTTCGGTGTATGATAGTGTCATTTGGTTTCTTTTGTTAATAGATGACACAACTGTTTTCCTTTTTTTGGTTTGTTGATCATTTCATTAAATTAACAGAGAATATACAGGGTGATTCGCATAAGGTGTGACAAAAAGATAAGGTATGTAGGTTGGACCTAGACAAGCAAAAAATCGTATGGGAGGGGGGGGTCCATTTTCCCCCGTTTAGGCGGGAGGGGCAATTTAAGAAAAAAGTCACTAAAAATTGGAAAAAAATTATTTAAAAATAACGGTAGTACCTACAGAGTCGTACTATAGCATTTTGAAAAGCCAAAAACTTAAACATTAATTTAAATTCAAAACTAAGTTGTTCAAGTGAATAGTTTTTGAAATATTAATTTTCAAAGTCAAAATTTTGAAAAAAAAACATAATTTTTTTTCTTAAAACCACTTTTCTTCCAAATTTTACGTAATTAAGTAGTATTTTTCTGGCTTATTTTCAATGCTCTTATTTATTTTTGATCAAACACAAAAAACCGGATGTCAAAATAACCTGTAGTTTTTGAGAAAACCAAAAACTACAAAAACGACTTTCGTCAAATTTTTTTTTTTTTAATTTTTTTTTTTCGTTATTGGACTTTTAAGTGAATTTTCAATAAAAAAAAGTAAAGAGAAAATCCATCCTTTATTTCGTAAGTTCACTTAAGAATCCAATAACGAAAAAAAAACTTAAAAAAAAAAATTTTACAAAAGTCGTTTTTGTAATTTTTGGTTTTCTCAAAAACTACAGGTTATTTTGACATCCGGTTTTTCGTGTTTGATCAAAAATAAATAAGAGCATTGAAAATAAGCCAGAAAAATACTACTTAATTACGTAAAATTTGGAAAAAAGTGGTTTTAAGAAAAAAAATTATGTTTTTTTTTCAAAATTTTGACTTTGAAAATTAATATTTCAAAAACTATTTACTTGAACAACTTAATTTTAAATTTAAATTAATGTTTGAGTTTTTGGCTTTTCAAAATGCTATAGTTAGACTCTGTAGGTACTACCGTTATTTTTAAATAATTTTTTTCCAATTTTTAGTGACTTTTTTCTTAAATTGCCCCTCCCGCCTAAACGGGGGAAAATGGACCCCCCCCTCCCATACGATTTTTTGCTTGTCTAAGTCCAACCTACACACCCTATCTTTTTGTCACACCTTATGCGAATCACCCTGTATATTGCGAGGTCTACCTTGACTAAGTACTGGATATTCAATCACCCACGACAATATTATATTATTAGCTTTGTTTTTTCTTCGGGCTTTGAGTATAAATTTAGGACACAGAGTGTTCTGAAAGTTGGTTTTTTGTTATTTGTTTTTAAATTAACTAAAGTGAATTAAGGATTTAAACTGACGATTTTCAAGTTCTTTCCTTGAATTTCGTGCTAATACTGATGTTGACATCAGACTTGACGTCCTAATCAAGTAAACAAAGGTCTCTTCGCAATAATTTAGTATTCGAATTCAGATGATCTGCAAATCAGTGATCAGCCACCAAAATAAATTCAACAGCTTATGTTTTTTAGGTCTCTTTTAACTCACATTTTGTTCAAGCCGAAAAGTAAAAATATGAAAATATGATGAATCTGGCTGGAGGTTAGATTCTTACGTACAACCGTACAACGTCAATTCATTGTTCAGCTTGGAAAGAGGACATCTTTTTATCTTCTTTTTTTTAAGGAACATAGCGGTAAAATTGCCTTCATTTCGGAAACCAACAAAACCAAAGTCAAAAGCATTAATATGAAAAAAAATATTCTTCTTTCAGGAAGGACAAACAGACAAGACATGAGACACTGTCATTTACATCGGGGAAAGAATCTCAACTGGACTGCCACCGAGCATACCATCTAGGGACTAAAGACGACTGAGGCCACGGCTATTACTCGGTTATCATTCAATTCATTTCATAAGCGATGAAACACCTGGAGAGCAAGTGTCCATCTAACGCTACCGATGTAAAAAAAAACGATCTTATAATAATCAAAAAGGCTTACGGGCTGATCGGCAGTGACTTCAACGCTTGAGACACCCGATGGATGGACAGTACATGTAATATGAAGGGTATGATTATTATGAATTGATTGGACGATAATCACAATCTCGTTGTTACATCCGAATCAAAACCGACCTTTCCCAAGACACCTTCAAGAGTTAAGAAACTTTGTTTGCACGGTAATACCTAAAGACTTTTACCACGAAGCGGTACAAATATCTTAATGACCCCTTTCTCATTTCAGCACCATCTCCAAAGAGATGTTGAGGACTGCAAAGCACGGAAGCTGATGCTGCAATCGAGGACCTGGAAACAGTAATCAGAAACGCCTTAGGAAAACAAAAAAAAATCAAAAGTGAAGGACAGATATCAGCACAAGTCTACATCCGAAATTCTTACCGCCACAGACAACGTCTGAGGAAGAGCCTACAGAGGATTCGGCAACGTGAGCTGAATACTAACCGACTACCAGACCTGCCGCAATGTGCCAACACGATGTGCAAGAATGCAGTCAAGCACAACAACATCCAATCTTGACAAAATAGACAGGACATCGGTCCTGATGCCTCAACAGGATTGTTGGCAAAATGCCAGATATGCGAGAGAAGATCACAACCAACAGAGGAGAAGTATCGTGATCTCAGGATAAAGCAGAAGAATAATACACACACTTTCTGATCGCATATTCCTTAATCATGTGAACACAACCATCCAGCTGATTGAAGGACGTACAGTCAACGATGAAAACTCTTTATATGATCGCAGTGAAGGCATTATTTTCACAAATCCAGAAGACATACTGGAATTGATCCAAAATGGGCGTTCCAAAAAGACAAAATCTCAGAATTTTTCCTGAAGATACTTTCTCAGAACAACTGCATCAAAAACAGCCACTTTCCTGAGCGGTTGGTGGAAGAAGGCAAAGATCGTTGCCGTTCCCAAAAAATGGAAACCGAAACGTTGTGTCTGCTTATAGGTAAGCAGCTTATCTCTCGAAATGGCTCTGTGAGTTGGCTTCCAGGGTTATGCGATTTAACGCCTTCTGATTATTTCTTGTAGGGTTATTGAAAATCGTTGGTCTATGTGAACAAGTCAAACACGATTGAAGCCTTAAAGGATAACATTACATGCGTACGTAATTCGTGCAATAAAGTCCGAAATATGCTCGAAAAAGTAACGTGAAATTGGGCCTCCCGAATGAACCATTTGAGATGGAACCGCGGACAACATTAATGTAAAGTTACATATCTTTAAAGCGTTCATGGCAAAAGCCCATTTATCAATTATAATATAAATAAAAATGTATGATGCAGTTTTGAGTGTTTCATTCGATTTTAAAAACAAAAACTTGGCTAAAAAAATCAACCGCTAGTTACAAGGGATTTAGCTTGGAATTAGTTTGAATTCACTTAAATCTTTTGCTGTTAGGTAGGGTAAACGCACTAGTACCCGGACACTTAACTTTTTTCTCAACTTTGACTTCAAACCATTTTGTAGCCATAAATGCTACAGCGAAAACTTTTATTGATTGTAAGAATATAGACATTTCTCAATAATATGGCGTTCAAGTAAATTGCAAAGAGATCATTGTTAAAATAAATAAAATAACAATTCAGAAAAGTTCCATTTGCGTTAGTACCCGGACAGCAAAGTTTAGTACCCGGACGCCTTTGTTTTAGTACCCAGACACAATCATTTTAAGAGACAAGCCATGTCTGCGTACTGAAAATATAAGACAAGCACACATTTTTTTGTATCCATACAGGGCTTGTCTCTTAAAATGATTAAATCTCTCAATGATTAAGTCTCTTAAAATGACTGATCTAGTATCCGAACGCTTTTGTTTCAGTATACATACACAATTATTTTAAGAAACAAGTACTGAAAATGCATGATAATCGCACTGTGTTAGTACCCGGACAGCATGTCTGGGTACTGAAAAACATATTCAATTTTGGTGTTAGTTCCCGGACACCACAAATAATGGCAAAGATTTTATTAAATTTGGTTTTTTTTGCAAATTTTTTTAGTTAATCATATTTCCAACGAAACCAATGTCTTTCCATTACAATAAATTAACGATTACTTGTTAAATTGCTTACTACTAAAAACTGTTCCCACTATTTTTTTCTTACCTAAATCGACAACGAGACCGCATCTTCAAACCTTAAACAATAAAATGATGCGTAGTTCCTAAAGTACGCATTTAGAGTACCTGAAACTTTGCATGCAGGTATAGGACACATTGAAGGACCCATGTATGTTGTTGTTTGTTGATTTTTTTGTGTGATGTATCTATTAATCGCAAAAAAAGGTCAATGTGTCCGGGTACTAACACTGTCCGGCTACTAGTGCGTTTACCCTATGCAAAAAAAAAGTAATTTCTTTGATCACTCACCAATAGCTTTGCAAAGAATTTTCATTCGTTGGCCCTTCTCTTCCATGAAGAACAAAAATGGGTTGTTGACAATTAGAAACTTTAAACTTTACACATTCAGCGGCCGTTAGAGAATTTTACACATCACAATTGCTAAGTATAAAAAAAAACACCCGCGCAGCTAAAATAAATGAAGAGAACTACCTACTTTGAGATCATCAAAATGCACAAAAATTATAAAAGATACTTGTGAGCTTATTTATTTAAGTATTTCTAACACTTTTATTGATTGCAATAACAATAAAAACTCCAAATTTAAGGAAAAACTGAACAATGACAACTTCGCTAATCACACTACAGAGAAACAACAACAAAAAGAAAATAATCACTAAACAAAATGGTTTCACTCCGAAAGAAAAATTATGACTTTATATTTTGCCATATTAAAAGATTTACATAGAAAATTAAAATACTATTTTTCTTGAGAGCAAGACGAGGCATGACCGATCATTCCGCTGGTTCGTTGAAAAATGAAAATTTTAGGCGTTTTCACCACAGATTAAACGATCTCTCTTTCTCTCTCATTTTTTTTCTCTCCAAGTCGTGGTGAATCTTTCCTCTTAGGTGGGTGTGGGTGGGGTGGTTAAGTTTGATACATATGGATTTAAATATATTTTTGTAAAATATTTTAATTGAAGATACCGAAGCTATATAAATGTTTCAACACTGAAACTGCACCAAACAGGCTGACAGATATTTTTTTAGAAGTCCGGTGAGAGCTTCTCCTCAACTGATTAGCTTTTAAGCTCCACCTGTACGAATCATTTGTCAGCTATTTATTTGTGATTCTACTTATCAGGTGGACTGTGACGTAAGCTTTCAGTGCAACAATGACAACATTTTTAAAACAGCGCCAGCGCTTAGCAGAACACATTGTCAGTTTGTCTTGTCTGTCTGTACCTTGAGCCGCATCTCAATAGCTTGTTTGATTGTAGGTACGTAACATGACTTAGACTTTGAAATTCAACATTAAAATTGTCTAGTAAAGTTGAGACCATCTTCATCTCCTTTTTTTATTTTTTTCTTTATTTTTTTTCATTGAAGTCTTTCGAATTTGCAAGACTGGCAGCCAGAGTATAACGTCCATCATGAGCACCTCATCTCGAACCAAAACCCTAAGGGCCACTTTCACTCCGCCTTCTCTGTGAGTGCTCGAACTTCTGCAACCTTTCACTGAAAAGCATCATAGTTTGTTCAAGGCTCCAAATGGTTAAGTGAGTGTCCTCAAACCCAACAACCCATTCACCAACCAACATTCACCCTGCCCTTCTTCTACTTCTTAATCAGCTAAGTCTATAGTCTAAGCTGCTTTATTAGTAAAAATAAAGAAAATATTTAAAAACGCAAACCTAAAGCTTCGAATAGTTCAGCACCTTTTAATCTGACATAATAGAGTTATTCTTACAGCCCTTTTCTGGCCGACATCACTGGTACCCAACAAGTCGCAACATTCAAGCCAAGTCACACATATGACTACACCAAATACTCTTATAGGCATTCTAAATGTGGTTCTCAGTAAGCCACAGCATTGTCAGTTCTGATTTTTTGGCAGAAACGACATGTAAGTCTGAATAAGCTTAAGACACGTCAAAACCATTGAGAAAATGTTGTTTGAAATCTGTCTGTTCTCTTCACACAGATAAATTTACTTTTAATAAACACAACTGTAAACTGTAAATGATCACAGGCCGACAATATTTGAGGCAAGAGTTCGCTGAAATGATCGTGTAAGCCAAACATTCTCTTATGTGGAATGGACAATTCTATTAAGCGGACAAGGGACAATACTTCAACGATCATAGGAGAAAGTAATTCTTTAAAAATATCGCTTTGCCTGTTTGTTCAGTGAAACAGCATCAACCAATTCTGTGTTTTTAGAAGTTGACGTCAGTGCTTGACAATTGAGTGCATAGCCTTGATATATTGTCATTCTCGAGTTCATTCGAGTTCTTAACTGCCTGCGTTTGATTTTTTGATGCCATCGTTTGAGTGCGAGCGTGTGACCCAGCAATTTTTATTTTTTTAATAAACACGCACATCATGGTGACAACCCTTATAATGTTATAAAACACAGTGCGAGCATTTGGGAAAATAGGAGAGGATTTGAAAGGAGACACCGATGTACGTTAATTTTGAATTTTTGTGAATTTTAATGTAGGGGAAAAACAGGGCCAGGTAGCGCATTCCACATTCGAGTGGTGCGACTAAAATATGAATCTCTATACTTGACTGTAAGTCCGAATCTGGGCTAAAGTTATGACTGATGAGCATTCCTATCGATGCGGGTGTTGCGGCTAGATTGTTTTAGGGGGGGGGGATGCTACTAGAGCACTACTTGTAGAAAAAGCGATAAAAGAGAGTGAGACAGGTAACGTTTCGACGATGTTCAAGAGAATCTCTCCATTCTACGATTGAACTATCACCTAACAATTTTAACGCTCTATTTTGTACCCTATCAAGTAGGTGACCAGATATGGGAGTTATTCTCCAGTTTTGGGCGGATGAAGGCCTTGTAAATTGTAGCCAGATCAGAAGGGGTGAAGAACTTCCTGCATCGTCTTAAGAAAGCTAAGCATTTAGCAGCGGTTTTGACGACATAAAATATGTATGTGGTCATTCCAACGAAGATCATCGTTTACAATTATACCAAGTAGTGACATCTTTTCGGTTTCTTGGAGGCAGGAATCATTCATGGATAATGACAACGGGGGAATGTTAAGCCTCAAGGACAAGAGACAGCATTGCGCTTTCGAAGCATTGAATTCAACTCGGTTTTTATTACCCTATGTAACAATGCTGTCAAGGTCAGAATTCAATGAGCTTATGTTACGCAGCCGTTTCAGTTCCACATCCGAAGAGCAGAGATGTGAATTTGGAAATGAATATGAAAAGCTGAAGGTCGAGTCGTCAGCAAAATGGTTAAGCGGATCAGAAGTTTCAGACAAGAGATCATTTATGAAAGAGAAGAACAGAGTCGGAGACAAAACGGAGTCCTGTGGCACACCAATATTTAGAATTATACAACAGAGATAGCTTTATTGACTGTCAGGGTGTGAATTTGAGTTTGGGAGATAAATGGGATAGCTGTGAACACCTTGAGATTATGATACTCATACCGCATTAAAGGAAGAAGAATAATGAGAGTGATTTGCTTGCCTATTTTGTATATGAAATATTGTGTAATTTTGAGGACAAGTAGACAATAAAGAATCGTCAGTTTTTGAAGTTTTATGTTTTCCTGCGCCACTAAGAGTGAATCCTGTGAATTTACCTCAGCTCCATAGAATATAACACATCGAAACATGCATTGGGAAATCCTCCATTCAGACACAATATCCAAGAAGGCTGCTTTCAAGTCCTCAAATCTGGAGTTTTATACTCACAAAACTGTTTGCTTGTTGGCATGGTTAACACGTCTGCGTCTGCTTGCTACGTAAGAAGCTCGAGTCCTATCAGAAACATTAAATTGTTTTTCAGTGGGTATCGCTTTTAGTGCGGAATTTGCAGTTCCTTCGAGAATAATAAACTGCCATGAAATGCGATTTTTCACTTTGGCCTTTGTGAATCGGCAATCGGCATAAAAATGTAGGTCCTTGAAATTCGATAAAGCCCCCGTGTTTCCATAGATTTGTTGCGCGACCCTAAATGGGAACCGATCCCCTGAAACAACTTTATCCAAGTCAAAGATTAGACTACCAAAACTTTGGCCAACATTAAGCTCATGCCAAAAAAAGAAGATATACTCACTTCCACAATTTCGCATTTCTTGGTGCCACAATTCAAAAAATTCAGACCTGTTAAAGTCCTTCAGCTTTTACATTGTAAATCTCTTTCATCATTAATTTGCAGTTCCTTCGAGAATAATAAACTGCCATGAAATGCGATTTTTCACTTTGGCCTTTGTGAATCGGCAATCGGCATAAAAATGTAGGTCCTTGAAATTCGATAAAGCCCCCGTGTTTCCATAGATTTGTTGCGCGACCCTAAATGGGAACCGATCCCCTGAAACAACTTTATCCAAGTCAAAGATTAGACTACCAAAACTTTGGCCAACATTAAGCTCATGCCAAAAAAAGAAGATATACTCACTTCCACAATTTCGCATTTCTTGGTGCCACAATTCAAAAAATTCAGACCTGTTAAAGTCCTTCAGCTTTTACATTGTAAATCTCTTTCATCATTAATTCACCAACCAGTGTTCTCTATTTCAGCAGATAAATTATCTCAAAACAATGTTTGGTTCTACATACAGAGTACACAGCTGCCTTAATCAAACTCACACAGCTGTGAACAGTTCTCTTGATTATATTCTCTGCTGACCATGGGTGATTTGATTAAAGATGCTAATTAAAGTTTAATACACGTAAAAAAAGTTAATTAGTCGCAATCATTTTGGGGCAAAAACACTATACGAACGATATCAACATAATGAAGCAGCCATAAGCAATGAGATATACAGACACTCATATCGTCATAATCATCTTCATCATCGACTAGTGAAATGGCAAGTTGTTTGCCGACTCTATCACTACTTGGATCCAATAGATACAGGGCTCTATTTATCCATGTACCTCGAAGAATGTATAATTTTTTGTTTTTGTTGTCCTCCTTTTTATAGCCCACCCGAATCCTGCTTCTTGTGGGTGTACGCCGCGCCAAAAGGAAGTAGGTATGTAGAATCTGCATTGTGTGTAGTGCGCGTCTACTGTCGATGTGTATCTTTTATTATGTAGATATGTTTTTTTTTTTTGTAACTTTTTATTATGATTGGCTTTATAGGCATCTGTCTAATAGGGCAAAAGCATAAAACCGAATTTTGATATTTTTGCCGGCGCGTTGCCTTTGTTTCTTTTCTTTTATTTTGGCATATAATGCATTAATGTTTAACAGAATGACGATGAAAACGCACGATTGGGAGCTACTGGTGTAGACTTTCATAGCTTTTACATTTATGATTATGATTCCCCGTTCCTTTTCTGTGTTTTGTTTTTTCCTCGGCGGCAACGCACGTATGTTGGTATGTAGGTACGACGTATAGAAAGAATTCAGAATTTTGATATGATGACGGGATCAAATGTTATGATGTTTTGGTGCTTGGCAGGACCAGCCAGTGGAGGTTTCGTGTCAAATTGATGGAGAGCCATAAGTTGAAGTTGTTTAACCTTTATGAGAGTCAATAAAACGCATGTTGTATGGAGGCATAGTATGCGTTTCATATATTTTTTGGAAAGGTAAGCCCATAGTCATACCAAGATTCCAATTTGAACTCTCATCAGGGAAAGTCCTTCGGTTTGGGTGTGAAATCGATTCGGTTTAATGGAGCTTAATCACGGAGTATGTTGTACGTAGTGCTGCTGCTGGTGTAAAAATCATGTCCATTTACCTTTAATGGATATCATCGCATCGTTATTATAATAATAAACTTTTTCGGATTGATGGATTGTTTGTTGGGGAGAAATAAACGTACCTACACCTACCCACTTTCTTATGTTTCTATATATGAGAAGCCATAATGTCTGCGACCTAGTTAGATACGATTTCCGTTTTCATTTCTTGACAAGACAGTTATCTAGGAAGCGCAAAATAGGGTATAAACTCTTATACCCATCAACCATAGGAACCCTGCTTGAAAGGGTTGTGGAAGAAGAAAAACTTTCACGACTCCAAATTGACGCTTCGTACCATAAATTTTTCGTATCATGTAAATACCATGACATTATCTAGGTTGAAATTAAAAACAAAAGGGACGTTTACCCGAAGAAGGTATGAACACCTTTGATTAAAAACTAAATTCACAACTTCCCGAACGTGTTGCCTCGGAATAAATCCAGCTTAGCTTTAATTCCTTCTATCTAATCGTAATCATGTCTCTGACTTTGACAAAGGTTTTCTCTAAACAGGCCCAACGTCACTCTTCTTAATAGTTCTATTTTAAGGATTTACATTTCGGTTTTTTTTTCCTTTTTTTATTTTCCTTCTTTTTGTTGCTCTCAAAATCACAGTAAGTAGTTAGGTATAACCAACCAACCGTCCTACACGCTTTAGATTCATTTCCTATACTTCTTTATCTCGATTCAAAGTTTTAAACAGCTAAAAAGAAAAAACACAGACTGTGTATCCTTATTGTAAGGATAAAATGTAAAGCGCATAGTTTCATATCGGTTGGCTATGGCTATACATATATACGTACACTATTATAGGGGGAGGGTTAACAAAGATGACACTCAATGTCGTTTGACTGAGTGAGGTTTTCACTTCAGTCCCTTTGATTGATTCACTGCCAATCTTTCGACACAAAAGCAATGATGTCTATTTGCTTCTCGTTTGATGTGTGTGGTCGTAAGTAAAGCGCTTCAGTTTGATGGATTCTTATATTTTTGCTCCTTGTCCTGTTTTTTAACAGGGCAACTTTTGATGTATCTTTTGTAATGTGTATAAAAGGAGGACTAGAGATTTCAGAAGAAGAGATTTTAATAAGAGATTTGCAAGCATTACATACAAAAAAAGAAAAAGCACAAACCAAAGAATACCATTTATTTAGATGGCCACTGGATGTGGATGTGATGATTGATTGATGCATTGATCTTTTATTTTGACAATTAGGTTTGGTTTCCGCAGGGAGTCTTATATAAAACTTGTTGTTGGGTAAGTTGAGGTTGTGTTCAATTGAGGGTTTTGAACAAGACTTCGATTTAAGGAATAATTTACTATAAATGTCTGAGCTATGAAAAAAGGTGCTTTGGGAGTCTTTTCTGAATAAGAAGAAATTCTTACTTAAATAGTCATTCACATAAGAAGTAGGTGTTGATTTTAAGTTAAATGAGCGTACCATGTTAGGGATCTACCAAATTGTTAATATTGATATAAAACGCCAATGGCACAAAATTCATATTATTAGGGAACCTTGACGTGTTTGCTTCAAGTGCTGAAAAATGCTTGACGTATGCACGAAAATTGTAAGAACAGGTGTTTGCTTAGGTATTTGTTTCAAAATCATATAATCGATAAAAATCCAATTACCATCTTCTACAATAATTCCCTTAATTCTGAAAATTCTATTGTAAAAGATGCCACTATCCTTATGTTCCTGTGTATTTTCTGCTCAAAGATCTCAATATAACTAGATCCGCTGATCTTAAACGCTAATCTTTAAAAGTGTTGTTTAACGATATTGAGGCCACTGCATAAGATTATCTTATCTCTGCTAGGCTCTTCCCGAGCACGTTGAAAACTGCATTTGCCCAGCCTGTCCCCTTCCAATTGCCGTGCACTAAATTTTTTTTTTTTTCAACGCCATGAAAACGTCGATGAACCGTCAAAAAGCCAAACATTTTGAGAAAAAAAGCTCTCTAACAACAATACGAGCTTTGGAGCAAGATATCAACTGGTGATTTCATTTAATTTTCATTTCATTTCATTTATTTATTGAATAGCTTACATAGTAAGATACAATATTTTTTATATTTATGAAGCTTAATTTTTTAACTACAATAAACAAGAATTACTAAACAGAATTGTAATTGATTTTAGCAAAAAAAAAAATTACATGGTATAAGAAAACATCCATATAGAGAAATAAAAAATATTGAAAAACAAAGAGGGTAGTAAAACACCTAATAGACAGAGAAAAATAAATAAAAGCTATCAACAGAGTGTCTCAAAGTAACGTCTTTTCTTTTATAATATATAAAATATATTTCTGGATATAATAAGACATTGTGACTTTTTGGCATCCAAACAAACGGCATTCCTTCGCGAATATGCAATTTTTTAAGGTCATCATGAACTTCATGAACCCCGCTAATAATACTTTGTTAAGGACAACCATATTGCATCTGGACATCGTTTGCATACATATCAAGAGATGAATATGAGGAACTGAGAGAAAGATCGTTTATGTATAGACAGAACAATAATGGCCTCAAAATCGACCCTTGGGGAACACCTTTAGTCACAGGTAGAAACGAATATATAATATTAGCTTTAACCACTTCCTGACACCTTTCACTGAGATATGAATGAGTTAGCTTTGGAGCCTTGGAGGATAAACTGAACTGTTTAACAAGCTTAGAGCAAAGAATGTGGTGATCCGCTGTATTGAATGCTTTGAAAAAGTTCAAAAGAGTATTGAAGCTTTATTATCATCTAATGCTTTGCGGATATCTTCAGATATTTTTATTAATGCAGTAGTGCAGCTGTCTTTTGGTCGAAAACCAGACTGACTGCTGTTTAATAAACGATTTGTGTTGAGAAAAACTCGTATATGTGCGTTTATAATTTCCGAAGTGCCTTGGATAAATATGATAACATTGCGAGGGGTCTGAAATCATTCGCATCTTTATTTATTGGCATAGTAATGATTTTTGCCTCTTTCCATGTCATTGGGAGAACACCTGTTATTAGGATTTTGTTGAACACATGAGTGAGAGCTTTTAAAATATAAGGAAGTATTCCCTTAATAAATGTAGAATAGAATGCATCTCATCAAATCCGATGTAATTGGACTTAATGGCCATAAAGCTTTTTACAACGTCAACTACATCTACTCTGTGAAACAAAAACATGTATATAAGCGCTTGAATCTTCGGGAACTAGAAAGGTTCTTATTTTAATCTATGGATGACTGGAAAACAAAACTCCTATTTAACTCATTACACTCAATATTTGTTTGGCTAGAGTATTTTTCAATTCCTATCTCAAGTTCTTTAATATTTCTGCAAAGCGTTTTGGTACTCAGAGAAGGGTTTTATTTTGGAGCGACAAATCTTCTCTTGAATTTTCGTATTTCAGATATCACTTAAACCTTATAATTACTCATTAAACTATCGATCTTGAACTATTTCCATCTCCTATTAGCAGCATTTCGACGACTCATCATGTTCAAAATTTCACGTAGTACTGTTTTATCTAAGAAGAACGAGGTTATTAAACGGTTTTAATATATTTCTTTGTAAAAACGATATTTGGTCCTCAACTGAGAGCATGATGGCTTATCTTACCAAAAAGTGAAAGAAGTGAAATTCCAATTCTGGAGCAAAATGTCCACTGGTGATGTGATCACTCCGAAAAGTAAGAGTAATGGCAACCGTAACTTCAAAAAAAAAACCTTTTAAGAATGAAAAGAGCACTATCGGCTCAGTTGGAATTCTCATTTTCAAAGGAGGGATCAACAAACACGGTCAAATAGTCAATATCATACGCAACGTTCAGACACAACCGCTAAGAAAAAAGTAGAAAGACATTTGGCTGACCACCGACATAGAAAAATCAAAAAACGGGAGATTTGCCGACTCAATCTGAAATCAGCGCGGGGTACCTTACAATAGCAGATCACTGGTGAAAAACAGATAATTGAGGGAGCCATGATCCTTCCGAGATCTCTATGCTCAAAATGCTGGATGATTTCACGGCAAAGTGGAACCAATTTTACACTATTTTATAGAAGGAAAAATATTAATAGTTGCACTTGTTATTTCTAAAGTAATTGATTGAGTTTGACATCAGACTCGCTTATCAGTGAGTTTATTCTTCCTTTGTTTCCTGTCCTTTGCCTTTTTAAATCTTTCAATATTAAGTTGCGGCCGATGATTTTATATCCACTTCTAATCATATCAATTGCTAAGCTTAGTCGATTCACCCCTCCTCTGGATGTAGAACTGGAACAGTTGCGTATAGCTAGCTCATTGAATTCTGACTAAGCAACATTGTATAACATTGGGTAAGGTTAGGTGAGGTTAGGTTTAAAAGGCAGTCAGGAAAACAACTGACACAAATAACATTGAGTTAAAAGTGAGTAGATTTCAGTGCTTCGAAAACTCAAAGGCTCACATAAACTGAACACTCCCCAACTGCCATTGCCAATGAATGATACGAAAAGTTTATTGTGTAGGTATGTAAACGATGATCTTTTAATGATCTCAGTTGTGGGTCTTCCTTCTTCCAGCCTTGTTCTTGACTTAGTTTTACGATAGCATCTACTATATTCCATAAAGTTCAATCGTAGTTCTATGTAATTTTTCTGTTAAAACGAAAATTTAGTGCCAAGGGTAGACGGAAACTTACATTCAAATCAAAGCCTTGCAATCAAAAAACTTTGAAGAGAATCGAAGAATCTTTTCATTGATCATATATGATCATACTAAACTACAAAGTCTATGACCTTAAAAATTTTTCAAGAAACTTCTGTGCAAAACATTTTTGAACATCATTCTGGCAGATGGATTGTTATTTCTTGCCGTCAAATTTTCAAAAACTAGTGTTTTTTTTTAATTTTGCAGTAGGTACCTACGTTCCCACATTCTAATGAATCCAAGCCATTAGAATCAAATCACTGATTTACTACCACCTCTGAGAAGTAAAACTTGGAAAAACAGCCAAACATGTCCCTCCTCTCCATGATAAACCTACTTTATGTCATGTGTGTGCGCTCAAAAATGTGTGCACACAACCGGCATTTATAGATAACCGAGATATTCCAGCGACAGCGAAGGTAGAGTACCAGTACCATTCACTATCTATACCGCGGCACGCAGTGAGACATGTATCTTTGCTCGTGGGAATTTATCTGACACCCGAACGTTAAACTTTCCGCATGCGATAAGCTAGGGTTATTTCTCCTCTCACTTTTTCAACACAACCCTCAAACCCTAAGGCGGGAATGTTGATGGGGGGAAAGAAAAAAAAAACACGCAGAAAATGTCCTCCCACTCAAACTTTATCCTTGCTGCTGTTGTCGGGATTTGTACATTCTATCAGATTATAACATTCCCATATGCGTTGCTTGAGTTTGTCTCTTTGCATATACATTTTAGCATAGCGAGCATAGGGAGCAGCATTTATGACACCAACAAGCAAAATGTAAAAGTTTCCGAAAAAAAAGAAACCTAAACATCAGCAAAAAAAAATCTAGCCATGCCTTTTTTATCAGTAGGTACTGGTAATGCCCATCGGTGTGCAGTGCATGGATCGGTGCACCACATCCCATATACATATACTGACGTCTGTTATAGTTGGATGTCAAACGATTGCCCAGGACAATTTGGTTGTTTTTTTTTTTTTATTATTTTTCTTTCTATTTTTTAGTTGCAGCTACACTTAGAGTGTTAGTCGATTACTGTTTCAACCTCCATTCCCTCTAACATTTATACGAAGTTGTGTTGAAGTATTTGAGGATTTTCAGGCTTTTAGTGTCCATTTCATTAAATAATTGAAGAATCGTTCAAATAGAAAGCGAAGGATACGATTCAAGTAAAAAGCTTTTTCTGCAACTAAGTGTAGTGTATCAGTCCGTATCTCAATGCAAAATTTTACATTTTCATTGAAATGTTTTATTAAAAAGAAGACAAAAAAACAAAAGAGAAAGAATTTCAACAAAAATGAATACACAACCGGGCATTCTTCTAAATCCAATCAAATAGAAGAGGTCTCTTGAATATTGTAACATCTGCTATACGACACTACGCGACGAGGACTTCATTGCAATTTCCAGAGTGTTTAGGATGGAATATTGCTGATTTCTTAATTGAAAATACCCGGAATAGTACCTACATATGCACTCAATGAAAGTGGCAGTATCACTTCCATGTCGCGTATGCTACATACAATTGGTGCAAGCTTTAGACAGTGTAGGTTAGTCTTGTTGAAAATGACTTAACATGCGCAAGATATATAAAAAGATGACAAGACACTGTGAGAAAGCAGAGTGGCTAGTTGATGCATTTTGAATGAGTTGTGCTGCATTAGAGTATACGCCCGTTTTCAATTCGCGTAAATAAAGCAAACGTGATCTTCTGAGAAACGAATTCAAAACTTAGAAGCTGTAAACGCCTTTCACGAGTAGTCCGCAGGTCGTCCGATAGTATATTCATTGCCAATAAAAGCACTTCCTCGCTTAGCCGTCCGGAACCGGTAGAAAATTGTTGTTCTTCTCCATTCCCTCACAAGGCTAGGCACCGGGGCTCTCCGCTCCATTTCGCCACCCTTTGTATGTATGCATTATGATCTCTGAGGACAATGTTTTGAGAAAAAGATTCCACACCGATCTAAATGAGCTGTACAGCGACATGAGCATAGCTAGAAGAGTACGCATTTCGAGACTACGATAGCTTGGACCTGTGGAGCGGATGAACGACAAAGCTCGGGCAAGGGAAAGACTGCGTTTTAGTAAGAACAATCAACTGGAAGCAATCTCAATCGAGCCAAGTTGGAGATAACTAAGCTAAAACCAAAAGTGTTGACAAAAGATTTTTATTTATTTAAATATTTTGTATTAACAACAGTTTAAAAGCTAGCAGTCATGGTTAAACTTAAACTATCTAAATGAAATTGAATTTGAAATAATTTAGCAAATGTAGTTTTGATAGATCACTAGTTGAAAAATCACAAACAGAATAGTAATCATTAAAAGTTCTGCAGCATCTAGTCAGAGGCTCGTTGGCTAAATAATTCCATCTTTGGAAGCTGACGTGTAAAGGTGTATAGTTTCGAGTCCGACGGGCAGGTACGTTAAATTTGATTAGGGAAAGTAAATATGGTGACGATATTTCTCCATTGATGATTTTCAAAGTTCTTCCTCCTCATCATTCCAGTTTAAATCCTGAAGTGCAAATAGCAGAAACTGTTTCTGTTTCTATCTTTTGAATATGGACAGCATATGTAGGTTTGCTAGGTTACCAAATTTGACAAGCGAACTCTAAGCAGCTTCGTACGAGTCCAACATAAAGAAAATTTATAACATATGGGTCGTTAAGTTCTTTTGACCAACGCTTAATCATTCCCAGTCTTGATTTTGCTTTCCTTACTACTTAGTCAATATGGTCATTAAAAGTAAGCTTTCGATCAAAGAGCACTCCGAGATCATTGAACTTTTCACATCGTTCTAGTAACTGCCCGTTCAATACAAAATCCACTTGGTGATCCAGTGACTTACGAGGGAAAGTCTCTGCACTTGTTCAGTGATAATTTATTAATCGCAGTACATTTCAGAAGAGCATCAAAGTCGTTTTGTAAGCACGAAGAATCCGTAGGATTTGAATATGATAAGAATATCTTGGCATCGTCGTTGTTGGCGTAGAGGAGAATCTTTGAGTTATAAGGCACATCAGGCAAGTCATTTAAAATAAATAAGAAGATTAATAATTTTTAACAGTTAAAGCATTTCATTTATGCATAATGAAAAAAGGAGAGGTCCTAAATGACTTCCTTGTGGTACACCAGCTATAGCATCTATCGCTGTTGAAAAACAAGTTTTAAATTTCACGTTTTGGGTTCGACCATGAAAGAAACCACTTCTGAAGAGAACCATTACAGCCATGTAGATCAAACTTCTTTATGAGTATACGATGGTTCAGTTGATCAGATGCCTTTAAGGAATCAAAGTAACCATCATCAGTTTGTTGGCCATTCGCGAATCCTGTAGAGATGTTTGATGTTAGCTCCATTAAATTTGAAACAATGGATTTTCCAACGAAAAACTCATGTTGATGTGGTGAAATATATGGTTTTAAATTAAAAAACATAAAGTTTACCATGAGTGATTCAAAGAGTTTTGGAATACAGCTCAGTTTTGCAATGCCCCTATAGTTGGAAGCAATAGATCGAGATCCAGATTTGTAAAGGAGGAAAATGAATGATTTCTTCCAAATATCGGGATTTATTGAATCATGCATGGACTTGTTGAAAAGAGAGCACAGGGCACCACACAAGGATTTGGAGCATCCTCATAGTATGCATCCATCAGGAATTTCATCATAACCAGGTAAAAAAGATCCTTTGACTTTCCGACAAGCTTCTACATCACTTTCAATAAAAGACGGAGCTTGTTATATATTTGAGTTGATTGTTGTCAGGAAAATATCATATTCATTATCCTCACTGGATTTGTAAGCTGTTTTAAAGTATTCTGCAAACGTGTTGCAGGATGACGATGGAGTGTAGGATGACGATGGAGAACGCACGCTGCTCCATCAGGGTCGGAAAAGATCTCACCGATACATCCGATGTCAAAAAAGGTTTTAGGCAAGGCGATGCACTGTCATGCGACTTCTTCAACATCGTTCTTGAAAGAATAGTGCAAAACTCCTACGTCAACACATGAGGCACAATCTTTCAATGGTCCGTTCAATTGCTCGGATATGCTGACGATATTGACATAATTGGAAGAACGCAGCGTGATGTCAATGGCGCGTTTATGAGCATTGAGACAAAAGCGAAAAAGATGGGTTTAGTGGTAAATGAGGGCAAGACCAAGTATATGCTGTCATCAAGAAAGGACACCCAACACCGACGTCTTGGACAGAACGTCACGATTGACAGCTATAACTTTGAGGTAGTTAAGGACTTTGTCTACCTAGGCGCCGCTATTAACTCAGACGACACCAGCGCTGAAATCAAACGAAGAATAACTCTTGCCAATCGCTGTTTCTTCGGACTAAGAAGGCAATTGAGTAGTAAAGTCCTCTCTCGAGCAACTAAAGTGTCCCTGTATAAGACACTTATCATCCCGGTTCTTATATATGGCGCAGAGGCATGGGCCTTGTCAAAGGCAGACGAGAACGCTTTAGGATGCTTCGAGAGAAAAATTCTTCGGGTGATATTTGGTCCCGTCTGCATAGATGGAGAATGGAGAAGAAGATTCAACGACGAATTGTACGGGCTGTACAGCGACACTGACCTTGTCAAACGAGTCAAGGTCCAGCGGCTTAGATGGCTGGGTCATGTAGAGCGAATGGACACCAACGCTCCGGCCCGGAAAGTCTTCGAATCCAATCCCGAGGAACGGCGCAGTAGAGGAAGACCGCGACTCAGGTGGCGCACGCAAGTAGGAGAGGACCTCAACCAACTTGGCTTGCAAAACTGGAGGCAGCTAGCTAGGGACCGAGCTGGCTGGAGAAGCATGTTGGTTGAGGCCCTAGTCCGACCCGGACTGTAGCGCCACCTTAACCCTCCGTCCTCCATCTTATTTTTTCCTACAAGTTCCTCTCTCTGGGGTATGACATACCCCAAACATAAATAATTAGAAAAAAACTGTTTTTGTAAAATTATTTTTAAAATTCACTGTTTATATTTTTATTTCATCAATTTCTTATGATAATTTTCAATTAAACAAAATATAGTAAATATAAAATACAGAAAAAAAAATATTTTAAAATTTTGTTCCAAAAAAAAGCAAAAAAAGTTGATGTTTTTTAAAAATTCATTTTTTCAGAAGCTATTACAAAAAAAAACAAAAAGTCGTTAAAAATGTTTTGGGAAATGTTATTTAAGCGTATGAAATTGATTTTATTAATGTTCTGTCACCAAGCCCTGTTAGCGGTTAACGTTAATAACCGGAACTTTTTCAAAAAAAATTTTTTTTTAATTTGTACATTCTGTGCAATTCATCGAGCGATGATCATCACACATTGCAAGGTGACATGTAGCACACACTTTTTTTGCTTTTTATCTTTTTTCTATCGCAGAAGCTACAACGGAAGTATTTTTCCAAATTTGTTGGTTGAAGAGCTATTGCACTGAATGTTCCCTCATTTTGTGATCTGTTCACACAAAAAATACTAACATCAACTTCTCTCTGGGGTATATGATACCCCACACCAAACTTCACAGCAAAATTATATATATGCAAAAAATCTTAACTGCAAAAAAGAACGTTTTATTACTGCAGGAGATGTTAAACTTAATTTACATAGGCATGGTATGGCTGAGAAAAAATTGTAACCGTTATTACACAGTTTTCAATTTGGTGTGGGGTATCTCATACCCCAGATGGAGGACGGAGGGTTAAGTAAGTAAGTAAGTAAACGTGTTGCAAATCTCGGAGTCACTCGTAGATAACTTGTTTTTATGAAAGAGGGAAGAAGGATCTGGTGTCTGTTTCCTTTTCCTTTTAATAAAATTCCAGAACAATGAGGGATTCGTTTTTAGTTAAGATTTAACTGTGCAGATATACCTTTCATAAGCAATCGATGTTTTTCTTGCCAACTCTTTCCTGGCTACTGTGAAACTATTGTAAGTATTTATACAGAATCTCCTTTTCAATTTTTTGTGTAAAGAGGTTTTAGAGTTTCTTAGTTTCCACAATTTAGCTCCGAATAGCTCCGAACCACGGGCTAAAAGAGTATCTTTTCGGGCTAATCCGCTTTTGTGGAATGTGTTAAGCAAAACACTCAAACAAGGTTGAATAAAAGGTATCCACCATGTCCATATTTTGGAACTTAACGTTCCAGTCTATGCCAGAAAGTGTATTGCCTAACCCAGTGTAATCAGATGATTCAAAATCAAATTTAAGTATAAAATTGTTAGTTGTGAAATCATGCTTAGGAGCTGATATTTCGAACTGAAACTCGAGGACTGGATGGTATTTAACTTAATTAAGGATTGGATCAGATCGGTGGACAAGAAGCCCATTTGGATCATCACATAAAATAAGATCCAGATTTCTCTGAAGTTCATTCCGAAATCCACTAAACTGAAACAAAGGGAGGGTTGCTATTTTGTCCATAAAGTCGTTATCAACGAAGTTGGTAAAAAGTAATTTATATGTTCGTCTTCATTTTTCGTCCAGGAGATCTCTGGCATGTTGAAATCACCCTTCTTCTTCTTCTTCTTCTTCTTCATTTTCGGCGTTACGAGTAGTGATCTTGAAGCGATCACAACTCTCCCACTTTGCTGCTTCACACTAGTGATCCGCCTGTGGGGTACGCCGCGTTGACCTCAGAAATCGTCGGCAAGCCTCCCGGTTTTGGATTGTTCCATGTCTGAGGCCAACCAAATGCTGCTGTTTTTGCATTTGCTTGCACCAGGAGTGTTTTGGCCTGCCTTTTCTTTTTCGTCGCGAATTTGTTGAAACGTTGTAAATGTTGAAATCACCACAAATGATAAATTTATCACATGTCTTTGCATGATCTATCACATTTTCAATATTGTTGAAACAGAATTCGTACAATAAAGGATCGGATCTCGGTGGAATATAAACGTTGAATAAATAAGCATTGATGGATTTGAGGTCAACTTCCACACAAACCATCTCAACATTTAAGTCACGCAGGTTGATGTATTTAGCTTCTAGATAAGATTCTGAATGCTATTTAAACTCCACCACCTGATTTCTTATTGCAACTTTCTAACAAACGATCTATTCTGAAAATTTTGTACTCATCATTCATCACATCAGAGCTAAGAAAGGTTGAATCCAGATTAGTTTCAGTGAAAAATATTTTATCATAATCCAAAGAAAAACTTTATGTATAGAGAGAAATTAATTTAGTTTTCAGTCCTTCAATATCTCTATCTCGATAGTAGCAATAGAGATGATTTTTGTTAGTATTGCGCGGTTTCACGCTTTCTGGCACGAAAAGACTCATGAGTCATGAACAACTGTGTGCAAAGGCCACAATTTATAGTAATTGAGAAGTTTAAAGAGCTCCAAATCTATATACCAACTTTGATTTCAAAAGATGAATAGTCTTCTTGATGAGCCATTGCAAACTTTCTAATATTTAGACAAGTAAGGTCGTGGGACGGACTTTTTTTGAATATATAATTTTGAATCATACTGTCGGTAGTTTTGGTCGAAAGACGAGACAGAAAAAGACTCTTGGCAGGAGGTATGGCTACAAGTCCTTCAACAGGATTCGATTCGGTATCAATACCAACAATGAAGTCCACTCCCTGAGTAACAGGAAGCTCCTTCCCACCTTACAATTTTTCTTAGAATGCAAGATCAATTGCTATCTTGCATTCTTAGAAGGAATGTAATGCCTTGCATCCGATCATGTTGGCATGCATTTGTGGGAACAGACACTACGTCAGCATTCTGTGCTGTCGCATGTCGGTGTTTGTTTTCACAATCATGATTTGCCTTCATGATCGAGATGCAACGCAAAGGTATTCATGATACTTTTTAAGAAAAATAAAGTTAGTCTAGAGATACACACCACATCCACCACATCTTTTATTTCGTTCGGAAAAACATATATAACTGGCGCAGTCGGGAAAAAAAAACCGCTCGGGTAAAATCGAAAAAGCGTAAACATTCTTAACAAAAGTACAAAGCATATGTATTTCAAAGTGAAAAACCTTTAAATGCAAGAAAAAACAAAACTTAAAAACTTAATCTAAAGAAACAAGTTAAAAAGTAATGAAACAAAACCTAACCAAGTTAGACTCAATAATAAAAACCTTCAACAACAGTAGCTAACTATCAAAAAAAAAAACAACTAAGCCATACATACATATTAACTGTGAAGAAAAAAAAACAACTAAGCCATACATACATATTAACTGTGAAGAAAAAAAACAACTAAGCCATACATACATATTAACTGTGAAGAAAAAAAAACAACTAAGCCATACATACATATTAACTGTGAAAAAAAAAACAACTAAGCCATACATACATATTAACTGTGAAAAAAAAACAACTAAGCCATACATACATATAAGCTGTGAAGAAAAAAACTTTACCAGAGAAGACAACAAAAGAGAGGCTGCAAACTAATCAACAAACGCACTATCTTCTTCAAGTGAGTAACAACAAATCACAATGGAAACCTTCAATGCTGTAGATAAATTAAAAGTACTTTTAGACTTAATAAATAAGATCCCATTGTTTGATGGAAACAAAAGTTGTCTTATACATTTCTTGGACAGGGTAGATTCGTTAGCACCAATTTTGTCAACTCTCGATGAAGGCTCCCTGACGGTAATTTCAGGGTTTCTTAGGGATAAAATAGTAGGGAAAGCTAGGGTAGAATTACAAAAACATGGCAGGGTTAGTGAGTGGACACAGGTCAAGCAAATTTTGATTGATAATTTCGGAGAAAGGCTGTCAACTGACAAGTTGATTGACCAAATTAGAACAGCTCGAGTTAAAACCAACATTTCAGACTTTTATAGCAATATTAATTATTTATTAAGTAGAATTAATAATAAACTTTTATTAAATAATCAAAATGACGAATTAATAATTGCTTCTAACAATAGAATTGCCCTAGATTCTTTCAAAAATAATTTACCTGAGCCTACCAAATCTATCGTGCTAAGTCGAAATCCAAAAACAATGAACGACGCTTATAAAGTTATCCTAGAAATCGGTCACCAACATTTAGGATACCAAAATTATTTTCAAAACCTCAAACAAAATCAAAACTTTTCCAGACAGGACAATAATAATAATTATAATCAAACTTATAGTAATAGAAATAATGGTCAGAGTAATTCAAATTTAAGAAACAGTTATAATTATAGAAACAGTTATTCGAACTTTAGAAATAACAATAACACAAACTATAACAGTACACACAATAATAATGCACAAAATAGTAACCCATACAACCCTTATACGCAAAGTAATCAAACAACAACAACACGTCAAAATGTTTACAATCCACAGCAACAAAATCGAAACAACACAAACCATTTAGGGCGTAATACACACAATAATAATAATAATAGCAGACAGTTTAGTTGTCAAAATAATACGAATGTTTCTAGAAATTCAAGAAATAGCAATATGATGGAAGTTGATCATATTGCAAACGAGGTAAATTTTCAGACACACACCTCAGATCTCTTCCCTTTATAGTGGTTAGAACTAAATCTTCGCCAATTAAATTATTGATAGATTCCGGAGCAGCTACTTCTTTAATACAAAAAGGACTGTTTCACAATTCTTTTAGAACTCCATTAGATAAACCATTATCTTTAAAAACTCTGAACTCAAATATAACAATCGATTCGAAAATAAAGATTCCTCTTTTTAAGGAATTTTGTAACCCGTCCAGTATGATAGAATTGCTAGAAACAAATTTTAATTCTGATTTCGATGATATTTTGGGATGCAATGTATTAAATCCATTGCAAGCAAAAATCGATTTTAAGAATTCAAAACTTGTAACAAACAATGCAATCTTGCCTTTGATTTTCGATATTCCATATTATCCTTCAGTAGAAGAAATAAACACTTTAGCGGAAGAAACAAAAGAAATAGTTTTTGAAAGCCCGAATATAGATAATATTACTCAAAATCTTATACTTGACGATTTAAATGATGAAGAAATTTGTTGCTTAATCAAAATTATAAAAAAATTCGAAAATGTGTTTCATAATAAAGATGATAAATTGTCTCCAATGGTTGGATATTCGCATAAGATACCAACTAAAAACGATATTCCTATATTTTCCAAAGCATATAGATATCCTGAAGCGCACAAAGACGAAGTAAATAAGCAAATAACAGAAATGCTTCATTCGGGAATTATCACTAAATCAAATAGTCCATACAACGCCCCAATTTGGATCGTTCCAAAAAAATCTGATAATTCAGGTCTACAAAAATATCGCATCGTAATCGACTATAGGAAGCTTAACGCAAATACAGTTGATGAAATATTCCCAATGCCTGATATAACAGAAATACTTTCAAAACTAGGAAATGCACAGTATTTCTCAACACTAGATCTGGCAAAGGGATTTCATCAAATCCCTATAGACGTAAAAGATAGACACAAAACAGCGTTTTCAACAGCAGATGGACATTACGAATTTACTCGTATGCCATTCGGTGTCAAAAATGGACCTGCATCCTTTCAACGGATGATGAATGAAGTCTTATATGACTTCATTAATAAAATTTGTGTCGTATATCTCGATGATATACTCATCTTCTCAACGTCTTTACAGGAACATATTGATTCTTTGAATAAAATATTAAAAAGGCTTCAAGAATTTAAACTTAAAATACAAATAGACAAGTGTAATTTTCTTAAACGTCAAACAGAATATCTTGGTCATATAATTGCTGTAGATGGTATCAAACCCAACCCGTCAAAAATAGAAGTAATTCAAAATATAAAACTCCCTCACACAGTTAAGCAGATAAAATCGTTCTTAGGCGTAACCGGGTTTTACCGGAAGTTTATAAAGGACTACTCTAAGGTAGCTCTTCCATTAACTAAATGCCTAAAGAAAAATGTCAAAATTAACATTCATGACAAAGAGTACATAGACTCCTTTAACAAGCTTAAAGAGCTCATATGTACTTGTCCTATATTGACATATCCCGATTTTAAAAAACTGTTTACATTAACTACTGATGCTAGTAACGCAGCATTAGGAGCCGTTTTATCCCAAAACCAACATCCTATCGCTTTTGCATCTAGGACTTTGAACAAACATGAACTACACTACAGTACAATAGAAAAAGAGCTTTTGTCCATAGTATGGGCAACCAAATACTTTAGACCCTACTTATTTGGACGAAAATTTAAGATACAAACAGACCATCGACCACTTATATGGCTAAATTCTCTCAAAGAACCGAATATAAAATTACAACGCTGGAAAATTAAGCTTAATGACTTCGATTTTGACATTGAGTATATAAAAGGCAAAGAAAATTGCGTAGCCGATTTTCTAAGTCGTATGCAAGTAAATCATATATATACAAATGATATTTGCGACGACGTCGGATCTGATAACGCAACAATTCATAGCGGTATTGAAAATTTGAATGATCACATTTTTATTACAGAAAACCCATTGAATCTATATAAACATCAAATAATTTTGGAAAAAACAGATACGACTTCTTATAAAACAAAAATTTTGTTCAAAAAAAAGAGAAGATCTGTCATTTCACAACCAGAATACAATGAAACTAACGTCCTAAACATTCTTCAAGGTTTATTACCAATCAAAGGAACGTTAGGCGTTTATTGTAAAGACGATAATATGTTTATTAAATTTCAGAGCACTATTGTAAAGTATTTTTCAAATTCCCCAAAAATGAAAATCTTAAGATGTATGAATTTTATTACTGATATTACAAACAAAGAACATCTGCTTGAACTGATAGAAAAAACTCATGCTAGTAAAAATCATAGAGGAATAGAGGAAACTTATTCAGAACTTAAAAGTGAAATCTATTTTCCAAATTTAAGATTAGAAATACAGAAGTTCATAAATAACTGCATAATATGCAATATGTGTAAATTCGATCGCAATCCAATAAAACCAAAGTTAATGGTATCAGAAACTCCAGACAAAGCTAACGAAATTGTACACATAGATATTTGGTTTTTAAATAAAGGTAATATGTTTTTAACCTGTATTGATAAACTTACTAGACATGTCTCAATACACTCTATTACAGATAGAAACTCCATAACCATAGTCAGCTTACTTAGACAAAGATTCGCTTGTTTAGGAAAGCCATCCAAAATAGTCGCAGATAATGAATTTAACACTGCATACATTAAAAACTTCCTTAATGGAGAAGGCATAGCCCACCACTTTACATCACCAAATACACACACAGGAAACGCCGTGATAGAAAGGTTTCATTTAACTCTTAATGAGCACATACGATTACTCAAACTTAGTAATGCAGGAAAAGAAACATTAAACGATAATGATATGGTGTTCAAAGCAGTCGAAATTTATAATAATACAATCCATTCATCTACAAATTTATAACCAATCGAACTTTTGCATTCAACCTTAAATAAAAAGCAGTGGGATGACCTAAAATTAAGATTAAATCAGATTAAGGAAAAACAAATAGGAAAAATAAACGAATCCCGAACAGAACAGCAAAATTTTAAGGAACATGAATTAGTTAAAAATTTAGGCTTTTATAACAACAAACACCTACCAAAATATATAATAAAAAAAGTTAAATCAAAAAAACAAACTTATTTTACCGATGAATTAGGAAATAAACGTGATAGACAAATAGTTAAAAGGAAATATAAATACCAAAATTCAATCCCAAGCATTAAATTCGATAGAAATAAAACTGGAAGAACTTACTCAAAAAAAAATAAAACAAACAATACTTTAAATTGAAACTTATTCTTTGTTTTATTTCCTTTCAGAAAGAATATGAAGATTGCATACATTTTGGCAATTGTCGGGTTTTTTAATTGCCAGGCATACCTTAACGTCGAGAAAATCGTAGAAGAACACGGTTTCCTCAAACTAAGGGATGAACCGTTAAAAGTTATCAACAAAACCAATAAAATTTTGCATTATATCGATCTAAAACAATACGATTATATGTTGGAAATTGTCAAAACCTCTATAGATGGTTTTGAATCCAAATTTAAAGAAAAAAATATAACACCGATTCTTCTAAATAATCTGAGAAAACTGCAAATCCAAATAAGATCTTTGATTCCCCATAATAGACAGAAGAGAGGAGCACTTAACATTATAGGTTCAGGGCTCAAATTTATAGCAGGAACTATGGATGATGAGGATAGACAAGAAATTATAAATCATTTAAGAAATATAGATTTTAATAATAGAAATCTCATCGAGCAAAGTAATAAACAGGTTAGATTAAACGAACAGTTTCATTTAGAACTAGGAAGTATTATAAGCCAGCTTAACATTAATCAAAATGTAACATCGTATTTGTATAACAATTTAACCAAAGAATTCAACGATATCAAATTAGAACACCTAAAATTAATTGAGAAACTCCAAATTGAAAGCAATATGAATCTCATTAGAACGCAAGTAGAGAAAATCAAAGAAAACATAATGCTTAGTCGGCTAGAAGTCTTAGGAAGAGATTTGCTGTCTGAAAAAGAAATAATTGACAATAACATAAACCAAGAAACGCTTAAATATCTCCGCAACTCAGTAATTTATAAAAATAGATTTATTATTTTTATTGTTTCCATACCAACATTTTCAGAGAAAAAATATTACAAAATATACGTTCAACCAGTTCCAAATTCAGACGGTTTCCAAATTGTATTAGATAAAAAAGTTTTCATAACAGACAACAGTAAAATATATGAATATAATCAAGAAATATTATTATACGAATCTAAACTGGAAGAAACAAAGAACAAATGTATCAAAAATATATTTCACACAAATAAGTTCTGTGCTGTAGAAAAAATGGATGAAGAAGAAATTGATGTTATTAATGACGGTTTATTAATTTTAAAAAATATGAAAAATGCTTCAATAATTCAAAACTGTAACGATATAGATTACACTGTTTATAAGAATAATCTAATAAGATTTTCAAATTGTTTTATTCAAATCAATAATATTAAGTTTTCAAACGAATTTTATACTTTCAAAGAATTGTTAACCTTGCCAAATAATTATAAAAGTGAAAATATAACTTTTAATGAAGGGATCTTATTGTTGAAAAATTTAAAACAAGAAAATTTTACAAATATAAAAGAAATCAAGTATGTTAAAACGATGCAAATTGTTAATCATTCATTAAATATTCTATCATTAATTGCAATTATTTTTATAGCAATTATTGTTTTCCCCTTACTTAAGAAAAACAGAATTGTAAAAGAAAAAGAAAATATCCAACTAAATGTAATACCCACAACAATTTCAACAGAGACTGTTGAAAGTAGGGAGGGAGGAGTAACAGGAAGCTCCTTCCCACCTTACAATTTTTCTTAGAATGCAAGATCAATTGCTATCTTGCATTCTTAGAAGGAATGTAATGCCTTGCATCCGATCATGTTGGCATGCATTTGTGGGAACAGACACTACGTCAGCATTCTGTGCTGTCGCATGTCGGTGTTTGTTTTCACAATCATGATTTGCCTTCATGATCGAGATGCAACGCAAAGGTATTCATGATACTTTTTAAGAAAAATAAAGTTAGTCTAGAGATACACACCACATCCACCACATCTTTTATTTCGTTCGGAAAAACATATATAACTCCTGGTCAGGAATCCCTTCATCCATAACGGAAGCTATTGCGGAACCTGGAGGCCCGGTAATGGAAACTCCGTTGGATCGATTAGGAAATCGACTAGTAAATTGAGAAGAAAAAGATGCTATTACTGTTTCGGAATTTTTAGCGGAACCTGAGCGTAGTTTTCTATTAGACTAGATATGTTGGTTGAGGCTTAGGTTCAACCCGAACTGTAATGCCCACCTAAGTACTTGCAATATTTAAATCTCCTTTTCAGTTCATAGCCAATTGCAACCTTCAATGGATGAAGATACTATAGTCCACAACAAAAAATCCTTTGGAGCTCCCGACCATTTGACTATTACTCGCTGTAGCTTGAGGACTAATGACAGAGCTTATTGTGAAAACAAAAGACAATAAAAATTGTCTGCGATGCGAAAAAGTTTTGATAAATCCCACTCATAAATTAAACTCATACCGTAGTATATGAAAAAAGTATAAAGAGCCTTTAACCTCTTCTTCGCCGCAACCTTTCATGATCTTCAGATTCTTCCAGTGTCCATATACCTATTTATAAAGATTTTCTAAATGAATTTATTTAGTAGCCAAAGAGGTGGGTATTAGGAGGGTACATTCTTTCCCACATTTACTGTTTAACCCATTAAAAATATTGCCTTCTGGTCACGGGCTAACAAAACAGCAGAAGAACACAACATCCATCCCTTAAGTAGCTCAAGGCTCTTGCTCAATCTCATTTTGGTCCACTTCTACGCCCTTTTTTTTTAAAGGTAAGTATATACAAAGGAAGGCCGCAGTCAGGTATAACTAGCGATTATACTCGTACCTGACCTAAATTTATCTTTTATACTGAAACTCCTTTCATTTTCTCCTTCAATGTGCTATTCTTTTGATAAGAGAAAATAGGAGGAAAAAAAAAGCTGAGATAGATTGAGGTATGCATAGCCGCAAGTATCTACAAAATTTCTTCCAGAGATAACATTCATCAACCGCATCCGAAGAGATAAGAACTCTTTCAAGACATAGCTCCTCTATCTAACCCACTGTATAGGTGCAAACGTCATGGTAACCTTTGTTTGCCTCACGGATTCACCCAAAAAAATATGTGTACATATTGTGTCACATATACTGACAATTCGAATTGCTATCGTTGCATCGCACTCATGTGATTCACCTCTTGCCATCACAAAAACACCCACAAATTTCTATCACGACGACGATGTCGCCACGGGATTATGAATGGGAATGCAGCGTATAGAACTAAAGGATTTCCCAAGTAGCTGTAGGTACGTTGTTTGTTTTGAAAGGAGCTGCACATATGAAAAGCTCTTTCATTTGCACCTTATAAATTCTCCTTGATGACAACGCGAACTATGACGACGAGCGAATGACAGCGTTTGAAAATTGCAAAAAAAAAGAAACAAGACTCATAAACTTTACGAAGTGCATTTACCTTCATGGCAAAACATTAGGATTGCTATGTCACTGCACTGCTGTCTTCTTAAGCTAAAAGGGGTCTGAACTGATGCGTTCGCACTATTTACAAAGCACATCGATCTGATTTATCTTATTCCATGCAAAGCAAACTGGTGTGGTTGGTATTTTTGAGAGTGAGGGGCAAAAAGAAGTAGTGAATAGCCAAGGCATTAGCATTACGACGAGCCACTCGCACTGATGTTCACATTGAATGGGCATATCACTTGAATGGAAGTCTCAGAATTTAGACAGAATCTCCGTGGCGATACACATCAACGGAAAAGTGTTTGCAGAACTATTCACGTAAGTGGCTTCTTTGAATATGGCACTCTTCTGCTGTAGTTGCCCGACCCAGGGTCGCATCAACTACCAGACTAGAGAACTAGGGCGGCACTTTGTAGTCCTTGCAAAGGAGTTTTCGACGTCCGTTTGTGTGACCTTTTAATCTTTTCATGACGCTTTACGCACAGTTTTCATACTTTAGCAGGAATTTACATGTTACCCAATTATGGACAGCACACAGGTTCAGCTGAATATTTTATTGAGAGGTTCTTAAATACTAAACCAAACACAAGAACGTTAATTTTTACAAAAAACAGCGCCCCATTTTTCAGAGTTCCACCTCAAATACGTCCCTGAATTGGACACGGTGTGGTAAGATGTCGTACTTCCAGCTCAAAAGTGGGAGAGCGATTCGTTCGTAGGAAATTGCATTTTTGAGTGGATAATTTATATGCACAACATAAACACACAGCCACACACAAACACAAACGTAGAAATATATACACACACAAACACACATTCATGCTAAAATCGGGTAACCCGCTGACAGGACATCGTCGTACAAAATGCAACACCAGCAGTGTTGTTGAAAGTTTGTCATCCCGCCGCGTAATAGCTGATCAATCGTTTAAGCCATCCGAACTACATATGCACAGGACGAGCAATTCAATGAGTTTAAAATGACAGCATCATGAGCTTCAAGTGTAAGAGTCCGTGGGTGGGTCTGGGTATATAGATAGACTACCAGCTACCGGGTTTTATAGTGAAAAGAGATGGTGGTGGTTTGAAAATTTGAATCCATAAGGATCACAAGGATGAGCGTCGGATTTGAAGAAAATTGCATAGAGTGTGCTAGTTTATGGATTCTTTATGTGCATGTTTATCTGTTTCGTCCTCTTTCTCATATAGCGCTCCTCTAAGAAAACGAGATGACAATGTTTACAAGGACGACAACGGCAGTGCTGGAGACTTTTTTGAGACTCTCTGCAAATGGAGATGAGGAGAATAACGTCTTCGTCGGCAAGGACGATGACTTTGTTGCAATTTTGCGTGTGGCACACTGGCACCCACACCCACTCTTGTATCTATGTCATCGTCATCGTTGCCTGGCTGTCCTCATTATTCGTCTACGTGTGCTTTTATGGAACGTCATCTTTTCGTTGCAAAGTGGAAATTATTTAAAAGACAAGATAAATGCCAACGTTATTTCATTATGTTTCATTGCATGTGTGTCTCTGTGTTGTTGTTGTATTTGCACTGCACATACATCTTTAGAAGAAAAAAAAACGAAAAAAAGCCACCAAAAAACAAAATTGAGAAAAATGAGAACGAGAAGATACTTGAACGAAGTGAGCTGTTGCATATTTGATATGGATGAGCAAAAAGTACTTGTGGTGGATTTGTCAGGGGCAGATTGAGTTGTGGATATGTGAGAAACTTAAAATTTAAGTAATTTTATTTTGATGGATAGCTACCTAAGCCTGTGCGGTAAATTTATTTCACCTTTTTTATTTATTTTTCTTTTTTGGCCATTTCAATATTTTTTTAGTTTGTCATTTAACATTTTAGGGGGTGTGGGGGAGAGTCTGTGAGAGTGTGTGTGTATTTTGGAACGCACATAAAACAGTTGACTGAGGCTGCTATGTACACAGTACCTACATATACACTTTGAGGAAAGGCGATGGAGGATGACCTTAATTTATGCATGACATCGTACTTCAGAGCGACTTTTCGGCAAGTGGAACGTAGGTACATAAATTTATGTTTTTTAAAAAGTAAGCGGAGGTAGATAGAAGGAGATTGGCTAAGGCAACATTTATAATTTAGCGTCCGAAATTAAAGTGTGCAGTCTTTTGGGCATTTTTTTTAAGTGCCCTTACGGATGGGGAATGTTTACAACGATAAAACTACATTGAATGTCAAGCTTTGCCTGTGGGTTAAGGCACGAAAAGCTTTTGACTTAAAATGTCTGATTGGATTTGGACACGTTGAGCTGTTGAACTCAAGCAAACAGATTGAAGACACGGTTTTGGACGCGAATGAATTCTTTTCAAATAATAACCACATAGGAGGGAAAGAAATTTAACAAAAAGGAAGAGTTTACTTTACGATCGTCTGCTATACATAGATAGAAGTGTTATTTTCAAAATCTAAGAAGCCTTGAGGCTCATAGGTACTAAAGCATTGGGCGACCGTCGATCACAGTCAAACTGTCAGCATTAAGGTATTTTGTTATCTTTCCAAAACCAAAAAAACAAACAATTTTGGTAAATACCTACATTCATTGGTGTTATGAAAAACCAATTAAGGATATGAGCTCTAGGTCAAGTTTTTGATTGTTTCTCCTTAGAACTTTCAACTTTCTTCCAAAAATCTTCCAATCAATCCCACAACTTAGGTAAGACAGAGCTTCACTTGATTCACAATGCAGCGATATCGATAGGATTTAATGGCAGGCAAAACGTAGATATCTTTTAAGTTATAAAATTGTTCAGAAAACTAAACCGAACGCTTAGTTTCTATTTCACTTTAAGACAATGGCGGATATCTGCAAGCCGTGACGGGTAGTACTGGCTGGAGCTAATACACAGTGGACAACTAACAAAGGCTCATTCACTTTTCGGTTTAGAAAGTAAAACTGAATAAAACACACGTATAAATACATTTTTGATAAAAGTCTTACTTCATAATAAAGTGTTGGCTTTGCCCTTAAATGTGGAAAACAGTAGGTATAATTCCAATGGCCTCTTTCTGCGAAGATTCACATCATGCGATTCTTTTGAGTCAATTTTTAACCACTTGTTTGCCTATTTTGAGGTTTATCTCGATCAAAATAGGAGTAATGTTAATCTCAAAACCGTCCAGAGTTCTTAGATCTTATGGCGATCTTCTGCGTAACGTCACAGGAAAAAGGTCCATCGGTGTCAAATCGCATGGCCTAAGTGACTTATTGGAGTCTCCAATTAGTGAAAATATGCAACCAGGAAACTTCTGACATAAAAAATTGGAGATGAAAATTCAAAAGGAAAATATGACACAGTGTCATAGATGTACAGCACGATCAATTGAAAACGCAGGTAAATCGACAAACTTGGATCATCAGCAGCACCTTCGCGTACATCAGCAATATTTTTTTACTGAATTTTGATTACGATGATGAATGGGCCTTACGACAATGGCACTGTCACTATACTCTATTTCATTTTCCTCACAATTTAAAAAATTCCTTGATGCGTATTCGAAGAATTATGGCCACCATTATCATCGCGTAGTGCGTGAACATAAGTCTACGTCTGAATGACCACTTCTGGAATTTATATTCACTTCAGCAAAACATCGCAAAACATCGCTCATGGAAAAACAACAACTCTAAAGTGAACAACGTAAGTGGGCAAAAATAACTCACTTGCAGAAGTGAACAACAGAGATGGCTGGTAAATTGCGTTTATGGAATAAAGTGGTGTAAGTGAGTATAGCGTTTTATTGAGCGCTTAAGTAAAGTGAATATAAAAATTCCTAAAAGACTCGGCTATAAATGGCAACTTATATTATGACAGATGAGCTTGACAGATGTCAAATGCCAGAGTTTTCTTACGATACAGTTAGTATCTAAATTTATTAAAAATATACTAAAAAAAATATCATATTTAAAGCATACTGTGTGAAAATTTCACAACAAAGTATCAAAAACACGGCAATGGCAGCAGTTATTGTGAAGTGTCTCAAATAACGAGTAAAAATAGAGTTGCGGTTCCTTATATAACTCAGTATTGGATCGTTCGAAATCAAGAATACAAAGTTATTTCGTTAGACAATCGCCTTCCGCTGGGAGGGTCTTTCGAGATTTCAATTTTTCACTTTCGGGAACACATTGAAGGGAAAGATGCGATTTTTTAGAAAAAAATCGGTGCATTTATTACTGTTCAGTTAAAAATTTTAACAAATAAAAAAAAGGTTTACAGTTTTGTCTTCTGAATCGTGTACAGAAATAGTGTTCAAAGTCTTAAGAGTCATAAAAGGAAACCGACTTTGAAAACGTGAGTTGTGAGAAAAAAGATTTAAGGTATAAAAATATTCATAACGTAATCATTGTGGCACAGATTGAATTAAAATTTTGATAAATTATTCTTGGAATATTATGCATTCTTTTCACAAAATAAAAAAAACTATTACTCCATGCAGTGGGACTATAAAACCCTTGTTGTATGTCTTATCAATAACATAAAGCTTATATTATCAATTCTTCTGCTTTTGAACAAAATAGGAAGGTAAGACGTTCGTTCAATATTCTTCGACGTGGTGCTAACACTTTAAATTATGGATATGAGTAAAATCTGGTAACAATTTCCGAACAGGCTCAGATTATAGACTCCATCCGTTGTGAGACTATGTTTGTTATTGATGACTTTCCAATGTGATTTTTTTCTCTATCTATCAGTCACATATTGAAGCTTGAACTTACTCAATATGTTCTGCCTTTTTGCAAAAGTCCATTAACTTATCTTCGAGACTCTTAATTTGTAATGTTTTTCTTTTCTTGTTTGATCAAACAAAGAACTAGAAACTCCTTTCGTCTTTTTTACTATTATTGTCAAATTATTGCGTGGCACCAATAACCAGGTTTAGTACAGCAACGCCCAAAAGAAGTTACTTAATTATTCTGTGAAAAAAAAAGATTATCAAACAACGTAAACCAAAACAAAAACGGACAAACATTGCAGAGGAGGTTTTGACAATGACAACTATAATTATTCATGTCCCTTCATTATTTGCTCTCTGACTGTCGCGTGATTACATAAAACGTCAATTATAGCACTTGACTTCTTTTTTTTCCCCCTACTGAAAGTAGCCTTATGCAATCTTTGTGTAAGTTAATGAAATCAAATGATTTTATGGTTGGAAAATCATTTTTGAAAACATCAATAAAGTATACAAAACTGTTTATTCAGAACAGAGGGTAGCAAAGGATAGGGAATATTAACTCGAGTGGATGACAATGTTGGTCATTTATTTTACGGCTCATTCCAAAAAGCACACGCAATCCTCCAGAGGGGGTGCGCTTGATCATAATAGTAAAGGACGACTTTGAAAGTATCAGCTCATATAAAAACATTCTAATGAGCTATTCCGAAGATTAAATGATTTGATTTCCTCACAGAGGAAGAGGAGGTGAATGTTTTGATTACCTGTGTTAACATGGATGGTATACCAACTCTTTTATTCGTATATTGCCGTTAAAGATTGTTTTTCTGTAATTATCTGCACTTAATGTAAGAACATGAGTTTTCATATGTTCAGTAAATTTTACATCATGAGTTATTTGTGTTCTAGAGCAATAGTCTCCATTTTTATTAGACTCCGTTTGCACTTCGTCTTTATTACCAAAAGAACCTTAGATTTCAAAATTTATTTTAACCAAACCTTTACCTAGACAGTAGTTTAAGCTTTAAGGACAGAGAAGACACAAGCAACTGGTCACATAGTAGAACACATTTCTTTAACGACATTGTGAGCATCATAGGTTAACAATTGAAAGAACAATATAAACATTCAGTGGCAATAAATCAGTTCCAAAAACGTTTGCTTTTTTTTGCAGCTAATTACCAATGCTATTATAGAAAAAAGGAAAAAAAAAAATAGACACAACATAATTATCACCGAAGCCGAAAGAATACCTACAACACTTCATCCTTTCAAAGTTGTCAGTCTTTCCACTGATCCTAGCATACGAGTGTGTATGGTTTTTGTAAGAAAATAATTCGTTTGTGCGATATACGCTTTAGTTTCTTGTTTACCTACCTACGAGTAATTAATACGAATTTTGCAACTTACACGCACATCTTTGAAATTTCACCAAATTCATACTCATTCTGCTTTTTGTTTGACACTGTCTGGGGAAGAGGAAAACGGTGAAGCACAAACAGCAAAATAACATTTAAATTATTTAGTCAAGCAAAATTAATATCCTTGACGAAGGAAAATATTTTCTTCTGTTTTTTTTTTCTTTCAAAAGGTTCATGTCTATCGGTTTTGAAATATCACATTTACCATTCATGACTGTTTGAAGGTTGTAATTTAAAGAAGTTCAAATATAATTTTAGTTGAATGGGGACCAGGAGCAGGAGGGTTGCTTTAGGTTTTGTAACTGATTTCGAAAATGAGTGTCGTCTGTTCATTAATTATGAAATTTTAATAGCATTGATGAGATGCGAGGATTTTGGGAAAAGCCATTTAGAGATTATTTTCTGTGACAAAATCGAAAGAGCTATAAGCTCTCAGTCAAAAGAAAATTTAAAGAAGGGACAAAAGCATTTGTTGATTGCCATGGTTATGATTTATAAAAGGGAACAAAAGCTAATGATAATTTCCATTCAACAATTGATGTATATGTTTGTCAAGATAAAGAATTTGGCAGATGTTGAAAAGAAAACAGAATTATGCTTCATGATGTTTCATAGCCCAACATGCAGTTTGTCCAAATATAGAAAGATTTTTTCATTCGATGTTGATAAACTGGTAGCCCAGAAGTTTGCCTAGATAGGAGTCAGCAATTTTTTTTGTTTTAAATTATGTCAATTTTTGATTATCCCTCCTGCCTAAATGGAGGGAGATGGACCCTCACTCTGAAACGATTTATTTCTTAGATTATGATTGAGAATCATATGCCAAAGTATGTAGCACGAATTACAGGACACCCTGTATTTAAGGAAAATGAAATTATCGTTTTACCAGAAGAATACAGCACCGCTATTAAGAATCATTGCGCAGTCATTTTCGGAAGACACTAGGAAGCTTATTAAGTCAAAGCTTTAAAAAAAGTCAGACATGGGTAATGAGCTACGAAATACAAGACCATAAAATTACCAAATTTGCGAATAAAACCTTCAGAAGCCTGCCCATTATGTTTAAGCCATTTGAAAAAGAAGTTTTCAACTATTATTTATGAAAATTGCTTACTTGACGAAGCTACATCATAAAACAAAGTATCCCTTAAAAAGCAGGCTGATGTCAAGAAGCTCAGGAAATACTTTACTGTTCCAAAAAATGTCCAGGACTTTTATAACAAAGTACTCCCAGGAATTGCGAAGATTTTACTGAAGAGAGGGAGGATCTAAGAAGAAATTCTGAAGAATTGTATGTCAGATATTTATCATCAGTCATAGATATTTAATATCATTGGCATGTTGAACAAAGTCATTTTGCAGTCTGGAACCTGAGGAAGGACATATGCTATGTACGTTATTAATATACTAATCGAGAAATCAATTTTGATGGCAATTAAATTATTATATCGGAAGACTTGCCTTTTCCTCGTGAAAGGCGGTGCCCGTGGTAAAACATTGTTTGTTTTCTGTTCTGAAAAAACTCATATGCTTCAGGTTTTTTACTCTGGTGTTAAGTTTTTCAAAACGCTCACTTTTTCAAATACTTGCTTACGCTAGAAAACTCGTAATGTATCCCTTTTTCCCATTTTAAATCTGACAACCCTACACGAGTGATCTGCTGATGATATACGCCGAAATAAAAAAATTTCAAATTACACGTATTTTAAAACCATAGCCAAATCGGAAAAACTGAGGAAATTACACAACTGTTTTCAAATTATTGTTTTAACTAAAAGAACAATTGGAACATAACACTCCACAAACCATTTTGATTTTAAGCCTCAAATCTAATAATGCAGTTTTTAGTTATAACCATGTTCCGACTTTCCTGTAAGAAGTGAAATAAAAAAAAAAACATAGCCCACTATTTGACAAGCTTATCTTCCGCTTAACGAACGTGTTAGCTGAATAACGTTTAAAATCAAGCTTAAACATCTGCAAAGCATAAAGGGTACCCCGTGATTAGATAGATTTTTTACCCATTTTGTATTTTTCCAAGTAGGTATCATAAAATGTACCTATGGATTTTTGAGTGCCCTTATTAATGAGCTGTTTTTATTATTGTTTTGTTCATCTGCAAAAAAATTAAGAAACTCTATTTTTTACAGACAAAAAAGTTACCTAAAAGTCTAAACTTTGATGGGGGAAGAAAATCTGTACATCATTTAAAATTGAGAATCTGGCAACCCTTAGCTTATAACTTCGCCGTTTAGAATCAGCAAAATTTCAAAAATGCGTAGTTGAAAGAAATAGGCTTGGAACACACAATTTTAAGTTTAAGCAACGGAAAATAAATTCAATCGTGTGTAGAAACATTTGAAAAGATAAGAATAAAAGAAACTAACTAACTATTAACAATTATTGTCCTAACCTCACTCACAGAGATGGCAGAGAAGATTACTCGAAAACAAGTAGTTAATCGGGTAAACTACATCCTTGATTTGTTTCATTTGTTACCCATGTTAACTATTACACCAAAATGAAAAGGGCTGAATGTATACATGGCAATGAAAATTTGAATCAGGATATTCAAAAATTAAAGTTCAAAATGATGAGTTTTTAAATCTAATAAATGAAAAGATTAGTAAAGTTTTAACAGTTAAAACACCTTTTTTTGTGTTTTAACTGTTAAAAACTTTACTAATCTTTTCAAAATGATATAAAAAAGGGAAACACGATGGAATATTGAGCCTATCGAAAATTCCCAATTCAAATAAAAAAATATATCTTTAAACAAATTCATCTGGAAAGGTAAAAAGAAAAGAAGTGCATCTGGATCTGCACTTCAGAGTAAATTTGCCAATATGGCGGTTGAATTCAAAATAAAAAATAACATTTTGAAAGTTAACGCTACGTCTTCTACATTTAATTAACATTAACAATAAAATTAACATTAACCACATTCAACTACAAAAATCTCATTTAGGTAGCAGACGAAACAAATGCAGTTAATCAAAAAAGTTCAATTTCTGATATTTCTGCCATCTATGCCACTCGCAACATAATTGAGTGATTCACATCTGAAATGAAAGAGCCTGGCAACTTGATCTTTAATAATCGGACCTCTTTTCTACGTACCTTAGACTATTAATTTTCAGGAAAACCTTTTTCCGAGGGGCTGTTATAATAACAGCTCATCCATATTACCCCACTGAACTCTCTTCAGCTTATCGCACTTGTGAGGCAATTTTTTAGCTGATACTTAAATTATGATGGTGACAGAGTGTGTCACAGAGTTAAATGATGCAATTGAAATTTGCGAATTCATTAAGTAACTCGAATCCACATGCACTTCTTAAAATTAAATTCTTTTGCTGTATCATTAAAATTAATACTGAATGACATCTGTAGCAAGGACAGTGGCGTAACTATATTTTTCTGCGCCCTTTGGCCAATAGAATGCCTGCGCTGCCTATTTAAATGAAAATGTCAGAGAAAAGGAGGTGTTTTTAAGTTTTATTCTTCAATTGCAAATACAGATTAAATTTTCGTGTCCCCTCTCTTTTGTGGTGCAAAACTAATCAACAGATCAATTTTTCTGTCACTACACCCCTTATGGAAAAAAGCCAGCTTTGATAGTAACGGGTGATTTCTTAAGAGGTTTAGAACTTAAAAAAAAAAAAAAAAACACAAAAAATTCGAAAAAATGAATGAAATATTTATTTGAATCGATAGTTTCAAGGTAGCCCATCCGCTGAGTCCAATTTTGGCATACTCTTTCACACATATCGGCCGGTATCTCACGAATGAATGCATGGATGTTGGCTTCCAGTGCGTCAATCGAAGCGGGCTTGTCCCTATAGACATTAGCCTTGACATACCCCCACAAAAAATAGTCTAATGGTGTCAAATCGCACGATCTAGGCGGCCAATTGACCGGCCCGAAACGTGAAATTAACTGTTCACCAAACTCGCCTCGCAATTGCGCCATTGTTTCGCGTGCTGTGTGGCATGTGGCACCGTCTTGTTGAAACCACATATCATGCAAGTCAAGAACTTCCATTTCGGGCAAAAAAAAGTTTGTTATCATAGCTCGGTAGCGTTCCCCATTGACAGTAACGCTGCGATTCGCATCATCTTTGAAGAAATATGGCCCAATAATGCCGCCGGCCCATAAACCGCACCAAACAGTGACTTTTTCGGGATGCATTGGTAGCTGTTGCAATGCTTCTGGCTGATCTTCACTCCAAATGCGGCAATTTTGCTTATTTACGTACCCATTCAACCAAAAAAGAATGCCGACCATAAAATGGAAGCAGCGCGCGATGAACATTTCCAACCGAGCACGAATTTTGATAATAAAATTCAATAACTTGCAAGCATTGTTCATTTGTAAGACGATCCATGGTTAAATTGCAAACCAAACTGAAGCTGTTTGACAGTGACACAAGGTACTAAACACACGTCAGCTGTCAAAACCAGTGTTGCCAAAACCAAACCAGCTAAGAAATCACCCGTTATTAACGCTACGCAGAGCCCCTCATGATTGCTAGTTACGCCCCTGCTCTGAGGCATTTTCCATTTTATCCAATAAAAAATAATGTTTTTGACTTGGTGGACAGTTCTAGAGGTTTAACACTCTTGTTTGCTTTAACTCAACCCTGATACAGAGAACGTGCGAAATACGAATCAACTTCAACCTCCAACCAATATCTGATTGAATTACAGATGAAAGGATTTCTTTCTTTTGGATCGATGGTGTATTTTTTTAACCAACAAATAAACTGCCACGGCGCGTATCAAAGAGAAGTGAATCCCCATCGTTTTATATTGAAGGGGGTTGATTTATAGAGTTATTATAACCCTACGAGTGAAATAAAGAAAAAAGTAATACTACCTTCCAAATGATTCAACTTTCCTTTCATTAAATGAATCATTTCGATAAATTTTACAATTGAATGTTTTTATGTGTGCAATTTGAAAGTTACGCCAGGGAAGTTATTTACGCGCTGGCTGGTCGGTCTAAAATAAGTTATAACGTACCTGCTAAAAATAATTTTGATATTTGATTTTCTATTCCTTTTTACAAAATGTAGGTAAAATAAACGTAGTTACACTTCTTTATGTTTTCTTTTGATAAAATAAAAACTTTTAAATGCTAAATGAAAACGAATACCTTTATACATTCGGAAATACTACCCACAATATTGAAAATAAGAAGAAGAATCTTTTCTACATCCAATTTTTTTTTATAAATTTTTTCATTTCCTCAATAAAAACAACCCACGCGTAAAAAGGAAACCACATAACTTTTATAGAATTCGGTTCATACTCAACATTAAAGATGAAGTGCTATTTTCATATTTCAAAGTTATGCTTATACTGAAGAAATGAATATAAAAGAGAAGTATTTACAATTTTGGGCAATGGAAATCAAAGAGCAAAGCTTGAAGCAAATAATTTGGAAAATTACTGCCGCCCACTCTCATTTCAGATTCTATTTCTATATTCGAATTGAATTGTGTATAGCTATGCTTTGCCATAATCATCTCATATTTCTTAAAACTTATTCGTTTTAATTTGTTCAGTGTCATTTTTCAAAGGTGGTATTCCTTTCTCGGAAGACACTAATAATAATTAGTTTCATAAACCTACTTCAGAAGGTTTCGTGAAAGATTAAGTGGGAAGGTATTCAGTCTGTTTTTAGTTCGCGGTCTTGTCAAATTGGGGGACTGATAGGCTTTTATAATTAGTCACATTATTAGATAAGTAGATATGGTGGCAGGACTCGGGGAAATGAAAGCCTGAAGCCCTTGAGCTCTAGCCCTCTAGCACATTTCTCTCAAGTAGTAGAGAGTAATTTATGGGACCTAGTAGTTTCTCACGATTCCGAATGATAAAGTGAGCAAACGCTTTTCATGAAAGTGAAAGTAGTATTCAACTATCCCGAATTCATGACAACTCTCGATGCCCGTGAAAACAACAATTGAACAATTGATTCGAACCTTGAACGTTCACGTTGAACTTTCAACTCATATCTATTTTCGTGCTAGCAAAAATGTATAAGACAAGCCTAGTTATTAACTTAACTAGCTTACTCACCCTTAGCGGGTAGTCTGTGTCACTCTATAACTTAATAGATACATACTAAGGCCTTGCGGCCTAAAGATATTTTGGAAATTAAAACCTAGAAAGGACCTGAACCTTCGCTTGGTCTACCAGCATCCTCATTGAGGGCTTCAATCAACGATTGGATTTGTGAAGAGCCTAACCGTAGATGGCATGCTTTCACTGGATGCAGACAGACCAAACGTATGCTCCTCAACGTTGCGTTGATAAGAAAACTGCAACATTTTTGCTACCCGTAGCAGAAAAGACTGTAGAAAGGTAATTGGCGTTGCCAGCGAGCACTTCTCTTTTGCCAAGCATTTGAACTTGTTAGCCTAAAGTGATATCACGCTTGTTATATCTTATATATATGTTACAGCCAAAGTAATAAATCTGGATATTATGTATAATGGCTAGCCATTATGCATAATATCTACTCAGTTTGGTTAAAGTGATAATGGACACAAAATTAATCACATTAACTAGCTATTATATATAATATCTTCGATGACTTGGATAATGTAATAAAACACGTAGGTATGCGTTTAAAATTATAAAATTATATTTCAATTTGCCTTAACTAATCACAAAGATTATTTAAAAAATTAAATTATAAAATAAATGCGGAAAGCTGTTGCATACAGAAATTAATTGCTATTTTCATATTTAGCATGAGCAGCTTAACCCTGCGGAAAAAAGGGTTTAAATAATGAGCCCCGCGAAGCGGGCCATGCGGAAAGCTGTTGCATACGGAACGCGGTAGCGGGATGAAGAGAGGGAGGGGTAAAAAGTCGGCTAGACCGTATTTATTACTTTGACTAACTTTGACAAGTTATTATGAATACTGTCCAGACAAAGTGATTAATTTTTTACTTTGTCTAGTGAATTTGGCCATTATATATAATGACCAGTCATTATGTATAATAGCTATTTAATCACTTTGACTGTAACATATATATTATATCTTGTGGAGAAGATGAGGACACCGCAGAGCACTATCTCTGTGAATGTCCTGCTTATCTCGCATGAGGCTTCAGATAATCGGCGCAGACATGGTGAGAGCTGGTAACTTAGGCTCCTTATCATGGCAGCGTCTTTTGGCTTTTCTTTGAACATCTGGAAAGCTATAACAAATAGAAGGATGCTAACTGGTAGTACAATGAACCGGTATTTAGGTCTGAGTAATCAAGCTGGTATTTTAAAAACCTGCAACAGAAAAAAAGAAAAAGGAAACCTAGAAAAGTGGAAAACTCAGGTTTTTGATCTTTACAGGAAAACATGCCAACCACCACCAAAGCGGCACCGCTTTTAGTGACAAGAAGAAAAACCTGATGAAGAACAAATGTGCTTAGAATTGAGAGATAAAAAGTTCTAAGTATCTTTGGACTCTATAGGTTTATCCTTTGCAGGATACACGAATAAAAGTGCTCAGTCAAGTTCAATAAATAAGGCCACACACTGTCGATATGTTTACCATTAAATATACCTACATACTTAGAAAAATTGTGCAAAACCCAAACGTCAAAAACATTATCTTCAAAGGGATATTGATTCGTTATGACTATAAGCGATGAATGCAGATGCATTTACGTGCAATGAAACACAAACGGAAGAAATACGCAAAACAAAGCTTATGCTGGGATTAAATAAGAACAGAGACCGTTTATTAATTGGACAAAATGACACAACCGACAAATAAAGCTTCGAGGTAGCACAGGACTTCGTTTACTTCGGATCTGCTATAGGCACTGAAAATAACATCTGTGCGTAAATCAAACGGAGAATTACTCTTACCAGTCACTGCTGCTTTTGTTTAAGAGGTACTAAGGGATTTAAATCCTTTATAAAAACTAGAGTATCTGAGTCCAGCTATACGAGACGGGAGCATGGACCTCATCTAATCCGGATGAGAAAACCCTCTGTCGTTTCGAAAGAAAAATACTTTACTTCGAATGATCTTTGGACCTGTTAAGGAAGGCGATGTGTGAGGAAGAAGATTCAACAAGAAACTATGTGAGGTGTACAACATGAGCGTAGCTGGAATACGCTTAAGTCGAAGAAGGGCAGGACTTGCCTTAAGTGACGCAATCAAGTAGGTGAAAGCCTCGGCCAACTTAGAGCTCAAAACTGGAATGGGCTATCGAACAAAATCGAAATATTGATGCTGGCTTAGCCCCGTTATGCTCACCCGAGTAAGTAAATACTGAGTCAGCTAACCCCACTGCCGAAACATGATAAATGGATAGCTCAATGCGGTAAGTTGACTCAAAATTTGTTTCCAAAAAATTCACTTTATTCATTCGCATCATTTCAGGATTCAGAAAACAAGCATTTGATACGAAAATCTATGTTATTGAATTTTAATAATTGGTTTTTAAAAGATTTAAGGAGCATGTTATGGATGATACCGGTGTAAGAGAGGCATACGAATACATTTAAGTCCAGTCTGACATTCGATTCACAAAAAAAGAGGAGGGGAATACCTAGTATTTTTTGTTACGAGTTTCGCTACCAACCAACAATTTTAACTTTTTAAATTAACATAAAAAAGACAAAATTAATGCATGGCTGAGTAATGGGGAACAAAATAATAAATTTCTTTTTTGTTTGTGCCTCAACATGCAGAAAGGCGATATGTGTTTTGAATAGTTCCTATTCATCGAGGCATTTTTTTAGATCATTTGCGGTAATGTTTTCATTGCTCTTGTATAAAATAAAATAGTATACAAATAAAATAAAATGAAATAGCATATTTACGTTATCGAACAAACTATTTTTATATAGCTAATCCTTTTTTATTTTTCAATTATGTTGGATTTTGGGATTTTATCCTCATTTGAGTAAAAATTACTCTTTGTACAGTACACGAAATAAAAAAATTGTTTTTAATTGCAAGGAGTTATTATTTTTTATGATTATTTATTCAAATACACGATAAAAGTACAGATACGGTATACCTATGTAGCTATATAAATCCGGCAGCCCAAACAAGGGGTTGAAAATGAAAGCATTATTCGGTGCATGTAAGTTATGATAATAAGACCGATTCATACCCATAATTAAGCGATGGTTTGGTACAAGAGAAACGACCAAGTTAAAGCACCAGGAAATTCACAGAGACCTGCATGCATATGCATGTCATTAGCAATAATGATCTGTCAAACCGCAGCATTAGAAGTATTCTTGAACTTGACACCTCTGCACACAGTCATATATTAGTCCAAAATAAATCAATCAATCGGCATTTATCACAATTTTTATTTGTAAATACGGAACGTCGATATTTATATTTATCAATTAATAAATTAATCTTAATCATAGTGTTCTTAAACTAAACGAAGGAAATAAGATATCAAAAGACGTACCACTCGTTGACATCCCTAAAGAAAGCATGATCAAGGAATTTAATTTTTTCAACATGGAACTATGTAAGTAGCAAAAAGACATGACAAAGAGCGAAAAGCACTAACTAAAAAAAAAAATACATGCAATCAAATGGCATCTCCAACACTGAGAGCACATGAACACACAGGAGCAGAAATATCCACTGTCTGTGTCCATCTATAGCATTAACAATCATTTTAATCCTCTGCCTCGTCGTTGTCAAATGGATTGTCGAACGTTTCTATCTTTTCATTTTCTAACGAGAATTGTGTAGTTACATTATTGCTTGTCAAAAAATCATAAAATTTGCAATACGCCTGGAATTTCCAATTCTAGTAAATTATAAAAACCTTATTCCTTTGAACTATTTCCAAAAGTAAAAAAAAAACATTAAATTTATTCAATGGAAAAAGAAGCTCTTCAACAAATCAAAATTGGGAGGTTTGCCGATTCGTTCTGAGGTCCACACGGCGTAGGGGCTACACTTACATGAAGCGTCATTCTGATAATGCCCTAATTTAATGGAAAAAGAAGAAAAATACAATCATGGATGGTATCCTATATCCATTCATTGGAAACCTCATCTCCAAAAATTTAAAGTGTTGAAATGAAAAGAAATACTTTTCAATTCATTAGTGAAAATTGAAAAATAATTTGAACTGAAAAAGATGTGTAATTTAGGGGCGAGAAATTTTTTATTGGGAACACTCTAAGGTGGAAATGCTACACTAACAACTACAACCTTATTCTGCATAGAACGAACTTTAGTCCTCAAGAATACTTAAAAGAACTGCCACAAATGGTTTAAGATTTACTGAAGAACTACAAAATATAACAGCAGATAAGAAAATGGGCATGACAAGTTCGCAAGAACTTGCGATTGTGTCATCAATTGTGTTATCAATTATCGTGAGACGATTTTTTTTTTAAATTAGCCTTTTATTTTTCACAAGTTTATTTAAAATGAAGTATCTAAGTTTGAAGATCTAGCCAGAAAATGTTTTCACAAAAACTTTGAAATAAATCAAAGATACCGTGTCGAAAATATTCAAAAAAAATCATTTATTTTTTTCAAGTTAATAAAAAAAATTCAAAAATTTCAATTTTCCAAATCACGCAATCTCGCTTTTGGTGGTCTCAGTTTTGGCAACTCACATTAATTTTGAAAGCTCAATTTAAGCACCCAAAATACTGAAAAAAAAAATTATGCACATATGTACAATTGTACATACCGTGACTCCCATGACTAATCGGACATTTAAAAGAAGAATTTTGATAGTGCAATTTCTCTAAGAAAATGTATGGGTGGTGTGAAAATAAAACATCATATGTCATCATAACGGAATTTGTATTTATTTCAAAAAAACAAAAACAACATTTTCAAATTTTACTAAAAAACAAATAACAAAAAACTAAAATAACTCCATAATTTTATGTCTCACAAGTAATCGGACACTTGTTACTGATGCACTGTAGAGTGCTCAGTAACAGTACTTTTCCCGTTTAATTGCGGTAGGCTTAAGTATTCTTCTTTCGCTACTCACTTTCAGTAGGTTTCTTGAAAAGTTTTGTGTTTAATTTAAAAATGGCTCCCAAAGGCAAACAGACATCGGTTGAAATACGAAAATTGGTAATAACGCATAGTCAGGATGGATAATCAGTTCGTGAAATAGCCAAAATTGTCCAACGGAGCCGTTCAGCTGTTCATGATATAATTTCACGGCATAAAAATGAAAATAGAATTCTTAATGTAAGCAGGATAGGACAAGGGAAAAAGTTGACTGCGTATGAAGAAAAGCTGCTTGTTCGGGAAGTGAAGGAAAATCCTTTCTTATCCTCGGAATTTCTGAAGGTTTTTTTGAAGGAGACCAGGAATAAGGAAGTGAGTAACGAAACAACCCGAAGAGTTCTGAGAAAGCAAAATTTTAATGGCCTCGTGGCTCGAAAGAAGCCATTCATAAGTGAAAAAAATAGAAAGGAAAGGCTAACATTTGCAAGGGAACATTTAACTAAGGATTCTTCGTTCTGGAATAAGGTAAATTTTCTTAAATTTATATTGTTTGTGTACGGTTAGGCTTTAAAACATCATATATGTAATAGGTTTTGTTTACGGATGAAAGTAAATTTAACTTGAAAGGATCGGACGGAAGAAAGTTTGTGTGGAGAAAAGCCGACGAAGAATTTTTCCATAAACATACACGGGCAACTGTGAAACATGGCGGTGGTTCGGTCATGGTATGGGGATGTATGTCGAGTTCTGGTGATGGGAACTTAAGCTTTGTAGAAGGCAAAATGGACCAAAAGGGTTACATTGACATTTTAAAGCAAAATTTGGTGCCAAGTGTCAACAAACTGCAAATAAAAGACAATTTTATCTTCTATCAAGACAACGACCCCAAGCACACATCTTATACAGCAAGGTCTTGGTTGCTGTATAATTGTCCCAAAGTGCTCAAAACTCCTGCACAGTCTCCCGACCTTAATGCAATTGAGCATATTTGGGATGAACTGGGGCGTCGAATGGCTAAACGAAACTTTAGAAACATTCAGGAGCTTAAGACTGGTCTCCAAAAAAATTGGCAAATATACCGGCAGAGGTTTGTACAAAACTTATGTCTTCAATGCCTCGACGCCTTGAGGAAGTAATTAAAGCAAAAGGCTACGCCACAAGGTATTAAGTACAATGTGTCCGATTATTTGTGAGACATGAAATTATGGAGTTATTTTAGTTTTTTGTTAATTTTTTTTTAGTAAAATTTGAAAATGTTGTTTTTGTTTTTTTGAAATCAATATAAATTCCGTTATGATGATGGTATATGATGTTTTATTTTCACACCACCCATACATTTTCTTAGAGAAATTGCAGTATCAAAATTCTTCTTTTAAATGTCCGATTAGTCATGGGAGTCAATATTAAATATTCCAAAAGTTTCGAGCGAAAATCTAAAAACGCCATTCCTTTTCAGTTGCTAATACATATAACTTCTAAAAATTTAACCAAAATCGTTAAACCAGTTTCTTTTAAAACCAGATTTTTTATTTTTTATTTAAAAAAAAAAATAGTTTTTTGTAAGTTAAGTTTTAAGTTTTAAGATCTTGTCAGAAAATATTTTGACAAAAAATTTGCAATAAATCAGCTATACCGTATTGAAAATATTCCAAAAAATCAGTTTTTTTTTAGATAACATAATAAAAATTTCAAAATTTAAAATTTTCCAAAAGTTCACAAGCAATTTTGCTTTAACCTCCTACGAGTTCTTAAATATTAGATTTCGTCAAAATCGTGTCAGCCTTAACGAAAAAGTTGATTTTGAAAAAATACTAGGGTCTAGGGGGGTTCCGTTTTTAGTGTATTTCCAAAAATTTGTTTTACATTATAAAAAAGACAACTGAAAAATAATTCTTCATATTAAATCTTATCGAAATCGTTAGAGCTGTTTTCGATAAGAATAAGTATTATCATATGTGTAAGCTGTATGGCAGGTACCGTTATTTCAAGAACTGAACTCAATTTGAAAAACCCCTCTGTAGACCACTTCACAGATCCTATTTGCAAATTTTGAAGAAAGTCGGTTCAGGCAGTAGATCCATATACCTACAGACAGACATTCCGAATTGCAGAACTTACTATTTTCTTATTCTCTATCTTCGTAAGGCCATATTTGATTTTTATCTCAAAATTTTTTTTTTAGATTGCTTAAAGTTCCCATCAAGTAAAAATTCACGAAAAAATTAAGATCATTTTTAAAGATTTAGTTTTTCAATGTGACATTCACTACATTTGCTCCAGAGGCGAGACGTGTATTGTATACCTACAAGTCGTGGAAGCATAACAACTTTGTAAAACAGAATCTTTCTGCCCTTGTTTTTGAATTTTAACTTATTGATCTATTATTTTCCACTGTTTGTAATATCATTTGCAAATTTTTATGTTCATCATCAAGAGAAAACGTTTAAACACATCAGCACCACCAACAAACGACGAATAAATTAAGAAAAACTTCTTTTTTTTTTTGGATTCAAAGCCCTTGATTATTCCCAAACTCTTAAGAAAAATATGGAAAAGTACTTTATGCCGAAGTTCACATTCCCAATTTCTTAGAGTTTGCGAAAAATCTAGATTTAAACCCAGCTTGAAATCACTATCCTTTATTTATTCGTAGACCATTGTTCGTACTTGTCGTTAACACTTAAGAATTTGATTGTTTTAGACCATTCTATTGGAGTGTTGCAGGTGCCTTTTCGCAATCTTAGTTTACTGGAAAGTCGGTAATATATAAGTTGCATAAGAATGGAGATAAGCTTCAGCCTCAAGAGCTGCCCGCTTTTATAAAAATAGAGGGGATGAATCAAATAAAAGCTAAACATAAAAAGTTTGTCTGAAAAAAAGAACTTTGAATAACTTAAAATATATACATGGTGGAGTTGTAAGTATGTGCATTGTGCAAAGCTTGTGAAGCAAGCCAATTTACCAAATACTGTCGAATGCTTTTGTATGTCAAAAGAAACCATATCTATGGATTGGTTGTTACTGAGCGACTCTTTAATGAATAGCTTCTTCTTGACCAAAACTATTTCGATTTCGATCTTAACAATATTTCTTTTTGAAACAATTTTTTTTTAAGGCTTGCCCAAACTACAAAGTAAGTTTATAGGGAGATAACTTGAGATTTTCATGGTTGACTGTGATGGTTTTAGTATAGAAATCATTCTAGCAATTTTCCATCTTTTCGGAAAATACACTTCCTTGAATATTTTACAGGGAAATTAAATCTTAAACAACTTTTTTGGCAGGTTTTGATAAGGATACTGGAAATTTTATAAGTATCAGCATTTTCTTTTTTTTATGGAGGGATTAAATAATGTATATAACGCTGCATATGCTATTGATGGAGTGTTGGTTTCAATTGAGGATAAATTTATGCAGTCAGTACTGTTTAGAGTCGATTGATTTGTTTGTTTGTCATTGGAGGTAATCTATTCTATTCTTGTTCAAATAAACTTTTCCTAGCTTTTTCACAAGGATCTTAAAATAACCTTTAATTTGGTTTTCTTTTCAAAAACAAACAACGAAGTTTTTGATCCAAATGCATTTTTCAAAAATATAAAATTGCACTTCAACAAAACAGACTAGACATTTTTCGTTGTGACCACAGGCGTCGTTAAGGTTAAGTAATCCTAACAACAACAGTAAGAAAATGCAAAAAAAATTAAAAAAAAACTATTAATTACCCTTCAACAAACTGATGAATTCAAAGTCTCTTCATTTTAGTTTGAAGTATTGACATGATCATCAACCGCCCCATGTCAGAAATTCGTTCTTTAATCGATTAAACGTCAAAAAGCTATTCCCGATAGGAACCTATTCACCTTTTTATCAGCGATTGTGAATGTGAAGCCTTACAGCGTATACGATAGCTTCCAAAAACACGGCTAATGTTAAACATCCCCACTGGTCCCTTCTGCCCTTCATTTCGATATCGAACACCCATACCAACCATAAAGTAATATCTCATAGAAATTGTTTCAAGTCCCATTGAGATAAGCCTCACCACTTTACAATCCATTATCCTTTTTCGAGAAGACTTTCTCTTATGAATAAATACTAAATAAAACACAATTAAATAGTTTATCAACCATAACTTCCATTAAACTGACACAATTTCGTTTTTTCCTCACTTAACAAAATTATTCCCCTTCCCCTATTGAAAGTAAAAACGAACCTTTGCGAGGGCCTCAAAAGTGATTAAGAGACAATCAAAACTTATAATTATATTTCATCCTCAAAACCATTTTAAATAATTACCCGTCCTCCTTCTTCCTTTGCTTTATGAATAGAAAAGGCAAAAAATGAACCTCCTCTAAGACACTCTTGTGGGTTTTACTTTTATAAGTCCATTTTAAAATATTCCCATCAAATTATCCACCGTAAGCAAGTAAATAGAAAATAATAATGAGAATAGGACACCTACCTGTATCCTAGCAGCAACTCTCTCGCCGTGATATCGTTGTGGTACAAACCATCCTTTCGTTGAACCGGTCACCAATACAATTCCAAGAAGGAAAAAACTTATCAAAGCTGTGATAACAGCTTTAGCCCGACCCGATATTACCATTGCCATTTTTGAGGAACTTTTCTTCTGCTTTTTTTTCTTTATAATATACCTGTATACAGGAAGCTCACTTTGTCGGTATTTTTTCACTCTTTTCAGGGAAAGATTTAATTTATATCAAAACTAACTGATTTTCTTGCTTCTTGTGAAAGAATAACGCGCACGCACAAACAAACACTTTTGATATCAGCGGCAGCGAATAAATGGTAATAAATAAATTCGATTCAAAGGAAAAACGATGGAAGGAAAAAAAAATAAAAAAACAACACTTGATTTACTTGATAACTACTATCTGCCAACAAGGCACTACAAACACAGAAACACTTATTTACTTTCAAACACACTCAGGCAGAAGGCGTGAGAGAAGAACACTTACTTCGACATGAATCAGTTTTATTCAAAGATATTTTCCTGTGTATTATTTGATTACTCGCATTCATTTTTTGAAACTTACAAGTCATTAAGGAAAAGCACCCTACCACGACCGACCGACAAGACAACGGACGAAAACGAAAACGAAAACAACAACGACCGTATACGACGAAGATTGAAATGTGCTCCTTGACGACCTTGCTATCCTTTTAGTGAAGTCATTACAGAGAACCCAAAAATGAGTTAAGTACGGTCAATAACTGATGACAAGAGGTTCCTTGATCGATACTTCTGGCTTAATTAGACGATATGTTTAATTAATAAAACACTTTACTACACGGACTTTGATATGGTTTCAGTTAGTTTAAACCTCATATGCAAGGGTTGATATGGCTTCCTTTCCCTAGGACAATAACCCGGGAAAACCAAGAGAACGAAGATTAAAAAAAAAATTAAATCAAACCCTACCCGGTGAATGGTTAATATTTCATATGTACAGTTAAGATGGAGATTAAAATGCCCCCTTGGAGCTGATAGCTGATATGAACAAAGGGTGGAGTTCTCTTTTTACCAACAAATTGGATTTCCTTTCGGCTTATACTATGTTTTCTCTTTCAAGTTTTGCACAAAGCCTACAAAAATAATCCCGCACAAAATAATTTTCTTTGAACGTGGGGGGATGAGCGTAGAACTTCACTTAGAACTAATATCACAATATTTTTATTTTTATTAATATTTAATTTAACAAATAATTGACTATATAATTAAATTTAACATTAAATAGATATTTTCTTCGTTTTCAATTAAAAATCAACGACAGTAAAAATTGACAAATATTTTCTTTGTTTTTTTTTTTATAAATAAAACGTTGCGTAGGTGTATTTAAAAGGGAAGTCATCACATTATAATAATTATATTAGAACAGGTATATATTTAATTTATTTACTTTTTTTTGTATAAAAACAATTTGCCTAAACAGAGTTGAAATTAATTTTTATGCCTTAGCTGCACGACGACAACGACAACGACAACGACGACGAGAGCGACATTCGTTTGTGGCAGGTGTTGTCGATGATTAGGTTAAGTAGGGGCATGACACTGTGGCGTATGTGGTTTTTATTTTTCTTATAGCCACTTTTTAATACGAATAAACACGCGAAACAGTTCGTCTTATAGGTATCCCGTCGACGCGAACGACACCAACGACAATGAGAACCGCCTTAAAGATAAATACAAAGTGACTGTTTGACAAGGACACGATGAAGGATATGCCTCTTTTTTTACGATGGATATGTTTTTCTCTACTTTGGATATGTGTTTCACAATTCTTTTTAACTTTTTAACATTCAATTCAATTTATATAATATATGTGCGGTGTCCACAAAAAACGAAAACCTCCAAACCGACAACGACGACTTAACAAAAACAAAACACACAGTATCCACCCTTTAACAGTTATTTTGCGGTTATAATGATATGCAAAAAGAGTCCACACATGTATCAATAGATTTATCTGATTAAATTCTACATGTGGCATATAATTATACGGATACTCCGATTTAATTGCACAACCGTTACCTCGATATAAATGTAACTACACAGGACAAGACCGACTGATATACAAAATGAAACATAAAAAAAGAAACCAATCGTCCTGCTGGGTGGCTATTATTACTTTTTTCTGCTTTAACTTTTTAATTAACACGAATCCTCATCAGAGCCCGATTAAAAATCCAACCGCATCTCTATCCGTATTGAAAGCGTAGACAATAAAATATACTGACAATTATATACCGACAATGATGTTTGCAAGAATTAATCCACATGTTGTTGTTAGCCATTCAATCTGTGATAAATGTGACTTTGAGGCGCGTATTTTCGATAATATTCTTTTTGCCATACACACTCGAACGATTTTGCATTGTGATTGAATTTTTATTTTTAACGGAGTATCCTTTGAGATGCTTTTATTTTTTTTTTTTTTTTGAGTAGAGAATGTTTCTCTACAACTTTTTTCCAAGACCGATTGAAAAAAATATTCGAGACGAGATTTTTGTTAGGAGACGCGATTGGTCCTCAGAACATCTTTACCGGTTGTGTTACGATTCCAGACTGAGGTAATCGCACTCGAAAGTTTCCACTATAAGAATTTCATTTGGTTTTCCTTTTTTGGTTTTGCTTTTTTGTTTTTTTTTTTTTTTTGGAATGGTATGTGATTTTTTGGGGGGGTGATTGTCTGATTGTACTCTTCAACGCAAGAAGTGAGCAGAAGGAAATGTTGTACCATGCTTACAAATAGCAAACAAGAAGCGATTACAGCGCTTTTTCTGACACCATTTAATCGCCTGGTGTTGAATGTTGGAACTGCAAATTGCTGACAACAAACTCTTTTGTATAGGAATGCGTTCTCTTGAGTTTTTTGCAAGTTTTTCAATGAAGTCCTTTTCTCTTCCTGTTTATTTCGAGATTTTTCCGTTCATTAAAAGAATAGCGCTGCTATCAGTTAAAAGAATTCTAAAGAGCGCATGTCTCTCTTTACTCTTTTAGAGCTTTTCCGTTGAAAACTTTCAAAGCTCAAATACTCTCTGCTATCAGGGAAGCTTTTCAAACTCCACGCCAAGGAATTCCTTCTCAATAACGTTGAACAGAATTAATTTGAAGAAGTCTAGACTAATGCGCCTCAAAATGTTTCAATTCGAAAAGCATGGAAGTGGATGAAGTAAATTTTAGAGTATTTTTCTTCGCTACCGTTTTCGCTGGTTGTTACTGAGTAAAAAACTTTACAATCAAATAGATAAACCAGTATGGGTGTAGGAAAAACTTTCATTCAAAGGATGGACGTTGGATTTATGCAGAATAACGGCTTTGACAATTCAGCAATGATTTGAATGGTCGAGGGTATTCCTGCCTTGAATAATTGATCATGTTGCTCTACTTTTATGTTAAAAGTTTTCGAACGCATACATCATACCTAGGTATGTTTTTGCATGACTGCGTAGCTGATGAATGATTGCAGACTATTAATGGCATGGAACGACAGTAAGTTTATGTTGTACTCTTACTTAGGTACATATATAGATATACATATATATTATAGAAATTTAAGACTTGACTTCTTTTTACAGCTGCATTTGCATTCAAAATATTTGCAAAATTTGAAAAACACCAGCATTTTAATAAAAACATAAAATCCATGCTTCTAAGTAAATGAAATAAAGCTTCACTGAAATAAATTTTTCTCATGAAATACGTGACGTTTGATTTTTACAAGCTGATAGCTGATACTCGCATGATAACCTTTCAAATTTTACATTTTCGTTCCACACTTTAATTCAAACGTTCGCTTGCCGAACGGGAAGCTTGCACAGGAGTCAAGGGCGTTACTGTTAACTATAAGTAATAAAGAATGTTTTTTTTAAACGTGTGGTTTTCAATTTTGATATTTGTAAGGGATGTCACTTTGATTTATGCTTAGTTTGGTTTGCCATTTTATTGTGGTAGAATTGAAATTGAAGTTACATCGCCACTGGGCACTGCTTAAGTTCGTTAAATTGATTAGAAACGAAATCGCTTTTGACGCCGATTTTTAAGCAATTTCAAATCTTAAACCTGTGAGTTATATCCCAGATCTTGCAGTTTTACACCCAAAAAAGTGGTCGAAAATAGGGCATCTCGGCTGTAATTTATTCTTCAATCCCCGACTCAAAATTTCAATCTGAGACCTACTGGGCCCTCATTGGGTCTTAATTGGACTGCCCTATTAGACCATAAAATGGTTATTACGCAAAGCCTCTGCGGCCCCAATCGGCGATCCTATTTGGGTTCCCAATTGAGGGGGCCTAGTTGGAGGAAAAACAAACTATCCTGACTGAAATCAACTACGCTGTGGGGTATTTCAAAATTTGCATTACTCAATGTAAAACACAAAAAAAATTTACCTTGGGTCTTCCCACTTAGATCCCACTCCGATCCCAATTGGCGAAACATTTTAGTCTTTAGGGTGGGGTTTCCTGGTTGGGACCCAATTGGGATTTACGTAATAGTCGTTCCTTTTCGAGGCCCAATTGGGCCCAGATGTTTTCGCTGGGTAATACCCAAATCTTCGGTACCACCGCGACCTCCACTTGCCCGAAATCATTTTTAAAACGCAATTGCAAGCCCTAAGCATTGAAGCAAGAGTGGCAAAAATGGGTTTTTGGTTAATGACAGGATAAAACGAAGAACTTAAAGGTTTTCATCAAACAAGGAACAAAACGTCACAATAGACAGACATAATTTCGAGGTAGTACAGGAATTCGTTTACCTAGGATCCGCTATAGACAAAGAAACGGAAAATAACGTTGCTTCTTGGGGTTAAGGAGGTAAGTCTCTTCCGCTACTGAAAAAACGGTTTAATTTATAGGAGATTCTATCAAAAAGACATGGGTCCACCTCAGCCTATTATAGAATAAGGTTGAATTGATGGGAAGAAAAGTGCACGTGGTATTCCCAAAAATATTTAAAATGGTACAAAACGTTTGTAATAAAACCTTTAGTAAAACGGGTGGTGGTTTTACAGGGGGTAGAAGTTATTAATGTACGCTAAATAAGCTCAACGAAAAAAGCTTTCCTAACAAATGTTTTCCTTTTGCTAAAAGCACATGTTTTTAAAATTTTGAGTGATATAAGTAAATTTATGTTCAACTCAATCTCTTTATGTTGCAACAAATAAGTGTAATAAAACCAGTAAAAACGATAAAAAAAAGCAATGCAAAACTTGGTGGAGATGTCAAACAAAAATCAGATCGTCTGATTATATGAACTTATACGAATCTCGTTTTTGAGAAGTTGTGCATAGCAGGAATCTTGTCTAAAATCACTTAAAAGGATGACGTCAGGTATAATTAAATTGAACTAGCATATGCCGCAATTCTGCAAAGCATTCAAAGAACACAAGAAACAAATAAAAATAGTAAAAAGCTACAGGCCATCATCACTTTGTATTTAAGGATCTTAAAAGATCGTGGACAATAGGACAATTAAATATTTAAATTCTTTCTCCGGTATTCAGAAGAAGTGGTCCATAGGCTTTATTTTAACCTGATAAATAAGACTCCTATAGGCGGCCAGGTGCTCTTCAATCCTCAATGATCAATCATAGAACCAATTGATTTATCTTCAAGATCGTCGAATCGTTACTTGCCTCTAACTCTTTTTTCGCTTTTTCTACAAACACTGCTCTAGTGAGTTGAAATTCTGCTGTGTAACAATTTAGCTTCAACACTCACCTCGCCAGGAATGCTTATCAGTTTTAAGTTGAACTAACTTTGGATGTACACTTGTACAGCCAAGTATAGAGATTCATGTTTTATTCGCAATACCGGTATTTTGAATACTTTACCACACTCTGCCCCCTCTCCCCTACATTTGATTCCCAAAAGTTCAAATGCAATATGCACTGGTTGGTGTCTCCTATCAAATCCTCTCCTGATTTCGCACTCGAATTTATATCTATATAAGACTATTCGAAACATCCTGTGGTTGTTGTATATATTAATGTATATAAAAAACCGCATTCCCAAAAATTCTATAAAAAAAATTTTAGTATAGGTAAACATGCCCTTCCTGACTTTGCAGGCCTCAATCCTTTGAACTATCATTTGCTAAGTTTCCAAAACAACATAGAAATATACCTCAGTGTATGTACCAGAAAGATTCTAACGCTATAGTATAAATTAAAATAAATAGGGTGGCGCAGCAGAGCGGGGAACCTCGGGGTCTAGCGCATTTCTCACAACCTCTTTGTGAAGGAATTGAGGTTAAACTTTTTCTACCGATTCCGAAAGGCTAATCGAGAAAGCACTTTTCGTGGCAGTGAATTTATTATCGGAAGACTTACCTTCCAATGCCCCGCGAAAGGCGATACGGCGATACCCATGAAAAACATTTTTGCTTGTGTTGGGATTCCAAGATTCTAACCACGAAACTCCCGGTAAACAGGAAGACATGCTAACCATCACGCCACGGTTACCACAACGCCATCGTTTACGATCTTAAACAAAAAAAAAAATGGATATTTTTATTCACGGATGGGGCGAAAACAAAGGGATAACCAATATTTGCAGAGAAAAAAAGCGGTGCACTTTAAAGCAACACCTTCTTCCTGACAACACATCAATCTTTTCTGTGGAGGAACAAGAGTCCCGTTGTATGCTACTTCATAAACTCATGGACTCGTTGTAAAAATGGGCAAAATAAATTATGTGGTTATCGGGGCACATCGACATCTAGCGCAATGAATACGTTGACAGAATTGTAGTCAATTGAAATCTTTCAATCTCTTTACATTATATTAAAGTGGATGTGTGTTTGTTTGTTTGTCCGTTAAAGACTTTTTAAGAGACTTTTATGAAGTTTTTGGGACAAACAGAGTTTAGTTCAGGGATGGTTCCTGTCAAAGTTCGATCTTCATATTCCCACGAAAACTGGATTAGGAACTAAAATTTAGAATCTACTGAACATATTTCTGAGTTTCATCAAGCATTGAACTTTATTTCATCCCACGGAAACGGAAAGCGATAACAGGAGCCCTTAAAATTACAAACCTTAGCAACGTCTGCCGGGCGGGTCAGCTAGTACAGTATATAACAAAAAATGAAGCGGACTTATCAAGAAAATAATTACCTACTGCATTATAAGTTAACAGCTGGAGGATGTACGCGCACACTATTCAATACAAATCAAACCATTTTACCGAGGACAAACAGCTTAACCAACAATTACAAACTACGTATGAATTCGCACAGGACACAGCTTTGACTCATCAGCACATTCAAAACAGCAAATCCTTTCAACACGCTCGGGATGTGCGGAAATATCAGACACCAAACAACTTCTAGAAAACATCAAACGTTCACATTATATTTTCTTTATGATTATTACCGTCTCTTTTCTCTTATTTTATCGTCCTCGAGCCGAAAACCCTTGCAGTTTGTTCTAAATAACGTCCTTGCGTAGAAATTTACAATTACTATGTAACTCTGTATAAAAAAATAAATAATAATAATATATAAATAAATAAATGCAAAGATACCAATAAAAACTGTTTCCAAAAAAGTGGACCTTTTCTGTAGTTAGGTCCAAGTGTATTTTCTGGAAACTTAAACTTCTATCACTTATAGGAAATATGATTTGAAAGTTTAGATGATGCTACCGCAGAAGGATCATTAGCCCCAACAATGATAATACAGGCGAGTAGCTGAAATCATACTTTCACTAATCACTAGAAAATCCGAATCAAAAAAAGGGTTCCTTATTTCATTTTATAAAGACTTATTGGCCCTCCTAGTTTTTTATATTTTATTCAAGTAGGCTTCATCTTCAACAGGTCAACAGGCTTGCAATTTTTCGATTCACCAAATGTTCAAAAATCATACAAACGAATATTCTGACCCTGCTTATGTTTGTGCTTATTCAAAGAAAGCACTACCGATTAGTTTTTGCGTACTGCTTGAATAAACAAGATTCCCTTATTCAAGCTAAGGTAATTTAATTCAAGTTTCACAGAATTAGAAGCCCCGAGAAACTAGAGACCAGGAATAAAAATCCATCTGAAAGTCAAAACCAATCATTGAGAGTGAAATTTCCTTCATTCTCCTTTTTAACATCAGGTAGCTCTAAATGGTCTTTCCTTTTCAATTTAGATAATTGTTTCGCATATTGGAAACTGCATTTCCAATCAATTCGATTCGTAGAGGTAGGAATAGGAATTCTTCTTAAAAATTTCATTCATGGCAGACAAACTGGAAGCACATTGGTCATACCAATTTAACTACGTATGTATGACGCATGTACCTACCATCGGCAACGTACCGCACTCACTATAATTCCCTTGTAATCGGTTATCCGATGGGAAGCTTATAGTACAAAATTTCATCATGTAAGGCTTCAAATTAAAAAAAAGTACTTACCTCGAAATGGCCCTTGAGCAAAGGACCAGCTTGCCCAACATACAGTGTCGATGCTGAATCAAATATCAATTCAATAGGTTCTCGTTTGACCATCACTGATTTCGTCTCAATGCAGTTGTGATAGAATGTTACCTGTGCCGATAGTACTTTAAATGCCACAGTCTGCCAGTTGTTCGAATAGGGTATCTCAAATGTGGCTAGCTTCTTGCTTGCCCAGTCGCTGTCCGAGTTGGTGTACAGCAATGTTATGTTCCACTTGCCCGTAGTGGCTGGACTGAGATGTATACCCAGTTGGACGATTGTTTCTTCTGGATTAACAATGCTGAAAAAATAGCCTCCGGTACGTGTTACTGGCCGAAATATGGCTGTGATCACAAACTCATATAACTTTTCAGGCAAATACAGACGATATGAGTCTTTTATGTCAGACATTGCAGTGAAATGAAAAGCAGGGAAGCTGTCGCTGCCGTCAACAAATTCCACGCCGATAGGATCCTTAACCACTGCTCCGAGGAGATTGAAATCCATATTGGCGTCTGTGAAAGAAAAATCAAGGTTTAGTGTTTCTTTAATTGATTGCTTTTGGTATATGGAGTACTTATGGTTACGTTTATGCTATGTTTTTTTTTATGTATTCTCAAATAGCAGGATGGGGCTTGGAGCAAAGCAGATAGTCAAAGGGCTGATGGGAGCTTTTTGAAGCTGTGTAAATTGCAACTGGTTTATTTTTGTCCTGATTTTGGTTCCTGTATAAAGGAACTAAAATCAGGACGTTTTAAATTAAATAAGTAGAAAAGGACATCAGAACGGGGATTCCGAACGGAAATCGAAAATAGAAATGAATTTACTTCTCGATGACTACCAAATCTTCGTAAAAAGCGATATTTCGCAATCAGTTAAATTTCCTCTTTTTTGTGTCTTTTTCATGCTTAAGGTGGGGCTACTGTCCGGGTCGGACCAGGGCCTCAACCAACTGGCTGGAGACAGCTCGGTCAGCAGCTAGCTGCCTCCAGTTTTGCACTCCAAGTTGGTTGAGGTCCTCTCCTACTTCTATGCGCCACCTGAGTCGCGGTCTTTCTCTACTGCGTCGTCCCTCGGGATTGGATTCGAAGACTTTTCGGGTCGGAGCTTTGGTATCGCTTTACATGACCCAGTCATATAAGCCACTGGAACTGGACTTTTTTGACCAGGTTAGTGTCGTTGTGCAGCCCGTGGTTAAATCTTCTTCTCCACTCTCCATCTATGCAGACGAGACCAAAAATCACCCGAAGCATTTTTCTTTCGAAGCATCCTAAAGCGTTTTCATCTACTTTTGACAAGGTCCATGCCTCTGCGCCATATAAGAACCAGGATGATAAATGTCTTGTACACAGGAGAGAGAGGACTTAACTACTCAATTGCTCTCTTAGTCCGAAGAAACAGCGATTGGCAAGAATTATTCTTCGTTTGATTTCAGCGCTGGTGTCGTTGTCTGAATTAATAGCGGCGCCTAGGTAGAGAAAGTCCTTAACTACCTCAAAGTTATAGCTGTCTATCGTGACGTTCTGTCCAAGACGTCGGTGTAGGGTATCCTTCTTCGATATATACTTGCATATACTTGGTCTGGCCCTCATTGACCACTAAACCCATCTTCTTCGCTTCCGTCTCAATGCTCATAAACGCGCCACTGACATCACGCTGCGTTCTTCAAATTATGTCAATATCGTCTGCATATCCGAGCAATTGAACGGATCATTGAAAGATTGTGCCTCTTGTGTTGACGTGAGTGTTTTACAATATTCTTTCAAGAACGATGTTGAAGAAGTCGCATGACAGTGCATCGCCTTCACTTAAACCTTTTTTGACATCGAATGTATCGGTGAGATCTTTCCGACGCTGGTGGAGCAGCGTGCGTTCTCCATCGTCATCCTACACAATAGGACAAGTTTGGCAGGGATGCCAAAACTAGACATGGCTCTATATAACTCCTCTCTATAGATGCTGTCATACGCAACCTTAAAATTGATAAAATGGTGGTAGGTATCGATTTGAAGCTCCTGGGTTTTTTCCAAGATCTGCCGTAGTGTGAAGATTTGGTCTATGGTGGACTTTCCTGGTCTAATGCCGCACTGATAAGGACCTTTCAGGTTGTTGACGAATGGCTTCAGACGCTCACACAATTTGGGCAGAGATTATCTTGTACGCGATGTTAAGAAGACTGATACGTCTATAGTTGGCGCAGTTCAGAGGGTCTCCTTTCTTGAGGACAATGGTGAGGTTCCATTCATCGGGCATGCTTTCTTCCGACTATATTATGGAAATGAGCTGGTGCATATTCCTGACCAGGTCATCGCCTGCCGCTTAAAACAATTTGATAGTGAGTCCATCAGCTCCAGCAGCTTTGTTGGACTTTGGCTTGGATACTGCTGTTTTCACTTCGTTCAGGTCGGGTTGATGGAATTGTTGGTCTACGTCACCTAAATTGAATGGGTTCATCATCGCCGTTATAAAGCTAGGAGAAGTGGTCTTTCCATATCCTCAGCATTGACTGCGGTTCCACCACGGTGTTTCCTTGGTCGTCTTTGAAGGCTTCGGTTCGGGGTTTAAGCCCGAGGCTATTGTTTTTACCTTTTGGTAAAACTTACGAACTTCATTCCTTTTGTGGCACCCTTCTATCTCCTCTATCGCGATTTTCATGCTCTTTCTTTTTCCGTCTAAGAAGCCGGTGTTCGTCTCTTATCTTCGGCTTGTAGAGCTCGTAAGCAGTTCTAGTCTTTTTGTGCGCCACCGCTTTGTATGCTTCCTGATTTAGCTGCATGTGCTTGCCGGCATTCGTCGTCAAACCAGGGGTTTTGTTGTGTTTGCCGTGTGAAATCCAGCACTTCAGAGACGGCATCTTTGGTGGCTGATTGGTTGTGCTGCCAGTGGTTCTCTTTACTTAATGATGGCGGCATAAGACTTCTTCAAAGGTCTTAGGAGACTCGATCGGAAAAAGACTTGGCGATCTCTTCCGGTTTTAGTAGTCCAACGTCGAATTTTCTCACATTATTTCCTTGTTTTGGGCTAGATCGAGATATCTGCAGTTGTACCTTGGCTAGTAGTGGTCCGAGTCTTTTTCATGTAATACATAAAAAACGCGGATCTGAAATTGTACTGAATCATCAAATTGTACATTTGTTCTTCTACAACCTCAGTTGTATCCCTAATAGCAGGTGATGGAAGAAAATTTTTCAGTGGACTCCCAAGAGCAGATAAGTCTTGGATGCAACCCGTATCACTGCAACTAGAGTTTTAAATTCACAAAATGGTGGATTTTTTAATGTGGAAAAAAGGAAAACTCCGAAACAATACAAAAAACTATGGTGTTTAATGAAAAGGACATGTGAAACGTAACGTATAGCAACAACTTACACGTGAATGTGATTTGTATATTTATACTTTACGTGGTGCATGTTATTTTAAGTTTTTCTTCTTTCATAGCATTCATTTTTCAGATTTTTAGGTATTTTTTTTTTCGCTTGTCCCACGACAAGGGCTTGCTTCAGTTTTATTAAAACTGGATTGGATTCCAACAAAGACAAAGTCTTGTGCTACCTTGAAGTAATGGCTTACGACGTTTAGTCCCATTTGTCGATGTTCTCTGTCTTTGTTTGATGACAGCATATACTTCGTTTTACTCTTATTAACCATATCAAACCCGATCTAGCGACTCCTGCTTGAATGGTCACAAAAACGCCCCCAACATCCCGCTCCCAATCAAAAATCCTTAATGCGACTTGAAGGAGGGTTATTCCAACATTTTTTTTTTTTTTATAAATAAAAAAGAAGAGGCTTATATGCTAACCTGGAGAACTCAGACTTAATTACCGGTCCATTGTACTACCAGGGTAGCAGCATTCCCTTTTTTCTGTGTTGCAGTAGTGGAAATAAGGTGTTAGTTATTTCACATATAACCTCAAGGGCGGCGAAACTAGGAGGCTGAAAGAAAAGTAGATGCCCAGAGCGGGATTCGAACCCACGCATCCGGCCTACCTACTGAACACTCTACCACTGCACCACGGCCGCCCTTATTCCAACATAATTGGTGGCATTGTGAATTTTGAGGATCGGAAATACGAAACTGACGTTCCATTTATCGGGCATGCTCTCATCCTACCATATCGTGCAAATCAGCCATAGCATGCTCCTTTTCAATTAATCTCCCTTAAATGAAAAGCTCGTCGTAGAGGCCATTTGTACTTGCAGTCTTATTTGATTTCAGCTCACATATGGCAAGCTTAACTTCTTGCGGGACGAATCATCGCTTAAGTTAAATGGAGTATTCTTCCTGACAGCGTATTTAGTGTCTTCATCGCCGTTAAGCAATCTGCTGAAGTGGTCTTTTCAGATCCTCAGAAGCGGTTGTGATTCTTCCACTTCGTTCCCTGCTGTTGCTTATGGACTTGACATGGTCTTTTTATCTTTTCATCTTTTAGCAAAACTGTCGAATATCATTCCTAGCACGGCATTTCCCAATTTTCTCAATTGAGCACTTCTTCTGCTGCTTCTTTTTCTTTTTGAAAATTCGGTGTTCTTATCTTCTTTTCCACTTGTATATCTCCTAATACTATGGTCACAGGCAACGCTGGTTTTCTTTTGCGTTATAATTTGGTATGCTCTTTGTTTGGCTTTATTTTGACTGCATTCTTCTTCGAACAGTGAATTTTGTTTTAGAGGCCGAGTCAAGCTCAACAAACCAGTCGCTGGGAAGCTGATGGTTTGTTGACATTGCTGCCACAGGTCTTCAATCCTTCAAGCTGGCCGTATGGCGGCATAGAATTCAAAAATGGCTGGAAATGGGAAAGGTATCATTGGCAATCCCTTCCGATTCTAGCTGTCTGAAGTCATATCGTTTAAGAGCGTTAGTTCGCGGGAGTCGTGAACAGGATATCCTCATTCGTACTATGGCTATACAACAAGTGGTCCAAGTCAAAGATGATGCTTCGGAAAGTTCAGGCATATATATCAATGGAAGAGTGTCTTGCGACGATCGCAACATGGTCAAATTAGTTAACGGTTGATTGATCTGGGGATCGGCATCTACATTTATGAATTTTGAGATGCGGGAAACGTGTAGGTACTACTAATAACAAGATTTAACCCAGCAGCAGAATCGATTACACTGAGTCTGTTTCGGAAGTTTTGCTTACCGATAGTATTCCCTAGTTTTACGTTATGGTCGCCAAGGACGATTCTTACATCATGTCTAAGGATTTGCGCATATGCTTCTTCGAGAACCTCATAGGCTCATTCTTTTCATCTCTCTCTTTTGTTTGGCATGGGTGTATCTGCATATCCGCTTATCCTCTTCTAATTCCAATATTCTTGAAAAATTAAATTATCCCTCTTTACTTTTCAAGCTCGAGTAATTCAAATTTTTTTGTAAATGCTTGAATACCTGCTATCAAGAAGACTCGGACGAATATGTTAAATGAATGTCTTCTTCACTATAGCAGCTTTTCTCCAGCCAGCATAGGAACTCCTTTGCAAAGAAAACTAAAAATTCCCAGATCCATGACTAGATGACGATCTTCTTTTCCATTTTTTTAACCTACTGCCGTATAATCTCTGTTCATTAATCACCTGAATCTTTTTTGAGGAGTGCAAGAAATCCCCTTGCAGAAGCAAAAACAAAAAATAAATTATAAACACTTTTATGAATTGCATGAATGTTGTGTTGGTAGTTTATACCCCTGCAAAACAAATCCCTCTGCTGAAGGTATTAATAGCAGAAGCGCTAAATGGAAACTTTCGTTAAGCTTGTTACCATTACTTCATTGTGAAAACTTCTTTAATTAAGTATATTGTGCATTTTGTTAGGATTTCTCGAAACACTATCAACACTCAACAACCACTCAGAAGTTTAATGTGTAATTATGTTCAGTTGGAACAGTTTTTCTTATTGGAGTCCTTGGATGGTGCAGGATGGTGTTAGCGAGAAACTCCATACTAACGTCTTCAAAAGTATAAAATTGTTGTTGGCAATGAGTCTGCTTGTGTTTTTGTATTAAATTCAGCTGAGCCATAGGGATGATACTAAGAAGCGATGCGACGATGGTGTACCTGCTATAGCTTGGAGACAGGATCTCGAAGAGAGTTTTAAATGTAAAAAGTTCGTTAAATAACAGACTAAATTTACTTGCTGTCGTATTTCCTGTCACACAAAGGGTCTGAGGTATATTCTGTTTTTAATTGGAAGTTAATTCAGTTTCGTGTTGATTAAACTACGGTTTCAGGGGAAGGGCATCATGTGATGATGGAAAATGTGTTAAAACGGGCTGTAAGTAATCAGTTTAAAGCAGTACAAGAAAACTTTGTAGCAAGTAATGAAAACGTATTAACGAAGATGAAACTACCTGGGTATTCCATCTGCCACATAATTGTAGCAGACTTCCGGTTTCGAGGAATCGAATCAACACTATCCACGAAGAGTGAACACCACATATGACTTGATATAATGGACTTAAATTTGTAGTTTTGTGATTATTAAAGTCACAGTTTTTTCTTTTTGCCTAATCAGTTTACACACTTTCTTACTTGCCGTTGGCTTAGGCAAGGAGCTATATTTATCGCAAGGACTAGAAAATCGTCAGACGAAATGAATTAGCAGAACTCTGTAAATACCAGTAAATGTTTGCATGCTGATGTACAGTACAGTGTACAAAATTAACAGAGGCTTTTGCTGTAAAAGTTGCCTAATGTTAGACTATAATAATCGAGATACTAATATATTGAATTTTCTATTGCATACTTTTATGCAAATCGAATACGAACTGGCTTACAAACAAAGGGTGTTTTTTAAAAGTGTGGTTTTCAGTCCGGCAGTAACTTTTTCGGAATTGATTGGAAGAATTGAAGTGCACGACCACAGGGCACTGCGTACGTTCGATAAATTGCATCGAAACGAAATTACTGTTGAATCCGATTTTTACATAATTTCGAATTTAAAACCTGTGAGTTACTTTAAAAATCTGGCGATTCAACATCGCCTGACCATTTTTTGAGGAGTCATGTGAAATCGATGGTCTACGTAGACAAGTGCAAGACGAGTGAATGAAGGACAATATTCGGTGCGTAATTGCTGACATACGGCCCCGAAATGTTGCGCCTCTTGGCCAGTTGTCCGAAATTTTAATGGCAAACCCTTATCCTCACAAAAGGAGGTGGTCCATTTTCAAGCCCAGGGCGTACACTGCAATGAGATTAGTACCAAATGAAAGCTAACGTTCAGCGCAATCTATCTGCAAAATATTTTAGATATTGACCTTGGCGATTTTGAGATAATTGGACTTGAGATTGAGCGCCGGAAATAGGACAAACCAGACATTTTTGCAAATAAACGTATATTTTGAAAAGTATAACACGTCAGAGGTAGGACAATGATTTAGGTATCATATGAAAGTTCATAAAATTGTCTTTCATTTCATTTGAAATTTTTTTCCAAAAAGCCATATATTTGGAAAAGAAAAACCACATTTTCGATATACGTTCGTCAATGGGTCTCAACCCCAGTGGAAGGTTGTTGGTGGCAGCAAACGAGAGGGGGGGGGGGGGGGGGGGAGAAGGTGTTAACACTAAAGCACCTCTTCCTTTCATCCAGACGGCAGCGGAGGATTTCCCTAGATGGAATCAACGGTGGCGTCTACAGTTCCAGACAGGTTGAACTACTTGGCTACTACAACATATTTGGAGCTCAGGCCTATAAGGAGCGGTTTATTCGGCTCCTCATCTTTGGAGTGTTACAAGGATTTGGCCCTCCAGGTTGGTGGTCGTGCTTACGGGGTGACTTCACAGCCACGTAATATCTAATCAGTTGCGAAGCACCAACAAGCCTCGGATACGGATGGATTTACTGATGACGAACCACGCAAAAGAAAAACGGACAACGAACTTCAGATCTGTAGGTAGAATGTTAGGTCCCTTAATAGACCACGTGCAGCCGAACAATTAGCGGAAGCCCTAAACTGCTACAAAGCAGACATTACGGCTATCCAAGAAATGCGATGGGATGGATCAGGTAGACGCAAATTAAATGACTGCGATATCCACTACGGCGACTATTTGGATGTGGAGTTGTTGTCGGAACTAGACTCAGGCAAAAAGTCTTGAGTTTCAACTATGTGAACGAGCGCATAGCAACAATCCGCATCAAGACTAAATTCGTCAACATAAGCCTCATTTGGGCACATGCCCCCACAGAAGAAAAGGATGAAGACACCAAAGACGTTTTCTACGAGCTCCTGAACAAAATATATGTGCAGTGCCTTAGCTATGACATTATGATTGTTGTAGGAGATTTTAATGCCAAGCTAGGAAGAGAGGATATCTTTGTTGGAATAGTCGGAAGATACAGTCTGCACGACAACACCTCCGATTACGGATTAAGGCTGATCGATTTCGCTGCGGGGAGAGACGTTCTGGTAGCTAGTACGCGGTCCAGCACCTCAATATCCATAAAGGGACATGGAAGTCTCCTGATCAATTAACCGTCAACCAGATGAATCACATTGCGATCGACGCACGACACTTCTCTAGTATAGAGGATGTCCGAACATTCCGAGGGGCTAACATTGACTTGGACTACTACCTTGTTGTTGCCAAGGTACGACTGCAGATATTCCGATCTAAGCCAAAACAAGAAAATACTGTGAGAAAATTCGACGTTGGACTACTACAATCGCAAGAGATCACTAAGTCCTTTTCCGATCGAGTCTCTTAAAACCTTTTAAGAAATCCTTTGCCGCCAGCATCAAGTATAGAGAACCAGTGGCAGCAATGCCAATCAGCCATCAGAGATGCCGCCTCTGAAGTTCTGGGTTTCATACGGCCACCACAACAAAATCCCTGGTTTGACGACGAATGCCGGCAAGCACATGCAGCTAAATCAGGAAGCATACAAAGCGGCGGTGCATAAAAAGACTAGAACTGCTTACGAGCTCTACAAGCAGAAGAGAAGAGACGACCACCGGCTTCTTAGACGGAAAAAGAGAGAGCATGAGAAGCGCGCGATCGAGGAGATAGAAGGGTGCCACAAAAGGTTCGGAAGTTTTACCAAAAGGTAAAAACAATAGCCTCGGGCTTAAACCCCGAACCGAAGCCTTCAAAGACGATCAAGGAAACACCGTGGGGGAACCGCAGTCAATGCTGAGGATATGGAAAGACCACTTCTCCTAGCTTTATAACGGCGATGATGAACCCATTCAATTTAGGAGACGTAGGCCAACAATTCCGTCAACCCGAACTGAACGAAGTGAAAACAGCAGTATCCAAGCCAAAATCCAACAAAGCTGCTGGAGCTGATGGACTCACTACCAAATTGTTTAAAGCGGCAGGCGATGACCTGGCCAGGAATATGCACCAGCTCATTTTCATAATATGGTCGGAAGAAAGCATGCCCGATGAATGGAACCTCACCATTGTTTCCCCGGTCCTCAAGAAAGGAGACCCTCCGAACTGCGCCAACTATAGACCTATCAGTCTTCTTAACATCGCGTACAAGATCCTCTCTGCCCGAATTGTTTGAGCATCTGAAGCCATTCGTCAACAACGTGATAGGTGTTCATCAGTGCGGCTTATTGAAAGATCGCAGCGTGATGTCAATGGCACGTTTATGATTATTGAGACGGAAGCGAAGAAGATGGGTTTAGTGGTCAATGAGGGCAAGACGAAGAATATGCTATAAAGACACCCAACAAAGACGTTTTGGACAGAACGTCACTATAGACAGCTATATCTTTGAAGTAGTTAAGTAGTTTCTTTCTAGGCTCCGCTATTAATTCAGACAACGACACCAGGGCTGAAACCAAACGAAGAATTACTCTTGCCAATCGCTGTTTCTTCGGACGAAGAAGGCAATTGAGTAGTAAAGTCCAAACAGATTCTTAAGACTTGATTTTTAAAAACTTCTTTTTTTAAAGTGAAAAAAGCGGTATTAAGCAATTTGATCAGTTTTTGTGGGCTTTTATGTGTTAGAAGTTGCTGTTTTTAATAAAAACTTTATTTATGTTTAATTGAATTTATTTCTATATTTAAAGTAATCTTGTTCAATTTAAATAATTGATGTGTAAATGACAGCCCTGCACCAATAGATATTATTTTGTGAAGAGCGAATAATAGAACTTTGTACTCTTAAGACTTAAGACTGATATTTCACTTAGTACACAATCGTAAGTTCATGCGACTTATTCGTGCACTTTTTTTCTGCAGACTTGGTCTTTCATGTTGCTGGTACACTACAAGGGCGAAGTGTTATCTCCGCTACTCTGGCTCCTAGTAGTTAACCAAATCCTGGTTAAATTGAATTTGAGCGGAATAAAAGCCGTAGCCTATGCCGATGACATCATCGTCATCATGACTTTGGGAAAATTCACAACAACCCTTTGTGAACTTCTTCAGACAGCTTTCGCACATTGGCTTCATTTTAGTAACCCTAACAGTCTTTCCGACAAGAAAAATCTGTGAGAAAAACAGGGTTATAAGAGAAAATCACGTTGCCGTCTGCACAGATGGTTCCAAAACAGACGAATGGGTAGGGTCAGGTATCTTCTCAGACTACCCTACTGTGAATAGATCAATAAAGCTCCCCGACTTCTACAGTGTCTCCCAAGCAGAAATACTCGCAGTGTGTGAAGCCGCAAAACACCTGATTACGCAAAACTTGATCAAAAAAAAATTGGTTTCTTCATAGACAGTCAGGCGGCCATTGAAGCTAACTCATCCATTATCACAAAATCCAGATTTGTAGAAAGCTATCACAGTAATCTTAGACAGCTCAGCGAAACAAATACCGTAACTTTAACCTGGGTTCCAGGAAATCGTGACATAATTGGTAATGAAATGGCGGATTAGCTGGCTAAAATCGGGTCAGCTCAGCACTTGAATCCAGCGAAACGATTATCTCAGTTATAAAGCCACCAGAACAAGAAAAAAAACAGAGTCAAACTTAATTTTCTAAAAACCTCCAACGACGGGAGGTCATCTTTAGAAACATGCCGAGTCTCCAGAAAATGTTGGCCAGATATTTCCAAGAAAAAAACAGAATTTATAAGCAAACCTCGGCTCTCTCTGTTTATTGGCATTCTCACGGGCCACACTCGTTGCGGGTACCCACACAATGAGAATGTGCTTCAGCACATCCAACTTATGTAGAGGATGTCAAGATGAAGAGAGAGAGGAAGGATCATTCCACTTCCTAGGTGGCCCATACTAGGAAAAAGCCCTCGGAGAATACTTCTTCGACGAACTGGGCGACATCACCAGCCTCCCATTGAACAGCATCCTAAAACTTACTCGGGGCAAATTGTTCAATGAGGGTTTCCTACCCCCATAAACCCAGAAACCAGCCCAACCCTCAAAATCTCCAATCTTCCCGCTTGCTCATCCTCCGTTTCCCGGGGATCAAAATGGATCCTTGAGATCCGAGTGAGGTACTGCTAATTGTGGTTACACCCCATCCAACCTAACCACACCTAACCTAACCTAGTGCTTTAGCAATTTAAATGCATTTGTTCTTGCCTTTAATGTTGAAAATTATACATCAGTTTAAATCACTCCTAACGTTTGGTTAAATCTATTGACAGTAATTTCATAAAAAAAAAGTTCAAGGCACACATTCAAGGCCGACCTATTTTTCTTTTTGTGTATACTAACAGAAGATGTGAATATGTACCTACATACATTAGAGTTTTATGTTTATCTTCAAAACTAAAAAAAAAATATTAAAGTTAAAAGAGAAGTTTGTTTCCATTTTAAAAATGCACACAGGTTTGATTTTACAAAGCTTTCGTTACGACAAAAGAAACAAACAGAGTGAGAGTAGGTACCTGCCATATCGCCTCCAGTAAAGGAAAGTACAAGTAAATAGAATTGAAAACAAAAAAAAATTTAGATTCAAAGTAAATCAAATTTCAGTTCTATACACCCCGAGCCATGAAGTCAATTTTATATTTTTTTAATCGCATATAATATGCAAGTCCTGCGAAAAATATGGATTTATGCTGAAAGCATAATGCTAAGTTTTTTTTCCTTTTTTTATAATATCCACACAAACAAAGGTACTCGCACATTCTGCGATTGGCAGACGAATTAAAATTTAAATCGGGATTGAAATAGGTATTTGGGGTTTGTTTTTATATTCGGAAAATGTGGTGTACTCGTAATATTGAATGGAAGAAATAAAAAAGGAAATTTTGGTGATAAACGTACCATTGAGACTTTGTCCTCGGAGTTCCAAGTTTTGAGCGTCTAAGAGGTTGAAGCTTGTGCATAACAGGAGGCACATAGTTAACCTGGAAAGGAAAAAAAAAACAGTCTATAACGATTTTTGAAATAAATTCAAATATGAAATAACATATGCATATAAATGTTGGAATGGAACAAAAGCGATCTGCAACAAGAAAATGGTTATTGAAACCAATTTCTATAGAGGTTTCTTTTTATAATTCACGCGGACTTACATACATACATATAAATTTTATTACACAGTTCGTATGTCATCAGTAAACAAAGATATAACGAGAAAGGATGCACATTAATTGAATTACTGTGCATTGCAATGCATGGGAAAAATCGAGATGGGATGAGCATTCTACATCCGGGTTGAGCAAATGAAAAATGTAAAAAATAGTGTTTTTTCTTATTTCTATCATGTTTCTATACAACTCTAGATGGTAATAGCTAATTTGGTTCTGTAAAATGGATGATAGTGAAAAGCTACTACCTACATTGTTTTTCTATACAGCGCTAGATGGCCTACAACTAATGCTACAAAAAAGCATTTTTTGAAGTGAAACTTCTTATGCGACTTGCAAACATGAAAGCGTTACACTTCCGCGTTACATTTAAGCGTTACACTTCCGCGTTACACTTCCGTGTTCGATTGCATACTTTTTGAAGTGAAACTTCTTATGCGACTTGCAAACATGAAAGCGTTACACTTCCGCGTTACACTTCCGCGTTACACTTAAGCGTTACACTTCCGCGTTACACTTAAGCGTTTTTGGCACTGCTAATAAGTTGCTGTCATCATTCCGCGCCATTCATCCCAACGATTTCACTGTAGTAAATTGTGTTTTTCGGTGGGAATATTTTGAAGAAAATCATGTCTGTGCGTGCGAAAATTATTTCAATTGCTCAGTGAATAATCGATCAGTGTTGTGTTTTCTTTTCTTCTCCAATGAAATGATAGAAAATATTTACTGCAGTTTCTTTTAATTTGTTTGATATATGTATGTATGTATGATGTACGTAGATAAGTGCTTACTAAATGTGTAAATCGATTAAGTTAAATTATTCTAACAAAAAATAATTTGTGAAGCTTCTCCTCGAATGTGTTGACTGCGTAATTTTATTTGGAAGACAATACACAAATCAGAGCTTTTGGTGATAAGATGTAAGATGTTATTCGAATTTTAAGATATTAGTGAGTATATATGTACATAGTAGTTAGTGGAGGCATAATCATGTATATATAAGCAATTTCCATAAGCCCGGCTCAAAAATGTTTATCATGTCTAAACATGTTATCATGTCTAAACATGTTTGATCATGTCCAAACATGTTTGTTCATGTCTAAACATGTTTGGTCATGTCTAAACATGTTTGGTCATGTGTAAACGTGTTTGATCATGTCTAAACGTGTTTGATCATGTCTAAACATGTTTTATCATGTCTAAACATGTTTGATCATGTCTAAACATGTATGTTAGTGTTCTCCGTCTTCGACTTAGGTGTTAAGACTGCGGTCTTCATTAGTCTGTCAGTCAGCTTCCACTTACACTAGCCAATCAACGGTTTCAGAAAGGTTCCTGGTATTGTATCATAATTATGGATACAATACCATACATCCTACCATACATGATACATACATACATCTTCAAAGTCCTTCTAATCTCCACCAAAAAATAAAAAAATTTTTCTATGAAATGGTGTTAAGTACCTATCCCGTGAAAGTTAACTCCGATCCATTTCTTTTCTTTTTTTTTTAAAGAAACAATATGAGTTCGCACTAAAAATCAATTTCTACCTCTTCCTATTTTCATTTCAACATTGGGAAGTTTCACTTCTACCGCGCGGAGGGACTCCACGCACTATTTTTTTTTCTGTTAAATGACTTGAGAGATTTTTAAAAAATGCGGTGTAACACCTCATGTTTTTTCACTCACACTGTTTTTATACTTGAAAAGTTACTAAAAAGCATTCGATCCTATCAAATGACTTGAGAGATTTCTAAAAAAAAATGCGGTGTAACACGAACCTACTCGATTTATTTCCACTCGTTATTTAAAATGCGGTGTAGTGGTTATTCAAAAGTGCGGTGTAACACCACCTAAACAAACTACACCGTGGGTGCATTTAGACACGTCCAATGAAAAAATGTAAAAAAATAGTGTGAGGCTCTACACTATTATTTTGCCTTAGTTATTTTCCGCAACGACAATTTTTTCAGAGTTTTCCAATGAATAATTTATTGTAAAACAAAGTATTTTTTTTTTTTTTTAATTAACGCGCACATCAAGGACTTATGGGTAAATCAGTGATAGATATTTGTGCAATATCAGGAGAGTGGCATGCGTTAATAACCTTCTTTAAGGTAGGAACGCAAATCTTTTCGGATCATATGCCGCTGACAATAGATTTTGACTTCAATTTCAAATCAAATTTCTGTACGCTTACCCTACCCCAAAAATTGGTTTGGAGAAAAGTACAGAGTAATGATTGCGCAATCAAATTAACAAGTCAGATAGAAAATTCATGTCCAACCGCTATCCAAGAAACCGCAACAGAAAAGATACTACTTCTGAGTAATTGCATTAAAAAAGTTGTTCCGTTTAACGCAGGATCAGTTAAAAATAATTATAGACAAAAATGGTATGATCAGGAATGTTTTGCCGCAAGAAAACAATCTTTTTTACTTTTAAGAGCCCTAAAAGTTTCAGCAAGTCCAAATAAAAAACCTGTCTCAACAGTATTTCGATGCAAACAAAAAATATAAAGCGCTGTGCAAAGTAAAACAGGAAAACTTTTATAGATCTTTAGCTGAGGAACTAGCAAGCACCACCAACAGTAAAAGCTTTTGGGTAAAAATCAAAGAACTTAAAGGCGTAGATTATGTAAAAGGAATTCATGTATCCGCACAGCAGTTAGCTGAGTACTTCAAGCTTCTACTCAATCCCACATCAGGAATCAGTGAAAGTTTTCAATTTGAAGAAACATTTATAATCAATAGCGCTCTCGATTCTGAAATTCAAACTAGCGAACTCGAGCAGTGCCTACCTATACAATGCCAAAAATAATAAAGCTCCTGGCCCTGATCGGATAGGGAATGAATTTTATAAACATGCGCCGATCGTCTTTTTAGAAAAAATGTTAGATGCATTTAATTACATTTTTAGAACAGGCGAGGTACCCCAGGAGTTCAAAGATGCTATTGTGTATCCAATATACAAAAAGGGTTATGTCAATATGCCGAGCAATTATCGAGGAATCTCCTTTATGAAGTCCATTGCCAAAATATTTTGCGCTATTCTTCAGTTGAGAATAAATACATGGGTAGAAAAAAACTGTATAATTAGCGAATACCAAGCAGGTTTTCGCAAAGTATATTCTACTGTTGACAACATTTTCACGCTAACAACCATCGCACAATTCTTCCTTAGGCAAAATAGGAGACTTTATGTGTTTTTTATAGACTTTAGAGCAGCATTTGATTCGATAGACCGCAATGCTCTTTTTTTATAAATTATCGCAAAAAGGAATGTCAACTAAAATGCTTAATGTCTTAAAAAACATGTACATATACTAACACACGGCAAAAAGTTTGGGATGACAATAATGTGTCAAACTGGTTTGAAACTAAGTCTGGAGTAAAACAAGGATGTCTCCTTAGTGCAACCCTATTTGCAATATTTATAGACGATATAGCAGACCATCTACCCGCAGGAATAAGAATAGCAGGACAAACTATTAAGGTGCTGCTATATGCAGACGATATTGTGCTAATGGCGGAATCTCCCCAAAGCTTACAGCTTATGATCAATAAAATAAATAACTATTGTAAGTTCTGGAACCTGAAAGTAAATCTGGAAAAATCAAAAATAATGATCATTCGCAATAGAGAAACCAAACTTACCAAAAACGAGAAATGGTTCTTTAATGGTGAAATAATCGAAACTGTTTCACAATATAAATACTTAGGAGTACTTCTAACACCAAATATGAAGCTCAATTTCCACCTTGAAAATAAACTTTCAGCTGCCAAAAATCTTATAAATGCAGCCTGGACAAAAATAATAAACAAACACGAAATACCAATATCTGCAAAATACCGTGTTTTTGAATCTGTTATGAGGTCTACAATGTGCTATAGTGCGCAAACGTGGGGATATAAAAAGTACGAGGAAGTAGAAAGGCTTCTTCGGTTTTTCCTGAAAAAGCTCTTCCGTCTTCCCACAACTACACCGAATTACGTACTAACTTTAGAAACCGGACTCCCAAGCATTTTTAATTTCACGCTGAAATTACACTTTGACTACGTGCTCAAACTACTAAAATAACCCGCACATTAAAGATTGGATAGCCTTAGCTGAAGAATGTGATACTAGCCTGGATATTCAATACGATAATCCAATCATTTTGAAACAACAACTTTATAAAGTTTTAGAAATATGCGACACTCTCCACAGAAACGAAAATAAAACTAGTGCAACATCGTCCATGAACAGGCTTATATATCCTGAACTCAACTATGATCTCAATGAAAAAAACTATTTCAATGACAGATATACCATAAGGGCGATATCTCAAATTTGTAGAGCAAGATGCGATATGTTGAATTTAAACGGTGCGCCCTTCAAAAAAACCACAACAAATATTTGTACTATATGCAATCTCCAAATGAAAAAAGACACCTTCCATCTCTTGGCAATATGTCCGATTTATAAAGATTTAAGATCAATGCTTTTCGGGAAACTTTCATTAACAATGGAACAAACTAAACGCATCCTTAATGGAGAAAATTGGTCAGCACTACACAAATTTATAGACACTGCGTTAACGTATAGAAATAATATTCTATATTCTATAAATAATTTATAAAAATCTAAAAATCTAAATCTAAATCACATCAAGGACTTATGACTACCCTTATAATGTTAAAGAACATAGTGCGATCATCCGAGCATTTTGGAAAATAGGAGAGGATTTGAAAGGAGACATCGATGCACGTTGCTTTTGAAATTTTGTGAATCGTATTGAAAGGGAAAAACAGGGTCTGGTAAAGCATTCCACATACGGGTGGTGCGACTAAAATACGAATCTCTATACTTGACTGTACGTCCGAAGTTGGGCTCAAGGTAAAACTGATGAGTATTCCTAGCGAGGCGTGTGTTGCCGCTAAATTGTTTCAGGAGAGGAATGCAGCTGGTTATTTCACTAGAGCCCAGTTTGTGAAAAAAGCGATAAAAGAGAGTGAGACAGGTAACGTTTCGACGATGTTCTAGAGAATCAATTGGTTCTACGATTGAACTATGACCTATAAATTTAACGATCTATTTTGTACCCTATCAAGTAGGCGCAAATATATTTGAGGAGCACCTGACCAGATATGGGAGTTATACTCCAGTTTTGGGCGGATGAACCCCATATAAATTGTAGAAAGATCAGACAGCCATACATGCTTACCAATATGTCACTGGCATCACTTCCGTTGTGCTCTAAAAAGATCCAATTTATCAACAAAAGGACTCATAAAAAACCTTTGAAAAACAAGTACAGTTTTGAACTTGATAATGATAACTTCGATTGGCAAGCTTGTCAGCGTTCTCATTGATGCTTTGATGGCTTAAATGTTACTCAAGAAATTTAATTTTTAAACTTGAGCTTAACTGTCTTAGATACAAAGGCTTTTTCGCAACCAGCAAATTTTCGTAACGTAGTTTTAAGGCCATAGGTTTTCGCTTAAAGGGCGTAGTTTTACTATTTCTTCAGTTTTATTTCACAGGTTTTCATCTATGGAACAATAAATAAATAAATAGGGTGGCGCAACAGACAAAAACGCTTAGTGCATTTCTCACAACCATTGCCTTTATGAGGGAATGGAGGGACCTACAATTTTCTGCCACTTCCGAAATGCGTCTCGAAATGCGTTTACTCTTCTAGCTATGCTCAATGTCCGTGTCGCTGTACAGCTCATTTAGATCGGTGCTGTATCTTTTTCTCAAAATATTGTCCTCAGAGATCATATACATACATATATACAAAGGGTGGCAAAATGGAGCGGAGAGCCCCGGTGCCTAGCGCTGTTCCCACAACCTTGCCTTGTGAGGGAATGGAGGGGACCAAGAATTTTCTGCCGGTTCCGAACGGCTAATCGAGAAAGCGCTTTTCATGGCCATAAATTTATTAACGGAGGACTGCCAATTCCACCGTGGAAAAATGATTTTTCCTCTGTTGCGGTTCGAACCATGAACCTCTGGGTTAAGATACAGACATGCTAACCATCAACATAAAAAGTAAAAACAGATGTTTTCGGCAAGACTATCAAACTGCGTCGAACAAATCGCTGCACCTGTTAACGTGCTGTCCAGACTCACATAGGTTTTGTCAGACAGGAGCAAAATGTCCGACGATGAAATATTTTAGCTACTCCAGCCTGCGGTCATATCCTTCAAAGAGTGCAGATTTCCCCTTAATTGAATGGTGTGTATGAGTTTTCTCATTTGCCTGGCACTGGTTGATGTGTTTCGCGGCCATTATTGGATTTGAAACGCAGCACCAACATTTCATCATTCCTCAAAACTACCTTCGTATAACAGTGCGGGATAAATCATTTCAAATTGTAAATTCAATCGATTGCTTAGCCATGGCTGGGGTAAAAGGTGAATATCACCAAAAGCACACTGCGAAAAATGTGAAATCTATAAAAAGTAGAGAGACTTGTACTGTAATACAGACTATTTATAGGAATAGAACTACAAATTTAGAGAGCCAGGATTAGATGTCCTTGGAGACAAAATAAGTTTGTTATCCCGGCGAATACCGCTCTCTCTCGGACGCACAAATGCTATACCATGGCAAGATACAGAAGCATTTTGGTACCTATAGTGGTAATCTATCAATCACCCGTTCTTTTCGATTCATTTGCTTTGGTTCTGTATACACAAAGATGGATGTTCCATATATATATTTGCTAACACGTTTCGTATACGGGATGATGGAACTTCGAATATAGGCATGGGATTGATGTATGGATGATGGTCCGGCATTGAACATAAATTTTGTGGAATTTCATTCAGCCATAAAAAAGGGAACAGCGCGCGTAAGTACTCGAACATGTACCAAAAGGTCTTTCTGTACAGCCAGTTCCCTTAATGGTTTCCTGTTTGCTTATCTCGTTCGTTGTGTAGGGGCTGCATCATGTTTCATGAAGCTTAGTATTATTTTGGCGACGGCAGGTTTTATAGACCTACCTATACAAGCTCTTCTACGGTCTCTAATTAAGTTTCGGAACAGTGAGCAAGACAACTAAGTATGATGACGTTTTTCACTACATAACCGGTTAATTGGTCATTAAGTGAAAGAGCTTAACCATGTCCATTGTCAATGACAAGCTTAGTTCAATGAAAGGATTTGTGCTTTTGTGACTAGTTTTTGGCTGTCGATAGATGCGAGCATTTTACTCACTTCATTGATGGCAGAGACAGCTAATTGTGGTCTGTGGATGGGGGTTCATTATCTTCAGTTCAGCTAGATTACGATTTGATGAAGCTGGGGTAATATAAATGCGTATGGAGAATCGAAAATAATTTTGACTGATCAGTTATGTTTGTCTTTTAAACATTTAAAGCAGGTGGATGGGCTACTACTATTCGGGAAGGATGTTGCAACTCTACGCGGTATCCTATGGGCCCTGGAATGCTTCGTCCGTAGCTGACCTGATAAACTAGTAAGTGCAAGTGTTGACAAAGGAATGCGGGACAAAAGAATTGTGATCAACACTATAATGATCTGCGAATAATGATTGACTCCCCGAATCTCAGTGGTGTACGAGAAATGTCCCAGTGGATGAATTCGAATGACAGAATCAACGGTGGACTTCAGCAATAAAAAAAAGCAGAAACCCTTGAAGGGCTACTCCAACATATTTGGCTTAAAGGTCTACCAGGGTCTTTCAATACTAGGACAGGGTATTGAAGAAGAGATGGTGGCGGAGGGTCTATGAAATAACTCCCACGAAATAAGTCCCACTTTTAAAAACGAAATAAGTCCCACCAAAAATTGCTATTTTGAAAGTGGGAGTTATTTCGTTTCAAGATTTAGATGTAAGTTACATGAGCGTGCATGTTCAGTCCACTCCTCATACCAACCAACTTTTCTGCTCACTGTTTTCATCATAACTCTCTTCGGAAGTCGGCTATCATCCATGTTCAAGACCTTGATAATGTAATCTGCCTGCAACTTTAGCGTTTTAATAAACAACGCTGGTAATCCAGTCTCCAAGTTTAGTGAATAGTTTGGTGTATTCGATGGCAGTCTGAAGGTGCGTTTAAGATAAAAGCGTAAAAGTTTTTCTACTTTATCATATTGTTGACCTCCCCATACTTGTGCTGCGTAAAGCAAGATTGATTCTGCAACGGACTCAAAAACTTTGAATTTTGTGCTATGGGCTAGATAATTGTTGGAGAATTTATTTAAGAAATATATTATTCAAGGGGGAGTTATTTCATTTTACGTCAAAAACGTAAGAGTATTTCTTTTTCAATTCGGCAACACCTGAAGGCTCAAAATTCTTTTCTTTTTTATTCAGAACAACGCGAGCTCGCGCACTCTATACGTGCTCGAAATAAAATGACGGGACATCTACAGCAAGTCTGAGCGCAGCCAACTTCACATAGCTCAGTTCAGAACACGTTCACGCTGTTCGTTGTCAGTTCAGTTCACTGTTCGGAACTAAAAAAGAAAAACCCCAATTATTATCCAACTTTTGTGGCAAAATTAATGCAACTAGCAGTCCTTGTATAATAACTCAATGCAGTGCTTCAATCACATTGATCTATTGCGCCAGTTCCACAAAGAAAAATCTCACTGAGCGCCCAATGTCACTTTGACGGAGCGCAAACAGTTTTGTGGAACATACTTCTCAGCTTTTTAGGGCTTACATTTTTCAACTGTGTCCTTGTTTTCAAACTTTTACTCATCATCATCAGAATGTACAACGAAAATTATGACACATAAATGTCAAACTTGCTGAGAGAAAAGCGGAGCATACATTTTTTCGTTTTAGAAATCTCCGACAAAAAAATAAACGCTTAGCTGAGATTTTATATTGCATAAAAAAATCTCAAAGGGATCAGAGTTCTCTGTTTGTGGAACTGACCTATCATAAGTCAACGTTCATGTTCAATCATATCATTTGCTGTGTGAAATGCGTTTAAACAATTTATTTTAACCTAGATTTCTGCGTAGGGTAAAAAAATTTCCCTCGATAATTTAAGAAATTTTCTTTGCACAAAAATTGGTTTTCCTTTTCACGGAAAAATAATTTCTTTTAGAAAACATATTTTTAAGAAAACAGGGATAATAAAAAGTCTCTGAAACTGAAAAAAAATCTTTTTCATTTATTGGGCTCGATTCTAATGTCATATTTTAAAACATCAATCAAAAATATTCGAACAAAATTCCCATTTTGATTAATTGAGTGATTAAAGAGATTATGTGTAACAAGATGGACTGGGAGACTTAATGCTGTAATCTGCTTCAAAGAAATGTTTGTTCCTACCTGTTCGAGTTTGGAAAAAATCAATTGATGTGGAAACGCCGAAAGTTCTAAAACTGCTTTTAGCTACCTGCATACTTTGAAGAATGGAGCATTCATTGTGTCGATGACAATTATCCACGAATTTTTTTCTCTTACACAACCTTCATCAACATCTTACCTCCAAGGAAAAAGTGTTGACCTCTCTGCAGCTGTCTCGGCAGCTGATGATTTGGCTGTTTTGTTGAAAGAAATGAGGGAAAACGTTGAATTAAAGTTCAAAAAAATACTCACTGATGCGGAAAAAATAGCCGAATCTATAGGAGAAAAAATTGAAGTTCCCAGGATTGTGCATCGTCAAAAATATCGACAAAATTACCAAGCAGAAGATTATTACCGTACATCAATATTCATACCTTTCCTGGATCACTCAATATCATCCATATCTGACAGATTTGTGAAACAGAAAAAAACTTTGTCAGTAATCGAAAATACCACCATCCCTGAAAAATTGGTCAGGAAAGACGTTGAGAATATTGATGAAACCGTGGAAGTAATAATGAATCAATGGCAAACAGCGACTGAGGCAGCTCCTTCAACCGTAATAAATGAAGTGTTATTGTGGAGACAACGTTGGATTGGGGCAGAAACTCTACCAAAGACATTTATAGATTCATTAAATCTCTGTAACGATGCACTTTTTCCAAACATTTTCAAGTTTTTGAAAATAGGTTTAGGAAAATAGAAGTTTTCGAAAGATTCGCGCAAAAACAAAGAAGAATTGATTTATAGTTTCGTTTACTTTCATATGTTCTATTTTCTGCACTTTATTATTGCATATCAATAAATTGGAAAAAAAACCTAATCAGTATAATTGAACAAGAACGACTTTTACTTATGTACAATTATTTACATATAGCCCCCCCTCACGAAAAATTTCCTAGCTACGCCACTGGGCCAGTAGCAGCAATGCCAAGAACAAGCTATCAGAACCGCTACCTCTGAGGCTCTGGGTTGCACTCGGCCCCAAAACGAAACCCATGGTTCGATGAAGAATGCAGGCAGGCAAATGCAGCCAAACAAAAATCACGACAAATGATGATGCGAAAACGAGCAAGGACAGTTTACGATCAGTATAATGAGATTCACAAAGAGAACAGAAGCGACGAACACCGAATTCCCAAAAAGAAAAAGAAGCAGCATGAGAAGCGCTCGTTTGAGGAAATTCAGAGTTGCCATGACTGGAACGAGATTCGGAAGTTAAACCAAAAGGTAAAAAGATCCTGCCAGGGTGGCAAACCCCAAACTCAAGCCTGTAAAGACCAGCAGGGAAACCGTCGTCAGTGCGACGAAACCCACAAATATGATATCGATATTCACCATCTCTTTATCGATTTCAATGCCGCGTATGACAGTATTTACAGAGACGAGCTGTACAAAGCCATGTCTAGTTTCGGTATCCCTGCAAAACTCGTACGACTTTGCAGGATTACTTTGGAGAATTCACGCTGCTCTGTCAAGTTCGGTAAAGAACTCACCGAGACCTTTAATGTCGAAAAAGGTTTTAGGCAAGGCGACAAACTGTCATGTAATATCTTCAACGTAAACACCAGAAGAACAATTGTTCAAAAGTCTGTACAATTACTCGCCTCGATATTGACGTAATGGGAAGAAAAAAGCGTGATGTCATAGGTGTTTTTGCGAGTATTGAAACAGAAGCGGCAAAAATGGGTTTGATGGTTAATAAGGGCAAAACGAAGTTTATGTTGTCATCAAACATGGACACAGAACATCGACGAGTTGGACAAAACATCACAATAGACAGTAATATGTACCTTCTAGGTAGTACAGGACTTCGTCTACTTAGGATCCGCTATAGACACGGAAAACATCAGTGCGGATATCAAATGAAGAATAACTCTTGCCAACCGTAGCTTCTTTGGGTTAAGAAGGCAATTGAGAAACAAAACCCTCTCCAGAAAAACCAAGGAAACCTTGTATAAGACCCTTATCAACCAAGTCCTGCTTTACGTCGCGGAAGCACAGACCTTATCGAAAGCGGATGAGGAAACCTTTGGTCGTTTCGAAAGAAAAATTCTCCGAATGATCTTTGGTCCCGTATGCAAAGCCAATGTGTGGAGAAGAAGATACAACAATGAGCTGTATGATCTGTACCGCGACAAGGGCATAGCCAGAAGAGTACGCATCGCGAGGCTACGATGGTTGGGCCACGTAAAGCGGATGGACCCAAACGCTCTGGCTCGTCGGGTGTTCGAAAGCATATTGCGGGGAAATCGCGGAAGGGGAAGACCTCGTCTTAGGTGGCGCAATCAAGTGACTTAAAGTGCAAAACTGCGAAAAGAGAGCTCAGCCGAAATCGAAGTCGTTACAGAAGGATGTGTGTTGAGGCCCAGGATCACCCTGAACTGTAATTCTCACCTAAGTAAGTAAGTAAGTAACCATTGAAAACGGTGGAGTGGTGTTAAAAGGGATAAGAGTTCCTTCCTTCTGCTTTAAAAAAAAAAAAAAAAACTAGTTTCATGACAATTCTTGCATTTGACTTATAAAGACCTTCCTAATCACTTGAAGTATCAGCTGAGCTGACAGAAATCGCTTTCGAATTGGAAACAGAAACGCTCGATGGCTATGGCAATTAAAATGTTGTGCCTCGTTCATTTTTCTTCCATCGCAAATTTAATTTGTTTTAATATTTTTAAAATATTTTGTATGAGGTGGAATCGAACCACCATTGAACATCGATTTAATTTTATTTTTTGTTCGAAACACATTACCGCGCTGAATGGCGCTACGGCTTTTAACTGACTATTAACGAAGTGGTTGTTTTAATATGCCCATCAACAAAAGTATCGATGCAAATGGGGACGGAGAGTACCTACCACTGCTAGTCGAGAGCCACTCAATGGAAGTTCTGCTTTTTAATGTATTTTTTGCTGCATATGGCATCGGCATGATGTGCAATCAACTCACAGGCTCGCTCGGTCAGTTAATGAAAATGAAAACGTGATTGATGGACAATTAGTTGAAATTCGCGAATGATTACTTCAGGTGAATGGGTGTCCGTTTATGTAACATGGTTTCTTTCAACTCTCGACTCACAAGTAGTGCTGCCTGCTACATTGCCCGTCAGTATTGCGAATAAAATCCAAAAATACTAAGTGAAAGAAAAAAAAAAAATTAATCAATTTCGTACATGATGCCGAGTGTTTTGAATGACAACCAATCTGGTGATTTACGACTTCATTGAGAGACAGACAGCCATTATGGTTTCCCATTGCCATAATCCTCCTGGGAGCTGTAAGTTTTCTTGAAGAAGAGTAGGAAAAGAGAAGAAGCATAAAACGTATTAATGAACACTCACTGCGACATGGGGAACTAAATGACAAGAAACTGTGACGACACAACAATGCTAATCTTTCTCTTGGTTTGACATGGAGATGAAATTCGAGATCGAGTGGGGCTACTCATTAATGTGTTTGTTGATTAATTGAGAACTGATGTGGCCTTATTATTTTATTAGAAAGAAGACAGTATAGCACACAAAGAGAGGGTGTTTGACAAATGAACTGATGGGAATTCACTAAAATAAGAAAATATTTTTCGGGTGGATGATCCAATTAGTGTGGTCAATTTCTGGAATGTCTCTTATTTGAACTAGAGCTATATCACTTATCCATTTCAAGAATAGAATATCAAACAAAGAATGGCAGGAAGCGTCTGAGAGAGGTTTTTCATGGATGAATATGAGAAAATTTTAAAATATGTAATCGGATAAAGAGAACCAAATCAGCAAAGCTCCCTTATGTACACTTTGAATGATCGGCAGAAGTTGCGCGTTGCGTAATGGTTAGTATGTCTGCTTTTTACTTGTGAGTTTAAGACTAGAACCCAACTATACAATTGAAGCTAGATGACCATTCACAGCTCCGCCGTAGATAAGCATCTTGGAGGTTGGAACGGCAGTAAATACTGATTTTTTCAACATTTTTTTGGATATTAGATAAATTTTCCGACTCGTCGCGGCGAATAAGGAAACAAGAATTTGGTGAGCTCTATAGTAATTACTCAAGTAAGCGAAAAATTGGTTCAAAAATTACTTCAAAACAATCGCATGATGTGAATCTTCTCCTTGAGCCAATTTGAATGATACTGTTTTTTGTTTTTGGGCCTAGTAGTTACTCACTTTCTCGCGAAAAGAACACCTGACCGTGGACAAAGTGATTTTTTGACATTTCTCGCTGGAAAATAAGTACTTGAGAATGCGTTGTGAACGTTTGACGTTTAAGCCACAAAATAGTTCCTTTTTTAACCTAGAAATTATTGCAAATATTATCCGAACGCACTGCTACCCACTACACACACATTTTTTTCTTTGCATTCAAACTGTCAGAGTTTCACATGATTCACATGTGCGTACATGTGCGTTTGTAATGAAATCAAATTTTCATCAAAAGTCTATCGTTGTCTTTTTTCTGCCTATAGGGTCTTAAAGAGCACTAATTGGGGAACTCAGAGCTAAGTACCGGTCCATTGTACTGCCAGAAAGCAACCTTCTTCTACCATAGCTTTTCCAATGTTCGTTGAAGCCCTAAAAGACGCTGCCACTACCACCATATCTGCACCGAGTATCTATAACCTCTTTCGAGGACTTTGTACTTTTAAATGCTTGGTGAAAGCCAAGTGCCCCGTGGCAACGCCAACAAGTTTTCCACAGTATTTACTGCTACTGGATCGCAAAACTTTTGCAGTCTCATTTTTAAGTATAAATTGAATCGGAAATCCGAAAAAAAGCTTACCTGTTTCCGGAACATATTGCGAATTATCTAAGCCATTCCCAGCAAACACATCTAAAAACAGTTTACAGTTTATTGATAAAGTAGATGAAGTTGACATACCAATTGTCACACTCAAAGAAATATAAAGTATGTGTCGAAATAGACCATCGAACAAAAAAATCACCAGAGTACGATCTAATAACTGCTCAGGTTATGTAAGAAATGCCATCAAAAGCCTTCATAAAACTCCAATTCATAATAAATGCATGCCCAAAGACCCAATATGCCCCACATCATTGGAATATTGCTGAAGTAATTGGTATACCAAAGCAAGGTAACCCATCAACAGAAGTGACGTCTTACAGACCAATATCGCTTATACTAATAATGGCAAATGCCTTTGAATAGAAAAGACTGAGCAAAGTCATAGAAGAAAGAAATCTAATCCCAAAGCATCAGTTTGGATTTAGAAATAAACATTCCACGATAGACCAAGTTCATAGAATAACGGATGCAGTTGAAAAAGCATAAGAAGAAAAACAAGTATGTTCGGCTATATTTTTAGATGTTGCTCAAGCATTCGACAAGGTATGGCAAGAGGGGCTAGAGTAAAAACTGCACAGGGACCTACCCAGGCAGTACTACGAAATACTAAAATCTTATATCTCAAACCGGCTCTTCAGAGTACGGTTTGATCAAGAATATTCAAAGCTTAGTAAAATACAAGCCGGTGTTCCACAAAAAAGCGTCCTAGGACCTACCCTGTATTTGCTATATACTGGGATATTCCAGTGGATAACAACGCCATTATGGCTACTTTTGCAGATGATACTGCAATTCTGGCATCCGGTAAGTGTGTCGTCAGCGCTGCTGAGAAATTGCAAAATGTCGTCGACACAGTTAGTGATTTGACAAAAAAATGGCGTATCAAGCTCAATGAAGCTAAATCTGCACATATAAACTTTCCAAAAAAAAAGTTTACGTTCAAATATTCATCAACAATCAAGCTGCACCTTACACCAATACGGCCAAATACCTTGGGATGAATTTGAAGAGCTCAATTTGAAGTATAAAAAAATGTACTGGTTACTCGATAGAGATTCTGACTTATCTGTCGAAAATAAAAAAAATGCTTTAAAAACCAGTGCTTAAAGTTGTAAAAAACATGCTGTATCACGCAATCAGCGATTGCATAGTCTTATCAACTCTGAAATAAAGTCCGTATTTAATACGAGAGGCAATGTTCGGAGATTAAGAAGAACCATAATTAGAAGTAAGATAATGTCTCCGCTTGGAATACGGACGAGTATGTGCCTAATGAGTTTAGCATCGCTATCCACAAAGGCTCCAGCGCCACATCCACCATCAGTCTTGGAACCATCCGTGAACATCTGATAAAAATTCTTTCCTAATTTGGATTGTGAAGCAAACCTGTTCTGAACAGATGGAAAGTAAACTTTGAATTTTTTACGCAGTTTAAGCCTAGAGATTATCGTATCGGATGGCATGTCCATTAGACGCTACTCGAAAGATATGCGGTTTTCGAGATCATCAAAACTGCAGTGCGAATTGTGCAATAGACCACTTCTTCTCAAACGGGAAAAGTCTTGAAAGTAGGTACATCCCCTGATGCAGGTATCAAAAGTAGGAAGATTCATCAGTCCGTCGAGAGCAGCAGCCGGAGTGCTGGTCAAAGCCCTAGTACACTCATATCATACTGTTGTTTTTTTAGCTCAGGAGAAAAACAAGGAAAGAATTGAAAAATCGCCTATTAAGAATTTCTAGTTTGTAATTTGCGAAACCGCTCTTTTTTGTAAGCCACACCGCTTTAATTATAAATTGATCGAAAAAATTGAGATTCAGTCGTTTTAGTTGAAAATAGCGTTGCTGAAATCCACGCGAATTTGAAGCTATTATTACAAGTTTGGACATTGAATAATGAAAATTTCGGATTTCACACTTTCGAAAATCGAATGCTATTGTTTAGCCTTTCAAGAATGTGTCCCTTTTTAGCTGATCGACGCAAAATACTTCTAATACTTCTCTAACAGCTGTGAGCGTTAAACTTTAAAAGTGATTTCCCAGAACTACTATTCAAAGTCCGTGCTCACTGCTATTAAAAAACAGCTTGATCGATTTATTTTTCAACTTTGCACATGTTTTCTTGACATAAAATACCTTCCTGCTACCTTAAGTTTAAAGTTTTTCTATTTATGTAAAAAAAATGTCGGCATTTTAGGTGGAATATAACAGTTTTTATTTTAGATGGCCACCAAAAGTTTTCAAGTAAAAGAAGAAATTATCAGGGAACGTTACAGGGAAGATTTGATCATTATTAAACTAAAGCCATCAATGTTCTTCATTTCTGACAATATCTAGCCAAGTTACAGTAAGCACTACAAATGCGTTTTTCCAAAGCCGTTCTGGGGGAGGCTCTGTTACCAGCTAAAGACTCAACATTTCTGCATGATAAAATAATACAACATAGTAAAAAGTATACCCAATATTATACAAAGGTGCAAATAAACTTAATGGAACCATACTTGAAACGTGTTTTTTACGTTGGAATCAGAAACTCCATTGACACGAACTATACACAATCCTGTTTTGCCCCTCAAAATAGTGAATTGCTAAGGTAATTCCTCAGATTCGCATGCATCACCATCGGCCTATAATTGGTCTGAGTGCAACAGTCGTTTTCCTGAAAGCCACCGTAACCGAAACTAACACAAGATATTTCAATTTCAGCACAAAATAAGGCATATAAAATAAGACATATAAAGTAACAGTTACGTTTCTTGCGTTTTGGAAAACAGCATTCTTATTTGACCTTAATGCTCTCTTGTTTGCCATAAGCATTCATCGACCTGTTCGATTGACCTTAGTCATAAGGCTCATTCGAGAGTCGAGAATCGAGACAGATATAAGCTTAAGTAAATGTTTGCTCTAATCATTGCAAATCTAGAAGAAAAACGTTTCCTTTTTCAACGATTGGTTTCTACAAAGGTCAATCACTACTTCATATCTAAAAACTGTTTTTAGAAATTCATTTCATCTCAGTAAACAGAAAACTTTAAGTCTCAACACAAAAAAAAAAAGACAAATTCAAATGCAACTTCAGGTGCTATAAAAATATTTGCACCCAACACCATAGTTTCACCTCTGAGCTCTGACTCATCGAAGAAAAAATGGCGAAGACAACCCGTAGGGTTTCGCTCAACTCCTTTTTCTGTTTTGCATAGTTGCTGATGTCTCAGAGATTAGTCTGCGGTTGTGGTGATAAGTTGCCACAGAAAAGCTTTTTTCAATAACACACCATTAAACGACTGTTGTAGTTGTTGTCCTAACCAACGGGAATGCAGATATTAAATTTCCGAACGAAAAATATTCTGTCTTTCTATTCTTCTCCCACTCTTCTACGTCAATGACCTCCTTCCAAACTTATTTTCACGGTTGAGGGACAACAACGCCTCGGGCAAACACGTCAAAGGACATCTCAAAGATGATTAATAAGCGAACGTTCGGCAATAGTGGTATGCAAACACTCGAATGCCTGGATCTATGTTCTATAGCATCACAAAGCCGAAAAGAAAGATGTTCCTGGATCCTGGCTCTGTCTCTAGTGGACAACACTTTATGCTTTTATCCGAAAATGAAACTCAGATAAACCAGAACCACTTCAATGAAAACATTTTTTTTTTTTTTGTCGATAGTGAAGCTGAAGGATGACAAATGAATAAAGGATAGAAAAGTTATTTGGATAATGATACCAGAGAGAGCCTCTGGCATTCGATGGCTAAATTTTTTTGCGGTAACGTGGCGTGTTGTTGGAGTGTTAGTCTCCTGATATTGACTCTTATCTACATCAGGAATATTGTAGTTTGTTGTTCAGCTTAGCTGTCCAGAAGGCATCTTAAGACCTTATAAGAAGCGATTGATTGACGGATCACCTGAAAGCGAGATACCTACCAGTGATTTTTTTTATTTTGCCTACTTTAGTTTACCTCACCCCCATTACACAACACTTAGGGAACACCAACCTAAAACTCTTCTAATGGCTCAATGAATCACCATGTGAAGTCAAAGCAGCTCGTGTTGCCACTTAAAAGATGGACATTTTGGCCGCGTTAAGTAGGTCAGAGCAGAATAATTATGAAGATGATATTTTGGCGCCATAATTTCCCCCATTTTATTTACTGTTCTAAAATCACAAAAGACATAAATAAACAAACAACAGCCGGCATAAAAATATGTACCCCATTTCCCGAAATCAAATTTGTGCATCTCTTTACATTGCTTTGCTGGTGATGTCTCAACTCGTCTGCGTACACACAGCACACCGCAGGAAACCTAACAGCTGAGCTATGTATGAAAATATATTACGTCAGACATGCCACACGTCAATGACAACACTCTTGTTCTTTTATTAGCTTCGTTTATTATTGTTATTGTTTTTATTTTTTGTGTGTGCAAAGGGAAATTCCCTTTAAAAATAAAAATAATAAAAATAACGTCAACCCATCCCTCTATTTCATTTCAAAAATGGTAGGTGTAGCTGTAGGTACGCAAAACAAATTGGAATAATGCCAGAAAGCTTCACAAAGAAGCTGTGTGTGAAGCCATGTTAACCTGACAAGCTATTGTAGAATGTGCAAGCAAAATGCAATGCAATGGCGTAACACTCTTCTACTCTTACCTCAAAGACGAAGTACACTGGAAGTGGAAGATTGCCGTATGCCGTTGTGCTATTCAATTGAAACCTTTATCTGCAACGAATATTGCAGAAGCAAGTGTGATAGTATTGCCAACTGTGATTTGTTTAAAAGACGTCAGTAAGAAATTGGATACGGATTTTCTTATATAGCCTGAAACTCAGAAAAGCGATGCCTTGGCATGATATGTTGTCTCTTAGCAGATAATAGCGTGACAATTTCTTTTTATGTCTCATCCACGCTTCTATATAACAGATCAGAGCTGTTATTGCTTTTCAAAATTTCCTATTGCTATGCAAAGCTTCGGCGTCCATTAGATAAACAGGACAACACTTCCTTTGTGTCCACAGATCGTGCTCTAAGGCACCACAAAGTTCCACAAGTAATTCGCGATTGGATAATGTCGATGCTAAACAGCAGAATTAACCACAGCAATATCAAAGAAGTGAAGATCTCAGCACAAAAGGCTGCCCACAAAGTGGATCCCTCTCACCACTTATCTGGTCAATAGTGGTAGATAGCCAACTAAGATTACTTGCAACCCAAGGCATCTATGCAGTGGGCTCTGCAGATCATCTAGCAATTATCAGACAAGGCTGTTCAGAAACACTAATATGAAGAAGACTTCAAACAGCTGTTAACACAGTACAAAGCTGGTGCTCAGATGAAGGTCTCTCTGTCAACCCCCATAAGGTAGTTTTTGTCCCATTTACAAAAAGAAGAAAATTCAATCTACTAATACCCCCCCCCCCCTTTTTATGAGGAAACGTTACCATTTTCAAAGGAATCAAAGTACCTTGGGATCATTATAGACAGCAAAATGTCATGGAACCCTCAACTAGAACGCATTTCCAGCAGAGTAATCAACTCCCTATATGGACTTGTCGAAGCATATGCGGAAAAAACTGGGGCTTAAAACCTAAAATGATGTACGACCTATATACGCTGGTAGTTGTAACGTAACGTATGTTCTCCCCTCCCACTCCTAGTAGACCACCCCTAGCCCTTACAACCCTACACTAACAACAACGTACGCAGCCGTTGTATGGTGGACAAAAAAAAAAAAAAAATAACGGCAATCCAAAAACCAGAAAAGCTTCAACGATTGACAAGGCAACAACATGCACTACTAGATGAATGCGTACAACAACAACATACGCTCTAAACGTCATTGTTAGACTACGAGTACCTCCAATTCACCTCTTCATAAAAATGGAAGCAAGACTGCTGACACATCGTCTTTTCCATCAAGGACAATTAAAATCACATCCATACTCGAAAGGACATCTGTCGACAATGGAAAGTCTAGAAAAACTAAATATCTTTACTATTTGCTTGGAACTTGGATGCTTAAACTCCTACGTACAACTTCAAACTTAACTTCTCAACTGTCATCCCCCTAGGTAAGATTGGGAGATCACAAAGCCTCATACTTCAAAGCAAGATAATTATGGTCTGGTATACGAACGGCTCAAAAATAGAAGCTGGTACAGGTTCCGGCATTTTCAGCGACTGTCCCAAAACGAATTTCTCATTAAGTCTGGGTAGTCACACGTCCATTTTTCAAGCTGAAGTCTTTGCCATTCACGAATGTTCGAGAATTATATGTTCATCCAACACGAAAAATAAAACAATATTCATTTTCTCAGACAGCCTAGCTGCACTTAAGGCGATAAGCTCACCTGTCATAAAATCCAAACTCCTCTTTTCAAACCTGTTCAAAACTCTGTTTACCAGAATATACTGATAAAACATCACAATTCTGACTGAACTTCAATATAGGAAAACCCTTAAAACTTGCACAAGACTATAGTAACCGGCCAATGTTCTTTAAAGAAACATCTTCGCCAAATGAGGCTGGTAGCGGACCCCACTGTACTGACTGTATAATAATGAATAAAGATAGCAAATACTTGACTATGTAATCATCTTCCTAGATAAACTCAAACTCAATCATCCACAGAAGATTGCTAACTTCTGGTTCAACTCAGGAGCAGGAGAAATACCCTGAAACCTCACATGGGCTGACACAATAGGTTTCATTCAGACACCGCAGTGCCCAGAGCTAAGCAAGCTCAACCCGTCCCCTAAATCTAATCTAATCTAGATAAACGAGTCGTCCAGTATGAGGTTTCGTTTGGATATTTCAAAAATGAGTGTTCATAATAGGAAATTATTTGATGTTTGGATCTTAGGGAGAAAGTATGCCAATTATACAGGGTGATTCGCATAAGGTGTGACAAAAAGATAGGGTGTGTAGGTTGGACCTAGACAAGCAAAAAATCATATGGGAGGGGGGGGGGTTCCATTTTCCCCCGTTTAGGCGGGAGGGGCAATTTAAGAAAAAAACCACTAAAAATGGCAAAAAAATTATTTAAAAATAACGGTAATACCTACAGAGTCGTGCTATAGCATTTTGAAAAGCCAAAAACTTATACATGTTGTACCCGTGGTGCGATGGTTAGCATGTCCACCTGCTAATCCCGGGGTTCGAGGTTCGAATCCCAGCAGAGGCAAAAATGTTTTTCCACGGGTATCGCCTTTCGCGAGGAATTGGCAAGTCCTCCGTTAGTAAATTCACTGCCATGAAAAGCGCTTTCTCAATTAGCCGTTCGGAACCGGCCCAAAATTGTAGGTCCCCTCCATTCCCTCACAAGGTTTGGTTGTGAGAAATGCGCTAGGCCCAGGGGCTCCTCGCTCTGTTGCGCCACCCTATTTATTTTTATTTATTTTGCTCACTAACACAACCTTAAAAAATGTTAACTAAGGAACAAAGTACTAACTTTTAAAAACACTATTAGTAATTATAAGTAATTTTTTTCTTCAAAACTGCTCTTTCCGCCTAACTAAGGCAGATTTACCCTATATTGTACGTTTCCAAATCTAAGCTGAATTTTTGTAACCTCTTCCTATTTTTTGGACTAATTTGACGGTACTAAGACATTAAGTCCATGTTTGAAAGACGATTTTACGATTTTGTAGGTACATGGTACATGCGATGTCTTGAAAACTAAATAGATTCAGGTCTTCCAGAGTTCCGGTTGGTGTCTAAATACAAACAGGTTGTATAGTTTGTTCATGCTTGTCAACAAAAAATGAGGGTATTTCTATAGAAACTCAAGTTCAATACCGAAGACGTCACTAAATTTTAACTTTACATTAAGATTCAATGATATATTTATCGCACTGAGCTGGCAACCATTGATCATCACCCTACCTCACCTCATGATGGAAAGTGCAAGTGACACGGTAAGTTGACGGCAGACAAAAGCTAAATAGGATATTTGTGCGACTATAGAATTAGAAAACTATAAAGCACACTCGCTCATGGAATAGTAGGGTGTTCCAAAGAGGTAGGACGTAATAGTGATGAGGCCCATGTTTAGAAACAAAAATAGAAAATTTCGCGGCATCTCGGACACAAATAGATTATTCGAGGAGGAGTCTTCGTCGCACCGCGCCGTCCGTCGCGTCGGTAGTTGTTGTCGTCGTTGTTGGCGCATACATATTTTCGAGTGTGTGTCGGAATGCTTTTCTCTAGTGAAGTTCGTCTGCGAGTTCCACAAATCTAATTAACTGGAACGGTGAATGAGGAAGTACATATGAGGACAATGTTTTTCAACCAAATTAGAGAAGAATGTAGAAATATGTCTGCTTTGAAGGAAGTTGCAATCGCATTTAGACAAGTTGGACTCTTGCTGAGTAGGTTTACGGGAGAATAAATTACTGGAATTTGGCTTTCAATTTACTGAGATAGTTTGTAAAGGATAGAAATTCTATTGAGAGAATTATTTCAAAAAGGATTCGAATAATTTTCACAGAGATTGAAATGAATGAAATAGGTGCAACGTGCAAGTCACGTTTAATGGAAGAATTGATTTTAAATTCTTTTATGAGGTTGGAGTAAAAATATAAACATAAACATGCTATCATAAGAATGAAGAAAGTAGAACTCGATACCAAACGAATCTTAGAGACCATTTTCATTATCTTTTCTTAAGCAAATCAAACTGGCCACTACTTCTTTCATTAATTAAAAACAAAAATAACAAAAATAGACTTGTATCAAATGTACTGCGTTCTGAACTGTGTGTTGATGTGGAAAGTTAAGAAGTTATTGCTCAAAGAAGTCCGTTTTGTGTATTTAGATTGTAAGAAGAAAATTGTAGTAAAGTGAATTGTAGACCTTTGAAATGCACAATGAAACAAGTTTATATTTTCTTCTTCACCTTACTTTTTTTAGGCATTCTTTCAATCAATCCTTGGAGAGTATATGCAACAACTCGTTTAGTCAAATGATATTGCTGTGGTGAAAAAAAGAAAAATTGCTATCCCACAGAAGCCTTTACAAGGATATAAACAGTACCGAAAGGGCGAAAGCAATGGGTTGAAAGTAAATAAGGGCAAAACTGAGGATATTCTATAACCAACAGTGCGGATATTTCTAGACCTCCGATAAGAATATAATTTAAAGTAGAAAGAAAAATCAACGAAATTAAAAATAAAAAGCTCAATAAATACCAAAACTAGAGTTTTTAGAATTTTTATTAGAAAGAGAAGTACATATAATGTAGGCAGAGAAAAAGTGCGCCCAAAACTAAGAAAATGGCATGGGAGGGATGCATGGGGAGTTGGAAGAGATTTTTGCGCCGCCACGCCGGTTACAGATGCGAAATATGACATATTCAAGAAAACTACAAAACAACTTATACAAGGAAGCAATAATCTTCAAAATATCCGCTCCAAAAAGAAGAACTGCTCAGGAGATTCGATCGTCAAAGTTCTTTGCTCAAGGACAACTTCACGACTTAATTCGGAACAGGAAGCTACAGTATTATAACAGCCTATTCACATGAATCTAAGCTTAACTTACCGAAAATACCCGACATCACATTTGAAGAAGTAAATGAGATTGTTCATAATTACAAAATAGGAAAAGGTGCTGGGCTTGACGATGTACTATACCTACAGGGTGTCCCGTTATTCGTGCTACACACTTTATAGTAGGGGAACCCAGGATGCTAAATTTGCAGTTAATAAAGCGTCATTGGAACTTATTGGATAGTAAAGTTTACGTTCTAAAACGAAAAAAAAAATTATGTCAAATTAGTGGACCGGAGAGCGTGTAAAAATTTTTAAAAATGTTAAAAAAAACAGTCACATTGAAATACTCGAGCGTGTCAGATTTTCGTAGAGCATACCCGCTTTGTCTCTCTGATAACCGATAAATATTAAATTGATGATTAACTGAGGTGAATTGGGCGTGTAGAGAGTTGGAAAAAAAAGTTATTCAAACGTGGCAGATTTTTAAGGTTAATGTAAAGTGAGCTCAAAAAACTGTCCTATTCAAATGACTTACGATTTGAACGTGAACAAAAGTCATGGCTAATCTTAAAAAATGTAAAAAACACGTGACCTTGAAATACTCAAGCGCGTCAGATTTATATGCAGAGGGATCAACTTGATATCTTCGTCCTCCAGGATGATAATCAGACGATTGTATGGAGGGGTACTCTTCGTCTGACAAATTTAAAGCAATAATTATTATTTGGCGTTTCTATTTTTAAATATTGGATGTAATAAAAAAAGTACACATGTGTATAAACAAATTTTTATTTAAAATTTTGTTAAAAATACCAACAACAAAAATCCCTGAAAGTTTGAACCCTTAATATTTTTAAGCTGTCGACCAAGAGGTGTGAAGATTTACCATTGAAAATACACGAAAACTCTGATTTTTTATTTTTTATTTTATATTGCTCAGCGGCATTTCATGGGATCGCTTTTACAGAAGATTATTTTTTCTCAAAATTGAGCGCCCTACAAAAAAGCTTTTTGCGGCAAAGTCGTTACTCACACCGACGAGGTAGTACGGGCCACTAAACCAGATTTTTCCATGAAATTCACGTTTTCTTGCAGTTATCTCGTAAATAACAAGAGCTACGGAAAAATTGTAAATAACAAAATCACAAAATTGTAGAGAATTCAATTTCCTACAAAAAAATCTCTAAAACAAAATTGCTTATATCAACATTAAAAGAGATATCAACCATCACATTGTATTGTACACCCAACATTTATACCAATTTCCTAATCGAAAACGTTCAACCGAAAACACATCTGGCAATACTATAATGGAATGGTATAAGGCAAGACATCGTTTGTGAGTGTGTGTGTGTGTGTGTGCAGAAATACCGGGAGAAGAATGTGTCTAGACATCATGGTTCATAGCAAAACTACTAGAAAGCTCTCGATGTTTCACACTGCCGTATAAAGAGGCCGCTTACGCAACCAGAGTCAGTTTTGATTATAGAGTGATAAAGTGAAGAATAAATTGTTTACAAGTGATAGTCCAAAAGTAGAGTTGAGATCGAATGAAGTATAGAAACTGGATAAAAGAGGTAGAAATAAATTGAAAGGTGGAGTTTTATTTTGCGAACTAAGCGCACGTTACAATATCTTATGTCTTTTTACCTAAATCGCCCCATGAAATCTGTCAGATTATATATTTTTTAAAATCCTGATAGGATTACCTTCAAAATTAAAAAAAATTTAAGCCGTAATTTTCATACACCTTTGTGACTTGCCTACTTAGGTCACCTTCAAATTGTCAGATTATTGAAATATACACTTTTCTGGATGTAAATTATTTATTTTCTCTTAATCTGACGCTCTTCAGCTTTTCTGGGGATCGACTTTTTTACTAACCCGACAGGTTGCCCTCAACGTACCCCTCAACATTAAGGGTTCATATACGGTAGGAGTTCATTACAGTGTGCAAGGTTTTTCCCCATATAGTTTTCTGACGCGCTCGAGTAACTCGCAAAATCACCTCTTGGGATACCCTTCTATTGGTATGAGGTTCTTGGTTGTATACATAGAAAAAAAGTGTATGGGAAGGGGGCCAATCTCCTTCCATTTAGGCGGGAGGGGTAGTTTCAATAAGAACTTTGAGTATCACATTATTAAAAAAAATATATAGTTTCCGTACTCTTGTTTGCATATTGTTCTACGTTTGCCCTACCTCTTTTTGTTTTTAATATTTTTTTATCTTTCTTTTAATCTATTTATTATTTCCAATATTTTGTTAAAATTTATAAATTTATATATTATCAAGCTAGAATGTGAACAACAATATATTTATTACGAAGCATTATTGTAAAATTAGATATTATAATCTTAAGATCAAGTTATGTCAATAAAGAAACTAACAAACTAACTAATAATTTTAAACAACATTGTTGAAAATCAGCTAGGCCACTTGCTACCACATACATAAGTGTTTCTCAAAGCTAAGACTTTTATTTAATTAACATTTTTATTCAAACCATTTAAATGAATAGTTTTTAAGTCAAATTGAAATTGAAAAAAAGCAATTTTTTTTTTTAAATAGAACTTTTACTCTTTTTCTGTATCTTTTAAGTTTCTCAAAAACCAAAATTAATAAGAGCGTTGATTATTGGAAAAAGAAATGATTTTTAATAGGACAAAATTTCGTAAAAATGTACAGAAGGTTGGAGAGGGTAAGTTGACAGCAACTGAAATGAAGATGCTCTTAATAAAATAATAAAACCAAATAAATTTAATAAAATGAGTTGCGCAATAAAGCAGGGTACCCAGAAGTCTAGCGCATTCTTCTCAACCAAACCTTGTGAGCGAATGAAAGGGATCTTAAATTTTTTGTCCGATTCCTAACGGCTTATAGAGAATGTGCTTTCCATTGCATGAAATTACAATCGAAATACTTTTTAACTCCTCGCGAAAGACCATACCCGTGGAAAATCATTCTTTTTCCATAATTTTTCTGAGATTCGAACCTCGAAGCTCACACGTAACAGGCACACACATTTACCAATACGGCACGGGCGCCACAAAAGTAACAAGGCTTGAACATATCAGAAGAACCAAAATACGTAGAAACCTCCACACTAAAAATAGCATCTAGCAACAAATGGAAAACGACAGGCTCGTCAATTTGTCATGTCCAAAAAGAAATCAATTCCCTCACAAAGTATGGTTGTGAGAAATGCGCTAGGCGTTGGGGTTCCTCGCTCTGTTGCGCCGCTTTATTTTAAAGAAGAAATCCAGAGAACCGCGTCAAAAAAGCAATATAGCATTTAGTTGGCCTCAGAAATAGAACAATTCAACCGCACAAGTTGGTCACTACTCACTAGTGTAAGGTATTGAATTGGAAAAACTGTGATCAATTCAAAATCACTATGCTCGTAACTCCAAAAGAAAGAAGAAGAAAAACTCAATAATTTTTTTCCTCACTTATTACTTTATTTGCAATTAAGAAAATAAATGCCATCCACAAGTACATTACATGACAAGTCGGTGGAATCAAATTATCATCAATTATGAACCTCCCTAACCAATCCAACGTGAGTAGTGGCTGGTGGCGCTTAGATTAAATTAAAAGAGGAATGCTTTTAACAGTGAATGAAGCCAAACGATAAAACTGTCAAACCACTTAAAAGCTCACTAATTTATTGATTTTATTGCACCGATTCATTGCAGTGCAGATGTAAATCAATATAGCTAAATAATATCAACCTTTCTTTGAGTGCAACACAATACACATATTGCGTTTTCGCATAATCATGTCTAAGTCATTTTGTATTAATCCTCAAATAAATTTATCGTAACCATTTACATAATTGAATACCTAGTTTACGAGGCACTAAGAGTAGGTAGTTTTTGATTTGATTAAGACTGATGTTGTTATGAAAGTCACGTCAACTGCATCTAATCTCAAATGTCCACGTAACTTTTATTGCAACCTATCCCACTCTGCGGGTAATATGACATTCGTACAAATATATACAAACTAATGAGTTCTCTGAACTTCTTATGTATGTCGATAGTCGATACTAAGTTGAAAAAAGAAAGAAAAAAGTAATTGAAAATCCTTCAAGTACAATGCGTCCATCGTAACATATGCACCATACTCGTGTCTCGTACATACAACATACACACGAGTCACGACGCACGCATGAATGAGAAAATTGAAATGCACATAGCAACATGCAATGATTACAAGAAGCGTGCCACATTTTTGTGAGAGCCCTGTGCCCAGAACGAAGAACATAATTATAACTTATAAGTTATAACCCTGACCATCAATTATGGAAATCGAAATGAAAATGAGAATATATCGATCGGTTTTCCACCGCAGCTCACAGTTGCAGGTTTTTAGTGAAAGCTGAAAGGTTTCTTTGGTAGGTGTAGCGTGAAATAAAAGAGAGAAGGGAGGATTTCATCAATGTTGTGCTTATGTTGGTTATGCAATTCAATTCAAGGATGAGTCAAGAGTCTGGGGAATTAAAATCATAGATCAATACTTGTGTTTGAACTGCAGTTGAGGGTTGAAGTGAAGTCGGGTTGGCGTAATATTACAAAAGAGGTCAAACAGTACGTCCTTAGGAAAAGAAACTAATTTAGATGAAGACTCTTTGTTGCATTGATACAAAACAGTGGCAAATAGTAAATTAAATTTAGTATTGTCGATTTGAACCCGATGAAAAGTTAGATTAATGAAAAAATAGAACGATGAAAAAAATTTTCGTTAAAAAAGCATGGTTTTGTGAATTTTTGGTGATGAACCAGTTCAAAGGAGGTGGTGCATACTTGGGCCCAGAGCGTACACCTATGAGACTAGTACCAAATGAAAGCTTACGTTCAGCCCAATCAGCCTGCCAAATATTTTTGAATTCGGTCTTGGTGATTTTGAGATAATTAGACTTGAAATTGAGCGCCGGAAATGGGAAAAATCTGACATTTCTGCAAATAATTACGAATATCTCGAAAAGCATAGCACGTAGGACAATGATTTTGGTATCATATGAAAGATCATAAAAATATCTTTTATTTCATTCAAAATACAGTTTTCAAAATTCCTTATATTTCGAAAAAACAGACCTAAAAGTTGTTTAAAAAAAAACATTTTCGTTGACGTTTGACAGCCAATATCTCGAAAAAATCAGTGATGACCTATAATTTTTTTTGCACCACTTTAATCCTTAATTGGTAAGCTTTAATTTGATATACAATTACGCTATCATACATAAAGCATATCACGTACATTATACACAATTCCTAAAAAAAAATTAAACAAAAAATATGTTCCACAGGAAATGCATTTTTTCATTTAATTCTTCGCAGTTTCTACTTTGTTTTTTACTAAACATAAAACCAAAATACATTTTAATGCTGCAAATGAGAAAAAAATGACTAATCTTCGTTTAGATCAGGGCTTCTTAAACTTTTTTCATTCACGACCCCATTTATGATTGCGAGTTTCCTGGCGACCCCATATAAATATGAAAGAATGATAAATAAATATTTTCTGTTGATTTATTTACTAGGTAACAATTTAAATGTACATATATATGAAAAGATATAGTTTTAGAATTCATTTAGAAACATGAAAAAAAAAAAAAAAAGGGAGTTCTGATCGTCTTAGTTCGCTCGAAAATATTCGAACGCAGTCGTTGAGTGGTAAGTATTAATTTTAAATTAAATTAATGAGATGGATGTGCCTGTTTTTTATTGCATAGCAAATTAAATCTTGGTGGAATGTTTGACACTGCTGGCGTAAGACCTCTTCAACATTTTTTAGCGATGAACGATATTCGGATTTAATATGTGTTAAAGCCGAGAAAGTGACTTCACATAAATATGTGGTGTTGAATGGCAGGAGAATATTTAAAGCCATATCAGGGATTGTAGGAAATTCAGTTCTACTTCCTATCCAAAATTCACTCAAGTGCTTTTTTTTTCAAATTGTAGTTTTAAGTTTGAGTCACTCGAAAGCTCAGCAAATTCCTCTTGAGCTTTAAGTGGCAAGTGATCAATCTCGCTTAAGCCAATCCAAAACGGCTTTTGAATCCAAGCTACGTTTTTGAAATCAATATTTAATACTAGCTGAGCCGCCCGGCTTTGCTCGGGTCTGTAGTTTTAAGGTTCCCGTTCTCGTTTTTCCTCTTCCATAGGAATTTGGGGATGAAATTTAATCTTTCTTACTGTGGGACAATGTGGCATCCTAATGCTGAAAAAATTTTCGAAATCTGTCCAGTAGTTTCTAAGTTTCCGTTCCCAACCCCGTTCCTGTTGGAATCTTCCGTTCCCGTGGAAATATGTGAATGAAGTATAATTCTATGTCACTGAGGGATAATGTTACGTCCTAGAGTTGAAAGAATTTTTGAGATCAGTCAAGTAACTTTAATGTTAGCGTTCTCGTTCCTGTTTCTGATCCTGTCGGATTATAGGATTGTATAGTTCTTGAGGGAATTTTCCGTTCCCATGGAAATATGTGAATGAAATGTGAGTCTATCTCACTGAGGGATAATGTAACACCCTAGAGTTGAAAGAATATTTTAAATAGGCCAAGTAAATTTATGGTTCCCGTTCTCGTTCCCCTTTCTGTTCCTGTGAGATTATAGGGATGAAATATAGTTTAAGTTACTGATGAAAGGAGATAATGTAGCACCCCTAGTGCTGAAAGAATTTTTGAAATCTGTGGAGTAGTTTGTATATTTCCGTTCCCAACCCCGTTCCTGTGGGAGTATGGGAATCAAACCTTGATAGGAACCATCTCTGGACTAAACTATGTCTACCCTGAAAATTTCATAAAAATCGGTTGCGTTGTTTAGGAGCTTACCCCGGACATACATACATACATACATACATACATCCTATTTTATATATATAGATAGATAGATAGATAGATAAAATATGAACGGAACTGTGTTTCTAGCGCTTTTAAGTGATCTACAATAATTTTTGCAATTAAAGCTTTGCACTCGATTATAAAATTGTCGACACTGGAAAACATTTTGAACGAATTTTTTTCTACCCTACTTTTCCAAATGTTGATCCTTTTAATAAAACTTTCAATTTTATCATTCGAGGTAAATATATCGCAATTTTTTCCTTAAAGAGACAAGTTGAGATCGCTTAATTTCGCGAAGATATCTGACAAATAACACAGCTTGGATAGCCATAAGTCATTTTGAAAGCAGCAAGTTCACATTTTCGTCCGGTTAAAAATATTTCTATATCGTCTTTTAATAGCAATAATCTTCTCAAACTTTGTCCTCTTGACAACCATCTTACTTCTGCATGTAGTAATAAAGTTGTGTAGTTGGAATCCATATCCTTACATAGATTTGAAAATGAACGGCTGTTAAGTGCATGGCTCTTAGTAAAATTTATAATCTTAACAGCATCTTGAAGCATATCGTTCAATTCCGGTGCTAATTTTTTTGCTGCAAGGGCCTCTCGGTGAATAAGGCAGTGAGTAAAAGTTATATGATCAAATTGGGCCGCTTGAAAAAATGATTTAAAACCAATATTTTTCCCGTCATCGCTCTTGCACCATCTGTGCATATTTCACAGCAATTTTTCCATTCTAAGCCTTCTGTTTTTAAAAATTCGTCAACTTTAGAATATATATCTTTCCCTGTAGTATGGTCTTTCATAGGACGACAAAATAACAGTTCTTCCTCCACGATTTCTTTATAAACGTACCTGACATACACTAACAACTGAGCCAATTTAGTAACATCAGTTGTTTCGTCCATGCATTGTGCAGAGGCTAAAGTAAACATTAGGTCCGTTCGTTGAACTTTCCCCAGGGTTGACCCAGGTTTTCTTGACAACCTTATGAGTTGTCAAAAAAACCTGGGTTCTCCACTCTTCAAAAAACACTAAACCGCAAATCACCACACATCCCTGTCATTAAAAAAAAATACATGCCATTTGACAGCCCTAAAATCGTCACAGCAAAAAGCTAGGGCGAGTTGGGGGAAAACCTATGGCAAACCTATGGCTCAAAAAACACTCAATTTGACATTCAGGGCGAATTAAGGTTTCTCAAAAAACGCTTTGTGGCGACCCTAGGGTAACCCCAGGGCTGCAAGGAACAAACCTATTATATAGCACAGCATAGGTATATCATAATTTGGCATGGGAAACATCCCCTTAAATATTTAACTTGAAAATCTCTCGCGACCCCAGAATTTTCCTACGCGACCCCATTTGGGGTCGCGACCCATAGTTTCAGAAGCCCTGGTTTAGATCTATCAAAATACCATCCAAAAACAAAGCTGGTGCTATATTCATTGCTTCCTGGTGTCTTGCGTAACCCAAATACCTTAAAATACTCATGACATGAGCGCAACGACCAACAGTCCTCATTCCAACGAGACAGTTCCAATAGTAAGCTTTTATTGTGTTCGAACTATGTGCTACGTTTGCATCGCTATTCACCAAGATGTAAGTGAGATACACTTTTCTACTTACATACCTGGATTTGATTCGCCCTCGTAATAAAAAGTTATTGTTGCCTATAAGACTATTATGAGCAGTAGAGGTAATTCGCATCCGATCTTCGCAGACTTCGATTGTATAGGTTCCCTGGTCTTTTAAATGTTCACCACAGTAGGATGGAGCCTGGTTTATTTGGTAATTGCCCAATGATATCATACGAAGTTCTTGAATAGAGAGTTGTGGGAAATTACTTAAATTCGGGATATTACCATCGATGCGGCTGAACATAGCTCTGGTTCTGTTAAGATTATTTTCTCTTACAAAGGCACCTAAATAATTAGGAGTATTAGAACGATTTAAAGCCAGTTCTAGCAGAACGTTCGCATCAGCACTATCTTCAATGGTTGGATGAAACTTATTAAGAATTGCAGCTGCAACTTTGAAGTCGTCCATCAAATGACCAGCAGCTAGATTAAAAAAATCTTGCCGAAATAGTTTAAAATCCCTTTTAAATCGTCCGTTCACGACTTCAACGACCCATCTGACCATAGTTACACACCTGGATCTATTAGCCTGCTCTGTGGTAAGTTGAAAGTTACCTTCAGCAACGGATTCAGGCATGTAAGTCTTATATCCTTGAGATTCAAGATGTGGGATTGCGTCTCTGAATCCTCTGTCCAAAATAAAATCATCGTTTTGTCTAAAGTATTGCCTGAACGTTCCATAATCGTCTCTGAAAAGATGTTTCATTTTGTTAGCATCAGATACAGTTGCAGCATAAGGTCCTATAACGTCCAGGATATACCCATCACAGCATGTGATCACAAAAGGCTTAACCAGATTTTGATACTTATGTAGGCTGTATGATTGTTTCTGGAAGCCGTAGTTTGAACTTTTTTGAAGGTACACATATGTTCCATCGCAAATGACTATAGATGGACGATCATTTTCATTTAAATTGATGTTTCCAAACAGTCCGTTGGGAATAAGTCTGTTCCTACTAGATACATCTTGGTGAACAGCGATGCAAACGTAGCACATAGTTCGAACGCAATAAAAGCTTACTATTGTAACTGTCTCGTTGGAATGAGGACTGTTGGTCGTTGCGTTCATGTCATGAGTATTTTAAGGTATTTGGGTTACGCAAGACACCAGGAAGCAATGAATATAGCACCAGCTTTGTTTTTGGATGGTATTTTGATAGATCTAAACGAAGATTAGTCATTTTTTTTCCATTTGCAGCATTAAAATGTATTTTGGTTTTATGTTTAGTAAAAAACAAAGTAGAAACTGCGAAGAATTAAATGAAAAAATGCATTTCCTGTGGAACATATTTTTTGTTTAATTTTTTTTTAGGAATTGTGTATAATGTACGTGATATGCTTTATGTATGATAGCGTAATTGTATATCAAATTAAAGCTTACCAATTAAGGATTAAAGTGGTGCAAAAAAAATTATAGGTCATCACTGATTTTTTCGAGATATTGGCTGTCAAAAGTCAACGAAAATGTTTTTTTTAAAACAACTTTTAGGTCTGTTTTTTCGAAATATAAGGAATTTTGAAAACTGTATTTAGAATGAAATGAAAGATATTTTTATGATCTTTCATATGATACCAAAATCATTGTCCTACGTGTAGGTATGCTTTTCGAGATATTCGTAATTATTTGCAGAAATGTCAGATTTTTCCCATTTCCGGCGCTCAATTTCAAGTCTAATTATCTCAAAATCACCAAGACCGAATTCAAAAATATTTGGCAGGCTGATTGGGCTGAACGTAAGCTTTCATTTGGTACTAGTCTCATAGGTGTACGCCCTGGGCCCAGGCTCCATAGAAGTATGCACCACCTCCTTTCTTTATCAAAACGTTAAAAATACGGCAATGGATGAAATTTTCTGACGTGCCTCGAAAAAAAGGTGAGTTGTGGTCTTCCTCGTAGCTTGGTGCTGGATCTTCGGAAATCAAAAAATCAATGTTCGTTAGATAATAGTTTTCACTTTTTCACATTTTTCACTTTTTTGGAACATTTTGACGGGAAAAACAAGATATTTTGTGAAAAAATCGGCTTATTTGCCATTGTGGCACAACAATATTATCAGCAAATTTTAAAAACTATTCGTCACTACCTCGTTATTTACAGAAATAGTGTTTAAAATTTCAAAAGGATCGGTTAAGTAGTTTTGAAGTTATGAGGGACACTAACTTTTAAGAAATGAGTTGTGGGAAAAACGATTTAAAGTTTTGAACACTTAAAAAAACAACACAAAGAAAATCTTGAAGTTGATCAAAAGATTTAAGTATTCGCTCTTCATAATAAATTCGGTGGTATAGGGCTGCCAACTACACATTCATTATGAAATTTGAATAATATCGGTGAAAATTTAATTTAATCGAACGCTTTTTCGAGGTCAACCCTCACAACTTGCAAATTCTCCAAGTTGTCACGATGTATTACCATTACTCAGTATGGCTTCCGTTGTTGCCTTGCTCGTGACGATCCCGCATATGGTATCATGTGGCTGTTCAACGATATTTAGAAAGTGCTATATCAACTTGATCGAACGAGAGTTATCGCAATTTAGTGTGTCTCCCTTCCCTTTGTAGATTGGTAGAAGGAAGCTTTCATTCCATTGCTTAGGCAGACCATCAGCTGCTTTAAGCTTGAAGATGAGAATCGTGAGCTATATAAGCCCGATGTCTTCCTTTTCTGTCCAAACTCACATGGTACTTCGTCTGGCTTAGCACCATTGTTTTTTTTTTTTTAGTTCTCAAATGTTTCATGCACTTCTTCGACTGTAATGTCGGTGGATGCTTTCGAGAAACTGTTCGTTTAAACGACCATCCTAATATTCAGCCTTATTATATGAATTTCACGTAAAAAGCTTTTCACCTGGAACATTTTTGTTCGCCCGGAATTTGAAAAACTATTATTAGTGGAGGACCGTTAGACATAAAAGAGGCGAAACCTAGGAATCCAGGGCCAGTCCATGGATTTTCATAAATTTTCGGAAATGTGTTTTGAATAGCTTATAGAAAAAAGTTGAAAGAAAAATTTCATCACTCGCAATTTTTTAATTATTATTATTTTTTTTTTTTTTTTTTTTTATTAGGGTGTTTTAGATACGGTTTTCCAAAAACTCAGGATGGATAGGCTTGGTCAAGACAAAAAAAAAATGTATAGGAGGGGGGACGGGGGAGAGGGTCTATATACCTCCGTGTAGGCACGAGGGGCAGTTTTATATGAAATTTACTCAATTTCTTAAAAAATTATTAAAATTTTCATACTTTAGTGTTTTTGAAAGTTATTGCTTTGTTCTTTAATAAAATTTTTACTTTGAATTCACTTAATGAAAAACTGTTGAGAGATCAAGCCTCAAAGTCAAAACTTTGAAAGAAGAAAATATTTTTTTCTTAATTTATTTTTTTTTTAACATTATTTTGTCCCATTAAGGGGCATTTTTTCTTTCCATACTCAATACATTTATAAATTTTTACTCAAAAGCAAAATAACCGAACTAAAAATTTTTTCTTTGTTTAAGAGAAATTAAACAAAAACGAAAGTTACTTTTTTCCAGAAGACAAAATGTCGTTAATTTCCCTCTAATTGAACTTTATTTCCGGAAGTGAAATATGAAATGTGCTTTGAATTGCATATAAAAATAAAATAAAATAAAATTCTCAAAGTTAATAATTAATTTTAAAAATAAATAAAAATTTAGAGCGGTGATCTTTTTTCTTTACTTTTTTTTATCTTTTTTCTACACGCTATTTAAAACAAATTTCCGAAAATTTCATGAAAATCCATGGGCTGGCCCTGGATTCCTATGTAAAAGCTTACGGCCCTCCACTATATGAGTTTCACCTGAACAAAACTCCAGACTTATGTACAATTTGTGGTTCACTTGTTCGCCTCACAAAAATAAGTGAAATAAATTGCTCTCAACGTTTTCACATTTCACGGAGAAAAATAGCTCATAATAAGGGAAATTCTCCAAACATTTAAAAATTTTCCCCCGAAACTCATAATAAGGAAAAAGTGAAATAGAATCTTTTTAGAGGGGAATGATTTCACGTGAAACTGATAATGAGGCTGCTGTCACCACCTGCGCAAGTGAAGAATTCAATCAGAGAACTCGTCCTTGAGCTTCGCTATAAAGAACTTCGGCGAACTAATGCCCTGATCATTTCTCCTTCTTTGAGCGGATATTTGAAAGATGGTGATAAGTTGGTTCAAGCTGTCTTTTCGTATATCTTCAAAAGCTTTATTTCATTCAGAAGCTGAGGCAGTAACCTCTTCCAGTTTCCGATAAATGACTTCCTTTCTCTTTACTCCTAGTTGGGCGCACTTCTTCCTCGCTTCTTTCTTACAGTTTCTATATTCTCTTTCAAGACGAGCCTTTTTAATAGCTTATTTTGAGATATACATTTTGACCATGCTTTTCTTACTTTTCACTTCTCAAGCTTCTTAAGCCTGTTGTTAGTGTGCCTTTGAAACCCCTGGCAATGATTTGGCTCTATCTAAGCAAGTTTGTTCCAGGCAATCCCACATAATTGTGTGCTCTGCTCCCTACATTTGGAAGGTCTTGCATAGATATCTTTGCATTTTCAAAATTTGGTTTCTTTTTCCTTTGTCCAAATTATATCATTCGATTCTCTTCTTAGCACTTGTTTGCTTGGCAGTGAGCTAATAAAAGAAGAGTTTGTCTCAACTTACCTCATTAATTTTTGGTGATAATGCATTGCTGAGTTAAACTCCCTCTTTTTGTTATAGTTTTCCTAGTCTTCGGAGAAAAGCTAAAAGACGCTGCCATGATAGCTAGCCTAGGTTACCATCTCTAACCAAACTTGAGCCGAGTATCTGAATAGTCTGATACGACAAAATGCAGGACATAAACAGAGGGCGTGTTCACAAAGTAAGGTATCACTTAAACTTAAAAGTCTCTTAGCGTTACCACGTGGCACTTCTCTTTTGCAAAGCATTTAGAAGTGCCAGCGCTAGTAAACTTTTTGGGTTGGGGACATAATCCCGAAAAAACTTTTCCATAAATGCCAAAATCCCGAAAATCCATAATCCCGAAAACCCACAATCCCGAAAATCCAAAATCCCGAAAACCCACAATCCCGAAAATCCATAATCCCGAAAACCCACAATCCCGAAAATCCCGAAAGGTTTTCCCGAAGAACGATATAAAATGAAAAATTTGCGCAAATTTTTCATTTTATATCGTTCTTCGGGAAAACCTTTCGGGATTTTCGGGATTGTGGGTTTTCGGGATTATGGATTTTCGGGATTGTGTATTTCTATTTTGCATTAATTTGATATAAAGATATGTTTTTTAAAGTTTGGTCGTCACGTGTACGAAGAAATCTGTTTATTGGAATGATTACCTGGAGTAAGTATCAGTGTTATGATTGTTCATAATGTTGTTCCGTTATTCTCGTTGCTTATCAGAACATAATCTATTCATGTGCTCAGTGTCATTATTGTTTTGAAAGGTTCAAGTGAAAGTTATTGTGTGTAATACAAATATTTAGTTGAGTGTTAAAGAACTTATTACGTGATATATACAAAGGTAAATATAAAGTGCCTAAACTTGAAATTTATTTGCTGTTTTTGTTTTTGTTGAAATAAATACGCCATTTAAAAAATAGTTTTGGTTAGAATTTTTTATTTTTCAAAATTGATTTTTTTCGGGATTTTTGCCATTCGGGATTGATGTTTTCGGGATTATGAGTTTTCGGGAAAAGTCTGTTTCGGGATTTTGAATTTTCGGGGAAAGTCTGTTTCTGGATTATGTTTTTTCGTGATTTCGACTTTTCGGGGACAGTTTTTTCGGGATTGTGTCCGTTTCCCAAACTTTTTATTTAAACAAAAATTTTGCAGTTTTCTTATTAAGGTAAGGAACCATACGTTTAGGCACGCCTTCTACGGTTGTGCTCTTGACAGATGTAATCGTTGATTGAAGTCTTCACTCAGGACCAATTTAGTCCAAGCACCTGAGAAGACTGTCTGAGATCCCTGGCTTGCAAGAGGTCTGGCATTCTTAGATCACTTTCAAAGCAATAAGAGGGCTGAATAGAGCTTTAAGAATAGTTTGCCCGTCGCTGCAAGACCCAAGTACCTACTTTACCCTTTCAGTCATTGTTCATAACGTAGCTTAATGCCATTTGGATAGCATACGCCTCCGCTTGGAAAACACATGGGTTATGTGTATATGTGCCTTATCAAGCGTGCAGTCGTATGTCATCGTTCTCCTAAAAGCCACCAGCGCCAGATCATTCATCGGTTTTTAAAATACATATCAGTGAAGTGTGGATATTAGGTACTATCTTGCTCAGATTCTAGAGTGAAATAGTCCCAACGGTGCATTCTGACGCAGTTTGAGCCTTGGGATCATCATGTCGGACGTAATATCCATTAGACATGAGTCAAAAGAAATACTGCTTGCAAGTTCCTCAAATCCCTCATGCAGATTGTTCCAGAGACCCCATCTCCTTAATCGAGAAATGGTCTTGAGAGTTAACCCCATGAAATTGGTATCAAGGGGAGGATATTCGGCAGAGCGCCGAGAGAAGCACCTGGAGTGCTAGGGAAGTACAGTCGAGATATATTGTTTTTAAAGATGGCAAACGAGGCTTTGATGTATTTACGCGAGAATTTATTCCACCAAACAACTGGCGCATTGATCCAAAGGACCCTTTTCAGTGAAAGACCCCATGTCTTAGCCAAAGGCTCCCTTACATTGCCAGACGACTGAGGACTGACAGTGCTTCAGCAGTCTTTGACTCGACATGTTTAAACCAAAGAGGATTGTTATCTAGTATTACTCCAAGATGTTTGACTGCGTTTGGAAATGGGATGTTGACGTCTTTGAGTGTAATTTGGGTCAGATCAGTAAATTTTCCACGTCTCCGGAAGAGGACAATGAACTTATTGAGCAGAATGAAGCGCGTCAAACTTGAACGCCACTCTGAAAACAACTGAAATAGAAAGAAGGTTTCTACGATTCATTTGTTTCACACTCAAAAAAGTTGCGTAACTAACGAACAAAATTAGCCTCAAGAAATATCTAATTTTTGTTTTTAGTTTTATTGATTATTTTTTCAAAAATTAAAATAGTTCCTTAAACAATCGATCTTTACAAAAGTTATATTAAAACACGAATTCCGATTTTGATTTAAGAGTTCATACATTAGTTTCAGTTGTTTTAAGTGCAGCATCAACTCTTCATATCGCAAACCAGTGAAATCTTTTCATCTTTCGGTTTTATATTTAAAAATATTTTAGTTTTCTTAAAGCACTTTTCAAAATAAATATTCCCAAAGCACTCGTTGCCTCAACTAACGCCAAGTTGTTCAAGGTAAACTCATAAATTTCTTACCTGGTCCCAGGAGAGATGTTAAAACTTTCCATGATCATCGGCTATGACTTCCTGCAGTCAAGCTTAGAACATAATTTAAATGGGAGCGCCCTAATGATAACATCCTACCGAAACACGTCTTTGCTTTGAATACAAACGTAACACTTGAAACACGCGCCATAACAGTTTCAATGGCAATAATATGGTCTTTCCCGCCAAATTTTTTAAATTACTCATTCATCACCTTTAGGAAGGAAGAAAAAAAATGCCTTCATACGTATTCAGCACACAATATTTAAGAACAAACGAAAAAAAACAAAAATACAATGTCCAGCTCGCTTTAAATTCCCGACAGAAATAAATTACTCCTCTTCCCACGATAACCTTTAAGTGGAGTACTTTTTTTCTAAAAATAATTTCAGCTTGAGGCTTTTTATGTTGCCTGGTCTCTCTTATCATCTCTTGTTATAACTTGCACAAAATCTCCCCTCAAGAAAAGCACTTCTTTCCCTCATCACATCGTTCAAATAAGAAAAAGTTGAAAAGTAAAACTCTTGGAAATAAAACTAAGATTGATAAGCTGCAAAGCGTATTAAGTCCAAAATACATTTCGGCTACACTATGTCAGGAGTGTCTGGCAATGTGCGTTAAGCCGCAAAAGAATGACAGAGATAATGTGTGGTCATGATGCTGTTAAATTTGTGGGGTGTGTCAAGTTGTATGAAAAAAAAGTTGGGAAATATGAGTTCTTATGAATCCAGCGTTTTATGCACGTATCTGTTATAAAAAAAAATAGACGTGTTAATGATAATTATGAAGTTCGATCTGTAAAAAAGTTCAGCAAAATTTTACTTTATACTTTGCTAATCGTGGAGAAATAGTAATGTAAATAGAGAAATACATTTTCGAATTGTGTTTGCTTTCCGCAAAGGTTAGGCACACTTCATTCATTATTTTGTGCATAGGGCCCAGACTCCGCAACTTTTTAGACGATTATTGTTCGATCGTTTATCAAAAAAAATTTTCATGCAAGTTCGCTTAAGCTATTTTACTAGAACTCTTTAAGGATCATAAACGTGTTTTTTGTGACCTTAAATCTAGACAATAGTTGTATAAGTCGTTACGGAATCTAGACCCTGAAAAAATTGGACCCCAGGGTTTATTTTGAAACATTTCATAAGAGTAGCTATATCACTTTGGAGGCTTAAGCGGTATTATAGGTATTATCTGACTGATAATACCTATAAAATGTTGCTAAGCAAACCAACTTATCTGCTCTCACCATTAGTAGATAAGAAGGATGGCCCAACAGAGTGAGGTCCATTTAATTTTTCACAACCATTCCTTGTGGGGGAATGGAAGGGGCCTAAAATTTGCTGCCGGTTCCGACACCAGAGAAAGATCTTTCCATAGCAATGAATTTAGTAACGGGGAACTTTCCAATTCCTCGCGGAAGGCAATACCTGTGGAAAAAAAAAATGTTTGACTTTGTTGGGGTTCAAGCCGGGTCTATGAAATAACTCCCACGCAATAAGTCCCACTTTTAAAAACGAAATAAGTCCCACCAAAAATTGCTATTTTGAAAGTGGGAGTTATTTCGTTTTTAAAAGTGGGACTTATTTCGTCAAATGGTGGGACTTATTTCGTTACGCGTTTTTATTTTAAGTGGGGCTTATTTCGTTTTGAGTGGGAATAAATTCGTTTTGTAAAGTGGGAGTTATTTCATACCCCTAAATTTATATTTTTTCTTATGCAAAAAGTTATGGTTGTCCCCTTTACGAAATGTCCAATATTTCGTAAAAGGGACAGCCATAATTTTTTGTCGTTATCTCTCATGGCTCTTCTTGCTTGTATACGATTTTTCTTTATTATTCCTCTGCTTTGATTATTCATATTATTCAACGTGTGTTTTTTTCGAAGAGCCAAATACTTCTTATTTGAAATCGCATTAAACAATGAAAAAGTGGGACTTATTTCGTTTATGAAAGTGGGACTTAATTCATTTAAGAAGATTTAGGGCCAGTTGCTCAATCGAATCATAAATTTAAGTTCTACATAAAGTTCCACTTTTGTATGGGGATTTTATGTAGAACTTAAAAATTCCGGAACGTCTCATACAAAAATGAAAACTTTATGTAGAACTTAAATTTATGATTCGATTGAGCAACTGGCCCTTAGATTTTAGATTAGATTATAATGATTTATTTATTTACAACATAAGTATATAACAGTTTAAATAAACAAAATCTTTATGGGGTGGCTATGCCGTCTGCCGATTGGTACTGATTTATGAAAGTTAAAAAAATAAAAAATTCTTTTAAATTTTAAAAGAAAAAAATGACGTTTAAATCTACGTTTATACAAAAATTTAAATGATGAACTACTTTTATCGTTGTTTGAAGATGATTTGTTGCATTAGAAGCTAGCATTTCTTATTCTTTCTCGATAATTAAGTGCTGTTTTACAAAAAAGTAATAACTGCTCGGATAGCTCGTTCAGTAATTTCAAAACTTGTTCCGTTGAGAGAGTATCCTTACCGAAGAAATGTCGCCTCGATTCACGAAGAGTCGGACATCTATCCACAAAATGAAATATGTTCTCTCGTTCTGCTGTGTTAGATATGTTGCACAATATTAGAAGGTCTTCTCGGTGTGGCCTATAGTTGAGAGGAAGAAGTTCTACCCTTAGTCTGAACATCATTGAAATGGATTTTACGCATAACTCGTCTCGAAAGTAGTTTGACTGTAGTAGGTTATAGTTGAGTCTGCTGTACACCGATCTGTAGGGGGATCCTCTTGCTATTCTTTCATACTCATTTCTGCAGTTTATATCTGTGGCGGAAATGATCTCATATAATATTTTTTTCCAGTTTGAATGGACCTCTTGTTCAAGATTTAGATGTAAGTTACATGAGCGTGCATGTTCAGTCCACTCCTCATACCAACCAACTTTTCTGCTCACTGTTTTCATCATAACTCTCTTCGGAAGTCGGCTATCATCCATGTTCAAGACCTTGATAATGTAATCTGCCTGCAACTTTAGCGTTTTAATAAACAACGCTGGTAATCCAGTCTCCAAGTTTAGTGAATAGTTTGGCGTATTCGATGGCAGTCTGAAGGTGCGTTTAAGATAAAAGCGTAAAAGTTTTTCTACTTCATCATATTGTTGACCTCCCCATACTTGTGCTGCGTAAAGCAAGATTGATTCTGCAACGGACTCAAAAACTTTGAATTTTGTGCTATGGGCTAGATAATTGTTGGAGAATTCATTTAAGAAATATATTATTCAAGGGGGAGTTATTTCATTTTGAGTGGGAGTTATTTCATTTCAAGTAAATTTTTAAATCATTTCATTTTGGTGGGACTTATTTCGTTTTCAAAAGTGGGACTTATTTCGTGGGAGCTATTTCATAGACCCATTCAAGCCACAAGCCTCTATGCTAACAACGGACATGCCAACCATCATGCAACGGGTACCACACCAACTACAATAACGAAATTTAAAAGGCCAAATAGGCTTTCGTTGAACATCTTTTAAATGGCTTTTTCGATGTCGCCTGCAGCTGTCGACTACATAAAAGAAAAATCCTATCGTCTGATGAGCCTGCTAACCTAGGCCCCCTAACTAAAGAGAACGATTTCAGACAAAGAACAAAAAGATACTCCGTAGCTCCTCCTAATTACCCGATCATCAGAATGTATTGTTATAAGCCCGCTATTTTTAAGCCTTTAATTCCAAATGCAATAGCTGCTTTTTCCATCAAGATAAGATTGGTCAACGGCCAGACAAATCTGAAAAAGCAATGAAATTAAGTGCATAATCTCCACACTAAACTGCTAATAATCTTTTCAAACTGTTAAGCTGCAGCCTTGCTTTGGGTCACATACATTACACCAAAGTTGAAGCGGTCATCCTTCCAAGAAGTGAAAGAAACATAAAACCCAGCCCGAAGCCCTTCCGCCCAATCAGTCCTCAAAGGTATGGAGAATGTCATTGACAGAGACATTCGGGATAAGCCACTAGCCTTCTATTCACTGTCATCAATCTGCATATCAACCAGGAAAATCAAAAGAAACCACATTGAATAATCTGGTGAAGAAAATTGATTAATCTATCAATGTATGCAGTCGCTTTCTTTCGAATCAGATGTTTCACATGTAATACGTAATTGGATAATGTTGACGCTAAACATCAGAACTACATACGTACAGAAAAATTGATGAAGTGAAAATCTCAGCAATAACAACCATAAGATGTCCACAAGGTGGGGTCTTGTCACCACTTATCTTTTCAATTGTTTTAGAAAGTCTACTAAAACTACTTGCAACCCAAGGAATCTATGCAATACACAAGGCTCATCATTAAAAAGTCAAGAATGCTCCATCAGTCATCAGTTTTGAACGTAGTATAAATAAGTGCTTAGAAAGCATCTGCGTTAAACCTTTTAAGGCAGCTTTTGTCCCGTTCACAAAAAGAATAAAAAGGAAATCGTCTAATACGAAACGGTTCCATTCTTTAAAGAATCAAAACGCCTTGGGATCAACCCAGAACGTATGAACAATCGTAGTAGTCATTTACCTTTAGTAGACATCTCTTATAGAGCGACCAAGTCCCTTTGGGTTTGCCCTACAATATGCGGGAAGAACTGGGTCCTGTAACTACCAATTAATTAAAACCACTATACAATGGTAAACAGACCAACAATGACATATGAAGCTGTGGCTTGTTGGGGAAAATCTGGAGAAACAACGAATTCCATAAGTTAAAGAAACTCTAAAGACTATCATAGACATGCATTCCTGATGGACGCATGTGCATCACCAAACAAGCAAACCATCTTCGTCACAGTCGTCCACTCTTATAGGAAGACTCGGAGAAATTCAAGGTAAGATACGATGACGGTTCCGGTATTTTTTGGGCCAACCATATCGAATTAACTTATCAGTAATCCCAACTGGTCATTATTTTTCATTCCAGGCTGAAGTCGTTGATATCAATGAATGTACGAGAGTGCCTGAAAAGCAAGCAGTTCCTCTGCTATAAAATCCAACCAAACTAATACAGACAGAAGACAAACACGTTATTAAACATATTAAGGTTATGATGGTAACGATATTGCAGACATCTTACGAAAAGACGGTGCTTCTAAGACTCTTCTTAATAACGTAGGGGAGCGTCTGTCTGCATCTAATGGAGGCATAAGTAAATAAGTAAATAGTGATCCGGGGCCTAGCGCGTTTCTTACAGCAATGCCTTGTGAGTAAATGGAGGGGACTTACGATTTTCTGCCGGTTACGAACAGCTAATCGAGAAAGCGCTATTTATGACAATAAATTTACTAACGCATCAGGACTTGCTAATTCCTCTCGAAATTCAAACATTTTTTGATTCTGATGGGATTCGAACCACGAACCTCTGGGTTAACAGGCAGACACGCTGGCCAACACGGAGACATACCATCTTCGATTGCACTCTTAACAGACGCAGATGTTAATATAGAAGTCCTCACTGAGAACCAGGACAGACCAAACGATGCTTTAGTTTTAGATCATGAGAAAGCTGTCTCAGACCTTCGCCGCGTAAGTTCATAGGCGATCTCGTTTCTAGTTAATCCATGATGGTCTGAAACAATTGAATGACATATTTAAAAAGAAGTTTTTTTAAAAAATGGCCACTTTCAACAATTTATGAAGCTAACTGCCTTTAACCGTGCTTAAACAAAAATTCAAAAGCCACCTCTAAGGAATTAGAAAAAGGTATTGTGGTACACCCGTGGTGTGATGGATGTTGTCCACCTGTAAATCCAGAGGTTGGAGTTCGAATCCCAACAGAGGCAAAATTGTTTTTTCCACGGGCATTGCCTTTCGCAAGGAATTGGCAGGTCCTCCGTTAGTATTCATTGCCATGAAAAGCGCTTTCTCGATTAGCCGTTCGGAACCGGCAGAAAATTGTAGGTCCCCTCTATTCCCTCAAAAGGCATGGTTGTGAGAAATGCGCTAGTCCCAGGGGCTCCTCGCTCTGTTGCGCCACTCTATTTATTTTATTTATTATGTACCTCGTTGGAACATTTTGCAATAAACGTCAAAACCTTTTGGTTTTAAAGCAAAACTAGACAAAGAGAAAATTTTCGGAAAATGGTCCCAGGTTATAAATGAGTAATCAAATCTAATGGTAAGTAGGTTTAAAACCTTCAATTTCAAGGCCAAGTGGATATGAATGTATCACAGAGGTAATCTTATACCTAATCTGGTTTGGCATCCATGCAATACTCGTGCGAAGAACTGACGCATCTCCATTAAAGTCAATAAAGAGCTAACCTTTGCTGTGCCGAAAAAAGTCTTGGACAAGAAGACAAACTGTCAAACGACTTTCTTGACATCATTTTTGAAGAAATAACATCAGTGCGGAGATCAAAAAATGGATCTTCTTCTTACCAATTGCAGCTTCTTTGAGCTCAGAAGGTTATTGAGAAATAATAAAAGCCTCTTTAGAGAAACCAGACAAACCATTTGTAAGACCCTGGTTATTTCGGCGTGGAAGAATGGAGGTAAACTCGATTGGTCATTTCGAAGAAAACACTTGGAAAGATTTCAGAAAAACTCTGTCCAATTGGAGGTTCTATGCTAAATATGTTGATTGAGGCCTAATTTCAACCCGAGATTGGTATACTACCAAAATTAGTAAGTAGAAAGGTCAGAGAATCAACGTCAACCGAATTTCAACTTTGCAAGGGTTCAACTTTGATTTGAACAACAACTTCTTGAAGCCATGGTATGAATGAGAATATCAATCTCCTGGCCGACCTGAACGAACCTTGTGGAACAACATGACATCGCTATCTATAAGAAGATAACCGTATTTCCTTTTCCAATCGAGTGTCCCTCTAACTCCGCCTGGATCCTATGCAATCAACGAAAAAAAGCGACAACAAGGGCAGCAAGCCATCAGCAAGCACCACACCGTCTGAGGTTCCTGGTTTTTCTCAACCTCCAAAACGAAACCCATCGAAGAGTTTTGCAACACTACAAGTGTCAATCAAAAAGAAAAGCATTGATGCTCGTGACCACTGTAAGGAGATATTTTTTCACATTCTCATTCATTTAATTTATATTTTATGTTCGTCAAAGTAACGAATTCACTTAACTTTTATTACAAGTCAAAAATTCTCTTAATTGATTTGCAACGGTCATACTTTCTAATACTTATCCAGAGAAGCCAACATGTGGTACATTTAAACATCATCTTAAATACCTACTCGCCTCAAAAAAATTACATCCCGCCTCCATATCAAACCATATCATCAAATCAGCTAATGATTTCTAATCATTTCAATTAAAACAGCATTAGTTCCCCCAATTAACCACAAAAGCAAACAAAACTACTTGTATCTGTTAAATTTGGGTCGAATTCCACTCCAATGATGCTTATCTGTTTTCATTTTCATACTCAGAGCGCCATGTTATATCTGAAGATTTATTTCTTCCACAGTCCCACTCAATTAATTTCGTTTAATGTTTTTATCTCTCATATGCCAAGGCAGCGAACATAAATAAACGTTTAACCCAAAAAGACAAGTCTCTATTGCAAATTTCCAACCCATCATACAAGTTGGCTTATTTTTGCTGTTGAGTTGGTGTTTGTTTCGCAATTGGGGGGTCCTTTCGCAGTAACACTTAGACGTTTCACATACAAAGTCAAAGAAAGTGACATGTCTGTACGTCAAATTCTATACAAAAGAGAAATATCTACAGCGCGTGCCTCCTGTCACTTGAAATAACAAAAATATAACTATGTATGAAGAACCTACTCTTCTCATTTTTCAACCAGCATCTATATAACAAGGCCCGCCAGATTGATTTGATCTTCCTTCGTTTTTGGCTTAGAACACCGCAGTTGTTGTTGTTGCGGCTGTCAAGAAAAGGGAATCCCATTCATACTCTCGCGCATTCTGCGAAACAATTTAAAAGCCATTTACCGCTTTTAAGTAAGCAAATAAAATTATACACACAACTTGTTCTTGTTTTTGTTATTGTTGTTTGTTAATGGAAGTTTTTTATCAGCTTTGTATGTGTGGCCTGATACTGAGACCAAACGCTAGGGCAATCCGCAATCCGCATGACATAAAGGTGGAGGAGAATTAATCAGCCTTCTCTATTGCAAATTGGTTTTAACAGCTCGAATTACTAATCGACACTTCAGCAGCACTGAATGGCTTGTAATCTATCGCCTGTCGCACAATTATCGCTGGCCAATTTGATTAAGACGATGATTTAATGCGTTTGAGTTTGAGGCTTTGGTGTGTCTGTGGTTGGCGATGGTGTTGCACGTTATCCGGGAACACAATCGGAATAATAAAATTGGCGGACATGCACACAGTCGGCATTGAATATTGGTCAACAGTTGAGGGAACGTAAATTACGAATGGAATTCTGATTTCAACACCGTTGTCAGCTTTTGAGAGTTGAGATGGTTCTAAAAGTTCCAGACTGTGAAGTATCAAGTTGTTGCTTCGACCAGAAGAGTTTTAAAGACTTCTGCAAGTATCAAGCTTGGATGATAAGATTCACAAATCTCAAATTTTTCATGAAGCACTCGTTATCCAGTCATGGCTTGAGAGTTCCACTAAAAAAAAAAAAATAGGGTGGCGCAACAAAGCCCCTGGGCGCAACGCATTTTTCACAACCGTGCCTTGTGAGGGAATGGAGGGGACCTACAATTTTCTGCTGGTTCCGAACGGCTCATTGAGAAAGTGCTATTCATGGCAATGAATTTACTAACGGAGGACTTGCCAGTTCCTCGCGAAAGGCGATGCCCGTGGAAAAACATTTTTGCCTCTGCTGAGATTCGAACCTCGAACCTATGGGTGAGAAGGTGGACATGCTAACCATCATGACACGGGTACTACGAAAGTTCCACTGCCAAGTCAAATCCCCGCTAGAGTCAAACTATACTTATTTAGCCATGTTCAATTCACGAAAAAATTAAGCTATAGGAATCCTTTAATCTGTAATAAACCAACGCTGGTTTTGCTCTGTTAGGCATTGATAAAAGCACTAGTTCTTAAGAAATACTTAAGCCTCATCAAAGCAGCTCCCGAATCTAGCTAAAACAATGCTGAAGTAGATTAGTAAGGAGTAGCTATATCAACGCTGGCTACAGCAAAGCAAAAATTAGGCTATAGCAGCTTAAGGTGCGTCTTTAGCAACGCTATAGTCTGACTATGGCAACGATAAGAAGTGTGTATATAAACGCTAGAGTCTGGCTTTAGCAACTTTTGAGTCTGCCTACAGCAGCCCTATACTTTTAGACTGCAGTTTATGCAGTTTACTTAAGCAGCGCTAGAGTCTGGCATTATGCTTAGCTAAGGTTGAATGGGGTGCGATAGCAACCAGCAGTACCTCACTCAGATCACATTTCACATAGCATCCATTGCACTCCCTGGGGTAACAGGTGCTAAAAGGGCAGAGGAGTGAAAAGAAGTGTGAGCGATTGCTGGTGATTAGATGATTATGGTTGAGACGCCTTACTAAGGCATTTTGAATTTTGGGTGAAATCAAGATGATTTTGAGCGTCAGGTTTGGAATTTATGCCGTCCAGTTCTGAAGGCTGTTTTCCAGTAGTGGAAAAAGCTTTTGCACTCAATTAAGAAGTAAAATGGCCCTTCCTCTGCCTTTTCATCGTGACATCCCTAACATAAATGGGATGTAAGATATTGGGATGGTGTAAAAGAGCGGAGTACCCCGGGGCCTAGCGCATTTCTAACAACCATGCCTTGTGAAGGAATAGAGGGGACCTACAATTTTTTGCCGGTTCTGAACGGCTAATCGAGAAAGCGCTTTTCATGACAATGAATTTACTAGTTGAAAACTTTCCAATTCCTCGCGAAAAGCGATACCCGTCGAAAAACAGTTTTGCTTCTGTTGGGATACGAACCACGAAACTCTGGGTTAACAGGCAGACATGCTAACCATTTCGTCGCGTGTAGGTACCACGTATAGAAGTGGACACAGATTCCTGAAAACACGGCAAGTTCTTAAAGACCACCCACTGTATTTGGCTGTTTTAGCAAAGTCATACATTTTTTAGTCATTTTTTTTTTTTTTGCTCTAGTGGTTTGAAAACAGAGTTTTTTGTCTCACTTATTTTGAATGATGGCCCGATGAGCTTGTATACGCTATTTCATTCGTTTTCATTTCATAGACTCCAAGTACTTACTTCTGCTTTAAAGATGATGGAAAAGTCTTGAACTGATCAGTCAATATGAGCATAAACTGTAAAAACTGTAAAAATACCTGACCCTCCATTTGGGACTCTTTTCTAAAGACGTGAGATTTGATGTGCTTTTATAATTCTGTTATCTTTCATTCTTCGGAGGAATTTTGTGCTTGAGCCACTTGGTTGAAATCCGTTTAAATATTCAAATCAGTATGATTAATTATATAGTTCTGTTGACTGTGAAGTGACTATTTTTCAATTGAGTATGAGCATAAGTGCGCTTTTAGGTGCAATTTCTTCCGTGAAAAGATCTAGAGGGAGCTAGTGACAGAAAAGTTAGCCGAGCTTCAGTTTATGCAATTCTTTTAGCACTTCGTTGAGCCAATGTGTTAAAGCCTATAGATTCAACCGTATTCTAGAGATTGAGACTTTTCTAGAGTGATTGCAACGATACCAAACAATTGTAAGTTAGAAATGGTTGTCCAGGAATAGTTTTGAGACCCAAAAATCCCGCCGCAAATATAAAAAGTGATTTGGACATCTCTTTTCTCTTTTTCTTTATATCATAATTTTTTTTAGTTAAGTTAATTTAACCAGATATTTTGCTTACAATTTATGGTGGTTGGAGTTACATTAGAAATTTAACGCTTTTGCATGAGCAAAGTAAGCTCTTCTCTTGATGAGTTTTGCTGACTGGAGAAGCTCATATTCAGTTTTGATCAAGACTTCCTCATCAGTCACCAGCCACAGAATCGGTAGAACTAAGTCTTTATGGCACTAAAGCACCGCTGAAATGATGCAGTCAAGCATTGCTGGTTTGAATGCTGTAAGCGACATTGGGTTCTTAAAATGTAGCTTGAACGCACCCTGGAGCCTGGATTGTGAGTATTCATAAGTGGCTCTGCTTCCTCAGAAGGGTAACCATCGACATCACCTTTCTTAGGCTGATTAAAATATGACTACAACAAAGCTAAAGTCTGGCTATATCAACGCTAGAGCCTGACTACAGCAGTACGAGAGCCTGGCTAGCGCCTGGCAAGAGTCTGACTACAGCAGATGCTAAAATTAGGAGAAAGCGAAAGCGTTTGCAAAACACTTTGAAGGCAACTTTATTCCCACACCAACCGATGGCCCTAATTTTCTGGAAGAAATCGAAACATCCATCCAACTGACCCTTGGGCCTAATACTGATGAAACCACTTTCAGCAAACGCAATCTGTCGAGTGAACCAGTCAACTCAGCACAAAAGATCTTTCAGGTTGACGTGCTTATTAAGGTAATTTTCACCTTCACCCTATATAATTTAAAAAAAAAGAACCAGTCAACTGTCCAAAATAATGAAATGAAATGGAAAACGGCCAAGATAGTGGCAATTCCGAAAAAAAGCAATCGGAATCTCATCGCAAACTAAAGGCCCATCTACCAACTGAACAACCTAAGTAAGCTTCTGGAGGAGCTAATACTTAGGAAGGAAAATAACATCATCCCAGACATGCAATTCAGATTCCGTGAAAAGCTTTCAACCCTACATCCGTTGATTAAACTGCACAAAGACGTCACCGCAGCCCTCAACTGCAGTCAACTCAGCCAAATCAGATCTCGTCTGCTTCAGAAGGCTTGGAGTCTAAAGAGGCTGCCGTACTGCTGGAAGATGCAGAGTAACATCACTATCGCTACCCGATCGAACCAGACTGACTGCCCAATTGAACCGCGAAGTATCTAGGCATCAACTTTAACTAGGTACTTAGATTCAACCCGCGCTAACACGCTGTACTGAAGAAAGCCAACTTCGCTTTCCACAGACTTTACTCTTTGATGAGAAAAAAACAGGACTAACCCAGTCAACGAAATTTCTGATGTACAAGCAACTGCTGAGAGTCGTCATCAACTACGGCAGTCCAGTCTGGTTTACCATCTCCAAGACAACGAGGAGCTCCTACTTTTCGAAAGAAAATTCTGAGCCTCTGCACCGGCCTCACTTTCGGCCACCAGCGCCAAAGACACTTCAGTAACCAGCTTGTGCACGAGAAAGTGAGAGTGATGCCCTTGGATCAATACGTGTTATTGACAGTAAGGAAAACGGCTGCAAATATCAACAGCCATCCGAATCATTTGGTGAGAAGAATAACCAGTGAGGACCACATATTTCCGTGGCTAATGCCACCTTCTTTCACCTCCCCATGCAGAGGGATGCCAGCGACAACCGGGACGGAACATCCCGAGATCACCAAGTCAAGATTAATGATTTTCTTTTCTTTTCAGCTACATAACATTAAGTAATTATTTTAAATCTAGACAATGTATTTGGTTAGGCCCGCTATGTGCTATAGTGTCACCTTGGTAACCTTGAATTCTAGTCATATCCAAGATGTGCCTTACAACCAAGCAACAGTGACGTTCAAGCTCCAATCCTATCATTCTTATCCTAAAATTTTTTTAGTTTACTGATTTCACAGTAAAGTATCATTATATCTGCGTTAGGGTGTCCCAGATTTTTTGTATATTTTTTTTAATGCCGATTTGATTCTATTTCGTCTGAAAATAGTAGTTATTACTAAAATGAACTGAATTTGATGTTTTTTAAAGAAAGCCTCAAGCTGTCAGAAACCGCTCTGATTTTCGATCGAAATTCGCTAAGCTGCCATCTTCCGACAAATTTAAAAAAAAAACATTTTTGGACACGAAGTCGACAATGATTGCCGTCATTGAAGCAAAGCGAAATTTGGTATACAAGCAGTGCAGGCAGCTTTTCGTGAGATGAGAGGGTTTCAATATCTGAGTTTGTATGATCAGTATCAGACACCTAATGACAACTTTAGTATGGCAAAAGCACCACACTAGCAGCTTAAGGTTTTCTTTAAATAACCTCAAACTCAGTTTTTAGTAATAACAACTATTTTCAGATGAAATAAAATCAAAGCAGCAATTAAGAAAAATCTCAAAAATGTGTGACACTCTAATTTTAGTCTGAATTTTCCTCACGATTTTTCCTCTCTAAACTCAGTGGTAATATCTTACCATATTCTCTGAATAGGATATTTTTACTTGTCCTTCAAAGAGATGAAAAATTGCTGCTCTAATGCCCAAACTAGAGCCCTTTTCAGATGCTGAGTTCCCCAAATGTGAATAGCTTGGTTACAATAAATTGGTCAATTATTATAATGACAATTTATTCTTTTTGCCATCTCATGCTGAGATTTGAATACCAAAATATATTTGAAAGAACTGCGAAATCTTAACAAAAGACTCTGGTATTTGTCTTAACCGATCAGAGCACTGCTTTACAATATCGAATTAATAACATTGCAAAACACCGTCTGAATAAATTATGGAACCCTCCTCCAAAATGTGCACTCGACGTGTCACCTTGATTGCAAAAATAAATGAATAAATCCAACTGCAAGAAAATCTTATTGAAATATTCACCAACTTCCCGCTACTTGTCGTTAATCCGTTTAAGCAATTTCCATCTACAAAAACCGCTACACCTCTACTCATTTATACTCACACCCCTGCACATTCTGGTTTTGCAATCGAACACATTAATCGAATGTCGATTGAATTGCAATTTATCTTATGGAACCTTTTCGAGATGTCGTCTTTCACGCCATGTCTCACCCCACCTACTTGAGTTCAAATGACTCAGAGTCAAGACACACTTCGCTTTTTGCAACCAAACTCACCTCATTCTGTGCGCATTAAAAGTTTTATCCATTCTCGAAAGTATTTAGTATCTGTATCCAATTTGTCGTTTTAATCCAACCGCTGCACTTGGATATCTGTGTATGTAGATTTATACGTTGAGAGCTGCAGGAAAGTGGCCTAAGGTGTACTCGAACCGACCGTTCCTCTGAAGGATAATCTCAAGTAAATCTCACTTCACTTTCACTTGGTCATTCACTTTTTATCTAATTTCATTTCCTTTTTGCAATCTTATTCCACTTAACGTTGCTTTGATTAGCATAAGATACTTTTCCAAGAGAATGGGATCATTTGCACTTAAGATGGCAACTCTGAACCAACATCAGCCATACTGCTTGCTCCTGAAAATAAAAAGGAAATAATTAAATCATGTCCAGAAAGTGCTTTTTTGTTATTTAAGATACGAAACATGAAAAGGACGTTGTGCAACATACTCTTGATGGAAGACTTTAATCTTCACCTTACAATCCGTAAATTCCTTGTGTTTCACGGTGCATGTTCAATGTTCATGCGCTACACACACGACTGGCTACGAAATTGACATTTTTGGTGATCAATCACTCTGCGCAATTTTGAGGATATTGAACTTCAAATGAGTTGCAGTTGATGCAACCTCAGGGCGTTGGTTTTGTTAAAAGATCTGAAGCTGGAACACGCACGTACTCATCAAACGATGACGCTATGAGCCACCACAAAAGTTGACATCGAGGAAATTACAAATGCGGGACAGCAAATTTTTGTATTCGATGTGGTATTTTGTTTGGTAAATGGCAGCGATACAACAGACACGCGCTATACTTTAACTACACAGTTAATGGTCGAGTCAAAAAGTGCAGTTGAGTGGACTGCATCTGAAAAGCACTTAGGCGTAGAAAATTTATCATTAAAATTCACAACGGATGGCAGAAGTTTTTGGCACTTCCTAATGTGGGCTTTAGAGAAGGGATTCAGTGGAATATATTGTACAAATTTTGCAAAGGCAAAAGAATGTGGTGGACAGCTATTTTGTTTATAGGAGGGCCAACATTTGGATAAAGAAGATTTGATGTATGTGACGTATGATATGTCAAGACAAGACAAGCGACGGAAGCCAAAAGAAGTGTGATTTGAATACAATAACAGGGAGGCTACTTATAAATGAAGCCAGGCGCTAAACGGTACTACGAAAGGCTGGTGGTCATGGTATTGATCGTTTCGCGAATACTCACAGTGTAACAGTGCCATGAACTTTAAATGGCTTGAAAGTTTAATGATACTGCATAGCGCGTGAGTATAAAGATCTGAGCAGATACATTTACTCATTTATCAAGCCACTTATTTTCTATTTTAGTAAGTTTGAGTAAGGAATTTATGGGTACTGGTCAACTCGCGGTTTTTTCTTGCAAATGGCTTCTTCGCAGAGGTCAATACGCGATTTCTTACAACAATTCGCATTTTGTTTTTTCGCAATTCTTGTTTGGCGAAATTCATGTTTGGTTTGGCGATCATCTCGCTGTAAGATGATCTTGTATTCAATATTTCGCTTTTACTTAAATTGCTTTACCTTCTCTCGCACTGATTTATTCAACTTGTGCGAATTAATGCGAGATCAGTGCAAGACCAAATGACAACTTGCAAGCTGACTGTTGCGAAACAAATAAAAAATAAATAAAAGAAATAAAAATTTCAGACATTCGCAAGATCATCGTTTGACAAATGAAGCGAGTTGTTCGGCACCCGGAATTTACAAATAGAACCTAGCACGCCAGGCTTCCTATGGAAAATTTAGGTCACCTTTTAAAAACAGTCTTAGCAAAACAAACATGAAGGCCACCAAAATATGTGCTCGAAGGGCTAGGAGTTGGCATGTGGGCAAAATCAGACTGGGGCAAGTTTGAACCAGCAGCAACAACGAATTATTAAATACTAAGAAAAGAAGTTCTTTATGGATTCCTTAAAAGGCAAGGGCAAGTCTTTCAGGCATTTGGTTCGGATATAGGTGCAATAGCCTTATCGGAGTTGCTATATCGTAGAAGAATTGAAGCAGCATGACCACTGGGCACTACGCAGTAAAAACAAAATACGCAGTAAAATCAAAATGTTTACACAATTTCAATTTTTTTAAACCTGTGATCGGGCGATTCAACATCGCTGGATTATTTGTAGTCGGGTTATCTGCGTCGCTTGTCTAGGCTGATGAGATAAGATCGAGACGATTGAAGCATTGAAGAAAATATTCGGCATATCATTGCAAGCACATGGCCCCATATAGTGAAAAAAGTAATCAAAAATTGGGACTCTAGGATGGAGTTCATTCGAGCCAGCTTAAAATTATTTTTAAAACGTAATAGCAAACTCTTATCTTAAAAACAAAGCTTATCCCTTGACCATTACATTAAATTATATGCAGTTTATTTTACTTTAGTGCTACTCAATGTTAATGTAGGTACCTTAGTGTAGCAAGTCAATCAAAAAGTGAACTAGTTTAAATTCAATATTTATTCTGCTCTAAGGCTATTTGCAGTCTGTAAAGTTCATTATTGGCATAACTAGCCTGCTAAGGTACATAAAACCATAATGTGGTGTACGTGGAATATTTTTACCTCTCCTTGTTTTTTTTTCTTCAGATTCTGCGTCAGATAAATGCTAATTCGCTTTTACTCTCCTCGTCTGACAGCATTTCCCTGATGATATTATTTGGGCTGAGCTCTCCGATAATTCTGTTTATTTACTGACGGAGAGATCCCCATCTACTCCACTCGAACAATGTATGATAAGCGTCGCGTCGTCTGTCAACGAATTCACGTATTGGCACGAAGGGCTTCTTCTTTTTCCTATCTTGTTCAGGAAAGCGTTTAAATATCCGTGTCCGTTTAGGGACTGTGAGATTTTGTAGTTCACTTCACCGTATTTCCGGTTTTTCCCTTCGCTTCTCCGTTCAGCCTAGCAGTCCAGCGCAATCTGCTTTCCCAGCGTTCTTGCCACTTCTGCATTTGTTACATTGCATTATGTTTATTGAACGATATATATATACATTTGATACTTATACTAGGTAATTTAAAAATTAAGAAATGATAATAATGTAGGAATGTTGGTACATAGTGGGCCTAACCAAATACATTGTCTAGAATAAAAATAATAACTAAATATTAAACAACTGAAGAGAAGGAGAATTCTTGACTACAAGTCGGCTGACTTGAGTTGTCACGAGATGTTCCGTCCCGGTTGTCACTGGTGTCACTCTATATGGGGGTGGCATTAGTCACGGAAATATGCTGAGCCATTGTCAGCATAAAAGCTGGTAGCTTTGTCGTTGGCTGGTATGACTTCTTCGTCCAAAGCGCGCAACACGCTTAGGTATCTTGGCTCAGGGTGTCAGTCTTCAGTGGTGATTCGTCTCACCAGGGGATAAGGGTGGTTGATGATACTTGAAGACGTTTTCAATACTGCAATACTGTCGATAAGACGTATTGGTCCAATAGCGTCATTTTGGCTGTCTCGTACAAATGTTGGTTACTGTAATGTCTCTGGCGCTGGTGGTTGAAAGCGAGGCCGGTGCAGAGTTTCATAATCTTCCTTTCCAAAATGAGGAGATCCTTCATCGCGGTCTTCGTCTCACAGGTCTCAGCAGCTGCTTGTACATCAGTAATTTTGCTGGCTGACTTAGTCATGTCCTTCTCCTCAGCAAAGGGTACAGTCGGTGGAAAGTGAAGTTGGCCTTCTTCAGTACGGCTTGTAAGTGCGGGTTGAATCTATAAGCACTTCGTTGAAATGATGCCTAAATACTTTGCGTTTCTTTGGGCTGCCAGTCTGGTTCCATCGGGTAGAGTAATGGATGTGGCTCTGCAGTTATCAGCAGAACAACGGCCTCTTCCTATGGCCCTTTGAAGCAGACGAGCTCTGACTTAGATGAGTTGATACTTTTGCTGTGTGTTCGCCTTTGCTTCCGTGTTTGCCGCTTCCACGCCGATTTCCATTTTATTTTCATTTATGTATCTTCTTTGTGTCGCGAAAAGGTCAATTGGTACGGCCTATGTGCCTATACTAGTTATTCCAGGCATTTCCATACAGAGAATGTGATCGTTGTAGATGTTCCAAAGGTCTGCCCAATGATAGATCACAGTGTATTACCTTTTGCGTGGAATTAACAAGCTCTCCGAGAATAATTACACTGCCATGGAAAACACTTTTTAATCCAAACCCTTTGAATTGACATAACTATTAATACGTCCGTTCCAAAGTTCCCCAAATTTGTTGCACCCTCCTACTAAAGCGTTAAAGGCTTCATTGCTAAGTTAGGAGTTATAAAAAGTTTTAAGAACTGGATCGATTTTTATTTACCCTTCCTTTCTTCATACCGACATGATTTAAAAGCCTTTCAATTTTAATATAAAGCTGAACTGACGCTGACTGCTAGAAAAATTTAATTGGTTGCTTCATTTATTGTATTTTAGAACTTCAATTAGTAGGGTTTATTAGTGGTGATTAGAATTTTTTTTCTTTCTTATGAAGTCAGTTCATCCATCTTCTGTTTAAGGTTAAATATATCTTTTGATAGGAAAACTCTACTTTGAACATTTTTTAACAAGATAATCAAAACCGAAGAGTAGATTAAAGATTATCTTCAAAACAGTGAGAGAATTCGATTGATCGTAACCTTTTGATATAAAACAAAGGTTTTATTCGCCTAACGCGAGCCTTTACAACTCATTGAAGAGGAAAAATCGCTTCATCTGGTTCGTGTTAGCTCGTGTAGTGGTATGAAGGGATACACAAATACAATGGTGATTTTCCCGTTAGTTATTTAAAGCAAATTAACTACTTGAAGCTATTTGGTTTTCTTCTAACTGGTAGTCAAAGACTGGAATAAAGACTTAAGAACCCAAGACGACGACGACGCCTTGGTGTAAATGGTTGTAATGCTGCCATGACTCCAGCTAGAGATCTTAATTTTGTCACGTTGGCACGTTTGTCTGTGAAAATCCTCTTCGTTTGAGAGCCACCACCATTAGATCTCGAAGTTGTAAATCGAATGCAAGTCAACCTGCATTTAGCGCAACATGCAAGCCTCGCTCAATGTTTTTAAAGTGTGGCACATCAGCTTCATCGAACGGTAGGTATCGTTTCTTCGCGTATCTCTTTCATTTTGTACTTTGGAAAACGGTAATTTATCATCTTTTGCTACACAGACTATAACTTTCCATAAGCTTGTATACGACAATCGTGAGGCCATCTAATCCCAACTTCTCACCTCCTTCAAAACCCATGTGGTAAGTATCTTCCAAATATGTTTATTTGAAAGATATTTAGGTACTGTGAGCTAATATTGGAGATCAAAGCAAAAGATTTTGATGAAAAAGAAAGCAAAGCAATCGCTGAAAATAATTTTTGTTTGTTAATGTGAAGGCAAAAATTATAGGCTGCTTAATCATTGCATTCAAAAGTGATATCCTGCATGCCTTTGTATCCGCGTGCTTCCTTTCGAGATAGATTTCAGCAGCACGGATACGAGGCTTTGAAATCTTGAACGCAAAAAACGACTTAGTTGTGGCTCATATCTCTCGCGTTCTGAATTATTTTCTATTAGCCGCTGCGTCACATATCGCAGTATTCAAAATGGCCAATTCAAAGGAAGGGTTTCATTTTTACTCTTTCGACGATTTAGAAACTACATTTTACCGACTTGCAGGACTCCATTTTACCTACCTGCAGGACCCTATAGCCTTCACTGCACAGCCATCACAACAACTATCTAATACATGTATGTATATTATGCAGGTTCATAGTCTATTTTTTGGCATCTCTTTCAAACTATGGTGCTTTCTACATTTACATTGCATTTTAAACAACTAAAAACAATAAACATTTTTGACGTGAGAAAATTTAAATTAATTGATTTTGTGCTCTTAATATAAAAACGTTTAGCTGAATTTGCCAATTTTTTTTGTCAACTTTTGTGAAGCCAACAAATGCCGCCATGAATCGGCAAGCAGGTTTTTATCTTTTGATTCATTGATCCACTAAAAAATTCACCCAACATAACTGATGATGGTTGTAATTGCTTTTATAATTAAGCATGTGGCAGCCTTAAAAAGCCGGCATGAGTTTTAATATGTGACTCAGATCAATAGCTTTCAATTCACTAAATTAGTATTCAAAGCAACCGAATCCATTATGAGCTCTTAATGTTAGTCCCTCCTTAACATGCTGTTGCCCAAACGCCAATTTAGTAATTCAAACGAAGACATTGAGAAAAAATAAAACGTGAAACTATTTCCATAACAAAAGCAATGAGTAATGCTGGTGGTTGATGACTGTCTATGTCTATGACTACCCAGCTTCCATTATAACATCAATTCATTTCACAGTCAATTCATCCCGACCACCTTCCTTCCGTTGTGGAAAAATTAACCACTCAGCATGAATGTTTCATATTTAATATCCCTTCATTGTCCTGTTGACACCGTAGTATAAAACTTAATATTTCTCAAGTGGATTCTAAAAATGATGACTCCCTTTCAAAACACAGAACAGCTATACACTCCCACTGCAGCTATATACAAAACCTTTTGAGTATAAAAAAAACTTCTATGGCCACCTTACCATAAACTGGCAAAGTCAAGTGCTTAATTTCTTTTTTAAAGAAGGTCAGTGCGTCTTCATTTCGTTACCACACGCTTGGCTCTTCTCTTTTAGTCTTTTTCACTGTGGTGTGTGTATTGGGAAAATCCTATAATATGTCACCCTCTTTTGGTAAAACATCTCTAGAGGTTAAGAGGCCATACGTCAAGTCAAAGTGATGGGGACAAATAAAATAAAAGAAAAATAAAAATAATAAGAGGAAGTGAGTGGGCGGAAATTAATTTTACCTAGCAACCCTCTTCCTTAGATAAAGAGCAATAACATGGAAGGATTTTAAATACCTACAGATTGGATAGGAAAGAGATAAGTGTTGCCACTTCAGCAGTTTTAGGAATTTCGAATGCATGCGCAATCTGTTTAACGTGTTTTCTATGGCGTTTTCCCCAAACAGCTAGCCTATTTGTATATTGACAAAAAAATGTACTTGATGAGGTGGCACTTCGTTTGATTAAGCCGATAAACCTTTCTTTTGTGAATAATACTGGAAATGTACTTCTTTACTTTCAACTCGAGGCACCTGTGTTTTCAAATATGACCTTATGTTTGCAACTGTGAAAGTTTTTCCCAAGTTTATGACATCGATCTACAAGTATAGGTACTTCAGTGGCATAAACACTTACGCCCTTGAAGAAAGTGTACGTCAAAGTGACTGGCAAATGATCTATTCAATCAATTCGCCTGATGATCAGATTGACTTTCTTCAAAGATCAATTTATCAACTATTTAGCATGCATATTCCTCTTGAAACTAAAATTACTCGTGTTGATAGAAAATCTTGGTTTACACACGAAATCTTAAGTTTAATGAAAAAACGGAATTTGGCAAGCAAGTGATGGAAAATATTTCGACTCCCAGATATGCTCTCTACCTTCCGAGATTTACGCAATTCAGTATCAAAAAAAAAAAAAAAAAAACAGAGAAACTAAATGTAGAGTATTTTCACAGCGTTTCAACAAAAAACCTTCCATTATGGAAAAAAATACGAGAGATTAGTGTAGGTCGACAAAAAGAAATTTGTCCTTCAGATGTCTGTCCTCATCAATTGAATAGAGAGTTTGCGAGAATTCAATGCAGCAACAATCAAAATGTTACATCCTGTCAAAGTGTTCGGGTTGTTGACCCCGAATGTGGAGACTTACGAGATAACGCGGGCTTGGATGAAGTCAATCAGGTTGTTTACCCTGATATTGAACATTCGTTCCAGTTTCAAGGGGGTGGTGATGAAGATGCCTTGAGTGCTATGTTAGAGATAAAATCTTCAGCTACAGGTTTTGATGAAATACACACTAAATTTGTCAAAATAATCCTACCCTTTTCAATGCCTACACATGTTTTCAATACCATAATAATGAGCCATTTGGAAGGTAGCTAAAGTTATACAGGTCCTAAAAAAAAACAGCTACTCGACTAGCAAAGCAAGAATTCAGACCGATATCAATTTTGTAGCTCTTATCAAAAATATTGGAAAAAAATCTTACATAAACGGATTTTAGAATTCTTAAAAACACACAAAATGTTAAGTGGTAAGCAGTCCGGTTTCAGAGAATACAACAATAGTGTTTTCCGCTATTTTAATGCTTTCAGATGACATCAGAAATGCCATGGACGGAAACGAGTTATCGTTATTAGTTTTGTTAGATTTTTCCATGGCATTTGACACAGTAAATCATATGAGACTTAAAACTAACTTAGAGACCAATTTCGATCTTCACACTCTGCCGCATGCGTTGATTCTTTCATATTTAAGTTGTCGTAGCCAAACTGTTGTCATCGGTGAAAAAACATAACAAAATTTAAGACCTCAGGGATCAATTCTTGGTCCACTTTTGTTCAGTATATTTATTATTTACCTTCCACTTCAGGTTAAAAATTCTTGATTAGACTTGTATGCAGATGGTGTCCAAGTTTGCCTCAGCTGTAAACTAGGCATGATTAAGGATGGGGTTGATATATTAAACTCTGACTTAAAAAGAATCGTTGGTTGGTCTGAAATAAATAACTTGAGGCTCAATCCAAGAAAGTCAAAATCGTTAATAAATTGCAAAATTAAACACGATCATAGCTACTTGTCCGCACTGTTCGGAAACGAACTAATTGAGTATGTCGATAAGGCTTTGAACTTAGGCATTCTCTTCAACTCTACTTTTACTTGAGATGACCGTATTCAAATGATCATTGCAAAAATATATGGATGCTTACATAGCCTATCTTTATCAAGACTGAGACTAGCAAAGTCTTTAATCATCCCTATAATAACTTAGGGGTGTCAAATCTCTTCAAGTCATAATTCAGAAACGAAAAGAAATCTTACTGTTTCGTTCAACAATGTTTACTCGGTGCGTTTATGATCTCAAACGGTACGACCATATTTCTAACTATTCAAGTTATATTTTTGTCTGTGATATTTCACATATTTGCAATATTTTTCCCTTAAAACTCTCTACAAAATAATCATGAACAAACAACCATGATATCTTTTTGAAAAAATACATTTTACTAGTTCAACCCGGTCCTTAATGTTGCTGCAACCAAGATTTTCGTGCAGAAATTCTAACCGTCAGTTTCTTGTCTACGTCAAAAGGCAGTGGAACACCCATTGTCATTAGAAGACTTGGCGGCACCACACAGTTTGAGACAGTTTTATTCAGACACTTGTTATTGAATTAAACTAATATGTAGACATGTATTTGAACTTGTTATCCTGTGTGTTTAAATTGAATTTGTTAACCAATAAGTAGAATTCGTATACAATTTACAAAACATTAACTATTAATTTTTACGATCTAAGAGTAGGTTTCTTAACCCAATGTAAAAGATACTCTTGTAATAAATAAATAAATAAAAATAAAATACAAATAGTCACTAATAATGAAAAAACAAATGTTTTCAAGTCAGTCATAAGTTGAATTCGATAAGGAGACACGTTTGTAACCAAAAAAATTTAACAAATTGCTTTCTCGAACAAAAAAGTGGGAACCCTGTTTATTTGACGAAAGCACTTTCTCATCACCAAAGGAAGTGCGTTGTCAGCCTTCTTTCCTAATAAAAAAAACCCCCAGTTTTATCAAGAAAAAGGGAAAACAAAGCACAACACTCAAATAGAAGTCACGTTTACTTACTTCAAGTCTAACGTGTAGCCACTTCTTGTAGTTCGGTTTCCATACAAACTTTCTACGATACGAGAACATAGTGCCATGCCAACCTATTGTTAGTTATATTTTTATTATTGCAATGAAAGCCCCATACACATTTCATTCATTCTGTGCAATTCCAGGAGTCTTTTGAAGTTTCCTGGAAGAACAATCGTTGATCGGTATGTTTCTGAGTGACAAACCGAGATCTCTACAGGAATTTCCTGTGAAGATATGAGAATGTTTTCTTTCTAAAATCAAACCAAATGAAAACACACAAATTGAGAAGTTCTTGTGAAGCTTCTTCCGGTATGGAGGTATGGTGGAACATCAAGACGAACGAAACATATAAAATTTTTATACATATAAGCGAATGGCTGCTTATGAAATTTAAAAACAAGCGCCGGCCGTCGGGAAATGAATTTGCTGGCTGTGGTTGGGGCATGGGATGTTTTCAGATGAAAGTTAAATTGAGAGTGTTTTGCATTGAAGCACGAGAAAGGATGTGGTAATTAATTTTTTTTAATTCTTAACAAAAAAATTAAATTTTTGAAGAGATGTATCCTAACTTTATAGGTTTCCTTTAAAGCAATGGCTCAGTTTATTATTTATTTTCTAAAAAGAAAAATGTGCAAATACAATGTAGATGTATGTGAGGAGGAGATCCTTATGAGTTTCCTGTAGAAATAAATTTAAATAGAATCATACTGAAGGAAGACGGGACAATAAATAAATATCGAAATCGATTACAATTTGAAGGCATATATCAATTTTGAAACTGGAATCCCTTGAAGTTTTAGGAGACACTTTCTGCTAATAGGCGCTGTACAATTAGTCCCTTTTTTATCCTTTACATCTGGACAATCTCAAAATCAGTTTGCGTAGTATTAAATACCGGGTGTTCCGCGATCCGTGTAGGTATTTCAAAACCGACTTTCTCGCTAATGGGTAGCATGATTTGGACAAAATTTCATATTTTAGAATTCCGAGGTCGTTTAAGAAGGATTGCATATCAATATTTGAAAAACTTATTTTTTTTGAATTTTCATTTCCTAATTTAAAAAAAAAAACAATTTGATTACCACCGAGATCGAATACTAAAACCTTGTACTCAGTTTTAAGATTTTTGTATTGTACTTAGCACACAACCGCAAATTCGTGCGACCCAGTCGTGCACATTTTTTTAATGGGGCTATTGACATGGACTTAGGTGACCTTTGGATCACGCAGCATGACTTATCTTTTGCACTCTTCTTCTTATTCTTTTTCATTTTCGGCGTTACGAGTAGTGATCTTGAAGCGATCACAACTCTCCCACTTTTCTGCTTCAAATTAGTGATCCGCCTGTGAGGTACGCCGCGTTGACCTCAGAAGTCGTGGGCAAGCCTCCCGGTTTTGGATTGTTCCATGTCTGAGGCCAACCAAATGCTGCTGTTTTTGCATTTGCTTGTACCAGGAGTGTTTTGGGCCTGCCTTTTCTTTTTCGTCGCGAATTTGTTGAAACGTTGTACGATATTGCCATTTTGACGGGGTTCTGCGGATCTCTCCTTTGAACATGACAATACCAACTGAGCCGGTCGTGCTGAATTTTGTCCAAGATGGTACTTTTGACATGAAGGCTTCCACGGATCTTAGTACTTCTAATTCGATCAAGCTTTGTTACTCCTGCTGTCATCCGAAGCATCTTCATTTCGGCAGCCGTCAATTTGCTCTCATACTTTTTGTACATTGTCCAACATTGTGAACCGTATGTCAGAGCTGGATGGACAACTGCTGTGTAGAATCTTCCCTTCAACTTAGGGGGCATTTTTCGATCACAGAAGATAGCGGAGTTTTCTCGCCACTTCATCCACCCTACGCTTACTCGATGATTGATGTCGTCATCACAAGATGCTTCACTATTAATCATAGATCCCAGATATTTAAACTTTTCACACTTGGGAAGCACATTTCCATTCAAATAAATGTCTGGAATAGGCTTGTCTGGATCAGAAAAAGGGCAGCACAGATATTCAGTCTTTTTAGCGCTAATACGGTACCCATTTCCTTCCAGAACATCAATCCAAACGTCAAGTGCTCGTTGCAGGGATGTAGGATCCTCGCTTATGATGGCTCCATCGTCAGCAAAGAATAATTGTTGTACTTTATTGTCCGTTACTTTTCCTTCGAGCAAATAATCCAGAACAGCCATAAAGAGCAGTGGACTCAAGACACTTCCCTGATGTACACCTACTGTTATTTGGAATTCTTGGGTGACTCCAGCTGGGCATCTCACTTTTGTAACTGCTCCTTCGTACATGTCCATAATTATTCGCACATAGGCTTCAGGAACTCCTCGGTGTCTGAGGGCCACCCATATCAGATCTCGTGGTTGTCGATCGAATGCCTTTTCGAAGTCAACCAACACAATATGCAAATCCTCTAAGGCATCTCGGTGTTTTTCCATAATGATCCTTATACTTTGGATTGCGTCTGTAGTTGACTTACCCGCGACAAACCCACATTGGTCATCAGACAGCCTTATTATTTTCCGCAGCCGGCTATCTAAAACCCGCTCAACGATCTTCATAGTGTGGGACATCAACTTGATCGAACGATAGTTGTCACAGCTTCTGGTATCTCCCTTTCCCTTGTACATTGGAAGAAGAAAACTTTCCCTCCATTGATTAGGCAAACTGTCACCTCTTATAAGTTTGGAGATGAGAATCGTGAGCCATCTTAACCCGATGTCTCCCATATTTTTCCAAAACTCATATGGTACCTCGTCTGACCCAATCGCTTTGCCTTTTTTAGAGTTCTTAACTGCCTCCCTAACTTTTTCGACTGTGACGTCGGATACTTCCGTAAAGTTAGGTGCAGCTGTTGGAAAGTGGCGCCGAGGAAACATCATCACAATACTGTCGCCACCTGTGAAGAATTTTGTCGTCATCCACAAGTAGCACTCCTTGAGCACCATTGATGAACTTCGGCGAACGAATCTCCTGCGCAGTTCTCCTTCTCTGAGCGGCTATTTTGAAAATGGTTGCTCCCTTATTCAAGTTGCTTTGTCTTAGCTCTTGGATTGCCTGATTTGCTTCAGCAGCTTGGGCAGAAATCTCTTCCAGCTCTCGATACAGGCCCTCCGTGCTTTTTGCTTGAAGTTGGGCGCACTTTTTCTTCGCTTCTTTTCTGTAGCTCTTGTATTCCATTTTGAAAACGCGCATTTTCATTTTTATTTCTTGTGGGACACTTCGACCAAGCGTGGGAAGCTGCTTTCTTCTTTCTAATCACTGCTTTAGCTTCATCATCCTACCACCAAGTTACTTTAGCTTGTTGGTGGTGTCCTTTTGAGACTCCTAACAGAGCTCTCTCTAAGCAGGTTCGTTGTAGGCGATCCCACATATTTTGTGCCGTGATTGCATTTGAAACTGCGTCGATGGTATTACACAGCTGACTTTGCACTTTAATTTGCCAAATACTGTAATGAACCAAGACGATGGCATAACACTGCCATGAATAGCACAATCGGCATAAAATTATAAATACTCTAAATGCGCCTATTGCTCTTTTCATTTCTTTATTTATAATTTCAGCTCTATACATTCAAGTTCAGAGTTGTCTGGAATCCGATCTCAAGAAATCTTAGCTTCGGAGTAGATTTAATATTATCTTCAAAAGTGGAGAAAATTTGCTCCAGTCGGAGCAAGGTTTCAAAGCTGATCGTCATTCACAAAAAACTTTCGTTGGGCATCGTTAATGATCGTCTGCGAACGAATCTCCTCTGAACATTTCTCCTTTTTTGAGCGACTTTTTTGAATATCTTTGCTCATTTATTCAATTTGTTTAGACGTATTTCTTGAATAGCTTAGTTTGCGTCAGGAGCTGGGTCAAAAAATCTCTTTCAGTTACCGATACATGACTTGCGCTTTCATTACTTGAAGTTAGGCGCCTTTTTCGGTATTCTAATTCGTGGCGAGTAGTTCCATGTTTATCATCGAGGGCACTTTGAATTTGCCTTGCAAGCTTCTTTTTTTCTTTTTTTCCTCCAAAAAATTTTCCTATCATGTCGATAGTGTCTCTTTGATCTAACTTACATAAAAGTAACAGTGCAGGTTCATTTGAGAGCAGAAGAAGCGTAGCCAAAAATTCGTAGAATTGAGATGTACCTGAAGGTCTCAAGGAAAAGCAAAAGGATTTTATTTGTTTCCTCAAAAAGACAAAAACAACTTTGTGAACGACAAAAATTGCAACATGTCCTATAATCTTAGTATTGAAGTAGCACAAAAGCATTAAACAAAGGATTTTTTTACAGTTACACCACTTATACCTATTCCCTTGAATATTATGAAAGTGGGTTACGCTATTTCTGTCTCAGAAAAATTTCCGTGCAGAAAAAATGTCTTGTCATTTTTCTACTCATAGATAAATTAAAGAAAAAATAGCGGTTTACTTTCTATCAGGTAAAATAGCATTTATTTTTCCTCATGGGAGTGCAATAAAGTGAAAGATTATTAGTAACACCACTTCTGCTCTCAGTGCCTCAAAATCTCTTGGGGAAGATGTGATAAGTACACTAGAGACACCACTGCTTTGGGCCCTAAGAAAAACAAAATCATGCACGGCAGTCCTTTGATGTGTTCCACCTCACTTCGAATTTTCACACAAATTAAGTTGGAGCACTCAGGAAACCAACCTAAGTATGGACAAGGCAATATCTAGTTATTTCCTTTAAGCTAATGAAGCTCTTTTCTTCTCGAATTCAAAAGGAATCTTAATCCTAACCAAACACAATCACAATATTTTGCAATCCTTGTTACAACATGGTGAGAGGATTAAGAAAATTAGCCTGTTGCGTTACCATGAAAGCTTCGAATGAATAGCCATTGTTATGCACATTCCCGTTGCCAACACTGGCTATTCACCAGATTTAACAAAACAAGACAAAACGAAAAACATTTCATTTGTGCCGTTTCTTCAAAAGCCTTGTGTCTGTTTATCTTTTTTTGAACAAACAAAAATTGTCTACAGTCTCTGAGCTGAGAGAAAAAAAACAAAAAATCTGCACGACTGCCCTGCAAATTGCGTCACAACCCAGTTGGAGTAGGTGCCCCTTGCTGATACGAGTGGTGTTAAATAAAATCTTACAACTGACCTCACAGAAAGCACCAGCAAACAATTCCTTCTGTTGTATTTATAAATCACAGCCCCCACTCAAAACCACAAGTGCATTGCAATGGAAATCGAACCATACGACTAGGGCATCACTTTTTTGGTTTCATTTTTCAATTCTCCCTTTTGGAATTAATTTCTTTTTATTTTGCTTGCTGTTGTTGTTGCACAGGTACATATATACCTTGTTGGTGATGTTGCATTTTGTTTGTTACAACAACTGGTATGCGACTATGGGAATTGTAGGTATTGTACGTCACGTTTGTTTCTTTTACAGATTTCCGATATTTATGCAGCAGATATACAGTGACACTTACAATGGGTGGGCGGAGAGAGAACAGGTAATATCCACATTCAGACGCCACCCTTTATTGGGATTGTAATTCAAACTGAAATTGGTTTCTTCCACCCGACAAAACACACCGAAGCAGTCAGTCAATGGGAATGGCATGAATATGGTGCTTTGCTCATGGAAGTGATGTGATCATTTTGAATATGTCGTTTTTGTCTCGAAGTATAGCTTGTAATACTCTGATTTCATGCAATATTCTTGAGGTGTTGTGACGGTTGCAAGTTATTACTTTTTGTATACACGACGGAGGACAAAATTGGCTGACTGCAGGGATTCCTGTCCTGATGGTGTAGGTATTGAATTTTTGCGCGTCCTATGCTCTGACGGAAAATTAATCACAACAGCTTGTAGACGATTTGAATAATATAAATGTGGGTTGTATATGTATACTCACATGTACTTTTTAAACCTTCTTTCAAAAATCCGAGTAAGGAGATGGTGCCATCATGTATATAGGTACCTACATACATTAACTTTTTTCTGTTCAGTTGTCTGTCACTGCAAGTTTGAGGTATTTGCTACTGAAAAGACTGACTTTTCAAGGCAAGAAGAGAAGAAAACTAAAGATTTATGAATTGGAACATGTTTTACTTTGTGATACTTGACATTGATTTTTCCTTGCAATTTTAGCAAACAACAATGAATGACAAGTCAGTGTGCAGTTTTTTCCCAAAATACCTACTACCATGGTCGGAGAATCAGTACTTTTTTCAAAAGAGTAGCAGAAAATAATGCTGATTTCCCTTAAGGTCTTACAGCATAATGGATTACATTCTTCTGTAGATATGTTCATGTTCAAGGCATTGGAGTGGTAGCACTGAGTTTCATAATAAAAATAGGAGAAAATTCAGTGTCGTTGCACTTCATTATTGAAAATGATAATGAGTATCAAGAGTCAAGAGATGTGTTCTCAAAATTTTACAATTTAAGGCTGTTTAAATGTTAACTAAAGTCGTGGGTCCCTGTGACCCACACAAAATCTATAAATGTGTATAGAAAATGACACAGTTACCGCAGCTCTCTCAACTTTTCAGTACCTTTCGAGGTCCTACAGCAAACCAATGTACGTATGTGTAGTGAGAAGGACGATTAAGCTCGCTTCTCCTTAGGTGTGTATTGGCGTGTACAATTGTACATGGGTCCGCTGGACCCACAACTTTATTTACGTTACTTTTTTTCAGTCATTTATTTAACATATTCTTTAAGTTTATTGTAATGTTTCAGCTGATTATTACAGCAAATCAAAGAAGTTTTTCTGCATGTCTCGAACACATGTTGGAGCAACAGCTGTTTATGGAATTTAACAACGAAGAAGAGGAAACTGATGTTAATTCTAGCAATCATTCGGAAAACTGTTTCTCTGCCGACAATGACGATTTGGTATTGAATTGATCACAATTCTAACCCTGAATTGTATTCTGAATTGTCAGCCAATGACCAAGATGAAGAAAGAAATAAAAGAAAAAGATGCAATTTGTGTCCGGCAAATAAAAAATCGAAGCCTGTACATTTGATTGCTAAGTGCAAGCTGTCCATTTCAATGGCCTGTTCAAAAAAATGTATGTTTTTCATTTTTGTAGCCGTTCCAGAGTTGATATGACTATGCAATCAGCGAATGCGTAGTCATATTAATCTGAAATGAAGTCTGTATTAAATATACGAAAGGCAATGTTCGGAGATTAAGAAGAACCAAACCACACGAGCTAATGGTCTAAGAGTCATGGGAAGCATTAAATGATTCATTTTCCCAAAAGCGATTATACTATTGAGAAAGAAAAATCTGTTGTCGATCGTTCATAGATTGGCTCTGAATAGGAAGAGTTTTAAGTGAGGTATAAGAATCCCACACTACTTGGTGTCGAATACTGCCAAGTGTCCTTTGAAGATTTCCTCCTGACAAAAAAAAAAATAAATTGTAGCTTGTCTGCCTTTGACCATTGTCAAAATTTTTTCAGAAACAGATTTTAAGTTTTTGAATTTACAGTTGTGCAGTTGGTTTTAGTATTTAATTTAAAATTTATTTATACACACTACTTTTAAACAATATAAATTGAGGCTGCTTGACGAAAGTAAAAATTTTTAGATACAAATTATAGTTCTTGTGTGTTGTTTCTTAAGAACTTGTTAGTAGGAAATAATCGAGACTTTAGTTAAGGGTTAACAACTTTTTCGCTTTCAATAACTGTCAGAAGTTCTTAAAAGACCGAAAGGAGTTCTATGCTTCTGCCGATACAAAATGTTTTTGACATCGCTTGTAAGTTTTATGATTTTGTTATTGTACAGGCCCTCTATTACAGGAATCACACTGTATTTGCCAAAGATTCCAAGTCATGACACAAGATTTCAACGAGCTCTATCTATTGTTTTTTTTTTTTTTTTTTTTTTTTTTTTTTTTTTTTTTTTTTTTTTTTTTTTATTTCTTTCAGCAGTTTTGCTCCGATTTCTTGTATTTTAGTTACAAGGTGGGATTTTTTATCGGCCTGTCTGTGATGTAGTCAGCATTCCGGTTTTTTTAATCAATTAGTCTTTTGGTTTCGTGGAATAGAACTGTGGCCAGGGACAGGGATCCAGAAGTCTAATTTTGTGCTGACAAACAAGAAGCAATAGTTCTAAGTGACATCTACTTGCACATTTTGGTATAATTTCAGTTGCAGAGATGTCCTTGGCATTCTTCTCTAACTGGGAATATTAGTGTCGAAAGGTCTATGAAAGTCAAAACTTGGCGTTGTGTAGTAGGTATGTTGTGTGTTTGGATTAGACATTTGGCTATTTATTTAATATTTTTATATTTAACCAGTATAAAATGATCAAAGAGTTTTAAGTGAAACTCAGTGCTCGGTAAGTGGTTCATATCACAAGCTTATGCAGACCATTATTTGTATCCTGGTCATAGTTTTATAGTTTTGAGCTTTATTTGTATAAGAGAAAAAGAAGTAGAGAATGAGATAGAGAGAGAGAGAACGAAGCGAACGCAATTTTTGCTAACAATTTCCTGAGGTGAATTAAATGGTCGATTTTGAAATTTTAAAGCTTCCCCATTTTCAATTGAATCTAGTAGAGGAGAAAAGCTTCAGCCCTGAGGCATTTCTGTAATGCTCAAAGTTACTTCTTACTTCTGCATAACGCCAGTGTCAATAGATTCAGTTTTAAACTTTTAAAGACTCTCAGCAAGACACCACAAAAAAATTCAAAAGAATCGAAATTTTTTTTAATATCTTAAGCTGAACATTAAGACATTATGAGTAATCTTGTTTTTTGTACATATGGTTAACAACTGAGACTTCCGTTTTTTGTCTTGTGAAAGTAATTTGTTAATATTTTATAGTTATTTTGAAATAAATTTTACTATACACAGAACATCAAAACAAGTTCGTGTCGTTAATTGCAAAACATTGTCTCAATGTTTGCTTATGGAAGTCACTTCGTCATAAATTATTTTGATAATCAAATATCTGGAATGATTTTTTTACGACTTTCGATGCTTTTATGTGCAAGAAAAATGAGCAATAAAATTTTTTATGGCTAGTTGATTCGATGAATGATATCCAAATCAGGCATCAGGCTATCCTCTCATATGAGTATTAAAGGTGAATACATTTTATCGACAGAAATGAGATTGAATTGATTTGGAATCAGTTTTTGGTCTCAGATTGTGGTAGTTAAGAAGAAAAAGATTTATCTTTCGCCAAACAGTGTTCTTAAGGCCTTCCAAAGCAATAAATTTGGTAATACATTGGATAGTGGATACCTGTTGGAATAAAGAATGTCTACTAGAATGAAGAATAAAAAAACTACTTGGAATATAAACCATTGATACACCATGAACATTTATTTGTATAACAAGTGGTTCCGCGTAACTTGAAGTTAACATAAAAGAAAGTAGGTACTATGATTTCATTAGTGAAAATGAGGTGATTATGGAAATTGTTACCAAATTAGGGTAATGATTGGCTCAATTGCGCATAAAATTTTGAGGTAATTATCCGACATTCATAAAGAAAACAGAAAGAAACTTAGTATGAGAGCTGGGTCTTTATGCACTCAACACGGTCTTGCGCAGTTCATGTTCATTTTTTAACTATGGGCTTTTTGAGTAATTTGGTGCCGAAAAATCATGTTACTCATGTTTGTTGTTTTTCAATTTCATATCAGTCATTTCTGATAAGAAATAAGGAATCCTATGTATTGGTCAGTACCAAATTCAGATGTAGTCTATGAAAGAATTAATTATTTATAAAAAGAATTACAATAATGCAAAAATTTGTTTAAACTCCTTTTTAAGAAAAAAATTTGTATTCTTTATTTAAAATTCTGACTCTGAGACCAAATTACCCAAAAACAATTCACCAAATTAACTTGTTCTAAGAATATATTAGATTTTGAAAACATTATAGCATGCAGAGTAGTTAATAATTTAGATGATTTCAAATAATTATTCATATTGAGTCAGCATTAAGTCCCGCTTTAACGGATTACATTTTTTTTCTCGAACCACCACATCCGCCCCGAGTTTTTGTCACATCTAATGGAAAACACCTTGTATGTAAACTATCATAGAATAATCGATGTACATCATTTTTCTTTCTGTTGGAATAAAAACAAATTTAAACAAATCTTTGTTTTTCTATGGAGTGCAAATATCATCCTCCAAAGATCATCCTCTGGGCTGATCTGACGTTAAGCATAAATTTCATCTCATTCGTATAACAGTTTGGGAGTCTATTTTTTTTTTACTATAATTAACGCGCACATCAAGGACTTATGACTACCCTTATAATGTTATAGAACACTGTGCGATCAATTAGGGAAATAGGAGAGGATTTGAAAGGAAAGACCGATGAGCGTTGTTTTTGAATTTTTGTAATCGTAATGAAGGGGAAAAACTGAGTCAGGTAGACGGTAGAGCATTACACATTCGGGTGATGCGACCTCTATACTTGACTGTTCGTCCAAAGTTGGGTTCAAGGTAAAACTGATGAGCATTCCTAGCGAGGCGTGTGTTGCGGCTAAATTGTTTCAGGGGAGGAATGCAACTGGCCACTTCACTATAAGCATTGTTTGTGAAAAAAGCGACAAAAGACAGAAAGACAGGTATCGTTTCAACGATATTCAAAAGAATTTTGTACTCTATCAAGTAGGCGCAAAAATGTATGAGGAGCACCGGATATGGGAATTGTACCAGATCATCGTTTACACACATACCAAGTACTGACAGCTATTTGGTTTCTGGGATGCAGGTACCATTCATGGATAATGGCAAAGAGGGAATGATAAGCTTCAACGACAAGAGACAGCATTGAGTTTTCGAAGCATTAAATTCTACTCGGTTCTTATGACCCCATGTAACAATGTTGTCAAGGTCAGAATTCAATGAGTTTATCATACGCAACCGTTCCAGTTTCACATCCGAAGAGAAGGATAAAAACGAATTTGAAAAGCTGAGGGTCGAGTCATCTGCAAAACAGTTAAGATGATTAGAAGTTTCAGACATTTATGAAAATGAGGAAGAGAGTTAGAGACAAAACGGAACCCTGAGGCACTCCAGCATTTATGAAGTGGGTATCAGACTTGAAGCCATCCAACACAACTTGTATTGTACGGTCGGAAAGGTTGTTTCTAATCCAACGTAGAAGAAACTCATCGATATCAAAAGCACACATTTTCGATAAAAGAGTTGACGCCAAAAAATGCAATAATCTTACTTTCTCCAAAAAAATGTGAAGATTGGATCCACTTTTCGGTTTGCTGCGAATACTGTAGTGAAAAGTTATCAAAAAGCCTTCGTTCTTCAAGATATTTTATAAGTTGACGGCTTATAAACGTTTCCATGACCTTGGAAAGAAGAGACGTTAGTGCAATTCAACGGTAATTGTAAGGGAAAGGTAGAGGAAGATTCGTCCTTTTTGGGGACTGGCTGGTTAAAAGCAGTTTTCTATCTGCTCAGGAAAAGCCCAGTAGAATAGGAAAGATGGAAAAGTTTACGTAGCGGTTTTGTCAGCGTAGAAGAACACCCATTCAGAATAACGGCGGAGATACCATCTGGACTAGGGGATTTATGTATATTGAGATGTTTTGAGGAGTTTCGCAAATAAGCGAGTTCGATAAAATATCTGCTTCATCACAGAATTAACACACTCAAGCTCAGGTGGAGCCAATATGCTATGAGGAAGTGTCGAGTTAGTAGCAAATTGAGCTGCTAGTAAATTGGCTTTGCCGATGGAGCTTACCTATATAGAGTCATTGAAGACGAGCGTTGGGACCGATGACGTGGTCGAGTTCTTAACGTTCTTAATAGAAGACCAAAAATGTTTGCTTCCTTTTGGACAAAACAGTATTTTATGCCTCACTTTTTGGTCATGCAAAAAGAACTGGCCTTTCCTTACAGATATTTCTTGCGTGTTTTGACAAAGCTCGGTTTGCTGCAGCAGGTGCAGGGTTGTCTTCAAATGTTCGGAAACTTCTTTCTCTATACCTAAAGTGCATATTGAACACATCAAATTTAATACATTGATAGCCATAATGCTTCAGCTTGAACTAATGAATCACAGCGTGTTAGTCGTGTCGGTTCGTTCAAAACGAATCCATCTTAGTCATTTCAGATGGAAAAGTAAATTGCGTTTTCTATATCTACATTACTATATAAAGTAGTGTTTTTGTTTGCACGCGCTAAAAATTCCTAAGAAAGAGGTAAACGTTAAACTTACCTGTTTAATTGTCCCGAAAATTGATCCATACGGTAGCCTATAACCACGGTTTGGTTATAGGCTATACTGAAAACCTAAAAAATAACAATTATTTAAGATATCTTACAATTTATAAAATTTTTCGTACTTACCAACCTTTGTTTACATTCCAAATGACGTTTAGAATAATAATAATTATCTGAATTGCAGCCTATACTCTGTTTCCATGGTGGGTTGAACCAAGGTTGACTTTGCCAACTCCATGGAAACAGGAATAATTAGTGAAAAGAAAAATGGGTGCGTTCAAGAAAGTATCTAAGGCGATATATATCTCTTTCGTGACATTTTTTGTTGTTGACTCATTTCGTTTTGCTTTCTGGGTTGTAGTTTGTTGGGTTTTTGTTGGAAATAAAGTACATAGCAGTTTGAAAAAAAAAAATTGTTCAAAGAAAATTATGTGGAATGCTATTTTCTTTTGGTTTGTTTTGGTTCCGTTTTTTCAGCTGTTTATGATTTGACAGATATCTACTTTTAGTCGTTTGAAAACTCACCTGTGGTCTCAGCCAGCAGCATCACATCTACCGAAAGTCCAACGTAGACCAAAAATTCCATGTCCTTCAAATGACATGTCGGTGAAATTCATTTTTTGAGTGGTGTTGAAACTCGGTCATGGATTTGACACTTCACAAGAGGTTTTGTTATGTAGAGGCGATCGAAGATTAAATAATCGCAATGTAAGAGTTGTGGTGAGTGCACATATAGAGGGGTGAGTAATAATTTTTCAATCAGCGCCACACACAGCTCACCACAGGACAACTCTGCACTGAAAAACTGGCTCTAAATGACAACTCTGCACTGAAAAACTGGCTCTAAATGACAAATGAGCTTATTTGACGTAATTCAGAAAAATGTCAATGGAAAATTGCTGAGACTCGTGGTGAGCAAGCATTGAATAGTGAGTTAAAATTTTTCATTATGTCTTTCATATTTTTCTATCCTATGGTGAGGAGTAAACTCTGACAACTCTGACATAACTCATGATCGTAGGGGTTAATTCGAAAATTCTCACCACAGGACAACTCTGCACTGAAAAACTGGCTCTAAATGACAAATGAGCTTATTTGACGTAATTCAGAAAAATGTCAATGGCAAATTGCTGAGACTCATGGTGAGCAAGCATTGAATGGTGAGTTAAAATTTTTCATTCTGTCTTTCATATTTTTCTATCCTATGGTGAGGAGTAAACTCTGACATTACTCATGATCGTATGGGTTAACTCGAAAATTTTCACCACAGGACAACTCTGCACTGAAAAACTGGCTCTAAATGACAAATGAGCTTATTTGACGTAATTCAGAAAAATGTCAATGGCAAATTGCTGAGACTCATGGTGAGTTAAAATTTTTCATTCTGCCTTTCATATTTTTCTATCCTATGGTGAGGAGTCAACTCTGACATAACTCATGATCGTATGGGTTAACTCGAAAATTCTCACCACAGGACAACTCTGCACTGAAAAACTGGCTCTAAATGACAAATTAGCTTATTTGACGTACTTCAGAAAAATGTCAATGGCAAATTGCTGAGACACATGGTGAGTTAAATTTGTCAGTGTGTCTTTCATATTTTTCTATCTTATGGTGAGGAGTCAACTCTGACATAACTCATGATCGTATGGGTTAACTCGAAAATTCTCACCACAGGACAACTCTGCACTGAAAAACTGGCTCTAAATGACAAATGAGCTTTTTTGACGTAATTCAGAAAAATGTCAATGGCAAATTGCTGAGACTCATGGTGAGCAAGCATTGAATGGTGAGTTAAAATTTTTCATTCTGTCTTTCATATTTTTCTATCCTATGGTGAGGAGTAAACTCTGACATAACTCATGATAGTATAGGTTAACTCGAAAATTCTCACCAGTTGACAACTCTGCACTGAAAAACTGGCTCTAAATGACAAATGAGCTAATTTGACGTAATTCAGAAAAATGTCAATGGCAAATTGCTGAGACTCATGGTGAGTTAAAATTTTTCATTCTGCCTTTCATATTTTTCTATCCTATGGTGAGGAGTCAACTCTGACATAACTCATGATCGTATGGGTTAACTCGAAAATTCTCACCACAGGACAACTCTGCACTGAAAAACTGGCTCTAAATGACAAATGAGCTAATTTGACGTAATTTAGAAAAATGTCAAAGGCAAATTGCTGAGACTCATGGTGAGTTAAAATATTCATTGTGTCTTTCATATTTTTCTTTCCTATGGTGAGGAGTCAACTCTGACATAACTCATGATCGTATGGGTTAACTCGAAAATTCTCACCACAGGACAACTCTGCACTGAAAAACTGGCTCTAAATGACAAATGAGCTTTTTTGACGTAATTCAGAAAAATGTCAATGGCAAATTGCTGAGACTCATGGTGAGCAAGCATTGAATGGTGAGTTAAAATTTTTCATTCTGTCTTTCATATTTTTCTATCCTATGGCGAGGAGTAAACTCTGACATAACTCATGATCGTATGGGTTAACTCGAAAATTCTCACCACAGGACAACTCTGCACTGAAAAACTGGCTCTAAATGACAAATGAGCTAATTTGACGTAATTTAGAAAAATGTCAAAGGCAAATTGCTGAGACTCATGGTGAGTTAAAATATTCATTGTGTCTTTCATATTTTTCTTTCCTATGGTGAGGAGTCAACTCTGACATAACTCATGATCGTATAGGTTAACTCGAAAATTCTCACCACTGGACAACTCTGCACTGAAAAACTGGCTCTAAATGACAATTGAGCTAATTTGACGTAATTCAGAAAAATTTCAATGGCAAATTGCTGAGACACATGGTGAGTTAAAATTTTTCAGTGTGTCTTTCATATTTTTCTATCCTATGGTGAGGAGTCAACTCTGACATAACTCATGATCGTATGGGTTAACTCGAAAATTCTCACCACAGGACAACTCTGCACTGAAAAACTGGCTCTAAATGACAAATTAGCTTATTTGACGTAATTCAGAAAAATGTCAATGGCAAATTGCTGAGACTCATGGTGAGCAAACATTGAATGGTGAATTAAAATTTTTCATTCTGTCTTTCATATTTTTCTACCCTATGGTGAGGAGTTAACTCTGACATAACTCATGATCGTATGGGTTAACTCGAAAATTCTCACCACAGGACAACTCTGCACTGAAAAACTGGCTCTAAATGACAAATGAGCTTATTTGACGTAATTCAGAAAAATGTCAATTGCAAATTGCTGAGACTCATGGTGAGTTAAAATTTTTCATTATGTCTTTCATATTTTTCTATCCTATGGTGAGGAGTTAAATCTGAAATAACTCATGATCCTATGGGATAACTCAAAAATTCTCACCACAGGACAACTCTGCACTGAAAAACTGGCTCTAAATGACAAATGAGCTAATTTGACGTAATTCAGAAAAATGTCAAAGGCAAATTGCTGAGACTCATGGTGAGTTAAAATATTCATCATGTCTTTCATATTTTTCTTTCCTATGGTGAGGAGTCAACTCTGACATAACTCATGATCGTATGGGTTAACTCGAAAATTCTCACCACAGGACAACTCTGCACTGAAAAACTGGCTCTAAATGACAAATGAGCTAATTTGACGTAATTCAGAAAAATGTCAATGGCAAATTGCTGAGACTCATGGTGAGTTAAAATTTTTCATTCTGTCTTTCATATTTTTCTATCCTATGGTGAGGAGTAAACTCTGACATAACTCATGATCGTATGGGTTAACTCGAAAATTCTCACCAGTTGACAACTCTGCACTGAAAAACTGGCTCTAAATGACAAATGAGCTAATTTGACGTAATTCAGAAAAATGTCAATGGCAAATTGCTGAGACTCATGGTGAGCAAGCATGATCGTATGGGTTAACTCGAAAATTCTCACCACAGGACAACTCTGCACTGAAAAACTGGCTCTAAATGACAAATGAGCTAATTTGACGTAATTCAGAAAAATGTCAATGGCACTCATAGTGAGTTAGAATTTTTCATTCTGCCTTTCATATTTTTCTATCCTATGGTGAGGAGTCAACTCTGACATAACTCATGATCGTATGGGTTAACTCGAAAATTTTCACCACAGGACAACTCTGCACTGAAAAACTGGCTCTAAATGACAGATGAGCTAATTTGACGTAATTCAGAAAAATGTCAATGGCAAATTGCTGAGACTCATGGTGAGCAAGCATTGAATGGTGAGGTAAAATTTTTGATTCTGTCTTTCATATTTTTCTATCCTATGGTGAGGAGTCAACTCTGACATAACTCATGATCGTATGGGTTAACTCGAAAATTCTCACCACAGGACAACTCTGCACTGAAAAACTGGCTCTAAATGACAAATGAGCTAATTTGACGTAATTCAGAAAAATGTCAATGGCAAATTGCTGAGACTCATGGTGAGTTAAAATTTTTCATTCTGTCTTTCATATTTTTCTATCCTATGGTGAGGAGTAAACTCTGACATAACTCATGATCGTATGGGTTAACTCGAAAATTCTCACCAGTTGACAACTCTGCACTGAAAAACTGGCTCTAAATGACAAATGAGCTAATTTGACGTAATTCAGAAAAATGTCAATGGCAAATTGCTGAGACTCATGGTGAGTTAAAATTTTTCAGTCTGCCTTTCATATTTTTCTATCCTATGGTGAGGAGTCAACTCTGACATAACTCATGATCGTATGGGTTAACTCGAAAATTCTCACCACAGGACAACTCTGCACTGAAAAACTGGCTCTAAATGACAGATGAGCTAATTTGACGTAATTCAGAAAAATGTCAATGGCAAATTGCTGAGACTCATGGTGAGCAAGCATTGAATGGTGAGGTAAAATTTTTGATTCTGTCTTTCATATTTTTCTATCCTATGGTGAGGAGTAAACTCTGACAACTCTGACATAACTCATGATCGTATGGGTAAACTCGAAAATTCTCACCACTGGACAACTCTGCACTGAAAAACTGGCTCTAAATGACAATTGAGCTAATTTGACGTAATTCAGAAAAATTTCAATGGCAAATTGCTGAGACACATGGTGAGTTAAAATTTTTCATTCTGTCTTTCATATTTTTCTATCCTATGGTGAGGAGTAAACTCTGACATAACTCATGATCGTATGGGTTAACTCGAAAATTCTCACCAGTTGACAACTCTGCACTGAAAAACTGGCTCTAAATGACAAATGAGCTAATTTGACGTAATTTAGAAAAATGTCAAAGGCAAATTGCTGAGACTCATGGTGAGTTAAAATATTCATTGTGTCTTTCATATTTTTCTTTCCTATGGTGAGGAGTCAACTCTGACATAACTCATGATCGTATGGGTTAACTCGAAAATTCTCACCACAGGACAACTCTGCACTGAAAAACTGGCTCTAAATGACAAATGAGCTTTTTTGACGTAATTCAGAAAAATGTCAATGGCAAATTGCTGAGACTCATGGTGAGCAAACATTGAATGGTGAGTTAAAATTTTTCATTTTGTCTATTCTATGGTGAGGAGTTGACTCTGACATAACTCATGATCGTATGGGATAACTCGAAAATTCTCACCACAGGACAACTCTGCACTTAAAAACTGGCTCTAAATGACAAATGAGCTTATTTGACGTAATTCAGAAAAATGTCAATGGAAAATTGCTGGAACTCATGGTGAGTTAAAATTTTTCATTCTGTCTTTCATATTTGTTTATCCTATAGTGAGGAGTTAACTCTGACATAACTCATGATCGTATGGGTTAACTCGAAAATTCTCACCACAGGACAACTCTGCACTGAAAAACTGGCTCTAAATGACAAATGAGCTAAATTGACGTAATTTAGAAAAATGTCAATGGCAAATTGCTGAGACTCATGGTGAGTTAAAATATTCATTGTGTCTTTCATATTTTTCTTTCCTATGGTGAGGAGTCAACTCTGACATAACTCATGATCGTATGGGTTAACTCGAAAATTCTCACCACAGGACAACTCTGCACTGAAAAACTGGCTCTAAATGACAAATGAGCTAATTTGACGTAATTCAGAAAAATGTCAATGGCAAATTGCTGAGACTCATGGTGAGTTAAAATTTTTCATTCTGTCTTTCATATTTTTCTATCTTATGGTGAGGAGTCAACTCTGACATAACTCATGATCGTATGGGTTAACTCGAAAATTCTCACCACAGGACAACTCTGCACTGAAAAACTGGCTCTAAATGACAAATGAGCTTTTTTGACGTAATTCAGAAAAATGTCAATGGCAAATTGCTGAGACTCATGGTGAGCAAGCATTGAATTGTGAGTTAAAATTTTTCATTCTGTCTTTCATATTTTTCTATCCTATGGTGAGGAGTAAACTCTGACATAACTCATGATCGTATGGGTTAACTCGAAAATTCTCACCAGTTGACAACTCTGCACTGAAAAACTGGCTCTAAATGACAAATGAGCTAATTTGACGTAATTTAGAAAAATGTCAAAGGCAAATTGCTGAGACTCATGGTGAGTTAAAATATTCATTGTGTCTTTCATATTTTTCTTTCCTATGGTGAGGAGTCAACTCTGACATAACTCATGATCGTATGGGTTAACTCGAAAATTCTCACCACAGGACAACTCTGCACTGAAAAACTGGCTCTAAATGACAAATGAGCTTTTTTGACGTAATTCAGAAAAATGTCAATGGCAAATTGCTGAGACTCATGGTGAGCAAACATTGAATGGTGAGTTAAAATTTTTCATTTTGTCTATTCTATGGTGAGGAGTTGACTCTGACATAACTCATGATCGTATGGGATAACTCGAAAATTCTCACCACAGGACAACTCTGCACTTAAAAACTGGCTCTAAATGACAAATGAGCTTATTTGACGTAATTCAGAAAAATGTCAATGGAAAATTGCTGGAACTCATGGTGAGTTAAAATTTTTCATTCTGTCTTTCATATTTGTTTATCCTATAGTGAGGAGTTAACTCTGACATAACTCATGATCGTATGGGTTAACTCGAAAATTCTCACCACAGGACAACTCTGCACTGAAAAACTGGCTCTTAATGACAAATGAGCTAATTTGACGTAATTCAGAAAAATGTCAATGGCAAATTGCTGAGACTCATGGTGAGTTAAAATTTTTCATTCTGTCTTTCATATTTTTCTATCCTATGGTGAGGAGTAAACTCTGACATAACTCATGATCGTATGGGTTAACTCGAAAATTCTCACCACAGGACAACTCTGCACTGAAAAACTGGCTCTAAATGACAAATGAGCTAATTTGACGTAATTCAGAAAAATGTCAATGGCAAATTGCTGAGACTCATGGTGAGTTAAAATTTTTCAGTCTGCCTTTCATATTTTTCTATCCTATGGTGAGGAGTCAACTCTGACATAACTCATGATCGTATGGGTTAACTCGAAAATTCTCACCACAGGACAACTCTGCACTGAAAAACTGGCTCTAAATGACAGATGAGCTAATTTGACGTAATTCAGAAAAATGTCAATGGCAAATTGCTGAGACTCATGGTGAGCAAGCATTGAATGGTGAGGTAAAATTTTTGATTCTGTCTTTCATATTTTTCTATCCTATGGTGAGGAGTAAACTCTGACAACTCTGACATAACTCATGATCGTATGGGTAAACTCGAAAATTCTCACCACTGGACAACTCTGCACTGAAAAACTGGCTCTAAATGACAATTGAGCTAATTTGACGTAATTCAGAAAAATTTCAATGGCAAATTGCTGAGACACATGGTGAGTTAAAATTTTTCATTCTGTCTTTCATATTTTTCTATCCTATGGTGAGGAGTAAACTCTGACATAACTCATGATCGTATGGGTTAACTCGAAAATTCTCACCAGTTGACAACTCTGCACTGAAAAACTGGCTCTAAATGACAAATGAGCTAATTTGACGTAATTTAGAAAAATGTCAAAGGCAAATTGCTGAGACTCATGGTGAGTTAAAATATTCATTGTGTCTTTCATATTTTTCTTTCCTATGGTGAGGAGTCAACTCTGACATAACTCATGATCGTATGGGTTAACTCGAAAATTCTCACCACTGGACAACTCTGCACTGAAAAACTGGCTCTAAATGACAAATGAGCTAATTTGACGTAATTCAGAAAAATGTCAATGGCAAATTGCTGAGACTCATGGTGAGTTAAAATTTTTCATTCTGTCTTTCATATTTTTCTATCTTATGGTGAGGAGTCAACTCTGACATAACTCATGATCGTATGGGTTAACTCGAAAATTCTCACCACAGGACAACTCTGCACTGAAAAACTGGCTCTAAATGACAAATGAGCTTTTTTGACGTAATTCAGAAAAATGTCAATGGCAAATTGCTGAGACTCATGGTGAGCAAGCATTGAATGGTGAGTTAAAATTTTTCATTCTGTCTTTCATATTTTTCTATCCTATGGTGAGGAGTAAACTCTGACATAACTCATGATCGTATGGGTTAACTTGAAAATTCTCACCACAGGACAACTCTGCACTGAAAAACTGGCTCTAAATGACAAATGAGCTAATTTGACGTAATTCAGAAAAATGTCAATGGCAAATTGCTGAGACTCATGGTGAGTTAAAATTTTTCATTCTGCCTTTCATATTTTTCTATCCTATGGTGAGGAGTCAACTCTGACATAACTCATGATCGTATGGGTTAACTCGAAAATTCTCACCACAGGACAACTCTGCACTGAAAAACTGGCTCTAAATGACAAATGAGCTAATTTGACGTAATTTAGAAAAATGTCAAAGGCAAATTGCTGAGACTCATGGTGAGTTAAAATATTCATTGTGTCTTTCATATTTTTCTTTCCTATGGTGAGGAGTCAACTCTGACATAACTCATGATCGTATGGGTTAACTCGAAAATTCTCACCACAGGACAACTCTGCACTGAAAAACTGGCTCTAAATGACAAATGAGCTAATTTGACGTAATTCAGAAAAATGTCAATGGCAAATTGCTGAGACTCATGGTGAGTTAAAATTTTTCATTCTGTCTTTCATATTTTTCTATCTTATGGTGAGGAGTCAACTCTGACATAACTCATGATCGTATGGGTTAACTCGAAAATTCTAACCACAGGACAACTCTGCACTGAAAAACTGGCTCTAAATGACAAATGAGCTTTTTTGACGTAATTCAGAAAAATGTCAATGGCAAATTGCTGAGACTCATGGTGAGCAAGCATTGAATGGTGAGTTAAAATTTTTGATTCTGTCTTTCATATTTTTCTATCCTATGGTGAGGAGTAAACTCTGACAACTCTGACATAACTCATGATCGTATGGGTTAATTCGAAAATTCTCACCACAGGACAACTCTGCACTGAAAAACTGGCTCTAAATGACAGATGAGCTAATTTGACATAATTCAGAAAAATGACAATGGCAAATTGCTGAGACTCATGGTGAGCAAACACTGAATGGTGAGTTAAAATTTTTCATTATGCCTTTCAAATTTTTTTATCCTATGGTGAGAAGTTAACTCTGACATTACTCATGATTGTATGGGTTAACTCGAAAATTCTCACCACAGGACAACTCTGCACTGAAAAACTGGCTCTAAATGACAGATGAGCTAATTTGACATAGTTCAGAAAAATTACAATGGCAAATTGCTGAGACTCATGGTGAGTTAGAATTTTTCATTCTGCCTATTTTTCTATCCCATGGTGAGAAGTTAACTCTGACATAACTCATGATTGTATGGGTTAATTCGAAAATTCTCACCAGAGGACAACTCTGCACTGAAAAACTGGCTCTATATGACAGATGAGCTAATTTGACATAATTCAGAAAAATGACAATGGCATATTGCTGAGACACATGGTGAGTTAAAATTTTTCAGTGTGTCTTTCATATTTTTCTATCCTATGGGGAGGACTCAACTCTGACATAACTCATGACCGTAAGGGTTAACTTGAAAATTCTCACCACAGACAACTCTGCGCTGAAAAACTGGCTCTAAATGACAAATGAGCTAATTTGACGTAATTCAGAAAAATTTCAATGGCAAATTGCTGAGACTCATGGTGAGCAAGCATTGAATGGTGAGTTAAAATTTTTGATTCTGTCTTTCATATTTTTCTATCCTATGGTGAGGAGTAAACTCTGACAACTCTGACATAACTCATGATCGTATGGGTTTACTCTAAAATTCTCACCACTGGACAACTCTGCACTGAAAAACTGGCTCTAAATGACAAACGAGCTTATTTTGACGTAATTCAGAAAAATGTCAATGGCAAATTGCTGAGACTCATGGTGAGCAAGCATTGAATGGTGAGTTAAAATTTTTCATTCTGTCTTTCATATTTTTCTATCCTATGGTGAGGAGTAAACTCTGACATAACTCATGATCGTATGGGTTTGCTCTAAAATTCTCACCACTGGACAACTCTGCACTGAAAAACTGGCTCTAAATGACAGATGAGCTAATTTTCATAATTCAGAAAAATGACAATGGCATATTGCTGAGACTCATGGTGAGTTAGAATTTTTCATTCTGCCTTGCATATTTTTCTATCCCATGGTGAGAAGTTAACTCTGACATAACTCATGATTGTATGGGTTAATTCGAAAATTCTCACCACAGGACAACTCTGCACTGAAAAACTGGCTCTAAATGACAGATGAGCTAATTTGACATAATTCAGAAAAATGACAATGGCATATTGCTGAGACTCATGGTGAGTTAAAATTTTTCATTCTGCCTTTCATATTTTTCTATCCTATGGTGAGGAGTCAACTCTGACATAACTCATGATCGTATGGGTTAACTCGAAAATTCTCACCACAGGACAACTCCTTTCATATTTTTCTATCCTATGGTGAGGAGTCAACTCTGACATAACTCATGATCGTATGGGTTAACTCGAAAATTCTCACCACAGGACAACTCTGCACTGAAAAACTGGCTCTAAATGACAAACGAGCTTATTTTGACGTAATTCAGAAAAATGTCAATGGCAAATTGCTGAGACTCATGGTGAGCAAGCATTGAATGGTGAGTTAAAATTTTTCATTCTGTCTTTCATATTTTTCTATCCTATGGTGAGGAGTAAACTCTGACATAACTCATGATCGTATGGGTTTACTCTAAAATTCTCACCACTGGACAACTCTGCACTGAAAAACTGGCTCTAAATGACAAATGAGCTAATTTGACGTAATTCAGAAAAATGTCAATGGCAAATTGCTGAGACTCATGGTGAGCTAAAATTTTTCATTCTGCCTTTCATATTTTTCTATCCTATGGTGAGGAGTAAACTCTGACATAACCCATGATCGTATGGGTTAACTCGAAAATTCTCACCACAGGACAACTCCTTTCATATTTTTCTATCCTATGGTGAGGAGTAAACTCTGACATAACTCATGATCGTATGGGTTAACTCGAAAATTTTCACCACAGGACAACTCTGCACTGAAAAACTGGCTCTAAATGACAAATGAGCTTATTTGACGTAATTCAGAAAAATGTCAATGGCAAATTGCTGAGACTCATGGTGAGCAAGCATTGAATGGTGAGTTAAAATTTTTGATTCTGTCTTTCATATTTTTCTATCCTATGGTGAGGAGTAAACTCTGACAACTCTGACATAACTCATGATCGTATGGGTTAACTCGAAAATTCCCACCACAGGACAACTCTGCACTGAAATGAGCTTATTTGACGTAGTTCAGAAAAATGTCAATGGCTAATTGCTGAGACACATGGTGAGTTAAAATTTTTCAGTGTGTCTTTCATATTTTTCTATTTTATGGTGAGGAGTCAACTCTGACATAACTCATAATCGTATGGGTTAACTCGAAAATTCTCACCACAGGACAACTCTGCACTGAAAAACTGGCTCTAAATGACAAATGAGCTAATTTGACGTAATTCAGAAAAATTTCAATGGCAAATTGCTGAGACTCATGGTGAGTTAAAATTTTTCAGTGTGTCTTTCATATTTTTCTATCTTATGGTGAGGAGTCAACTTTGACATAACTCATGATCGTATGGGATAACTCAAAAATTCTCACCACAGGACAACTCTGCACTGAAAAACTGGCTTTAAATGACAAATGAGCTTATTTGACATAATTCAGAAAAATGTCAATGGCAAATTGCTGAGACACATGGTGAGTTAAAATTTTTCATTGTGTCTTTCATATTTTTCTATCTTATGGTGAGGAGTCAACTCTGACATAACTCATGATCGTATGGGTTAACTCGAAAATTCTCACCACAGGACAACTCTGCACTGAAAAACTGGCTCTAAATGACAAATGAGCTAACTTGACGGAATTCAGAAAAATGTCAATGGCAAATTGCTGAGACTCATGGTGAGTTAAAATTTTTCATTTTGTCTTTCATATTTTTCTATCCTATGGTGAGGGGTTAAATCTGACATAACTCATGATCGTATGGGTTAACTTGAAAATTCTCACCACAGGACAACTCTGCACTGAAAAACTGGCTCTAAATGACAAATGAGCTTATTTGACGTAATTCAGAAAAATGTCAATGGCAAATTGCTGAGACTCATGGTGAGTTAAAATTTTTCATTCTGTCTTTCATATTTTTCTATCCTATGGTGAGGAGTTAAATCTGGCATAACTCATGATCGTATGGGTTAACTTGAAAATTCTCACCACAGGACAACTCTGCACTGAAAAACTGGCTCTAAATGACAAATGAGCTTATTTGACGCAATTCAGAAAAATGTCAATGGCAAATTGCTGAGACTCATGGTGAGCAAACATTGAATGGTGAGTTAAAATTTTTCATTCTGTCTTTCATATTTTTCTATCCTATGGTGAGGAGTAAACTCTGATATAACTCATGATCGTATGGGTTAACTCGAAAATTCTCACCACAGGACAACTCTGCACTGAAAAACTGGCTCTAAATGACAAATGAGCTTTTTTGACGTAATTCAGAAAAATGTCAATGGCAAATTGCTGAGACTCATGGTGAGCTTAAATTTTTCATTCTGTCTTTCATATTTTTCTATCCTATGGTGAGGAGTTAAATCTGACATAACTCATGATCGTATGGGTTAACTTGAAAATTCTCACCACAGGACAACTCTGCACTGAAAAACTGGCTCTAAATGACAAATGAGCTTATTTGACGTAATTCAGAAAAATGTCAATGGCAAATTGCTGAGACTCATGGTGAGTTAAAATTTTTCATTCTGTCTTTCATATTTTTCTATCCTATAGTGAGGAGTTAACTCTGACATAACTCATGATCGTATGGGTTAACTCGAAAATTCTCACCACAGGACAACTCTGCACTGAAAAACTGGCTCTTAATGACAAATGAGCTAATTTGACGCAATTCAGAAAAATGTCAATGACAAATTGCTGAAACTCATGGTGAGTTAAAATTTTTCATTCTGTCTTTCATATTTTTCTATCCTATGGTGAGGAGCAGAGATAAGAAATTAATTAGATGGCAAACTTCACACACACATTGAAACTGCCTACAAGCTGATTTCACCTCTACTACTTTGAGTACAGCTTCCACTTCACCTTTATAGCAAATCTCACTACTACCACTTTGAGTACAGCTTCCACGTATTCACAGACAGAGGATGTGATTACAAAAACAACAATGTAAACAAATGGTTGTTGCGGGGCAAGAGAAGTAAAGGTTTGCCATCTAATTAATTTCTTATCTCTGGTGAGGAGTTAACTCTGACATAACTCATGATCGTCTGGGCTAACTCGAAAACTATCACCACAGGACAACTCTGCACTGAAAAACTGGCTCTAAATGACAAATGAGATAATTTGCTAAGCTGAGGTGCTCTAATTTGTTGCTTATTGTTTCTTCCATTGGGTTTCCTTCAGACGCTTCCTGGAAATCTTTAAATTCATTTTGATGTTATTGCAATAAAACAATTGTACAGAAAACAGAAATTAATAAGAGGTAGGTAAAGATAAAAAAAAAAAAATTGGATTTTTCGTCTTTGGATACTTCCAGCTTTGTGATAAGAAGCCTTCGCAAAAAGAAACCCGGGCAACGCCGGGTATTTTCGGCTAGTGTCAATATAAAATGAGCTTATCTATTAGCTTAGTCATTTGAGTTGAAAAGTTCATGTGGTAATTCATTATGGTTCTTGTTAAACGAGATCTCTCATTCATTTCTGATAGACAAGCCATGGCAGTATGAAAATAGTAGATTTTTAGTTGATTTTTTAATGAATTTTCTTTTTAACCTGAGGGAAGTTACTTGTCTTGACAATCTTCTACAAAACTCTTATTTGAATTGAGAAGAAACTTTGCTTAAAATTATACAATTCTGGCAACGCTATGAGACTTTCAAATCCTGCGACCGCAATAAGTTCTTTTTAGATTGACCAATATGAAGCCCTTTCTTCAAAAGAAACACAATCGGTGCATAAAGACACTATCATTAAAAACATCGACTTTTAAATCTAAATAGCTATATCAGGATGAAAGTGTACCTAATCAAAGATAACCGAGAAATAGAATTTCATAAGCTAGACAACATCCTTGTCAACCGAAAAGAATCGGAATGAGCGCTGTTCCTGTTAGTGACAAGATGGGGGACCGTCCTGCACTACCGCATGCTGTTGTCATGTGTTATTTGTGTTATGTAGTATTTGTGTACTTAGTCTTGTGGTGTATCAACAAAATGGTCTTTGCCGCGTGGGATGCAACCCCCCTAATCCGCAGATTTATGTATGGAGTAGGTTTATGTAAATGTAAATGTAACTTCATGAGCAAATGAATCCTAATGAGGATACTTTGGAGTCGAACTAATTTCAAAATTTATGTTAATTTCCCGTGTGCATCACTTACAGACATAGCATCGACTGTTTATGTATAGGACTCTTTTAAATAACCACTGAAACAGAAACGCATCTGTTTGCTTTTCCAGAACTGTCTCTTCCTTCTTATTTACAAGGTCCTTTCGTCTTACTTTGTTGGCATGTTTTTCATAATCATTTCTTCAAAACTAATAAAACCCTTTGAATAGCACTTATTTTCTTCCTTTCACCGGCCTTACGATCATTCTGATCTTTGAAGGGATCATGGTTTGGATTGTTCTATGTCTGATACCAGCTTCGTTGTATCTGTCTGTATCGTGTCTGAATGTTGTACGATATTGTTCTTTGTGGCGGGGTTCTCTGCATATATCTCCTTTGATCATTATACCAAATGAGTCGACCGTGCTTTATTTGTCCAAGGTGATATTTCTGACGTTAAGGCTTTCATCCCAGTACCCTTAAGACTGTCCAGGTTAAGAAATTTAATGCATTCATGCTTCAAAATTTGAAACTGAGCAGCAAGTTCTAGATTTGAATAAAAGACTATTTAAATTTTGTAGGCCAAGCCATTCCGCTATTAACAGAATAGAAAATAAGTGGGTTATCTCCTTCAAAAGATTCATCAAATTTGACTTTAAGTGAAGTAATGTATAAGCTAGGAGACACTCAACCCTAATCTTGCAAGAAGCAATATTTTTACTGCAAGTAGATACGATTGTGATGCGTTCACATGTGTATGACTAACTATTTTTATAGACTCATTTACTCTCCTCCAAAACTCAGCAAAACCTAGTTCATTTTATCAGCCTCACATAGTTAAAAATGACTATGACAAATTTCTTTGGAGTCTTATCTCACACACATCAATATTTCTTATTTCTTCTCAACAATATTGACCAATTGCTTTGATTGGGGATTAAAAACATTGACATTGAAGTGTCTGCTGGTTAGCAATCTTGACAGATGATGATGCAATGACTTCATAATTAGGTCACTTCATTGTTTTCTTATAATACACAATCTTGAGTACGAGTACTTTTATTAATTTATTTTATTTTGCTCGAATACTCACTGGATTCAATTTGGTTACTCATGTGAAAAATTAATCAGCTCTTTGGGTCAGCAGCGTTGATGATTTATTGTCGTCTATTGTTAAAGCATACACAACAACAACAATAAAATACAAAATAGAAAAAAATGTGACTAAACGCAATAAATAAAATAGAACATAGCACTGTCGCTAAAGCTTCATACGAAATAATTAGTTTCAGTGACTACAACTAATCATTAGTGTTTGTCATGGTGAAATATATATTCATTTATTTTTTACCTGACCCAGAAAACGTCTTTACATTTACAACTTGATGTGCCTACATGAAAGCTTCTTAAGCAAAATAGCTACTTCTACAAAACTTTTTTAATTAAATTGAAATGAGTCCAAATGCGGACAAAATTCTCAGAAAAGTAGGTAGCATCTTGCGCATACCGTCGAAAGAAATTATACTTTTGAAATTAGAAAGTCCAAAGACCGCAAAATCTCGTAGGTAAAATAGCAAAATTATGAATCAAAATGCGAATCTCTGCATTCCCATTGACAAAAAAATCGCTTCTTCTTTCAAAGTAATTTTTGATTTCTAAACGCGTGGCTTCCACATCTCTATCTAAAAAAAAGAAATTAATTTAATCAATCATAGCAAAGTAACGATGTATTTGTTTAATCTTCAAAATATGAATGAAATGCTATACAACGTTTGAAATGGCGCTCCCACTGCCTACACAAATTATGCAAATTCAAAATGATAGAGGAATGTTGTTACAGCACATCTGTATACTCTACAGAGAGGCTGCTTTGGGGTCTGATAAAAATCCAATAAACTCGTCACTTTGAAACAAACTGTCAGTCTATTTTACGATTCGATGATAACATCATTAAAATAATCTTTCGGAACAAACAAACCCTTCTGAAATGCCATCACTTCGTAGCTTGGAATTGGTTGTTCACTCGTTATTGTTTGGATTTCAGTTTGACACATTTTTTTTGCTTAGTTTGTTTATATCCCAAAATTGTTGAGTTCTCTCATCATAAAAACTCACTACATTGATGTCGTTGCCATCAAATTAGAAGAAAAAAAAGACATACAAAAAGTCGAACATTACATCCATCACAGCTATAAAATCTGTCAACGTCTTTTCAGTTTGGTTCATATTTTATGTTGAGCTGACTGTCAAACAAGTTTATCGATATGGCCCTAAACATCAAACAAAAAGAAGTGGAATAGTCTTGAATCTTTCCTTATTTAATTATAATTTTTGGAATTTAAAGTTCCTTGAGTCAGGAAGGCGGCTTTCTTAAATGATTTGACCCTCGAAAATCAATTAAAACATATCGGTCTTAATTAAGCTAATGTAACGCAATCTTAATTAAGGAATTCAAACACTTAAATAAACAACAGATTCGTATGGAAATGTTTTTTTTTCTCTTCGAACGAGACATACATAGCTAATTATTGTCTTTGAACGTTGAACTCATCTGGGGCCATGTAAAAAAAAACAGCTGTGGATTCAGATCACTCTGTTTACAAATTTATATGAATTTTGGCATAAACATCATTTTAATTTTGTCTCTGTCATTGAATGGATTGGTATTAGGCAAAAAGGTATTATTTTCACGTATTCAAATTTTTGGAAACGAAAGGTTGTTGACTTGCTGAGTTTTATGGAAATTTTTCGAATTGATAAAATAACGCGCAACAATTTTAAGGTTGTCAAAAGAATCGAAGCAATACTTTGAATGAACTTAGCAAAAACGAAAGATTCAAAACGATGGATTATTGTTTTTATTACTAATCGTTTGTGTTTGTGTAGATTTTAATAACCTAATTTTAAAAGTTGAAAAGAGAGATCGGAATAAAAGTCCTCTTTTAGTAAATTAATAACAATGAAAAGCTCTTTCTTGATTAGCCGTTCCAAATCGACAGAAAATTGTTGGTCCTCTCCATTCCCTCACAAAACATAGTTGTGAGAAATCTGCTACGCCCCTGTGCATCAGAGAAAGAAACAAAATTTTAGGAGGGGTCTGGGCTATCTCCCCCGTCTTAAGGCACAGCCACTTACTGAGCTCAAAAACGAAGAAAATAGACAAATTTATCGCTCTACCGTTAAGCTATCAATTTTGTTGTAATTTTGCTGCTTTGCCACTCAGTGCTTGTTAGTGCCCTTATAGGTTTTATAAAGGGAACGTGGGAAAATGGCTCACAAACAAAGAAACATTAAGCTACTAGGCTCTTTAAATTTTATAGAGTATAGATAAAAATAACTAATCTACTAAATATATGAAAATAAATCCCTATATCCCTTGGTCACGCCATCAGACGCGAGCTGCTAGACCGATTTCACCATTTTTTTTGGTTGTTGTATTTGTTATTGTCAGGAAAAGGTTCTTATGACAGAAAAAATTTTAAAAACTGCCCGAACGCATATTGCCACAGGAACGGGGTTGGGAAACCTAGAAACTACTGGAAAGATTTCAAAAATTCTTTCATCATTAAGTACTTACTTACTTAGGTGGGCATTACAGTTCGGGGTGAACCTGGGCCTCAACCAACATCCTTCTATAACAACTTCGATTTCGGACGAGCTCTCTCCAGTTTCACACTCCAAGTCGGTTGAGGTCTTCGTCCACTTGATTGCGCCACCTAAGACGAGGTCTTCCCCTTCCACGATTTCCCTGCAATGTGCTTTCGAACACCCGACGAGCCGTAGCGTTTGGATCCATCCGCTCTACATGGCCCAACCATCGAAGCATCGCGATGCGTACTTTTCTGGATATGCCCATGTCGCGGTACAGCTCATACAGCTTGTTGTTGTATCTTCTTCTCCACACATTGTCTTCGCATTGCCTTCACATTGTCTTCAGCATTAAGTCCAACACTACAAAAAAACTATATTTCATCCCCATATATCCACATAAGCGGAAGAACGAAAACTACAGACCCGAGCAACGTCCGCCGGCGATCAGCAACACATTTCTCTCAACCATACCTTAATTAGACTAAAACCAACAAAAGGAAATTCATTTTTACGTGTTTAGTCCCTTTTGTATACCGCTAAAAAAACAATTTTTATGTATGTGTATAAGGCTCATATTTTGTGAGAAGCAAATTCACTCAAACAATTTTGAGTTAACGGATGACATTTAGGTACATTACTCCAATAATATTCAATAAAAATTTGAATTGGTGGCCTTCCGATTACATAGATAAATAAGTTAAGTCTGTTTCGCCCTCAGACACCACCAAAAACAAATCAAAAGTAATAATTTTTTCGGATTAAGCAATATGTAAATAAGCGTGTTTTATTGGGAATTTTATAGTCATCTTCACTAACGATTCTCAATAAAACGCTATACTCACTAATGCTACTTTATTCCATAAACTCCATTTACCAGCCATCCCTTTCACTTTTGAAAGTGACTTATTTTTGCTCACTAATCGTTGTTTTTTTTCCCATGTGCGATTTCTTGCGATGTTCTGCTAAATTGAGTATCGATTCCCAATAAAACACGGCTTTTGTTCACTAATCGTAGCTCAATAATTGTTGTTGTTTTCCCTTGTGAGATGTTTTGCAAAAGTGAGTATTCACTTCAGCAAAACATTGCAAAACATCGCTCATGGGAAAAAACAACTCTAAAGTTAACAACAATAAGTGGACTAAAGCTAAGTGTACACGATTGCCTGATCTGCAAATATTGCCAGATCTGCCAGTGAATAGGCTCAAACGCTCCATGGCATGGTTATAACTCTCGGAGGATATGAAGATTTATTACGGCTTGCTAAAGGAATTTTTACTGTATTATATACTGTTTTAAAAATCACAGCCAGCAAAAATTTAAAAAAAAAAAAAAAAAAAAAACAATTCATGGGGTGCCGTAGGCCACCGTGCATGAAGCGAAGTTCCATAGACTTTCACATAAAGGGTTTTCCAATAAGAGTGATATGATTTCTTTTTTTGAAAAAAACGCACTTTTTGTTAAGGAATTTCATATATTTTTTATTTAATATGTAGTTCAATCGATACAATTAAGTTGTAAATAAAACGTCATTCAAATGGCCAACACGTTTTGTTCTGCATCAACCAATTTGATGAACCCACTTTTCGAGCACTTTTTCCACTAAATCAAGTCGTATATCATGATTGGAAGATAATCCGGCTTATTTTTAAAGACCAATGACTTCAAATGTGGTACCCGTGGTGCGATGGATAGCATGTCCGCCTGTTAATCCAGAGGTTCGAGTTCGAATCCCACCAGAGGCAAAAATGGTTCGGAACGGGCTCAAAATTGTAGGTCCCTTCCATTCCCTTACAAGGTGTGGTTGTGAGAAAAGCGCTAGGCCCAGGGGCTCCTCGCTCTGTTGCGCCACCCTATTTATTTTTCTTAATGACTTCAAATAACCCTACTAATAAATAGCCTAATGGTGTTAAGCCACGACTTCTTGGATGCCATTCAATATCACCACTTCTTAAAATAATCGAATCTCTTAACTTTTCTCGCAATAGTTCAATTTTTGAATTTGTTGTGGGGGACGTAGTCCCGTCTTGTTGAAACCAAATGTTGTCAAAATCAATTTATTCCAATTTCGCACACATAAAAAGTTGGTTATCATCGATCTATACCGCTCTCCACTGACAGTAATGGTGTTACCAGCTTTATTTTGAATGAAGTACATACGGACCGATTGTTCCTTCAGCCCAAAAATTACACCAAACTGTCAATTTCGTTGAATGCAATGGTCATTCATGAATATTTTGTGGGTTTTCATAGCCAGTTTTGTTTATTTACCGCACCAGTCAAATGAAAGCAAACCTCTTTGTAAAAGCTGATTTTCTTTAAAAAATCGTTATCGATTTCCAGTTGTTCCAAGGCAAAATCAGAAAGTTCACGACGTTTACGGTGGTCCAATGGTGAAATTGTAAACATTTCTGAATGCAATAAAAAAAATATGACTGATCATGACATACTACAAATGGCCGAAACGCCACTGCAAAATCTTATCATACCTATTGGAAAACCCTTCACAATCCCCTTTTCATTTACCTAATATAATCACTTGAAACAAATAAAACAAATCCAGTTTTTCATTGAAAGATCCAATTTTCCTTAAGAAAATCGTATCTCCTCATTTTTTAAGAATACATCCAAAAGCACTACATTTCTTTTAGCTTAGAACTTGATTATTTTGCAGAACCAATAAATGCCTTTTGATCATTTGCTAGTTTTGTTAATGATTCCCTGATTTTCAACTTTCATAATAGTCTTATTCAAAACCTTAACTTTATTTTATATGAAGCTCTCACTCTCAAATGCTTGAGTTAAAAAAATATATCTCCACAAGACCTACATCTTGTGTTTGGAACAAACAGGAGCAACATCAATTGCCTTATCGACAAGGTAGGATACGTGCTTCATGTATGTAGCGGCAACAAATGCTTAATGTAACATTAAAAGTAAGATCAACCGATGTGAGTTGAAAAAATGCTTCTCCAAAGCAAAATTGTGCCAACTTATCGCCAGAGATTTCGTGTCTTGGAAATCCTGAGGATTTTCATATATTTTTTCTATGCCAGGAAAATAAAGCCGGAATAATCTTGCTATCTGATATCTGTAGTCTGTCACCTGTCATCTGTCATTTGATATCTGTCATCTCTCATCTCTCATCTCTCATCTCTCATTTCTCATTTCTCATTTCTCATTTCTCATTTCTCATTTCTCATTTCTCATTTCTCATTTCTCATTTCTCATCTCTCATCTCTCATCTCTCATCTCTCATCTCTCATCTCTCATCTCTCATCTCTCATCTCTCATCTCTCATCTCTCATCTCTCATCTCTCATCTCTCATCTCTCATCTCTCATCTCTCATCTCTCATCTCTCATCTTTCATCTCTCATCTCTCATCTCTCATCTTTCATCTTTCATCTCTCATCTCTCATCTCTCATCTCTCATCTCTCATCTCTCATCTCTCATCTCTCATCTCTCATCTCTCATCTCTCATCTCTCATCTCTCATCTCTCATCTCTCATCTCTCATCTCTCATCTCTCATCTCTCATCTCTCATCTCTCATCTCTCATCTCTCATCTCTCATCTCTCATCTCTCATCTCTCATCTCTCATCTCTCATCTCTCATCTCTCATCTCTCATCTCTCATCTCTCATCTCTCATCTCTCATCTCTCATCTCTCATCTCTCATCTCTCATCTCTCATCTCTCATCTCTCATCTCTCATCTCTCATCTCTCATCTCTCATCTCTCATCTCTCATCTCTCATCTCTCATCTCTCATCTCTCATCTCTCATCTCTCATCTCTCATCTCTCATCTCTCATCTCTCATCTCTCATCTCTCATCTCTCATCTCTCATCTCTCATCTCTCATCTCTCATCTCTCATCTCTCATCTCTCATCTCTCATCTCTCATCTCTCATCTCTCATCTCTCATCTCTCATCTCTCATCTCTCATCTCTCATCTCTCATCTCTCATCTCTCATCTCTCATCTCTCATCTCTCATCTCTCATCTCTCATCTCTCATCTCTCATCTCTCATCTCTCATCTCTCATCTCTCATCTCTCATCTCTCATCTCTCATCTCTCATCTCTCATCTCTCATCTCTCATCTCTCATCTCTCATCTCTCATCTCTCATCTCTCATCTCTCATCTCTTATCTCTCATCTCTCATCTCTCATCTCTCATCTCTCATCTCTCATCTCTCATCTCTCATCTCTCATCTCTCATCTCTCATCTCACATCTCTCATCTCTCATCTCTCATCTCTCATCTCTCATCTCTCATCTCTCATCTCTCATCTCTCATCTCTCATCTTTCATCTGTCATCTGTCATCTGTCACCTGTCATCTAACGTTTATTATCTGTCATCTGTGTTCTGTCTTTTCACATCTTACTTCTGCTTTAAGCCAATACCTTTTTTCACTATTTGTTGCTGTAGCATCATACAATTTTATGCTTTTGTAGTCTTACGAGCTGATCACTAGTGTGAAGTAAAACAGAGGTAGATCTGTGCTCCATTCAAGGCCGCAATGCTAGTTACTTTAAACTTTATTAAGTGAGTGCTTTGAGAAATGGATCTATGGAATTCAAAGACTTCAGACAACCTTTTGTTATGTTTGATAAATTTGATGGTTAGTTTCAAATTGCTATGATATATATAGTTCTGTTGTTCGTAAGGAAGTGGTGGATACTCTCGCCTCCAGTACAATTGTTCTTACTCGTGGTTATACTGAGGTCGGAAACACCGTTTTCATGCACTTTCGGTTTTTTTATTCTCTGAAATCTTCCAGTTCCCAAAGAAGGTTAGTCACTGAGAATTGAATGACTTGGGACCTTTAAATTATCTCATTCATGAACTTCAACGTCCGCTGTTTGAAAAATTGGACTGTGTCACCACAGCTTCGGAAAATATCAATCGATTGATTCACCAAATTGATGGCGTTTTAAACTACTCAATTTTTCAAAAAAACATATGTTTTGTCATACCAATCACCTTGATTAATTAATTTTCGATTCTCATTCAAATTTTCCATAAAAACCATCCATCAGCAATTAAAATAAGCTGAGCAGCAAGAAGCTTATGATAGGAGCATCAGAAAATCGTTCAATTATTCAAATTTTATCGGCAATAGAAAAGACATTAGTGCAACCCTACTTTTAAGTCCTAAGCCCAAGCTCTCAACCTTTTTTTCCGATAAGAAATTTGTTCGATAAGAAATTTGAATGAATTAATTTGTAGAGTAGAGGTCTCTAATAGAAGCAATAATTTTGTTTACAGAGACCACAAATCGGTTCCGCCCAACAGGAGTTTTTCTCTAATTTTTTTCTCTGTCCGAAGCCATTTGATGTGCAGCTCTCTTTGTCCATCAAATTAAAATGTAAATTAATGAAATCAAATTCATTCCCCGCGTTGGATTTTTTTATCGACTGAATTGAAAAGAGTGGTAACATGGTTCGAAGATAACCCACAAAAGAGATTCCGTTTTTTTTTTTTTTGCTGTAACCCGATATTAAATTCAGGTTTCGAAACTAGATTCCTGAACAAGTTGGTTGCAGCATCATCAAGCATCAAGCACCATCAACCATGTCATCAATAAACTAAAGACACAAAGTTGAACACGATCTGCGATAACCCCTCGCGCCAGAACATCAACATGTGCTTAGTGGCAAACCGAACACGTGTACCGGGGGATTGTGCAGTGCACCGCGCACTGCGATATGCATCTACTGGTATTTCGTATCTTTATCTTTTCTCTTGCATCAGTCGCGGATAATTTGTTACATCCATTACACTTTGGGTGCTAAGTGAGGTGACACTTCTTGTGAGTTTAAAATACACACAGGATTGTGGATACATTTGATATCTAAGTGCAACAAGTTACGATGAGCGTTTTGATTATAGTGGGCTTGTTTTTATTGCGTTTGGCTATTTCAAGAAACCACTTCCGTAGAAGTGGTCCAGTAGTGTCTTTTGACTTGCCCTCCATCACCCACCAAATAATGATATTCACAAAAATGCACGCCTTCAGATATCAGCGAAAATTATGTGACGTGTAGAGTTGAGTTTGTCTAATTTTAGAGACTTAGTTTGAGAGATTGAAAAATTGTCTACAATTTAATTTGATTTCCCGGTTTTCTTTTTTATATCTTTTTAAATTTGGAAAACAAGCGTGGGGAACAAATTAAGAGAATTGGAGAATTGATTAATGAAAGATGGGATTCGGTTGATTATGGTACCACGTTTGAAGTGTTTTTATGTTTTGATAAAATTGTTTTGAAATACCCACAACCAGATGGTTTGGATACGTGATGTTGAGGATTTTAATGGAAAACAGGACCGAAATTCTAAAGAAATATTCACTGTAAGACGTGATGCCATGGGAAAAATCATAACTGTAATTGAGAGATATTTTTGTGCACTTTTTTTGTTGAGGGAGAAACCACTGAGATCATTGAGCTATTAATATCAATGGAGAGCCATCCATCAAAGAAAAGAAAAATCCACTTAAATCAACAAATAAACAGAATCGCGTGCTAGACGAAGTCTAAATACTTTTACCAGGAAAGCAAGGCATGTGTGTCATTGCTGTTGGGAAGCAAGGCTAGACTACGAGTATTCCAATTTAAGAACATTATTTCGATATATCCGGACTGCAATTGTTGTGCTCATTAGTACAACGAGAAGTCTAAGCGAGTGATTCAACCCAATTCCATTTACTTCTCCACTTTCACGGAAAAGTTATTTATAAACTCCGAATGGAATGGTTTATTTCGACTTTGAACTTTCAATTCATTGTTTCGAGTATTTAAGAGTAGCTATTTGTTTTACTATCCGAGATAGCCGTGACTACTTAAGAGATAATCGGAAGAAGAAAGTTGTGGTGAGCAGACTTACCGCATCCGGAAATTGTATTGGCATCGAGCACATCGAACGTTATTTTATTTACTTTATGGCTATCACACCGACAAAGATAATAAAAAGGGAAAACTATTTGGTAATGATTGTTTGGAACTGGTAGGAAGATTGTGAAAGATTTAATCTTTGATTAGGCTCCACTTCAGTGAATAGACAAAATTAAACCTTTAAACTTCTGATTTGTTGATAGGAAATCATTGCTGGGCTAATGTAGTTATGCATGCCACTTTATTTCAAGTTCTGTGAACGATCACTTATGCCTTTGATAACAATTAAATGGAGTTAAGTATAAGGTGTAGGAAGTGGAATCTACTCAGAAAAACTGAATCTCAGTCTTCTCTTCCGCTTAGCCATGCGTTTAAGCTGCACCAAGCGGAAATTCGGGCGATTAAGGAAGTGCTGTCTTTGCTCAAAGAAAACGTCATATCCTCCACGGAAATTCGAATCTTCTCGGACAGCAAAGCTGCCCTTAAATCTCTTGCCTCTGTCTCTACAAAATCCACCACGGTCCAAAATTGTCAAATGTCTCTGAGGGAGATGTGAAATCAGAACATTCACCTTTCATGGGTGCCGTGACACAGGGACATACCAGGCAGTTGTATGGCGGACGAACTAGCCAAAAAGTGCACGACCACTTCCTTACGCTCTGAATGGAACAATATTGGTATTATCGCTACATGTAAACTCCTACACTCTTCAAGGATAACAAACACTAGATGGACTGAGAGTAACAACTGCCTTGCTACCAAAAAAGTTTGGCCTCTATAGACTCAAAACGCTCGAAGAGTTTGTTAGCCTTAAACTACCTGTTTCTAGGTTCTACCATAGGTGTTCTTACGGGACATGTCTAATAGGAAGACACGCCAAAAGACTTGGTGTGCATTTCAACTATTTCAAAAAACAGGTTTCGACCAGGTTGAAGATTAATGTAATAAAAGCAGAGTTTATCACTCTGGTTTGATGTAAATTCAATGTTACTTACAGTTCTCCAGCGGTGACTGCACTTAGACATTTTAGTTTTATTGCTTCATCGACTATTGATTCAATTTCGAGTTCTAGTAGAAACCAACCAAGAGCTTGACAAATCTTTTACATCGATTGGAAGATTGAAACCATTCACCACTGATTTACTCCAATTCGTTTCGATTGATAAGGCAAAGGTAATGGCGAGCCCAACTGAGATCACCACGCTAGATATTTACGGCTAAGGCGATGGTGACTCAAAGTACGCGAGATTGGAGGCTTATTATATGACTGGTTATTTCGATTTTACAGAAATATTGGTAAAGATGAGTGCCAAGTTTACTAACAATCGACGATAAACGAGTTCGTTTGAATTTTTTTTCCTTTGTTCGTACCCCTGGATGATACCTGCAATCATCACGAAAGACCAGAAACCAAGTGACTTTCCCTGGTGTATCAAAGCTAAAGAAGAACGAGGTGGGTTTGTTGGGAAGCAATGTCATAACACAGGTTTTTTGGGTTGGGTGCAGTTTTATCCACGAATTCTAATTTCACCAACACAACGCACAAGTTTGACTATAAATTCTTCTTTCATCCCGAATATTCCCCAAATCTTTCCCTGACAACTTGTTTCCAAACATGAAGAAACGATTCGGATTTGATTCAATTTGGGTCGAATGCAGCTAGGTAATCGTTGAAACAAAGGCTTGGTTTGAGCGGATCGAGACATCGTATTGCTAGAAGAGGAGTAAAAAATTAGAAAAACTTTTGATGAAGAATATCGAAGATGCGTTGTTGTTATGTCAAAAAAAAGTTATTGAATATTGGCCTCGTACAAAATGGGAGTCACTTATTTCCACCACTGCTGTAAATGACAAGTAATAAGTATTGTTGGATGAACATTGTCATGAAAATGAGAAGACCCCACGACTAGGTCTTCTCAAAATGAGAAGTAAAAGCTCTTATGACATTCCAGCTACACATTAATTAAATTAAATTTATTTATTTACACTTAGTACAAGCAATCAAAACTTAAATCTTAAATACAAACAAAAGCTAAATCTAAAATAAAAAATATATTCAAAAGCAAAACGAAATCAGGAGCCTTTCATTGTGAGTAGGATGCAAGAGATTAACGGAGGGTTGATGAGAGGTATGAAAATATCGAACATATTAAAAGAATTATTGACATTACGTATAACATACATGACATAGGGTTGTAGAATCACTGACCTAAGGTTCAAGAAATGGACATTCGATCGCAACAGACGGCCTAAATAAGCCATTGATGCATAATTTATTGTTTAATGTTAAATTCACTGAATATTATCTAGAAAAGAATTGTTTTTTTTTACTTTTAGTTAGTTTTATATTACGTTGTTAAGTTACAATTATCTGAATAAACAAATTACTTACTTACTTACTTACTTACATAGGGTTGTAGAAACTATGTTCGTACGGGGATAGGGAAATCGGAAAGGGGAAACAGTCCTAAGATTCCGTGAATTTACATTAAAAGATATTAAACTCAATATGGAAGGACAATCAATGTTTCCACTCAAAAGATCTTGAACAAATCTGAGATCTCGCGTTCAAGAGACTGAAGATCAATAACATGCAGACGATCAGCATATGGAGGAAAGTGAGATCTATCTTCCCAGGGAACTTCGCGTAGAGCATAAAGGAGAAATCTACGTTGGACAGCTTCGAGGCGTTTAGCTTGTGTTATTTGATAAGGTGACCACACTTGGGAGGCATATTCAAGAATTGATCTACCGAAAGTATAGTACAGAGATTTGAGAATATACGGACCGGAAAATTCTTACGACCAATATTTTATGAATCCGAGCATGCTGTTTGCTTTTTTTATTACATGTTCAATGTGGGAGTGAAAGTTGAGCTATTTATCATAAATGACACATACGTCACGAGTAAAAGAGACAACGTGTATTGGTTCACCGAGCTTGATATTTCAAAAGTATTGGATAGAGTTTGGCATCAGGCTCTTTTATCGATCGAAAATGCGTGCTTTTGGTATCGATGAGTCTCTTCTTCGATGGATTAGAAACTACCTTTCCGACCGTTCAATACAAGTTGTATTGGATGGCTTCTAGTCTGATACCCACTTCATAAATGCTGGTGTGCCCCAGGGCTCCGTTTTGTCTCCGACTCTCTCCTCATTTTTATCAATGATCTCTTGTCTGAAACTTGTAATCCTCTCAACTGTTTTGCTGATGACTCAACCCTCAGCTTTTCATATTCGTTTCCAAATTCACGTCCCTGCTCTTCACATATGGAACTGGAACGGTTGCGTATGATAATCTCATTGAAAACTGACCTTGACAGCATTGTTACATGGTCATTAGAATCGACAATCGAGTAGAATTCAATGCTTCGAAAACTCAATGATGTCTCTTGTCGTTGAAGCTTAATATTCCCACATTGCCATTATCCATGAATGGTATTTGCATCCAAGAAACCGAAAAGCTGTCAAGTACTGACATGTATATGTGTAAACGATCATCTTCGTTGGAATGAATACATATTTGAAGTCGCCAAAAGTGCTGCTTAGTGCTTAGATTTCTTAAGACGATGCAGGAAGTTTATTACTCCTTCTGATCTGGCTACAATTTATAAGGCCTCCATCCGCCCAAATCTGTATTATAACTCTCATATCTGGTCAGGTGCTTCTCATACATCTTTGCGCCTTCTTGATAGGTGATAGTTCAATCGTAGAATCGATTGATTCTCTTGGACATCGTCGAAACGTCACCTGTCTCAGTCTCTTTTATCGCTTTTTCTACAAACAGTACTTTATTGAAATAGCCAGCTGCATTCCTCCCCTGAAACAATATAACAGCAACACCCTCCTTGCTAGGAATGCTCATCAGTTTTACCTTTTTGCCCAAGTTCGGACGTACAGTCAAGTATAGAGATTCTTATTTTAGTCGCACCACCCAAATGTGGAATGCTTTACCTGATCCTGTTTTTACCCTGCATTGCGATTCACAAGGGCTTAAAAGCAACGTGCATCGGTGTCCTCCTTTTAAATCCCTTCATATTTTCCTAAATACTTGCGATGTGTCTTACAACATTATTAGGGTATTCATAACCCTTTAATGTGCGGGTTAATTATATATATATAAAAAAAAAAAAAATTTGACTCAACTAGGGTTCCAGATATTCATCATGAATCGTTTAGCACCATAACAAGGCTTCCAAAATTCAAAAAAACTTGTGTTGAAAAAAAATAGATATGCTCTCGGTGTTCATAAAGCACTTCTTCCATTTTACGGTCAACAAATGAACTAGTGAGCAAGAAATTCGTGCAGTTATTGATCGTTATCGCACTGATTCGTCTGTTGCCTGTCGTGTGTCTCGCGCCACCTGTCACGTGTCGCGTGTCGCTTTTCGCCTTAACTTTCGTGTGTCGCCTGTCAGGTGTCGCCTATCGCTTGTCGTCTGTCACGTGTCGCGTGTCCAGTGTTGCGTGTTACTTGTTCCGTGCGCTTGTCGCGTGTTGCCTGTTGCGTATAAATTGTTCCGTGTCGACTGCCATTTGTCGTTTATCACTAGTCGCTGGTCCAGATTGTATCCCCGCCGTCATTCCGAAGAAGTAGCTGGCAAAGCCACTCGTAAGCTTTGCTATTAATTACTCATCCAATTATTCTGCGCTATTCCCGATCAAATGCAAAACTGCATTTGTTCTGCACGTTCCTTCGAATTACCGTCCGATTGCTCTAACGTCCTTTCTTTCCAAGGTCTTGGAAAATTTGATAAACCGTCAACTCATTAAATATCTTGAAGAGCGAAAGCTTCTTTATGGAAAAGAACAAAAGGTCCTCAAAATTTCCCATAAAATTTTTCAATTGTGCAACACAACTTCTAAATTGTAAGCAATAATGTTGGATGAAATAAGATAAATATCATAATCACAATTAAATTAAAAAACGTTTGTAATTACAAGTTAGTAAGTTGGTGAGATAGGCAACAGCTGCCAAGAAATGTTAAATAGAAAGTGCTGACTGTTGCCATCCAAGAAATGTGTACATTTTGGAACAATACAAATAATCACATAAAATCCCAAAACAAGCTCACGAACAATACTTGCTATTAGCTCCCCATGGTTAATCTATTTTTGTTTGAAAGATTGACAGTTTCTCATGCCATGTCTATCCAGCAGCGCGGCGTTATAGCCAAACACTGATCTTCAACTTTTTTCTGATTTTATTATTTATATCTGAGCTAAATTGCAACTGTCTACATTTAAACGTCTTGAAAGTGACAGTGTCTATGATCACACAAAAAATAAAAAAAATTAATGCACGGCAGCCATGTCAAAAGTTATAAATTATGACAAATAAGTGGTTGCCTTATTCATTTAATATGCGCATGGTGAGATGGTGACACATTCTTCGGTGTGAAATGTGTCTTGAGAAGATTTCGTTTTTGGATTTAACTTTTTTCTTTAGACAAAGACCGACTAAGTGCAACTTTGAGCTATGCTAATTTAGATTACAACCACAAGCGAAATGGAAATTGCTTTGTATAATTTTCTACAAAAAATTTCTGTATTCATCTTTGGTTGTGCCTCTGCGAGCGAATTTCTTTGTCAGATTTGTAAATGAAGAAAATTGTTTGTTCTCGTTGCAATTTTTGACAAGGTGACGACATTTCACACCAACAGGTTGCCCAGAAAAAAATGGAATTTCCTATGGGAAATTCATTGTGCTGCTGACATTTTCTTTTATTTTTTATTTGTGTTTCAATTCCTTGGCACAGTAAAGGCAAATAAATCGACTCATTTGTTCTCTCCTAGAACAATTTAACTAACAATGAGGTGGTTTGCCTGAGTTTATTTTTCGCTCTGTGGTTAATTAACGAACAAACTTCAAACTGGGAACTGTCCCAGACTGTCAGTGCAGTGTTTTACGGTTGGAAAGAAGTTAAAACTTTATGCCTACTGCTGCCATCATCAGCACACTGGAATAGAGCCACATCGATGTAATCGGATGGGATCTTTTAATCAAAGTAAAGATACCACTTGGTGTTAATTGAGTGGAAACAGACTCATCCATATCGAATTAAGGAATAAGACTTCGTATAAAAGACACTGAGTTAAGAAATGGTCGTAGATAGTTTGCTGGTATAGCGGTTTCTTTGAAAATTATCATACGTGATCCCACATAGAACATAGCACTTAGTGCCTTTGTAGGTAGCAAATTGTCGCATTGCATTGTGTGCGCCTTGCTTGGAACAGAAGCAGATAATTTATTTTATGAAAGCTTAGAGGGAGCTCCGAATGGATTTCTATTTTACTGTAAAATGCGTGACGAAGAATGTCTAGTATTTTAAACCTTTCATTTTAATGGAAGTATTCTCATCGATGGAAGGTCACTTAAGAAGATGGCCATGGTAGCTGATAAAATTCTATTCTGGCGGCGACCGTGTCGTAATGGTTAGCATGTCTGTTTGTTATGTGGAAGTTTAAGGTTCGAATGTCTGAAAGATTGAATTTATTTCCCAATCGTATCGCCTTTCGTGAGGAATAAGAGAGCCCTTCCAGAGCAGTTACACTGCCACGAAAAGCTCTTTCTTTAGACTTTCCGAATGTCAAAACTTTTTCAGGTGCCCTTCATTCCTCTCAAGGAGTGGCTCTTTAATAATGGAAAGAGAGAAATGTTTTCGGATTTTCAAAAATAACCCTACCAAAGAAAACAGTTATGAATTTTACAGCGCCAGAAACGTCCGCAATGCTCAAATACCTACAGATGAACAAGATGATCAAAAAGTAAAAAGAAAGCAAATACTTTTGGTATTTTAAATAAATAAAGAAATAGGGTGGCTCAACAAAGCTAGGAAACCCCAGAACCTAGCGCAAAAAATTCACTATCGGAGAACTTGCTGATTCCTTGCGAATACCGTCTAAAAACATTTTTGCCTCTGTTGTGATTCGTACCACGAACCTCTGGATTAACAGGCTAACCAACCATCACGCCACGGTTACCATTTTCATTTTTTGCTCAGAATATTCAGAACTCCACCATGTCATCGGTCCCAACGGTCATCTTCAATGACTATCCTCAAGTCAACTTCATCAAAAAAAAAAAATTTGCTCGCAGCACAGTTTTGCTTGAAAATGTGATTTTTTTAGTGAAGTAGAAATGTTTTTAGATTTTAATATACATGAATCCGTTGATTCAGGTGGCTTTCCGGATATTAATCTTTGGAGGTGTTCTTTTATGTTTGCGAAACCACTGCGTAAGCTATTATTTCTGCCTTATTCTTTTGGGGTATTTCCGAGCAGATGAGAAATTGAATTTTTCCAGCTAATCTTCCTCCCATTGCAAAAACAATCTGATGGCACTACCGTTTCTTCTTTCCGACATTATGGAAACGTTGATAAGCCGTCAACTCTTGAAACATCTTGAAGAACGAAAGCGTTTTAAAGACCAACAGTTCAGCTTCCGTATCAAAAGATCCACTTGATGGACACACATCTCACCGAAAAGTGGAACCAGTCTTTACACTGTTTTGTAGAAATAAAGATTTTTGTGCTTGATATTTCTAAGGCATTTGATAAAGTTTGGCATGAAACTCTGTTATCGAAAGTACATAGATTTGGTATCGATGAGTCCATGGATGAGTATCTACATTTCAAACCGTGGAGATCTGTAAGTCTCCATAAAATTGCTTTGCTGCATCAGAGCTCCATTTTGTCTCCGACACTCATTCGACATTCATAAACGATCTCTTGTCTGTCTGTTCTCACTCAGTTTTTCATAGTCGATCCCATTTCACTTCTTCGTTCTTCGAATGTGGAACTGATATGATGCATATGACTAACTAAACCAATGGGTTTCCAATCTTGATAGTATGCGGAAATATTAATCGTGTGAAGCTGCATTTCATTATTTATTTTCATTATCGTTAGATTCTGGTGCATTCCCTTTATTGTGAAAAAAATCTTTTATTACACCTGTATTTAAAGAAGGTATTAAATCGGATATCCTTATCTATACCAGACCAATATCTAAGCTTTCGTGTTTCCCCAAATTGATTGCTTATGAAAGCTAAGCTTTTGATATTAAAAATATAATATGCAAACAAGAGCATGGTTTTGGATAGAAAAGATCTACAGTAACAAACCTTGTATACTTTCTTCATAAGTGTTCCAACGCACTTGAAAGCGGACAAGAGTTAGATATATAGATATATACAGACTTTTCAAATGCTTCATGATATTATATTTTTAAAACTGAAAGCATATGGATTCCCTTTGACCTTTGTCGATTGGATCAGATCGTACCTTGCCGACAGATCATATGTTGTAAAACTTCGAAGCACTCTTTCAGATTCCTTGAACAATTGAGCTGCAACCATCGTCTCTCGAGAAATGCGGATCAATTCTTCCTGCAGCTCATTTTTGGTAGCACAGTTAAGTTCAGAGATTCATATGTTAGCCACTCAACCAGGAGTGGAATAATTTACCTAACTCAATTTTCCCCACGCGTTACAAAACAGAGAAATATAAAAATAATGTGCATCGGCATCTCCTTTCTAAGCCTTTCTTTCGTTCCTAACACCATCACTATGTTTTCGAACATTTCAAGGATAATGATATAATGTGCGCGTGAATTATTAAAATAGAGTCGGTCTTAGGTAGCTCTTGGGTGTCTTGACAGTCATGGTGAGTTCACAAATTTTTTTTCTGTAATGCCCTAGCGTCTCAGTTTTAATTGCACAAAATTTTTTAAGGTGGAATCAAGTTTAACTGAGTGGCCTATATTTCATTGTACTCCCCTAGACTCAAGATAATAAGATACTCACATTTATCGCACAACATATTTATTCTACCTAGTATCCTGTACGGGTGTGAAATTTTTTCAAATATGGATTCTGAATCTAAGCGTAAGTTAAACGTTGCATACAATTCCTGTAGTAGATATATTTTTGATTTAAACAGACACCAACACATCTCAAGCTTCAGCAAGCAAATTTCGGGTTGTTCCCTTACTGCACTTTTAAAGTTCTACTTTTGTATAAAATAATACTGAAACGCCTGAATATTTATACACTAAAATTAAAAGAACAAGGTCCGTAAGAGCTCTACAATCAATCCCTCCACGTCACAAATACTTGATAACATCACGGCAATTTTTCGTACATGCTGCCCAACTTTGGAATGGATTACCCTTAGAAATCAAGCGATCATATAACACCAAAGTATTTATGAAAAACCTTTTTAAATATTTTGCTGAGGAATTTGAATGAAGCATAAGGTCTATTTATACTTCCCACATTTCTTCTTTTCATTTCTTTATCTTTCTCCTATCATACTCTTCTCTCTTTGTTATAAGGAATAAAACTACTTTTATAATTTTATATGAATCTAAAACAGCATGTACAATTTATCATAAGATTTATCTTTTTTGTACAATGAATTAACTGTTAATAAACAAAACTAAACTAAACTAAACATATCTCTTGTTTTAAAATTTTTTCGTCATGTTGTGGCTTTCTTTAGTCTCTCTACTTAAATTATCAAGACCGCGCAGAAATTCGAAAGTTCTTCGAAAGATTCGCAACAATTTGGTAGCATTTTTCTCACTTTACACTCTATGAGCAACGAATCTCGTGATTTCTGCTGCCATTGGCAACGAAAACACCACATTTTAGGAAATAGGAAAAGGTTTTTTAGATCTGGTGCATCTCAGTCAGAACTCACTCAACGATTTCTGGTAAGGAGCTAGGTCAACGAAGAGTTAGAGGTGGAAGGCTCTTCCCGACTTTCTTAGAGTTCTTATTGAGATTCAATTTTTTGATGAAGAGCCCCATTGTATAGCATCTCAAATAGAGTAAAAGCAAACACCCTCGATCAGTAAAAAACGGCAAAACTACCAATAAGAAAAAGAATTCAATCTAAAGACACGAAGCAAGTTATGAATACCAACCAGCCAGTGTGGGAAAATATTTAATAAAAACAAATCCGTCTTGATGGTGTAATGCAACTGATATGTGACAGAGATAAAAAATATTCCTCTCCTTTTCTCGGATTTTATTAATACTTATTGATTAATTGCTTTTGATAACACTCCGGGTGAGCCATAGCTGGAGAAGGTTCAAATGGAAACAATACCTATATTAAAATCAAAAATTTCTTTGGATATGAACAGTCGAAACGTATGGATAAAGAGTAGGCACAAATGCCACAACTCAACCTGCAGTTCATCTTGCGAAAGTAATAATTTTTTATGACTTAACACAACAAACCTCGATTTCAACTTGAATATTTTTCTTTGGATCTTGATCTTCAACTGTCTGTGGGTGATTTTTGTATACTTTCTCTTTCAGATGGGTATAGTTTCAAGAAAAGCAAATAAATGTGTCTTATTGCAAAATCTTTTTGACCAGTCAACCTGACTGTCATGTTGTAGTATTATCCGACCACTGAATTGAGTGCGTAGGAAAGTAGGAAGAATAAGTGAGTACAGTCACACCAAAACAAATACGACCTCAAAAACTGAAAAACTGTTTGTTTTGCATGATTACGTTTAAAGCAATCCGCATTTATTAAGAAATACGTAACTGCTAGACAAAAATGGTTTTTTATGCAATTTTATAAGAAAATGTAACCAAAATCAGAACATCTGAAGAAGTCGTTAGGTACCATATAAACTTGAGTCCTAACTAGCACACCTGATCAATGCTGGCATTCGGAGAATTTGACTACTCTTCCGTTTAATAAGAAACTGGTTTACATTCTTCGGTGTAGGTATTGCTGTAGATACAGATTTGCTTCTTTTTGTTTTCGCATACATTGTGTGAATACAAAATTTTTGAAAACGAGTTCATTTGTTGTTTCACAAAGTTCATCATTGGCTACTGTACAGGTGCGGTAGTTTGATCTGTCATTCAAAAGTTTCAAGAATACAAAATACATAAGTAGGTACATGTCAAACAATAACTAGTGTCGTAGTTTTTGTGTCGAAAATAAGCTAAAAGGTGCTCATTCAAGCTTTGACGATCGTACGCACAGTGTACGACCCTCGTAAAATAACCACAAGAAGTCTGTACACGTTGCCACTCTATCTGGAGTAAATAAAATAAATAAATAGGGTGGCGCAATAGAGCGAGGAGCCCTGGGCCTAACGCATCTCTCACAACCTGCCTTGTGAGGGAATGGAGTGGTGTGCCATTAACTGAAAAATGTAATAAAAAGAAAAAAGAAATAGGAATAGAAATACTTAAGAAAGTATTGACTTATACCATTGTACATAGAAACTTAAGTATTATTATGTAGACCTTTTGACCGGTAGCGAACCTATTTTCTCCGCTCCTAATTAGCAGTCTCCGTTGCAAGCCGTTTGTTTCGCCATTGTGTGTAGAGAAGCGAATGCTGCGCCACCGTGCTCCTCCGGTCCAAAGCATTGTTAAATCGTGTTTTGAATTTACTAAAGTTTCTGTATACAATGCTTATACAAATATATTTCAAGCACCTTGATTTCAAGTGCTGCTTCACCTATTTTGCAAGTTCGTCGATTTTCCATATTAGGCTTCAAAAAATGTGAGAAGATTTTCGAAAAATCAAAACTACATGAATTTTTTTTATTCCTTTTAGATAATATTTCACCTTAAAAACAAATTCTGTACTATTTGTTTGTTTAAGATAAATCATTCCGAATCCACCGTTTTCACGGGAACTTAAGGCCCCGACCCATAGAATCAGTTGCGTCCGTTCGCTGCCGGATTCACCTGACAGCTGTGAGTTTTTCCGGACACAACGGATAGGGGTGACCCATAGAATCCGTTGCGGTGTTTTGACAGATAAATTTAGTCAAAATGGGGGCGTTCAAGAATCGTATCCGGATAGCTTGTTGTTGTTGTTTACGTGTGGGAAATCGATAAAAATAAGTTATAATCGTCTAGGAAAAAATATTTTAATGTTTTTCTGTTTTCAAAAGTCGAATTTTAATATTTCACAGCTGTTGTCTGAAGCAAAAAAAAAAAAAGGTATCCAAGATACGGCTATCCGAGATAGGCTATCCGATAGGTTCTTGAACCATTGTCATATACAAGAAAACGTCAAATTGGTTGTGACTGCGCATGTCTCTCTTCTGCCGGACGCAAAAAGTTAAAAGTTGGGCTACTTTTTCCGTTGCGTCCGTTGCATCCGATGCTTATGGGTCAAGGGTCAGATGTCATAAGAACGTGTGTATTTAATCGAGCTGTCAGGTGAATCCGGCAGCGAACGGACGCAACGGATTCTATGGGCTGAGGCCTTTACACCGAAGAAAATCAACGCATGATTGGACACTGTTAGGAAACTATAAAAAATCTTCCAAAATCCAAGCTTTAGCTAGTTAGTGTATCTAAAATGATCGAGAATATCTGTTAACGCCTTATGTTCTGGGAAAATCAATTCAGCAACCAATATCCAATATGCCATGCTCTTTGACGATTCAATGCAACTAAAGTGACAAGATGAAGCAAGAGAAAGAAATAACTGCTAATTTTAAGGAATCCATTTCAGATCACCACATTTAAAGAGATAGAACTGAAATTTCGGCAACTTCCTCAACCTGTGAGTTTGTTTGAAATAAAAACTGAATTTACATAAAGACATTTAAATTGCAACAGGTGTTGACTCGCTTGGTTACTTGGCTTGAGGCAGCTTCGTATCATGTCTCATGTGGACTATTTTGCTAGCATGTAAAACATGGTCAGTGTTTTGAAAGATAATGCAGGCTGCTTTTGCTGTCAAAGGAGCTAATTCAAGATAATTATTATCTCTACAGTTATACATAAAAGAAGATTTTGAATATTTCGTCCGCCCAAAAAAAAAAAAGGATTGGCGTCCCTAACTAAGAACTTCCCAACAACTTATATCTGAATGACTGGAGAACCTTTCTTCTTCCTGGCCAGTAAGTGAGTTGCTTAAGCCCACTCAAGACTAAGAAAACTGTTATGTTGTTTGTTCAGTGCTGTTATAATAAAATCTGTGTATATGTATAAAAATGATTTCGTTAATGTTTTGAGGGTAGATATATTGTTTAGTCTAGAGAGTGTTTTTGATAAGAACTTATCGCCACGTTCCCACCCAAACAGAACCTGGAACGGGAACAAAGAAATTACTGGGTCGATAAGTAAGTTAGATCCGAGCTGATAAGGCCGACAACCACCTTCTCCAATAGATTTAGGAACGTTCAAAAACGCAAAAATTAATATACCAGTTTATTATTATGAGTATTATAGTAAACGAAGGATCCTCGGTGGCTTGCCATCTCCTTCATTATTCGGATGTGCTAATGACTCATTGGGATGCCTAAACCTATCAAAAAAAATTGACAGGACTGAACTTCAGTAGCAATTCAGTGTTCCTCTTGGAAATATCAGCTCAAAGACTTTATAAGGAGTCAATAGCCGCTATGTGGGACGGATCTACACTATCATCTGACTGGTTTGAAACAAATAATGGAGTTATTCAAGGTTGTCCCCTATGTGCGCTATTGTTTTCGATTTTCATAAACGATGTGGTTACCAGTATACCTGGAGGAATTAATATTTTAATGTATGCTGATGATCTGATGATATTGTCAAGAATGGAGTCTTGTTATTAACATTAATAATTCTATAATAATGGTATTTGACGGTTCCACCAGAACCCAAACCCGAAACAATTGGACATATAAAGGTTTGGATATTGTATTACGCGAGCATTAGTAGATGCTAGAGATGAACTATTTTCGAGACGTGTACAGTTACAGAGACATATCCCTCATTTTCAAAATAAGATGTGAAACACTCTTTTTAAATGGAAGCCCATACAATGGAAGTTTTAATCAATTTCGTTAAATATGCAATCTCAAAGCTAAAGAAGACTCCTTTTCTTTTCACTTTTTAAGTATATGCCTAGCTTTTTCTTTCCAACGCCTGATATACTTCGTAAAAAAGACACTGTCCATGAAAGAGGCAATTGAAATCTTGAACGGACTCAACTGGAAAAACCTATACAACTAACTATCGAAATAGTTAGTATACATAAACATATAGAGCACTATTGACCAGTGAATTTGCATAGCGAATTTTCGTCTAAAAATTAAACAAAATAAACCATAAGCAATAAGAAAATATATTTACAAGCACTAAATTCTAAATTCATTGTTAAACTTTTTGTTAAATAAGAAAACAAAAATTAAAAAATAAATGAATTTCACTTATTAGCTCAAAAGTTCCGGGCAGACTTCTAAAGTTGATTGGCAATTTATAAAAATTTCTGGTAAATCCTTTTTTTCTTTTTTGGTCTAGTAAGTACCTTGAGTACAAAGGCATGGGTATCGCAAGATTCAAGTGGTGACACTCTATTTTTGCCACAGTGTTCTGGAACGTTAAATAAAGTTTCTTATTTGCTACGCTGAAGAGTATGGGGCGTAAGTTTCAATTGGACTTATAGTCTATTGATTATGTCATTTCTTAAGGAACTCGAAAAAGGGCGGATTGTTATTGCATGAATCGATTAATGGCCTAATTTTGGAGAAAAAAACCGAAAGTGCTATTAAATTAGAGGGTGCAAATCGGAGATATGGGTTCTAAAGCATCTTCACTCGTTTTTCAATATAACTCGAAAACGAAGCAATATTATTCACTATTCGTTATTTTTCATCCTCTTTATACTGTCTGCAGCTTCATTGTATGGAACAAAGTCGAACCAAAAGCAACTGTCGTTTCCAATATTTTTGCAAATTATAAAAAAGTGCAAATTGTTCGCTGGCACAAATACCACCAACACTGGATGCCATCAAACATCATGGCCCAAGAACTTTTTTCCAAATCCAACAGTGGCATAGAAACCGCTTAAATCCTTTAAACTTTGGTTCGGAAAGTTCTAAATGTGAATTCATTCAGATTCGCACAATTACACTTTCTGCACCAGAGATATAGCTAAAAAAAATGGCTTTTGGTTGCAGTACAGGTTGCCATGGAAGCTTTGGTTGCAGAAAACTACAAATTGCATGCTCAATATTTTGTAAAGAATGAATGGGAGTCAATTGCGATAGTGTGCACGTAGCACACTTGATCACTAGAGTTTAGCAGAGAAGTGGGATATCTGTGCTCGCTTTGGGTTTGAAACGACGAAAGAAAAGAAGAAAAAAAAGAGAAATTCTATTTTAAATTAAAATGCAATCAGTAATTTTGGCAAACTGAACACTTTCACACGACAGTGAGTCGTGCGCACCAGGGATGTTAAACTACTTTGTTTATATGATCTTCAAGAAACTTCAGAGAGCCTTTTGGTGAACGGTTTTGACTGTAACGTTCAGCGCATTGTTTAGAGTTTTCATTTACAAATTTCCTTAAACGAAGTGCCTGTGTAATTTTTCAATCGCCTCGAACTCTTCGCTCCCCCTATCTGTGCTGTGTAGCAAATCATTGAATTCATTACCACCTTCAAGAGGGAATTCACTAACCCAGAGATGCATCAGATTTTTCAGTTAAGTGTTTCTTAAAAGAAACAGTTTCATTCCTTGAAACATATCATCAAGACGGTTTTATGGCAGCTGGTAAATACTTACTTCGTGGGGAACTGGCAAGTCCTTCTATAGTAAATTCATTGCACTTAAAAGCGCTTTCTCGATTAGCTGTTCGGAATCGGCAGAAAATAGTGGGTTCACTCCATTTTTTCACAAAGGCAATGGTTGTGAGAAATAATGCTTTAGGCCATAGGGCTCAGTGTATGTACAGGGCTGACATCTAGAGGCTTCATTTTACATCAAAGGTTATTTTGAAACTGACTGAAGTACTACTGTCTGAATTTAAGCACCTACCGCGCCTGCCATTTGAGTAGAAGGTTACTGAGACTGGCAAGCACCGCAAGTTGACCTCATGATCCTCTTCTTTGTACCGTGCACACAGGCCAAAGTGTGGCTGATGTAGCCGGGAGTGTACCTAAATCAAAATCAATTCACCATCCATCTCAGAAGCTAAGCATTTCATGCACTAGCCTAAGAAGAATTCTGCACAAATTCTCAGATTATTGGATTACAAAGGTCCAAATGACTCAGCAGTTGAAAGCACGATCATCCGCTTTCCGCTTCGTTATGGCTTCGCTATTTGGTGGTTAGGGAAGGTTAAATTGGACAACGGCTTCAGGCGAGCAATCATCTTTTCTGACGAGGTGCAGTTTCATGTCACCAGCTACGATAACAAGCAAAATTACCGCATTATTTATAAGGCAATGTACAACTTGTAAAAAAATGAAAGTTGTTCATTATAAAACATTATAACAATATAACTTGTAATATTGCAGTGAGAAGTTTCGAAGCCCATGATTTGACAATTGAAAACGTCAAATTGTGCTAACATTTCTGTACAGCTTGGCAACTTGTCATATTCCCAGAACAACGCTCCCATCATATGTAAATTTACGTAGAAAAACAAATTAATCTTTGCGTGAAGTTAACAAGATCACTTTGTCCGATTGATGGTCGGCTAAGTGGGCAAGTGATGGTGCAATAACTGATGGCGAAAACGGCCATTATATTACTTTTCTCGATTCGAAATCATCGACGAGACAAAGAAAAGTGCGTTTCACTGCTTTTGACTGACTGTTTAATGAGGCTTACTAGCTGGAGGCATCATCGGTCCTTATTTCTTTCGTAAGAAGGAAGTAGCTGTCATTACGGCGAGCTCTATCGAGTCGTGTTAACTAATTTTTTGTTTCAAAAAATTAATCAGTTAAATATCGACGAGATATGGTTCCCACAGGATTGGCTGCGTAATTCGCCGTACATCGCGCAAGGTAATCAAGCAAAATCAATTCAATTGGAGTTCTTCGTTCACGCTGTCTGATGCCTTTCGATTCCTTTTAATGGGGCTTAATTAAGTAATGTTGTGCCCGTGACGTAATGTGTAGCATGTCAGCCTGCTACGCGGCAGGTTTGTGGATCAAATCCCAATAGAAAACAAAAGTGTTTATCCACGGGCATCGCCTTTGCGAGGAATTTGTAGGTCCTGCGACAAATAACTCATTGCCCTGCAAAGTGGTTTCTTGATTCGCCAGAAATTTGAAAGTCCCCCTATATACCCTCTCAAGGTGTGGTTGTGAGAAATACGCTTGACCCGGGGGCTCTCCGGTCTGATGTTTTTTTATTTATTTAAGTATTGAGTCATGGCTTTGTTCTTGAAGAATGGAAACTGGAAGCCTTAACACTGAGACCACACTTAACGACAAAGTAGTGACGATAAAGTAGTAAGAAATTAACTGATCGAAAGGACTATGTAGCTCGTAGCGGTACATATACCGAAATCACATTAAAAAAAAACGATTTTATGAAACCATCTACCAGATTATTATAATGATAAATTCAGTCCAACAATATTTTCGTGTTCAAATTATTACTTGAAGTTCTCAAGCTCTCAAAAAAACATAATTGGCCCGCCCTTTATACATTGTTTCAGCGACTTTGCGTCTACTCCCAATCGAAATATAAATTAAAGGTCATAATAAAATACTATCGCGATATCCCCCTTGATATTCCCGATTGCTTGTGGCAATCTTCTTAAGTTTCCTTTGACAAACAACTTTTCCTATTTTACAAAGTCTGAAGACTTACTCAAATATTTTTCTTAAGGCATTTTGTGTGAACTTTTGAGTCAGCTTTGAAAAAAATTCATTTCTCTCACTATATACTACATACTAATACTACAACATCGTTGTTCTTTAAGGTTCAATCTCTTACCACAACCACCCTACCAAATGTTTTGGTTAATTTACAAAAATGGAATTGCCACATAGAGAGACTTCCTGAATGCTTAAGAAATTAAAATATTCCTTCCTTTATCTTAAAACAGGTTTCGAGGAGATTTTCCAAGGTCATTTCAAAATGTAATTTCAAAAGAACCAAACCGTGTACACTGCAAAATTACAGGAGCGTATTTTTTCAAAGGTAGACAAATACCATCAATGTATGAAGAAACTAAATTATTTTTAATATTCGATGAACAAAGCTCCAACAATCAATCAAACAGATAGAAAACATTCAAAATTTTATTCAATCTTCCTACCTGACTCTACTTGGATAACTTTCAAGTGACAATAATTCTTTCAACACCAAAAACCCCTAAGCCGCTGATACATTCTTTCATAAAATTTTAATATTTCTTAACGCTCTTTTATAAATTTGTCATTTGTGTCACTTGAAGTGTGTTGCCACCAGCATAAGCCAAGTTATCATTAATGACTCAATAAATATTAACTACGACACTTTCCATTAGCATTCCTGAAAGTTTCGTGCAACTTAAGTATTCAAATTATTATTTCGACTAAACAAAACATTCGAGGAAAAAAAAACAAAAGAAAAATTCGATACCTCCTTCCGCTTATGACAACCAAGAAAAGCACCTCAAAATTTACATTTATCTTTAATTTCCGCAAAGCAAAAGGCGATTTCAATTTCTCATCCCATACAGAAGCTCTTTTTCTTTAATTTATTCATATAAATATTTTTTTTAAATGTGCAGAAGCCATACATTTCATTCAAGAAACAACAAAAAGTATTTGCATTCAAAATAACCACATCACCATCTTCCAAAATGTTATGCTGTCATATTACACGCGATAACCAAATGATTGTGTGTTTTTTTCCTTCCTTTCTTAATTTAGCCTTTCAGTAATGGGGTGAATAATACGAAAATATTGTCCCACAACGATGCAAATATCGCATGCTATTACAGCCTTACACAGAGTTCTTATCACTCTCCAACCAAAGGAAACAATGGGAAATATAAATGCAAAAATTAATAAAACAAAAAAAAAACAAACAATTACTGTAAACCCACATTGATAAGAGGCGCCCATTACAAATTCACCGTACGAGCAAGTATCCGTTGCAATCACAACAGAAAAATTACTAAAAATATGAAAATGACTTCATTTTGCGAAGCATACGCGCTTTTTGTTTACGAGTAGGCCTACACCATGTCCAGTCACGCATGTGCAATAGCCCAAAACTTTTTTTTCTACAAGAACGCACTCGTTGAATCAAACTTCAAATAGCAAAAAATAATAAATAATATCAAAACTGTTTCCTGCAACATTCTTCATAAACACACATTGGGGCCCACATATGCACGATCTCTCGTGCGGTGCCGCTGTCAACGTTATTCCCTTGGACAGCCAATAAATTATGCCGCACCAACACGGATACCCACAAAGGCAATAGGCAATAACACTCAATGCCCGATCCCAACCTCACCGGTCACCGCAAGTGAAAAATAAAAGTTATTAAATTAAAAGCTAGTGTCACCTACAACTACTTGCAACAGCTCAAGCAGATCCTTTCATGTTATGAGTACACTGTTGACATTGATGGGTGACAATGCAGCGCCTGTCTATACCCACGTTTGAAGAATACCAATGCGTTCTATTGACAGATATTAAGAAATAAAATTTCACAAAGTACCATCATCAATAGAGATAAAGAGAAAAAACAAACAAAAAAAAAATTAATAAATCCTCCAAATACTCTCGGAACATTAATTTTCGATTAATATGCATAACTCATACGCCCGGGTGCACGTAACATTAAAATGATTCCAGTCCAGCCCAACTCCTCGCGTTTGACAAGGTGTTCGGCTCTGACTGTGTGTGTATGTGTGTGTTTGTGTGAATGTTTACAATAAAATTGTACTACCTGTGGCAGCAGCGTTGCAAAGCACGTGACGAAAAAAGCGGCTAGGAGATAGAAGGGATAATCCACAAGTATCTATGAGGCTTAATATCTTATTTATTATTTTTCAACCACGGCACAAAGCGAGCATTCAATTTTGAAATGCGCGGAAAAGATACACACCGCACTCAAGAGATATCAACAGATGCAAATCACATGGATCGTTGTGGATCCTCTTTTTTTATTTAATTTTTATTTTTTTTATTTTTTGGGAAATCCACTGGCAACTTTTTGGATTTATGTATCTCTTGGATTCATTTTCTTTTTTTCTTTTTTCACATCAGATCTTCACTATAGCCTGGCGAATTCAACTTTTACATCGCGGCAAGCTCTAAAAATGACAGAAGAGATTCCCCACAATTTGTGACGGAACAAACAAACACACTCAAAAGAACATGGACAAAACAAACACCAAACAAACGGCACGATTGTTGTTATACGTCGAGTCGAGATTCAAGATTTCGGACTTCTTTTTTGATGACACTGACTACGACGACGACGAATGCCGGTGTTTTTTGTATCACTCGGATAAAATGCTATGCGCGTGGTGCTGTGGGTAACGTCAAACGACAGACTGAAGCAGGCATTTTACTTTTAGAACGATGATACCAGGCAAAGAGAATTGCCTCCATTCGTTGTTGGGCTTGCCAGCCAGCCATTTGGAGTGGTTGAGTCGGTTATGGTGTCGGTCGTGCTGGCATGGTGGTGATGGTGGTGCTATGCTGTGGTGGGTGACGATGGTTGTTGATATGGTTATTTTGGGGGTGAGGCGAGGGCCTTGTTGGAGATTCTTGGGCAAAACCGGCAAAGTGCTTCCGAGGGACACACAACATACAACACACACTGGATGTATGATAGGCTTCTCTATCTGTCTGTCTAACATAAGAGCAACATAATTACAAGCGACGACGACAACGAAAACGAATACAAGCTACGGCAATGACAACGATGTTTTATAAGTTCATCTTTTACACCGGGGTAGCTAGAATGATAGCTGTGTGCAATGTGTGCTAAGAGTCCAACAATAACAATAGCGCTACTCCGCCAATACCAAGCAGCGATATGGGCAATAACAGAAAGGGGCGCAAACAGTGGAGCCTATCGCTGGCATTGGTAGTTTTCTCAGCGACTTGAAAATTAAAAGAGGATACATTGAATGTAAAAATGTAAGTGCTGCTCATAAAATGCAATATTACATATCACAGTTTATAAATTAATAAGTACAATGCGCGATTCGGACATGGGTGCGTGATTTGTTGGTGTCATGCTTATTTATTATTGCAATAATAGATATTAGTCTTCACAAAAGTGTTTTCAAGACATCTTTAAGAGCTAGTCGTCTTCAAATGCTCATGAAATGCTATGACTCAAAAGAACTTTTGGAGAGGTTTCAAGATCTTAGAAAAAACCATACTGTATGTAGTGTTTGCAAGGGTTAATTAAGAGATTTTGCTTCTTTTTTTCAATGAGCCGGACTAATGAATCATTAAATAAAATAAATAGCGCATCAAAGCTATACAAATATGCGCTGGGACCTAACGCATTTCCAGTACCTAAAATTCTATTCTGATTCCGAATGGTTAAGTGGGAAAATGCTTTTTAGGGCAGTGTTTTACTCTCGAAGGACTTGCCCATTTTTCTCGAAAAGCAACACCCGTGAAAAACTTTTTTTTCTTAAATGTTTCAGGAATTCAAACCATAAACCTCTCACGCGACCGGCAGATATGCTAACCACAAATTCCTTAAAAGTGTGCTGATATCTCAGAAAAATAGTTTACTTAAAATCATACATTTTTTCATTCTTTAAACTATCGCGATAAAAAATTAGCATTTTTGAAAGAAAACGGTGAAATTAAGCCAAAGCACGTTGACCATAAGAAAAATATGAAAGTAAACCAATGAAAGAGTGGCACAAAAGAACTCGGAGAACCACAGGGCCCCTCAACCATAAACCTTGTGAAAAATTAATGAAAACGATTAATACTTTGCTAACGCTGTATGCTTAATAGGAAAGTGCTCCTCAGTGTAGTAAAATTTCTCTAGGAAGACTTGCCAATTCCTGAAAAATCGATAATTGCATGTTTCCAGCTCACGTAATAAGCAGACACGCTTACCTTTTATGCTGTAGTCACTCGCACTAAGAAAATAATATGGAATTCAACTAATGCTTTCTTTAGTTAAAAAAACGATTGACGTTTTAACCAACGTGTTTTTTGCAAACAGTAAAGCTATGCTTTAATTGCAGGTCTTTTACAAGATGCCGTGGAATAAGAAGTCCCTATCTAGTTCTAACCCAGCCTGGTTTAATAAAAGGTTGATTAATTTAAAAAATAGAAAAAACAAAGCGTTCAAATTATTCAATAAGAACCGTGAAAATGAAGAACTTCGGTCGGTGTACTTGAGAATTCAAAAAGAATTTGATATGCTCAACAAATTTTTGTATCGGTCCTATATGTTTACTATGGAGTCTAATATTAAAAATAATTGTAAACGCTTTTGGAATTTCATAAATTCTAAACGTAAATCTAACGGTTATCCAAGCTGTATGAAGTACCAGAATACTCTTCAACAAGTGACTTAACTACAATCTGCAATCTTTTTGCTGTATATTTTCATTCTGTTTATTCCTCTGAATCTCCTTCAATTCTTGAATTACCACAAGTCCAGGCGTCTGTTAATATAGGTTCAATGATATTGCAGGCTTCAGAAGTTATGAAAGCCCTGCTTGATTTCGACATAACTAAAGCTGATGGTCCGACGGGATTCCACCCATCTTATTGTTAAAATGTGCATCTTCCCTAGCCAGACCGTTGACAACTATCTTTAATTTGTCGCTTTCTCATTGTCAGTTTCTTGATTGTTGGAAATTATCTTACATAACTCCAGTATTTAAGTCGGGATCTAAGCAGGATGTTACTAATTATAGACCTATCTGTAAGATTTCAGCATTGCCAAAGTTATTTGACAGTCTTCGATAAACTATCCTTTCAAATAATAGACTTTATTTCTATCTAGGTACCAGCATAGTTTTATATCTGGTAGATCTACGGTAACAAATCTTTGGTTAATAAATAATTATATAATCAATAACTTTGAATCAAGTTTCCAAACGGATATTATATTTACCGACTTTGCTAAAGCCTTTGATCGCGTAAATCATAAGGTTCTAATGAATAAGCTTTCTCAGTTTGGCTTTCATTCAAACCTTCTCGACTGGCTGAATTCCTATCTAACTAATAGGGTTCAAATAGTTAAAATTGATGACATTTTATCAAAACAAATCTTAGTGCCTTCTGGTGTCCCTCAGGGAAGCCACCTAGGCCCGCTATTGTTCCTCTTATTTACTAATGACATTCCCGATATATTCAAGAATTCATTATGTCTTCTTTTTGCGGATGACCTCAAACTTTATCGGATCATACAATCATTGGAGGATTGCGCTCAATTGAACGAAGATCTAAATAGGTTGGCTGATTGGTGCGACATCAATTTTCTACACTTAAATGTATCAAAGTGTCAAGTTATGTCCTGTTTCCGTCATTCTTTACCGATACATTTCAATTAAACAATAAAAAAATCAGAATTGGAACGAGTGTTCCAGAAAAAAGATCTAGGAGTTGTTTTAGATAGAAAGCTTTCCTTCTTGCCAGACATTGATTATGTGGTCAATAAATCAAACCAGATGCTTGGATTTATTAAGAAGAACACTAAAGACTTTAATGACCCATACACACTTAAGTCGCTTATTAATTCTTTAGTTAGATCAATGCTTGAGTACTGCAGTACAATTTGGAACCCCCAGTATAAAAACTCGTGTGGAAGAATTGAAAAAATACAAAGGAATTTTACAAGGTACGCATTTTTTTAAATTGAATTGGAGAATTGTAAATCCATCTTATAAAACCAGGTGCCAGTTATTTAGAATGCTTAATTTAGAGCAGCGGCGTACATACTCCGAGATAATGTTTGTCAGAGATATAATTTCTTACCATATTAAGTGTCCCCCATTGCTATCATTAATTTATTAATATACGTGTACCCAGAATCAATTCTCGAGATTCCACTTTGTTTCATGAGTGTTTTCATAGAACGAACTATGGTCGTAATGAAACGATCTCTCGTTGCAATAGATTGGATTTTTTCGAAAACTGTAAAAAAAATTCTTTTAAATTGTATGTATTTTATTTATTGTATTTCCCACCATTGTGATAAAAAAATCCTTTCAATAGTTTCATAAATTTTTTTTAATTTAAGGAAGATTGCCTTCTATTTTAATTTTTCTTTTTTTCTTTTTATTTTATGAATAACAAATGTATTAGTCTGTAAGAGAAATTCTTTTCTGTTTGATGAAGTGAATAAATAAATAAATAAAAAATAAATTTCGTTGGCTTCGAAAACTAGTCTTAAACTGTTAACCACTTTAACATCTGCTGAAAAACTTTTATATGTATTTTAAAAGACATCTATAAGAATCTTGAATAGCATTGAGCGTTCTTTTTTCAATGGTTTTAGGTAGGCTTTGAAAAAAGTCAACTCAAAAAATTATTTGATAAAATTTGGTTAAAGTTTTTTGAAGAGGTTTTATTGATTTTGGGTATACATATTTTAAGATCTTGAAAACTTCAAATAATATTTTGAAGACGAAAATATTGCTTTTTTTTAATAGTCTAGCAAATAATTTCATGGCACTTGATTTTTAAATACGGACACATGTCCGCCGTAGCTCCTAGTTACATAGTCCATTCGACCAGTTCAAAATTAACCGGTTTGTGGGCATAAGCGCACATTTTTTTTATTTAATTTAAATTTAAAATTTATTCATAGCATCTAAAATCACAATGCTTTAGGACATACATTTTTTTTAAATTAAGAAGAAAATATAAAAATTGACATATTTATCTTAAAAAAATTTAATCCATTAGTCTTTTGATATTAGGAACTTTCATAAAAAAAGCAAAAACTGGTATACTTCCAAATAAAAAATTAAAAAAAACGTTCAAAAAAATACTATTCTTTAGCCAAACTGTCTCTGCAACAGGGCACTACATGTTCAAGGCACAAATATTTTCGAAATTTTTGAAAAAAGTATTTGGTTTTCTTATTTTTCTTCCATCCGCACTCAAAAAATCGGCCATTTCTTGATAGAACAGGGTATTGCAATTGCGGATGGCGGATGAGTTGCTGGCGAGCCAACAAAAGTAAGTAAGTTGAGTTATTTCCTTTATATAGAAGCAAAAGGCAACTTTCTCCTCATTGCAAATATGAACTGCCACTTCATATACGAGTAAGCTTAGATACTTTAAGACTTTTATCAAATTCACTTGATAGCTCCATCGCAGCTAAGCGCATGGGTGCGTGTCACACAGAGTTCGGTCACCAGTGCAGCGCGTCAAGTAGCCGCTACTGCCTGCCGCTGACCAGCTTGTTGATAACACAAGATTCATCATACTCGTCCCAGCTGTCGCTGTCAGTTAGCAAAGTGGAAAAACTTTTAGCTGCTAGCAGCGGTGGACAAGCTGCTAGCTAGCAGCAATAAGTAACCCGTGCTTTAGGCATATCATCAAATTAAACTAATCAATAAGAGATAGAACGTAAAGAGTCTCATCAAGGAAAGAATACTATAATCTATCAGGTTTTGAATGCTGCCTATCTCAAATCCATATTGACTTTGGAATTGATAAAAACTTAATCAAGTGCAATAATTTTTTCCGTTTCTCATAAATTGATAAAAATGGAGTTTGCCTTCATTTTAAGTCAATGAAACCTATTCAAAGGGTCCGACAATGCTCGTCGATCTTTTTTTTTTCTTTAATTGAATTTTAAAATAAAAAAGTGTCATGATATTTTCATGATTTACAATCATTGCATTCAGATAGCTATTGTCGTTTTTAGTTATACACCTAATTTCATTTACCAAACAATTAAAATTCATGAAAACAAACACTTAAGAAACTTGGGCATGTCACTCACCCGGTATAAAATGGCCACCTTTGGTTTTGCCGTTTTGAATGAAATAGCAGCCAAGCATTATCCTGTCTGGTTGAGATTCAGAGACTGTAATTTGACTAAAAGAATATTTTGCAGTGACCAGTGAGTATCATGTGCAAGTCATACGGTCTAATCGTACTAAATACCATGTTCATCAAACAAGACCGACACCTTATCACTTACAGCAGTGGAGGAAATGAAACAAAGATTGATTACTATTTGGTAACCAATAACATGAAATCTCGGGTGAAAGGCTGCAAAGTGATACTAGGAGAAGCTGCCGCTCAACAACACCGTCTTCTTTTAACAGAATTTTTTACGGATGCGGTGAAGGAAGTCAAACAAACAAAGGCTCCTGGGAGAATCAAGTGGTACAATCTGGAGAAAACCAAAGGACAGCAATTCATTTCGTATATGCAAAGTCAGCTGTGTAATACCATCGACGCAGATTCAAATGCAATCACGGCACAAAGTATGTGGGATCGCCTACAACGAACCTTCTTAGAGAGAGCCAAATCACTGTAAGGAGTCTCAAAAGAACACCACCAACAAGCTAAAGAAACCAGGTGGTGGGATGATGAAGCTAAAGCAGTCATTAGAAAGAAGAAAGCAGCTTCCCAAGCTTGGTTGAAGTGTCCCTCAAGAAATACAAATGAAAAAGCGCGTTTCAAAATGGAATACAAGAGCTGCAGAAAAGAAGCGAAGAAAAAGTGCGCCCAACTTCAAGCAAAAAGCACGGAGGGCCTGTATCGAGAGCTGAAAGAGATTTCTGCCCCAGCTGCTGAAGCAAATCAGGCAATCCAAGAGCTAAGACAAAGCAACTTGAATAAGGGAGCAACCATTTTTAAAATAGCCGCTCAGAGAAGGAGAAATGCGCAGGAGATTCGTTCGCCGAAGTTCATCAATGATGCTCAAGGAGTGCTACTTGTGAATGACGACAAAATTCTTCACAGGTGGCGACCGTATTGTGATGATCTTTTGAATGAACAGTTTCCTTGGCGCCACTTTCCAACAGCTGCACCTAACTTTACGGAAGTATCTGACATCACAGTCGAAGAAGTTAGGGAGGCAGTTAAGAACTCTAAAAAAGGCAAAGCGATTGGGTCAGACGAGGTACCATATGAGTTTTGGAAAAATATGGGAGACATCGGGTTAAGATGGCTCACGATTCTCATCTCCAAACTTATGAGAGGTGACAGTTTGCCTAATCAATGGAGGGAAAGTTTTCTTCTTCCAATGTACAAGGGAAAGGGAGATACCAGAAGCTGTGACAACTATCGTTCGATCAAGTTGATGTCCCACACTATGAAGATCGTTGAGCGGGTTTTAGATAGCCGGCTGCGGAAAATAATAAGGCTGTCTGATGACCAATGTGGGTTTGTCGCGGGTAAGTCAACTACAGACGCAATCCAAAGCATAAGGATCATTATGGAAAAACACCGAGATGCCTTTGAGGATTTGCATATTGTCTTGGTTGACTTCAAAAAAGCATTTGATCGACAACCAATGGAATGATATGGGTGGCCTTCAGACACCGAGGAGTTCCTGAAGCCTATGTGCGAATAATTATGGACATGTACGAAGGAGCAGTTTCAAAAGTGAGATGCCCAGCTGGAGTCACCGAAGAATTTCAAATAACAGTAGGTGTTCTCTGCTCTTTATTGCTGTTCTGGATTATTTGCTCGAAGGAAAAGTAACGGATAATAAAGTACATCAATCATCGAGTAAGCGTAAGGTGGATGAAGTGGCGAGAAAACTCCGCTATCTTCTGTGATCGAAAAATGCCCCCTAAGCTGAAGGGAAGACTCTACACAGCAGTTGTCCGTCCAGCTCTGACATACGGTTCACAATGTTGGACAATGTACAAAAAGTATGAGAGCAAATTGACGGCAGCCGAAATGAAGATGCTTCGGATGACAGCAGGAGTAACAAAGCTTGATCGAATTAGAAGTACTAAGATCCGTAAAAGCCTTCATGTCAAAAGTACCATCTTGGACAAAATTCAGCAGGACCGGCTCAGTTGGTATTGTCATGTTCAAAGGAGAGATCCACAGAACCCCGTCAAAAAGGCAATATCGTACAACGTTTCAACAAATTCGCGACGAAAAAGAAAAGGCAGGCCCAAAACACTCCTGGTACAAGCAAATGCAAAAACAGCAGCATTTGGTTGGCCTCAGACATGGAATAATCCAAAACCGGGAGGCTTGCCGACGATTTCTGAGGTCAACGCGGCGTACCCCACAGGCGGATCACTAGTGTGAAGCAGAAAAGTGGAAGAGTTGTGATCGCTTCAAGATCGCTACTCGTAACGCCGGAAATGAAAAAGACGAAGACCAGTGAGTATCAGGCCCCTACAACGAGTAACGAATGAAACTTTTGAGTTCAATTAAAACCTCATTGTGTATTTTTAACTTCGTTCAGAACTGTTTAACCGAGGTGAGAAAAAAGAAAAATTTCTAAAAACACAAAAACATCATCGGAAGTTCGAGCGAAGAATGGATCGAAAAACACCTTGAATAGAAAATTTGAAACTTACAAAACGAGTATCACACCACAACGAATGTTGAGAGTCGCAAATGAATTTTGGCAACAAAAAAGAGCAATAAAACATGATTACTTTCTTTATTAGATTTAAAACAACTTCTTCCTTGAACTTTTTGTTTAGGTATGCCACCAATGAATTCGAGCTACGGAAATGTAGTGAGGAAACAGATACGACACTACCCTTGAAGAAGAGCCTCCCGCTATCTGGTAAGAGAATTGTTCGGTTAATTCTGTTAAGAATCTTTCATATTGTCGGCCCCCAACAATACTGTTACCAGCGATTCAGATATATCCTCTAAGCATCTCTTTCTTAAGAAACTGTTCTACTATATCTTCTACGAATTCTATGAATTTGAAAACTTATGAATCATCCATTGACTTACTTCCCCAATCTTTATCCTTTTCGTATAATAGTGATTTCTTTATCACCAGCAAAAAGAGTTGTAACCACTTCTTCCAACAATTATCAAGACAATGATAAATCCATATCAAAGAAAAGGAAATGACAAGAAAGCAATAATGGTGACCAAATCGTCAAAATGCCCATACGAATTTCCTCCTATTGATGTACATCACTGCTAAGAAACCAATTTTTCATTAATGTTTTCAATCAAAAATTATTCGGAATTGATATGAAACCTTGGAAGAGTTTTAATCGTAAAGTCAAGTCAGGTCTTAAGGTAACGCTATCAGAAATAGTTTGATTGTATTAAAAAACACAGCTTCCGGTATAATCCGTTTACAACATGAACCCAACGGAACCTAACAACGAAAATTAGAAAGATTGTTCAGTCAATTTTTAAATGTAGTTGGTTATGGTTTGTTTGACTTTTTTTTCAAAAATGCGTTGAAACATCACCTACAGCCTACACCAACTACACCGTGGCCGTGGGTGCATTTAGACACGTCCATAAATAAAATCAAAAGCTCACAAACAGGCTCCCATTGAAAACTAAACAAATCAGAGCCGCAAATTGTCAATTCTTAATTTAGGTGAATCAAAAACCCAATTTACGCGGCTTAATAGAAGCTAGTTCTTAATCAAACTAAAAAACTAATACCGAACTTTAATGAGGAGGATGATTTGAAAGGTGAAGTTTTTCTTAGAAGTTCAAAGAATTAAAGCTCGAATTAACATTACTCAACACTCAGGAAAAAGGTTCATTTGAGCCAACTGACATTCCATGAGGGGGTGGATAAAAAATGGGAGAATTACGAATGTTTCGAGGATTAGTGTTAAGGAGGATAGAGTTGTAAAGGGTTGTGAAGAAATAATGGTTCTCTTCGATTTTTCAACGTAAACTTGAGAAACTTGATGCAATCTTGGCAAAGAGGTAGGATCAAGCATAATAATATTATTTTCAATTCAAGAAATGTGAGTTCACTGGTAAGGTGACCACCATGTTATCCAAGCAGGGGCGAACAGAGGTAATGAACAAAGATTCAGTTACCGTATTAATGAAGCCAAATATTGAGTTGTTTTTAGCAAATAAAGTTTTATGATTTTCATTTAAGTACAAAATAAAAAAAATGCGTGGCGCAACACAGCGAGGAGCACCTAGGCCTTGCACATTTATCACAATCATGCCTTGTGAGGAAATGGAGGGGACCTACAATTTTCTGGATGTTCCGAACGGATAATTGAGAAAGCGCTTTTCATGGCAATGAGACTACTAACGGAGGACTTGCCAATTCCTCGCGAAAGGTTATACCCGTAGAAAAATATTTTTGCCTCTGCTGGGATTCGAACCTCGAACGTCTGTGTTAGCAGGTGGACATGCTTACAATCACACAACGGGTACCATTTTGTTTAATAATTAATAATAATAAGAATAACTCTTTTTATTTAAATAATTTTTCCTAAATTTCACAAATTAATTTTACAAGTGTAAATGGCGTGGCGACGCGTTTCGAACTCAGTCCATATTCAGACAAGAAAAACCTAAAATTGGATTTACAATGATTTCATCAATATCATGAAATTAAGTTTTTCGTTCCTCTGGGAAGCCACCTTCTCTTCATTATCTTTATTAATGATATTGTTTCAGTCATAAGACATTGTGATTGTCTGATTTACGCAGACGATTTAAGACTATTCTTTAAAATTAAAACTTTTGAAGATTGCTAGTTCGTTCAGTCTGACCTTAACGGCAGACGAACTAGCCAAAAAGGGCACGACCACTTCCCTACGCTCAGAATGGAACAACATAACAAAGGATAACAAACACTAGGTGGACTGAGAGTAACAACTGCCTTGCAACCAAAAAAGTTTGACCTTGTGTAGACTCAAAACGCTCGAAGAGTTTGTTAGCCCTGAACCGCCTGTATCTAGGTTCTACCATAGGTGTACTTACGGGACATTGTCTAATAGGGAGACACGCCAAAAGACTTGGTGTGTTTTCTATAATGATTTCTGCAAAAGCTGCATGGACGAGGAGAAGGAAGAAACCGTCCAACACCTTCTTTGCTCATGCCCTGCACTACTTCATAGGAGGAAAACTCATCTCGGTGAATTCTTCTTCGATGATTTAAATACACTAAAAGTTCCGCGTGGTTCGACTAGCAGGTGATTAACCGGCTAGTCCCGTAATGGAAGATTAATAAGTGATCAACTCGTTAACCTTACATCGGGTTTCTGAGAGCAGTAGGTGATTAACTTGCAGATCTCTGTGGTATCACAATGGGCCCTTGCGGCCTTAGTGTGTCAGGCAATGTACTTATTGGCTGACAGCCACTTCCACCTAACCTAATGGCTTGTCAAATTTGTGCCGTATAAATGGTATAAGACTAAATATCAAAAAGTGTATCTCTTTCTCACGAAAAATACTGAATCTATTATTTGACTATGCTATCGATTCTAAGCCCTTTCATCATCAAGTTAATGATGTATACTTGATTCCGCCTTTTCTTTTAAATTACATTTTGAATACCTAATCTCTAAAGCCAACTCAACTCGTTGGTGGGATTCATTGAGCGAAATGCAAAGGATTTCCGAGGTCCTTGTGTACTTCTTTGTTTACATAATTCTCTTGTTAGATCGGTTCTAGTATACGCAGATGTTATTTGGAGCCCAGCATATAACGCTCATTCTATCCGACTAGAAAAAATTCTAAGGAAATTTACCAAATTCATATTTATACAAATGCGCTGGATTTATTCTCCTGATTATAAGGCTAGGTGCCAATTACTTGGTATAAGATCTCTAGAATCTCGAAGCAAAATTCATGGTGTTATGTTCATTAGAGATTTGATGTGCTCCAACTCCAACATAAAGGGTGTGTTTCTTTATTCATTCTGGATATTCGGAATATTCGGAATACCATTTTTGCGTTTCTTTATTCAATGGAATATTCCGGATAAACTTTTTTCTTGTTTCTTTATTCATTCTGGAATATTTGGAATGCATTCTTTTCATTCCTAGTCAAGAGGTGGTTTAAATGGAATATTCTGTAGTTTGACAGATACATACATACTTTCATTGTCAGTTGTTGCTTGTTGCTAGTTCTGTTTCTTTATTTATTCTGTTCTGGATATTCTGGATAAATATTTTGTCTTTTCTGTCTTTTCTATTCCTTATCCGGAAAAAATAAAGAAACACACCCAAAGTGTCCATTTCTTTTTACACTTGTTCCAATTTACGTTCCCGCTAGAACACTAAGAGCTAGAATTTTTTTATTTGAAAGAACTCACAAAACCAGGTATGGAAGTAATGCGCCCTTATCCAGATCAATTGTTTCTTTCAATGAAGTTGTTACGGTAAATTTTTCCGCAACAAAAACCATTCTTACATTCAGTTATTTACATTTCGATATCCCTCTCTTTTCCTCAAACCCTTCCCTATCATTTCTTCGTCCCATTATTTCTCCGTTGTTTGCTCTTAGCAATGTGATCGAAACACAGCTTTGAGCAAATGACAAAATAGGTGCATGTCGTAATCAGCGGATGAGCTGAACTGATGTCGGCGTTTGGTGTGTCGAGCCAGAAGCCTCTGGAGACTCGCACACCATCTACTTAAATTGAATGTCATACTACGTCACTCGCTAACATCATCATTCTCATTTATCGACATTCACATCATCATCATTTACACATGCTTACATTCATTCAATTATACCATCGTTCACCTTTTATCACCTTTACACTCATCATCATTCACACACATCATTACACACACTACACAAAGCAGGATTTCACATACACAACACTATACACATACATACACATATCACAGAGGAGAACAATAGAAATGGCACTTGAAAAAGCCATACTTCGTTAATAGACACACTTTGCAGCGTAGTGCTGCAAGTGTAAACATCCTAAATTTAACTTTCACTTTTGTAAAACCAAATCATAAGAATGAAAAATAGTTCTCCCTTTTCCCCCAAATCTGCGCAAAGATCCACCGAATAGGGTATCTAAAGTAGTTCATTTTGGTTCTAGTAGCTTTTCCTCCCTTCTTCAATTTTCGAAAAGTTGTAACACAGAGAATTTTATCCTTTCCCTGACTCAGTAGATTATATAGTAGAGTAACTGGGAAAATGCCCAGAAGTATTATTTTCAACTTTCTGGAACTTTCATTTTTCTCGTCATATTTTATGGGAGGGGTCTGATCTCGACTAATGAGCTGGATAAGTTTTGGGAACAAACCCCCAACAACTTTTTCAGTTCAATGTGCTTGGAAAATTGTACGAGTGAAATGTCTCGCTGGAATTCGACAACGGAGGTGCTTGTCAGCCATAAGGCTGCATGTGCTAGAAAGTCGTGACAGAAAACCTCGAGACACGATTGGCCGATTGTATGAATGTGTGTGTAAATTTGAGGGTCGAGAAAGGACAAAATTGACAAGATCAAACACTTCTTGGTTGACCTAGAAAACAACAAGTGGTTCATTTTGCGAATTTTAATTTTTTTTTTGAGAGAAAAAGAAAGTTTAGAAAGTGAAAGTTGGAGATAGTTTGGAAAAGTTTTGAAGTTTTTAGTTTTTTTAAAATTGGAAAAGTTCTTGGAAATTGTGTAGATTCAGTGGAAGGAGGAATTTGGAACGAGCTACATAGAAAACGTCAGACGGACGGAACATAGAAAATTTGAAGGAGGAAGGAGTAGCTAAAACAAAGATAAGTAGAGTTTTATAGTTTTTGCAAGTGTTGTCGAATATTGTTTCGGTTGTTCTTTGCCAACGAAATTCTCAAAATTGTGAGACACACGACCCTCTTTAATTTCATTTTAATTGTTCTTTTCGGGAAAGAACAATTAACGTTTCAATCTTCGGTTACTTGCGCTTGTTTACATTTTTAAACGGTTCGTTTAACCGTCCACCATTGTAATTTTATAGTTGAAAAGATTTGGGTTTTTAATCCCACTCTTTGTAAGGTTTTCCCAACACAGAACACAAAATAAATAGCATTAAATCCCTTTGGGAATTTAACTTGCGTATTTTAATTGATATTTTAACATTTCAGCCTTTATTATTGGTTTGGGAATTTCACCTAAAAATTTCCTGGCGCCCACTTTTCTTAGTACACCCTGTACTGAGAAATAAAACATTTTAATTTGTCTTTTAATAATTAAATAATCGGTCTTTTTATTTCGCGAAAATTAACTTTACGATGGATCGATATTATGATACTGGACGCGATTGGATTATCCGAATCCAATTAATAAGAAACAATTAATAAAATAAACGAAATTAAAACGATTAAAAGAAATGCACAACCGGTGTGCCGCGAGGTAAACAAACGAACTGTCAATCGCGCTGATAAGTAAATATTGATTCTTCGTGCCTTACACGTGAAAATTTTAAATTCCAATTACAGTTTAAGTTATTTTTGTAGAGCCTACAAGTTAATTATGTATATGTATCTGTTAGCTGTAAAACTGCTTGTAGATGAATGAATAAATAAATAAATAAATAACTAAATAAATGATCCCGAGATCGCGAATAGCTTCAACTGATAAATTGGTATAAACGAAAAAGGACTTAATGGGGAAGATTTAAAACGAACACAGAAATAACGATTTTTCAAATAAGAGTAAATCCGTTTCATTAAGATGAGTTCGAAGCCGAGGGTGGATAGTTCAAAAAGAATTAGACTGTATAGGAAATTTAATCAAAGTCTGTTGAAATACATAACATCGACTCCATATCCTTTTTCCAAGGCATAGGGGATAACTGAAACGAATTCATCAAGATTAGTGGTTGTTGACCTGTCTTTAAGAAATCCATGTTGTAGAGTAGAAATGAGAGATTTGCAATGAAAACTCACAACTTCACATAGGATGCTTTTGAATGCTTTGAATATATGCAAAAGTTTTGCTATCAGACGATAATTTTCAACATCGCTTGAGGGAATATTCCTTTAGAAACGAATAAAGTGAAAATTTTTGAACTGGGTAGAGAAAGCGAAGAAGAACAGAACATTTCATAAGGAGCATGGCGGTGATATAATCAGGACCATCATCATTAAATTAATTCAACTTTTCACAATTGGAGACGGTTCTCTGAATACATCTGAATATCAAGTGAGAAGTGAGGCTGAGTTTAGGTAGTATATCGTATTACAGCAATCTATTCCTGCAGCAACAACCTGCTTTCAGAATTAGACTATATTGACATGATCTTTTAAGCATTTCCTCAATCAAACAACAAAATTAATCTTTTTCTCGTTCTCATAAAAACAAAACAAAACGTTCACTACTGCTTTACTCAATACCTGAACGTATTTCACCCTAAATTCGCATGTCACAAAAGAAAATATTTTTACCCCTCAAAACTCCAACGGCCCCATTGTGTTCGCGAGAGCCTGTTACATGCTCCCACCGACATTAACGACAAACCGGTAGAAAATGCTGCAGAAGTGCGACCAGGGAATGGTGTTTTACAATTGAATCTCCACCACGTTGTTGTAGATATGATGGTTTGGCAGAATAGGTTCCTGCTTGTTGTTTCGGTGGTTAAAGCATAAGCAAGCACATCAACCCTCACGTAGGCACGCATAAATCTACCCCGCAGCAGAATTAGGAAGATATACTTGCCACTTAGATATGACTCATTCTTTAGTCAGTATATTCTGTCTCGTGCATTGCCTTTGAAATGAGTTTGAGCCGAGGATAGAAATACAATCTACCCACCATTTCAACAATAACAAAAGCCGAAGAGCCAAATAATTCATAGGATTTCGCATTCGTACGAGATTAGCTGCCACCCAACCCATAAAAAAAAGAGAAGCTAACTCCTTCTTCCTTCATGTGCACAACACCATCCACTTATGGGATAATATTTCCGTGAGGTCATTGCGACGACTTCACACACACAAAAAAAAAAGAAAAGGAAAGAAAACCACAAAACCAGCAGCATTGGCAATGACAGTGGCAGTGAAAAATGTCAAAAGCGAATGCCACCCCATCAGCGCATCCTTAACCCCACCACCACTCTGCTACCGCCGCGCCGCAACGCGACGGCCACTCTATTTTGTGAGAACAAGGGAATCTTGTGTTATATTTTTGTATCCCCGGCCTGTTTTGTAATGTTTGTTGTTTCCTCTTCCATTAGAGATGAAAGTCCTTGATGGTCAATTTCACATGCACCATCCATCCGCACGCTATGCTCACAGCCCAACCGATTTGCGCGCAAAACTATAATCGTCCCCAAAACAACAATTTCCCTGCAGCAGCCTATATATGTGCCCAAAATGAAAAACCGTGAATATCCGAGTATCTGAGCCTTTGATCCTTTGTATCCCAGTGTGTCGAGTGTGATAAAATATTCATTTTGGCGGCATCACAGCCGGCGCGCTGTGTGTACAAGGTTTGCAATGATATTGCCCTTTTGGGGGTATGAATACGATGTTGTGCAATAGTGTTTCACATGGTGTTATAGTCGCAAATATTTGCATTTCAGAGTAGAACATCTAGCATCACACCCAACAGTGACACAATCATATAAACACCTCGTCGGATCACATTTCACCACATTTGTTTGGCTGGAAAGAGGCAGTCCAGCTCTAAGCATTGGAGTGAGTTCAGTAGGTGTTATTCAAATAGTGTTCCGTGAAATGAAATAGAATTAAATAATAAATATTAAGCGCCGCAATGTTGTATGAATTTGCTCACAATGCAAGAAAATTCAATACAGAAGTGGTAAAAATTACAAATTTAATATCAAAAACTGTATTGTTAAGGTAGTATAAGTTCCCAAAGAAACAATCGATAAGACTATTGGAAAACATTCAGTCAATTAGGTGTTAAAGTACTACCTTACCCTATTTGGAGGGAGTAGAGTAATGCTAATAGCTTTGGTGCGGGAGGTGGGGCAATATAAATAACGCGTTACGTAACATCTTTTTATTTTATTTAAGCTTTCTAGTTCACCCAAAAAAATGTAGACTGTAAATCTCAAAACATGTTGCAGTCAAATTTACATTTATCTTTTTATTTGTATATTTAACAGAATTCGCGTTAAGATTTACAATTTTATGGTAATTTCACAGTTTTGCTTTCATTTCTGTAATGAAATGGTTAAAACAATCACAACTTCTTGTTATAAGATTCACAGAGCGCTATCAATTTTATTCGTCAATTCTACCCATATATGAATTTGTACACCCCGAAATTCTTAAATCTACAACCATATTCAGAATGAGAAAAAGAAAAGGCAAAGAAAGGCTATGTAAAACCTCAAATCTGCAACCTTAATAAAGAAAACACAAAAATACAATCAAATCTACACCTTAAACATAGTAGGTAGGTATACCCATTACCCAACGCTGTGGAAACAACATCCAAATTTAACAAATCCACAGTGATGCAATCAAATCTACAACCATATGTTGGAAAAAAATCTTAAATCTACAACCAAAATATTGAAAGTTCGACATGCTGTGGAAACGACACCCCAATTTGTAAAATCGACAGCAATGCAATCAAATCTGCAACCATCTCTGTTGAAGCTCAAGCTACATTGAGTTGTGAATATTTACTTTTACATACCCCGTTACCAACTTACTCCGCCAGAATATTTGGATGGTTTATTCGCAGTGTAGCAATTTAGTAAGTTCAGTGTAAATGTAAAGTTGTTTTGCTGTGCCGTGCAAATGAATAGTGCTAGTGGTACATTTGTTTTATCTCAAAATCATGAGAATAATATGGAAACCATCGATGGAATCGAAAATAATGCTGCTATAATAAACGCGCCATCGCCATCAGTTCTTGAAAATTGTTTTCTTTTGGTCTGAAACACCTCAAATCTACAACCTTAATATAGAAAACACAAAAATACAATCAAATCTACACCTTAAACACAGTAGGTATACCCAACGCTGTGGAAACAACATCCAAATTTAACACAGTGATGCAATCAAATCTACAACTATATGTTGGAAAAAAATCTTAAATCTACAACCAAAATATTGAAAGTTCGACATGCTGTGGAAACGACACCCCAATTTGTAAAATCGACAGCAATACTCAAATCTGCAACCATCTCTGTTGAAGCTCAAGCTACATTGAGTTATGAATATTTACTTTTATATACCCCGTTACCAACTTACTCCGCCAGAATATTTGGATGGTTTATTCGCAGTGTAGCAATTTAGTAAGTTCAGTGTAAATGTAAAGTTGTTTTGCTGTGCCGTGCAAATGAATAGTGCTAGTGGTACATTTGTTTTATCTCAAAATCATGAGAATAATATGGAAACCATCGATGGAATCGAAAATAATGCTGCTATAATAAACGCGCCATCGCCATCAGTTCTTGAAAATTGTTTTCTTTTGGATTTGGAAGTTTTCCACTTGATTAGCAATTTTCAGCTAAATCTAAAAGTGTGGTATCGTTTTTTTGCAGTTTGATTTTCTTTTGCTGTTCGTTTTTGTATAAGGTTCATTGTTTTATCTAATGCACTATATATAAGGAAGCGGGTTCACAAAAAGAAGCTTACTTTTGATCAGGGCGAAGTAAGCATTTTCAATGATTTAATTTGCGATGCATAGGTTTTTCCAATAGGTATGATATGATTTTGCAGTGGCGTTTTGGCCATTTGTAGTATGTCATGATCTGCCATTTGTTTTTTATTGCATTCAGAAGTCAGAAGTGTTTACATTTTCACCATTCGAACACCGTAAACGTCGTGAATATTCGAATTTTGCATTGGAACAACTTGAAAACGATAACGATTTTTTTTAAGAAAATCATCTTTTTCGATGAGGCTAACCTTCATTTGACTGGTGCGGTAAATAAACAAAACTGTTGATTCTGGTGCTATGAAAATCCACAAAATATTCATGAAAGCTATTACATTCACCTAAGTTGTCAGTTAGCAGGGGCGGCAGAACACTATTTTTTTAGGTGGGGAGCATGATAGATTAAAATAAGTTATGGTAGTTTTATATATGCATATATGTACATATATATACAATTACTTACTTACTTACTTAGGTGGGCATTACAGTTCGGGGTGAACCTGGGCCTCAATCAACATCCTTCTATAACGACTTTGATTTCGGGCGAGCTCTCTCCAGTTTCGCTCTCCAAGTCGGTTGGGGTCTTCATCCACTTGATTGCGCCACCTAAGACGAGGTCTTCCCCTTCCGCGATTTCCCTGCAATGTGCTTTCGAACACCCGACGAGCCGGAGCGTTTGGGTCCATCCGCTCTACATGGCCCAAGCATCGTAGCTTCCCGATGCGTACTCTTCTGGCTATGCCCATGTCGCGGTACAGCTCATACAGCTCGTTGTTGTATCTTCTTCTCCACACATTGTCTTCGCATACGGGACCAAAGATCATTCGGAGAATTTTTCTTTCGAAACGACCAAGGGTTTCCTCATCCGCTTTCGATAAAGTCCATGCTTCTGCGCCGTAAAGCAGGACTGGGATGATCAAGGTCTTATACAAGGTTACCTTGGTTTTTCTGGAGAGGGTTTTGTTTTTCAATTGCCTTCTTAACCCAAAGAAGCAACGGTTGGCAAGAGTTATTCTCCGTTTGATCTCCGCACTGATGTTGTTGTCCGTGTCTACAGCGGATCCTAGGAAGACGAAGTCTTGTACTACCTCGAAGTTATGTCTGTGTCTATTGTGATGATTTGTCCAATTCGTCGATGTTCTGTGTCCCTGTTTGATGACAGCATAAACTTCGTTTTGCCCTCATTTCATTAACCATCAAACTTCAAACCCATTTTTGCAGCTTCTGTTTCAATACTCGCAAAAGCACCTATGACATCACGCTTTTTTCTTCCCATTACGTCAATATCGTCTGCATATGTTGACGTTGGAGTTTCTTACAAATCCTTTCAAGGATGATGTTCGGCATCAAGGCCATCTGCACCTGCAGTCTTATTTGATTTAAGTTTGCATATGGCAAGTTAAACTTCCTCTAGGTTGGGAGGACGGCATTCTTGATCATCGGCCAAGCTGAATGGGGCAATATGTCTGACAGCGGAATTTGTGTCCTCATCACCATTAAGCAGTCTGCAGAAATGATCTTTCCAGATCCTCAGTAGCGACTCTGACTCTACAACTATTTTTCCCTGCTGGTCTTTACAGGCAGGTTTGTCACCCTGGCAGGATCTTTTTACCTTTTCGTAAAACTTGTTCTCGGTCATGGCACCTCTCTATTTCCTCAAACGAGCGCTTCTCATGGTGCTTCTTTTTCTTTTTGAGAATTCGGTGTTCCTCCCTTCTTTTCTCCTTAAAGGTCTCGTTATACTCATCGTAAAAGCAGCCCTCGTTCGTTTTTGCATAAGCATTTGCCGTGCTCTTTGCTTGGCTGCATTTGCCTGCCTGCATTCTTCATCGAACCATGGGTTTCGTTATGGTGGCCCACTGAAACACAGAACCTCAGAGGCAGCGATTCTGATGGCTTCTTGGCATTGCTGCCACTGGTCTGCAATGCTTAGTGATGACGGCATGGGATTCAAGGATATTTGAAGGGATGCTCGACTGGAAAAGGCATTGGCAATCTCTTGCGATTGTAGCTTTCCGACGTCATATCTCTTCACAGCGTTAGTTCGTGCTGGTCGTGAACAAGACATCCTCATTCGTACCTTGGCTACAACAAGGTAGTGGTCCGAGTTAAAGTTGGCCCCTCGGAAAGTTCGGACATCTAGCACACTGGAAGAGTGCCTTGCGTCGATCGCAACATGGTCAATTTGGTTGACGGTTAATTGATCTGGGGATCGCCATGTACCTTTATGAATTTTGAGATGCGGGAAGCGTGTACTACAACAAGATTTAGCCTCGCAGCAAAATCGATTAGCCTCAGTCCGTTTTCGGAGGCTTTGTCGCGGAGGCTATGCTAACCGATTGTATTTCCAAAGATGTCCTCCTTCCCTAGTTTTGCGTTGAAATCGCCAAGAACGATTTTCACGTCGTGTCTAGGGCACTGCTCATATTTTTCTTCGAGGAGCTCGTAGAAACAGACTTTGGAATTGTCGTCTTTCTCTTCTGTGGGGGCATGGGCGCATATTAGGCTAATGTTGGCGAATTTAGCCCTGATGCGGATGGTCATTAAACGCTCATTAACTGGATTTCGGCTAATCACCTTATCCCTGAGTCTTCCTCTAATGACAAATCCGCAATAAAATATAAAATATACATATATAAGAATATTCCGTGAAACGTACGTTTTATTATACATATTTTTAAAAAAGAATGACTAAAATCAAGGAGAAAAAAAAGGATAAGAAATAATGCATAACGTTGAGTCTATAACCAATAAATAAATGAATCAAATCACTTAGTCAGTCTCAATCATGCAAAAATTTGTATAACAATATTCATAATTTCATAACATTTTTTTTTTGCCTCATTTAACTAAAAAAAAATTGGTATATTTCCAAGGCCAGAAGGTGGGGTGCACCCCATGCTCAGAAAAGTTAGGTGGGGTCTATACCCCACCCACCCCATATCTTCTGCCGTCCCTGTCAGTTAGGTGTGGTTTTTAGGCTGGTGGAATCATTGGTCCGTACTTCTTCAAAATAAAGCTGGTAACACCATTACTGTCAATGGAGAGCGGTACAGATCGATGATAACCAACTTTTAATGGCCGAAATTGGAAGAAGTTGATCTTGACAACACTTGTTTTCAACAAGAGGGGGTTACGTGCCACACAGCAAATGTAACAATTGAATTATGCGAGAAAAGTTTAGAGATTCGATTTTTTCAAGAAATTGTTATATTAAATGGCCCCCAAGAAGTTGTGATTTAACACCATTAGACTTTTTCTTGAGAAGTTATTTGAATTCATTGGTCTTTTAAAATGAACCAGATTCTCTTTAAGCCTTACAAGGCAATATTGAACGTTCCATTCATGATATACGACTTGATTTAGTGGAGAAAGTGATTGGGTTCATCGAATTTGTTGCTGCAGAAGAAGTCGTGGTGGCCATTTGAATGACGTTTTATTTGAAATGTACTGACTGAATTGCACATTAAATAAAAAATATTGGAATTTCCTTAAAAACAACTGTGGTTTTTTTTATGATATCATATCACTCTTATTCGAAATCCCTTTACAAACAAAAGTGTATTTTGAAATTTTGTATGTTTTAGTTTCAACAATGCAGTACGTAAGCAGCAAGATGAGCACCGCACATTGGGTTGAGAACAATTGTAGATGCAGTTTACCGCCAAGCTTAGAAAACCAAACCTAATCATTCAGCTCATCATCCCTAGGCCTTATCGTATGTATAATATTCAAATAAGGAATTTTGTTCATAATTTCTTGTTAATTAGCCCAGCTTAGGATATTTTGCTGTTTTCATGAAATGAGAAAAATATTCTAGATAAATACAACTTCAACAAATTTCTCAACCATCGAAAGCAAAAACAACATGAACAGTATTAAACACTTTTTAAAATCCATTTGATTGATTTAAGTATTTCATTGATACTTAATATCATAGTAAAACAATGTACACAATTTTGTTGTCCCCTTTGGTTTGGCCAACAAAAGCTAAGTTCAAAGACATCGTTTTGACTACGTTGCTTTGTGAGTGGCACTGAATGTATTTTGTTACACTACTCCCGAATGCAAGTTTGTCAACATTAGAAATGAGACGACTGCCCCAATAGGGGAGTTCTGCTCAAGATGACATACTCAGGTAAGATGACATACTCGTATTTTCTCTGTTTATAAAGCCGCCACAGTTCTCTCGAACATATCCAGACATGCATTTTTTCTATCTGTTTTGCCAGAATAAACTTACAGCTGCCAGTATACTACCTGCTGTCATCGTGATCGGCTCAAAGGAAAAAGCTAGAGAATAAATTTTTTTGCGAGTCATTGTTTACTTCAAAATTGCCTAAAAAATTAAGTGTTTTTCTATATCCTTTGTGTTTTATGTTTGCATTTATGTGTATAGAGAATATTTTTTGTGTGATTTGGCTCCTAAATTATAATGTTTTGATTCCTGAATGGTTGTAAAAGTTTTATTTCCTATCGGGTAAGATGACATATTGCTTATCAGTCCATGATGACATACTATAAATACTATGACATTCCTACTAAAAACACAAACCTTATTTTTTAATTCAAACATTTAAATGCAAATTTAAAGTACATAATTATATTTCACCAAGCATAAAACAAAAATTATGATAGCTAAATGGCCGAAAATCTAAGTTGAAAATGTGAGTTATATACTGACTGAAGCTGAAAAGCCAAATAAAGCAGGCATTTTTACAATATGTCATCTTACCCTCATGCAGTATGTCATCTTATACCCAACTATGTCATCTTAGCCTTAGCCTCGGACTGTTTTTAACTAATTTTTTTAAATAAATTCATTTTACTTTAAACTATTCATTCCAAGTTTATTTTTTCCATACAATCATTAATTATTTAATTATGTAAAGATTTTAACGCTAGGGTTTGTAGAAAATTTTATTTCTTACTTTAAACAAAAAGTATGTCATCTTGAGCACAATTCCCCTAAGTTACTTATGAAAAGCAGCAAACTACACAGGTTTTCAGTCAGAAAATGGAGTAATAGCTGAAGATTCTTTTACTGAAAACTGCGAAAGCTTAGCATATTTTGACTTATTAAATGGTCTACGCTTTAGCATATAAAATATCGTTTCAAACAAATTATTTATTTATAAGGGAACTCAATATAAGATGGGTTAGGTTAGGTTAAAATGGCTGTCAGGAAAACAACTGACACACTTAGACCAGTATTAGGTCCATTGTGATACCATAACAACAAAACTATTTGGAGCTTTTGATAAAGCGAAAGAGATGCAGGACATCTGTGTTCGCCAAATCGTTAAGATCATCAAAGAAATATTTTCCTAGATGCCGTTATCTTTTAAAGGAGAGTGCAGGATATGAGCAGAGGAGGTGTGCGATTGTCTCCTCCTCCTTCTCATCTAGGAAACGCCGAGTCTTCCTATTAGACAATATCCGGTGATGACATTGATGAGGGAGCTTAAGTGCAATCTGGTTATGATTAACAAATGTCTTGTGCGTTTTGGATCTAGTCCTGGCCATATCCGTTTTGTTGCCACACACGTGGTGATATTGTTCCACCTATAATTTGTTCTATCCATTGCCTCTTGCTTTAACATAAGTTTACAAGTAGCGATTGGTACACCAATATTCAACCTACTGGTTGAAATCGGTAGAACGGTTCCTTTTCTGGCGAGTTCTTCGGCTTTGCAGTTACCCACAATACCTCTGTGCCCCGGTACCCAAATAAGGTGAATATTGAACTGTTCAGCCATCTCCTTAGGAGATAGGCGATAGTTAAGGGCGGTTACTGAGTTCGTGGAAACGGCGCCGAGTGATTAAACTGCTGCTGCTTGACTGTCTAAGAAAATACGGATGTTCGCTGAGGATATCACGTTTTCTTTTAGCCACGATAGGTCCTATTTGATCGCAAGAATTTCCGCTTTGAACACGCAACAATGGTAGGGGAGGCGGAATGAGAGACTTACGTTAAGTCGGTTTGAGTACACCCCGCAGCCGACCCCTTCCTCTGTTTTCGACCCATTTGTACAGAAGTGAATTGAATCATCTCTAAAAAATTCTTCGTCTTCCAGGTCGTTCTCGGTGGGACTGAGACTTGGAACTTTTTGTCAAAAAACTAATTGGGGGATGGTGTAATCGGAAAGCCTAGGGATTGATCTAAATAAATTCAGGATTGTAGTGTGACCGATGTTGTTATCGGCCCAATAAAATAAGATTTAAGATGGGACAATATATAAATATTATAAAAAAATGAAGGGAAACGTTTATTTAAGATTTTAAATATTATTTGTGATGAGAACATCGAAGTATTTTTTGTTTGTTGTGAATACAAAATTTTGTATCTTAATTTTCATTGCCGTTGCTTTGTGGTAATTTTAAATATAAAAAACTTCACTAGTCCACCCATACACCTAAATACCTTAGTCTATGGAACTAAAGTTAATTTAGAAATAAGTTTATTTTTTTTTTTTGTAATATAACAATATTTAACTAATTACTTATGTTGCCCTAAATTAAAATTCTTCTTCTTCTTTTCCATTTTTGGCGTTACGAGTAGTGATCTTGAAGCGATCACAACTCTCCCACTTTTCTGCTTCACACTAGTGATCCGCCTGTGGGGTACGCCGCGTTGACCTCAGAAATCGTCGGCAAGCCTCCCGGTTTTGGATTGTTCCATGTCTGAGGCCAACCAAATGCTGCTGTTTTTGCATTTGCTTGTACCAGGAGTGTTTTGGCCTGCCTTTTCTTTTTCGTCGCGAGTTTGTTGAAACGTTGTACGATATTGCCTTTTTGACGGGGTTCTGCGGATCTCTCCTTTGAACATGACAATACCAACTGAGCCGGTCGTGCTGAATTTTGTCCAAGATGGTACTTTTGACATGAAGGCTTCCACGGATCTTAGTACTTCTAATTCGATCAAGCTTTGTTACTCCTGCTGTCATCCGAAGCATCTTCATTTCGGCTGCCGTCAATTTGCTCTCATACTTTTTGTACATTGTCCAACATTGTGAACCGTATGTCAGAGCTGGACGGACAACTGCTGTGTAGAGTCTTCCCTTCAGCTTAGGGGGCATTTTTCGATCACAGAAGATAGCGGAGTTTTCTCGCCACTTCATCCACCCTACGCTTACTCGATGATTGATGTCGTCATCACAAGATGCTTCACTATTGATCATAGATCCCAGATATTTAAACTTTTCACACTTTAGAAGCACATTTCCATTCAAATAAATGTCTGGAATAGGCTTGTCTGGATCAGAAAAAGGGCAGCACAGGTATTCAGTCTTTTTAGCGCTAATACGGTACCCATTTCCTTCCAGAACATCAATCCAAACGTCAAGTGGTCGTTGCAGGGATGTAGGATCCTCGCTTATGATGGCTCCATCGTCAGCAAAGAATAATTGTTGTACTTTATTGTCCGTTACTTTTCCTTCGAGCAAATAATCCAGAACAGCAATAAAGAGCAGTGGACTCAAGACACTCCCCTGATGTACACCTACTGTTATTTGGAATTCTTCGGTGACTCCAGCTGGGCATCTCACTTTTGTAACTGCTCCCTCGTACATGTCCATAATTATTCGCACATAGGCTTCAGGAACTCCTCGGTGTCTGAGGGCCACCCATATCAGATCTCGTGGTTGTCGATCGAATGCCTTTTCGAAGTCAACCAACACAATATGCAAATCCTCTAAGGCATCTCGGTGTTTTTCCATAATGATCCTTATACTTTGGATTGCGTGTGTAGTTGACTTACCCGCGACAAACCCGCATTGGTCATCAGACAGCCTTATTATTTTCCGCAGTCGGCTATCTAAAACCCGCTCAACGATCTTCATAGTGTGGGACATCAACTTGATCGAACGATAGTTGTCACAGCTTCTGGTATCTCCCTTTCCCTTGTACATTGGAAGAAGAAAACTTTCCCTCCATTTCCCGCCCTAAATTAAAATTATTTAAATAAAAAGAACTTTGAACTATTTTGCTGTTTTTTATTTTAATATTGGAACTAAGATTCCGGATGTCTTTATGAAAGCAAAAAGCTGTAAAAATGAAAGTAAAGATTATAACATATTTTGAATGAAAAACAAAAATCTTTATATATGAGAGCACAGAGCTGTAAAAATAAAAGCGAATAGTTGTAGCTCTTGCAAATCTAGTTGAAGTTTTGATAATGCAAATTACAGTTTAAACGTTTGAAAATGTTGTGATCAATACAACAAAATTTGTATTTTCTACAAAGAGTGATGTACATTCTACAGCGAATGCTGTTGCTAGCATAAATTTCCTGGTTTTTGTATCTACAGCAAATGTTGCAAATAAAACGATTTTTTATAAAATACATAACCATGTCATTGTCAAATTGACAACACAGGATGTGGGGTCGATTTTTTGGGTGTTGTTGGTTTTTGAGTGGTAATGGACACTTAGATGTTACGTTGCATTTAGCGAGGGGGAGGATGGATACATTGAACCGTTAAAGCACGTAACATGGGGTCAGGGTTCACAAATTTCAAAAATTTTGATTTGTAATACTTGATAGCTCCCTAACACGTTAAAATTCTAATCTAGTATCAAACTTTGCACTTTTTTAGCATCACTTGACAACGTATTCTCATGTTGTTTTATATATCATTGGAAAGGTTTTTTCAAGAAGAATTCTATAACACAAATTTAACGATCATATGGCGCCAAATAATAATAGGTTCAAAACTAGTTATTTTTTACTTATGTTTGTATCGAGAGCTAGGATATTTCTTAATCACTTCGAGAGATCACTGGGCATACTGTGTATGCACTATGCAGTTCAATTTATAAAGGCTTATAAGAAGAAGTCTGCATCACTTCTTCACAAAAAGAATCCACAAAGCTAGTTAGTTTTTTTTTTTCTAAATGAGCCGATCATGAAGCCATCGTAAAGACGTCAAACAACATTTCCATGTGAGCTTTGTTCGCCTACTTCTTTAGTTTAAGTCGAGGAACAACCAAAGATCCAATACGTAGACCTTACAAGGAAGTTTAAAAGCACCCGCAATCCAACATATGGTTCCAAATGTAATTGTATATTTTTTTATCGTCGAATTTCTGCACACTGCACGACGCGACGCGATGGTCTTAAGGAGAGAATATTGTTATTGTTAGTAGGTACTGTCATACAATTTCTGGTGTGCCCGTAAGGGGATTTAAAATTTCACATTCCGTAGAACGTTCTGCTGGCTGATAAAATTTTGATGAACAAAAAGAAAAAAATATTGCGAAATAAAAATAAAAACTTCAAAATAAAGAGAACAATTTTGGGAGAAAAACAAAACGCGCTGGGAAAAAGGGAAATAAATTTCATTCTTAAAACTCGTCATGGGTTAAGGGATGCAGTTCAGGGGAGGTAAGTAATGCAAATGGAAGTCATTATTTTGTGGCGAGTATTCGTGTGTTCTTCAGTTAGCCTCGCCAAAACTGAAAAAAGAAGAAACAACCCACACCGCCACTCAACTCTGGAGAACAGTATTATTGCGTATACACCCAGTCGTCGGTCGCCGGCCGGGAAGCAAATATAAATAAAAGGTAGTTATTGCAAAAAATAATTCGTCGGGCTGATGGTGTGGAACGTGTGGTTGTTTGTTTTTATTTGTTGGATTGGTTTTTATGGCCGCGTAATAAATGTTCTTGACCTTTTTTTTATTATGCGTTTCCAGGAGATCAGAGTTGAGTAGTGGGCGAGAGTAATTTTGATCGATTCACATTGGCGGCGAACGATGGTGCCCCGTTTGTTTTTTGAAGAACCAAGTCAATTGGGGTGGAAAAATATTTTAAATGAGACTTTGCATTGGACTTCGGTTGTTGGGAGGGTTCCCTTGGGAGAGTTTTCGGCCTTGTTGGAGATTGGTCCCATGGTGTGAAGAGAATTCAAATAAAAAACTTTTTATTTGAGATACGGAAACATTCATCAAACTTACGAGTAAGTGGAATAAAACGAAATGATTTCCATCTTCATTTTGCCAGAGAGGCAATTTCTTCGGAGGAGGGCCTTTATCTCATTGCATATTGTGTATTTGGCATAGTTGTAAGACAAAAACATTGAAAAGCTTTGTAAAGAACATATAATTGTATCAAGAGATAGGATGTCAAGAACCATTATACTGAACTGAAGGATAGGATTCTAGGAATAGAAAAGAAATCGAAAAAGGATTTTCAGTGTTGTGAAAATTGTCTTTTGAGTAGATAAGGACAACTGCAATTCGCAACAACACATCTGCTGTGTCGAATGTTACAATTGCCATACAAAGACAGCACTTCTCAAATAAAGGGTCCGTTAAATAACTTTTTTTTCTAAAACAGGGCGCAAAACATCAGGTGTGTAGCTTGTAGCGCCGTCCTGTTGAAACCAAATGTTGCCAGTGTCCTCCTCTTCAATTTTTGTGAACGAAAATTCGTCGAACATGGCCCGATAACGATCGCCATTGACTGTAACGACCAGTCCTTTCGAAGAATGCCTTTGGACCAAATTCGGTACCAAACAGTGACTCGGTTTGGGGGCATTGGCTTTTCAATGTATGCGTGCGGGTTTTCTGTGCCCTAAATGCTACAATTTTGCTTGTTTACATATCCGCCAAGATCAAAATGAGCTTCATATGAAAAGATGATTTTTTATGCAAAATCGGCATCGGATTTTCAAAGTAATGTTGCAATATTTCCCAGCGTTTTTCAAGCGCATACACAATTTCGCTTATGCGTAGGCGTGTGAGAGCAACGGTAAGTATTAAGAGAATTTTTTTTTTCCCAAAGTAAGCGCATAATAATGCTCTTTCATTACATACATAGCACAGACCTGTCATTGCCATATGTATGTAAAGAGTTTTACAGTAAGGTACGATAAACAGTGAACCTATTCAGATGAGCGGCAGTGTATCTGTCAAATCAGACATGTGTTTAGTTTTACTATTCACGAAATAAGCGCTAGTTGAAAAAAGAACCTTAGATGGCGGACCCTTTACAAGCATTTCCTCTTAATCCTACAATTTTTATCTAAATACATACTCGTAAAATAAATATTAGCAAATCTGCTCATATCTTCAAGCATTTCAGTTCTATATTTTAAATCGATTTCGATTTTCATATATACATCTCATCTAATGCTAAGCGCTTTAATCTTTGAAAGCCAATACATTTTGAATTTAATTTATTTCAGTGCCTCTGAAAATAATTTCGAAGAACAAGGCTAAACTAAGCTTGACCACATTTTATTTTCAAGTTTCTTGGAAGAAGATTTTCGAGATTCCAGACTAGATATCCGATCAAACCAACAGAGGCCAAATATGTATCGAGCTGTGTTAGTAAAAGTTACGTTTAGTTTTCTCCTACTACTAGCCTCACAAACGCAAAAGAACTTGCAACCATAAGTTAAAATAAGAATTAATACTGTTTTGGTTAGCATCATCCGAATATTCAAAGATGTGCATTTTTGCGATGGCCACAACATTCTAAAAACTCCATTGACCTTTTCCACCGCCGCGCCGCGCCGCGTTTATGTGACTGTCCCATGTTAGCGTCCTATTAAATAATATACCAAAATTTTTCAAACTTGATGTATATTTATTTGATTGGTGTACCATTCAAGGAGATGTTTGGAAAATAATCTAAGTCTAGCACTAACCTGATTTCAATGCATTTGGTCTTGAGTGGATTTACGAAGAGTCTATTCTCCTGGGACCAACTAAATATTTGCCTTAGATTATTGTTAATTGTAAGCACACAATGTTCAATAATTCCGTGGTGTCAACTTCTTAACAACTGCATATCATCAGCATACATTTGAATAAAGCACCCAGAAATTGTTGTTGAAAATTCGTTTATGTACTGGGGAAATAAGAGGGGTCCCAGAATAGAACCTTGGGGAACTCTTCCAAATGTGGGAAGAAAGCTAGAAGTTTTTTTCATCAACAGAGACCGCTTGAAGTCTATATTGCAAATACTATGTTTTTACTAGACGAACCGCCGGAGATGATAAACCAAACTTACAAGAGAGCTTATTACATAAGTTTTGATGATCCACCGTATCGAAGGCTTTTGAAAAGTTTAGTAATACCAAGAAAGTTAGTAGGTCATCGTCTAATGCCAGTCTTATATCTTCAACTATGTTCAATATGGCTGTCCTACAGCTATGTTTTGCTTAGACGACAGTAAGTTTTGACCCTTAGGTACACATTGAGTTGTTTTAAAAGGATTCTCTCAATTACTTTGGACTAATGAGATAATATGTAAACGGGTCTGTATTCATTTGTGTTACTATCCATTAGAACTGGAAGAACGTTGGCTTGTTTCCAGACACTTTGACGCCAGTCAAAATTATTATATTAAATAAATGTGTTAAGTGAGGTAGAACATTATGGCAAATTTACCTTCACAAAACTGTGTGGATACTGGATTCCACCAATGCAAACCACATTTGATTTTATACTAAGTAGGCTTTCTACAACTTCTGTACTTTCTGAACAAATAAAGTAAAAAGCCGTGTCTGAATGGGAAACATAAGAAGGTTCATGAACATCAGATGAAGAAAGGGAAAGATGTGAAATGGGAAGCGAAACAAAGTTATGATTTAGTACATCCACATCGATATTCTCCTTACATTCCATGTTTTGTTTACATATCCCTATTTTTCTCTGATTTTTTCATAATTGACGTTTGTAAGCTGCTCCTAGCTTTATTCAATACACTTTTTTTTTTGTGGATGATAACGATGTTTCTGATGGCGAATGTCTTGTCTATATCTTTTCCATTGTTTGTGAGTGCTTTTGTTGTAAGGAAATTTAAATTTAAATTTTTTTACCTTTCTGTATGCAAATATTTACTTACTTACTTAGGTGGGCATTAGGTATAGTTCGGGGTGAGCCTGGGCCTCAACCAACATCCTTCTGTAACTTCGACTTCGGGCGAGCTCTCTCCAGTTTCGCACTCCAAGTCGGTTGAGGTCTTCATCCAATTTATTGCGCTACCTAAGACGAGGTCTTCCCCTTCCGCGATTCCCTGCAATTTATCGAGCCGGAGCGTTTGGGTCCATCCGCTCTACATGACACAACCATCGTAGCCTCGCGATGCGTACTCTTCTGGCTATGCCCATGTCGCGGTTCAGCTCATACAGCTCGTTGTTGTATCTTCTTCTCCACACATTGTCTTCACATACGGGACCAAAGATCATTCGGAGAATTTTTCTTTTGAAACGACCAAGGGTTTCCTCATCCGCTTTCGATAAGGTCCATGCTTCCGCGCCGTAAAGCAGGACTGGGATGATTAAGGTCTTATATAAGGTTACCTTGGTTTTTCTGGACAGGGTTTTG